>CM029603.1:16011458-16701070 GCA_017311375.1 Mytilus coruscus
CCATTAGCTCCAAAAAAACTGCGGGACAAAATTAGGTGGAAGAATAATAATAATAATAATAATAATAATAATAAAAAGAAACGGAGGAAAAGCAATATGTCACCCGACATTGTCGATCGGGTGACATAATAACTAGATTTGCCATTGCAAGCAATAGCGGATGTCACCCTTCCCCATTGCCACTAGATTGCAGCCAGTTTTAAAATTTTAAACAGTAAATGCATATATATACTGATGGTTATACATCTTTCTATAATTTTTAGAACATTTAGCGGATTAACAAATTTTACGCATAATTTTTCCTTTTTTGCCTTGTTTCCATGGTAACGGCAGCCATTTTGGAAATTCCAACGCTAATTGCCGCTTCCACACATGACAGTCAACATTATTGTGAAGTTTCATTAAGTTTAAAGCATTCTGAAATTTTTTTAATTTTTGCTCCTGTCTCCATGGCAACATAGTAATTCCAATGATTGTCAAAATCATTCAAAACCTGTATATAATGGACAACTATATTGTATAAAATTTTATGATTTTAAGTTAAAGCATACCAAAATTATTCACCAAACCCTGAAGTTTTTGGAGCATTTTGATCTTTTGCATTGTGTCCATGGTAACATCAGCCATTTTGGAAATTCTAACTCCAAATGCCACATCATCCAATGTTGCTCATCGTTACTGTGAAGTTTCATTAAGTTTGGAGCATTTTGATATTTTTGAAATTTTGGTGTAGTTTCCATGGCAACATAGTAGTTCAATGATTGCCAAAATCATCCAACACCAGTATATAGTGGGCACCTACATTGTATTAAAATATAATGATTCTAAGTTTAAGCATATCCAAATTATTCACCAAAACCAAAAACTGGATTTTTTCACATTTGTTCCGTTTCCATGGTAACGGCAGCCATTTTTTATGTTCTTAAGACCTACTGCAACCCGAAATATTGTGTTCCTCATTATAGTGAACTATCATTAAGATTGGTTCCATTGGCTCCAAAAAAACTGCCGGACAAAATTAGGTGGAAGAATAATAATAATAATAAAAAAGAAACGGAGGAAAAGCAATATGTCACCCGACATTGTCAACGGGTGACATAATAACAAAGAAACAGAGGAAAAGCAATATGTCACCCGACATTGTCGATCGGGTGACATAATAATAATAATAATAATAGGGAAAAGAAACGGAGAAAAAGTAAAATGTCACCCGACATTGTCGATCGGGTGACATAAATATACGCCTAGGGGAAGAAAACTTTATGATTTATGAACAGAACAGAAACATAAAATTAACTCATCAATGATGTATGCATTAGTTTATATCATTCACATATATTAATGTAATCTCCTATTAACGAATTTTTAAGTATAACATTATTAATGATGACATGTTCTACCATGTCACCCCCTTGAAAACGATATTTATCCATTCGAGATAGTTGAATATCGAGAGTTGCTAATGTTGTATTCAACGTGTATCAGTGTTTCTCTTTTGCATTAAAGGAAAATACCAAGTGCAATGTACCGAATGGGTATGGCGTATAGGTAAATTTCCTTCCTTAAATTATAGTAGAACAATGTAGAGATTTGATATGATTGCAAATGAGACAAGTATTCACCAGAGACAAACGACCAGGCTGTGATCAACTACAGGTAAGAGTACGACATTCAATATTGAGTAAAACCGATACCTTATATTAAGCTATGAAAGGTCCAAGCATGACAAAATGTGAAAAAATCAAAAGAAAAAATCAACGACCTGTTTTATTCTTTAAACAATAAACGAGAAACAAATGTGACTGACAGCAACCGTCGACAACCACAAACTTCTAACTTGGAACATAATCATAAAGAATGTAGAGGTGTTATACATGTTTAATAGCACTCTACCATCCCCAAACTTTGGACAACGCAACATAGATCAAATTATAATTAGAGGCTCTTGAGGGCTCGTGTCTCTAATCATGGTCACTTATCATCTTCAAGAATGGCCAGTCTCCAACATTAATGACTAGAATATAATTCGCGATCGACTAAAATTCTTTTTTGCTGAGCATTTTTTGTTATTGTCAGTTTCTCTCTACTATAGTTGTCCCTCCCCCCCCAAAAAAAACCCGAACGAAATAGGTACAAAATCCTTATTTAAGGGCAATAACTCATATAAGGAGTTGACTGACGATATCGAACATGTTGACTCTTTAATAGAAATAGTCTTGCCAATCATTTTGCTATTTTTTTCTGTATATTTATTTTTAGTTTTCAAGGTAATAGGCAAAAATGAAAATAATTGGTTGTTTAAAGAGAAGTATTTTTGATTTTTTAACTGTCGATTAAAGTTTTCATGATGTTAGGCAAAAACAATCCGTCGTCGTCTGACAGTTTTGGTCTAAATAGACGAAGATCTCATCATCTTTAACATTTCTGCACCTGTTAGATTTTGTCTATGATCTATAACAGTTTACAAGATAAAAGACTTGGATTTTAACCCTATGTCCAATTTTTAAATTTGGTCGCCATATTGGTTGACAGACTGGATCACCAAATTTCTTAAACAAGAAACACCAATTAAGATTGTGACCAAGTTTGGTTTTATTTATAGTTTCAGAGAGGATTTTTGTAAAAGTTAACGGACGACAGACGACGAATGCCAAATGATAACAATAGCTCACACTGAAAAAGGCCAGTGACCAAAAAAATCAGCTAAGAAATGAAAAAAAAAAAAAACACTTTTGGTGCGTTTGAATCGCTTTTATGTTGTCACCTTTATTAGGAACGATTAAACCCAAAAATTTGAAAGCTAAGGATGTATGAGGAAAGTCGCTCCATCATCTTAGTCATGGCAAAACAAGACATTGCAGAATAGTCCATTTAAAACAAAAATAAAAAATATTTAAAAATTGTGGATATCCAGCTCAACTTACAATCATCAAAATATTTCGATGATTAATTAAGTTCTGTAATACCTAAACTGCAGTAAAAATATGTTGCACTGCTGGCTTTTTTTTTTTTTTTTTCGCCAATTTCAGTGAATTTTTGCCAGTCATTAACTTTAGTATTCATTATTCATGGCGTTATTAGTTTGTGTTAAACTTAAAAGTTTGGATGTCCTGTTGGTGTTTTCCACCTCTCTTTTATACATGCATTGCGATATCAATTTTCATAGGTGACCTTGACATATTTTTAGAAAGTGATTATGTTGTTGTTAAGCTTTGTAAACCTAATAGGGTTTTACGCCAAAATCGACATTGATACATCCATGTTCCTTTTAAAGCAGCAAATCACCAATTAAAACATAATGAATAAATGAAAAACAAGTAAAATAACACACACATGAATACCTTAATTGTCAAAATAATCTTTTAAGATCTTAATATATAATTGCTTGCGTGTTGCTTCACGCCAGTGTCTAATATATCTGAATAGATAGGCTCTGCAAAAGGGGATACCGATGGATGATAGATGGGACATTTGGACTGTCATTGGCCAATGAAAATACGGGCAGAAGTTATGCCTTGCAACAGATCACCGACGGACCCCTTAAAGAGTTCTTGCAAAAATGTTTTAAAGACAAATCCTTCTATTCAGATCTACCAATACTATCTTCTTTAAACATTATTTTCACTTTAGGCCAGGCAAAAGTTTCAAAATGAGCAAATACAAAAATGAGGACACCGACCTCCTCTTCGTTTTTCATGGAATTTGGAAATGAGGACTTTTAGTTATTAGCAGTGTTATATTTAATAAAAAGTAACAGTGTTTGTCTTGTTAACCTTGTTGTTGGTAGAAATTTTATTATTGATGTTATCTTCTTCTATGGAACAAATGATAACGATAACTTGCTATAATAATATTACCCCCTTTTTATTGCGAAATATATATATAAAAAAATCAAGTTAAAAAAAAATTACCAATGTGTTCTCGATGAAAATTCAATAGAAAATGCATTGTTTATTAAACCAAATAAGGAAATAAAAACGGTCCATACTGGAAAACGAGACAGCATTATATTTTCCTTTCTCGGGGCTTCGGAATTAACGTCACCAATCCGATTTGATTGATTGATTGATTGTTGGTTGCTTAACGTCCAGTGGCAAATATTTCATGCATGTTCAGGACGAGAACAAATTAACAATAATTACAATAGGCAGGTCCCTTAATAGAGACCGTCCGGGATGAAGGTCGGGGAAATTTGGACTGCCACGGGAAAATGAGGGTATATTGGATAAGGACAGAAATTTAGCCTTGCTACAGGCCACCTACGGACCCCTCAAAGAGTTGTTGCAAGGGTTCTTAACGTGCAAAGAACGTGGCACTCTCTACACGAGGCATCGGATTTAACGTCCCCATTCTGACCGGACGTGACTGCAAACTTGTACATCCCGCACAGCCAAACGGACGCCCCACTTTAGCGAGGGTTTTACCGCCGGTCGGAGGAAGACCAATGGTGACCATATTTCTATTCTCCAGTCAATCCGATTTGACGTGGCTGCGTATTTATACATCCCGCATAGCCAAACGAGCGACAAATGCAAAATAGTCAAACCACGTAGACCGAGAAACAGGAAATATTCATAATATTCTGTGGTTTCCTCGACAATAATTTGGCTCTTTTACTATGTTCAAACGCATTAAAGATACAAGGTTTATAATTTGGTATGTCAGACGTGCATTTCGTCTTCACAATAATCATCAGTGGTGCTAGAGCAAACAGTTTGAAGGTCAAATCAAATACAAAGTTAAAAGTGAAATTTTCTAAAAAAAATATGTAGAATTAAGAAACACCTTAGTGCTGTATAAACATTTTAACACACATTAAATTTAAAGACAATGACCGTGTCAATGACTTCTCACATAAACATAGGAGTGCTGGTCATACCCTCGGACGAATCGTCAATTAGAAGTAGCATCGACACTGTGGTAAAAATCATATAAATACCATTCAATAAACATAATATATTGTGGTTTAGGGTCAAGTTTGTATAAGGTAATTTTTTGAAATATGCAATTGCTCTATAGCATATAAAAACCAAAATGACACTAAGGCCAAAAAATTCGTTTATACGTGTATATGTATTTATCTAAGTACTAGGTGATTTTTAAGACTTTAACATCTTATATGAGAAGTTACTGTAAGTATAGGTGGTCAATATTGACGACAAAACAAAAATATATTAGATAATACGTTTTGCATCAAGTTTTTAGAAAACAACTCATAACGATATAACAATTCAAAAGTTTAAACATAATAAACCTAGTAAAATTTAGAGACAAAGATGAGATTGAAAAAAGAAAATTGAACAATTTAAATAATCATATTTATTTAGTTCAGTGTCACAATGAAAGAAGCAGAAAAAAGTAGCATTTGTTATAACATTCTTTGCCTTCTCGATTTACGAGATTTCGTACTGTCGTCTTAACTTTTAAGTCGGAGGACAGACAACAACAAGAAAGAAAAAAGAAAAAGAAAATGCACTTCTTACAAACTAATGATTGAGTAACGTTTACCTTTTTAAAAGAAACTAAAATCAACTCCTCTGCAACTGAAAGGCTAAGATTTCATCATCATAGTGACAGCTTTCGTGTTGCTCATGCCGAGTAATTTCCGTTATTAAGATGTTATTTTTAACTTACGTTTTGTTCTATTATTGTTCTTGGTATTTACACTTTTTTATAAGGATATATAACAAGTATCTTTTTTCGTTTATTGAATGTAGTTGTACTTTAGAATAAAAGTACAAAGAGACAACTTGACCATGGACTTTCTTATTATTTGATTTATATTAAGTCATCATCGACGTAACATCATCTCTTCTTTGTACAAGCGGACAAATGTTACCAATCCTGTAATATCATTCAATTCTTTATAATTCTTTTCAATATCTCAAGAGTTTTTTGTTAACAATAAAAGGCTATATTGAGGAAGAGATCGATACATGCATACCTACGTGATATCATTTCATTGCTTTCACAAGTCTTATAGGTTGTACTATTAAGGTAATTGAAAACATATCAGATCAGATCTATGTTTTTAATATTTATGTAGTTTTAATGCAGATTATAAAAATCCCATATAAAGAAACGTAGCTTTACATATTTAAAGCACAAGGTAATTTTTGGTTCTGTGTGGCATGCATCTTTGTTGCTTACAAAGTCAGATATAGTTAACCATATATTCAATTAGTCATATTTATAAATTCAAATTTATACTAGAAACTAAGATTCAGACGCTTCAGAAACGCGCGCCTGGCGTACAAAATTTAAATTCTGGTATCAATGATGAGTTTGTTTCCGATTCCGACGTATACAATTTATATAGTGTTATTTTCATTTTTATAGCACCGGGTAGATACCACTTCTGGTGGACTATTAGTCCCCGAGGGGATCATCAACTCAGTAGTCTGTTTCTGTACGTGCATGATTTTCAACATACAACGTCTAAAATGTCCGTTTATAAATTTATCAATTATTAGGAAAATAAGGCCAACTCCCTCCAGCAAAGTTGACCTTCGATATATTTTGATGAAATCACTAGCACCAATAATTTAAATAAAGTTATAACAAAAACATTTTGATACATTATATATTGTAATATGAAGACAATTGTCCTAGACTTTCGAAACTGATGTCTAGAGGGTACCTGTTATTTATTGTTTTGTAAAAGGATGTTTCGTGTGCACTGATACTGATGTGGTACTTTTTTATTACTTCCACTGAATCCATTTAGCTGCCTGTACAGTTATTCGATACTAGTCATTGTTTAAATAATACATTTTGATAGTAAATGTTTTGACAAATGATAACCTGGGTATTTCTTTTGTTTTACTAAAATTGATATGAAACTCCCTTTTTTTTTTTTAAGTTTTTGTTGTTCTGTGTAAGCTCTTTTCTGTTCTGGCTTTGTTTCCCTTAACCTTTTATTTATTGACCTTGAAAACTATTTGTCTCGAGCATTCCTTATGAAGGTTAATCTCGAAACATCTTATTATTTATACATATTACTCATAAGTATATGTCTGCAAGTTGATGTTTACCTATAAACAATAATCAGTCTCATGTACCATACCACATTTATCTATAACTAATATTGATTCTATGAATAGAAATGGAAGTGTTTTATTTGGGAGGAACCCATATGCTTGCTATTATTAATATTTTAATATCATAAACAAAACTTTAATAACTATTTCTAATTTTATTAACATACTTATACTAAGACACAATTGTATAAACACTATACAAATATCATATTCACAAACAATTCTAAAATACATGAAATAACAATAATTGTATCATTTGGCTTTCTAGGGGGGCTACTCATTGAAACTTACAATAAAAATAACTAAAATAACACAAATTAAAAACACTACCTACTCATTAATTGCCTAAATTATTCACCTGTGGTAGATCCCAGACAGGTGATGTTTTTTTTTTCATAAAAACCTGTGGTAGAACCCAGACAGGTGAAACAATTATAAGAACCTGTGGTAGAGCCCGGACAGGTGCAATTTATTAGAACCTGTGGTAGAACCCAAACAGGTGAAAAAATGCAAAAACCTGTGGTAGAACCCAGACAGGTAAACAATCTTGAAACCTGTGTGGTAGAACCCAGACAGGTGAAAAATGTAATAACCTGTGGTAGAACCCAGAGAGGTGAGCATTAAAAACATACATGTATAAGAACCAGTGGTAGATCCCAGACAGGTGTTTTAAATGAGAATTCCTGCGGTAGATCCCAGCAGGTACAAATAACTAACTTAATTATGACCTTTAAATTAAACAAAGCCTTAACCATTTATAAGAT
This sequence comes from Mytilus coruscus, assembly GCA_017311375.1. Taxonomy (NCBI): domain Eukaryota; kingdom Metazoa; phylum Mollusca; class Bivalvia; order Mytilida; family Mytilidae; genus Mytilus; species Mytilus coruscus. The sequence goes on from CM029603.1 coordinate 16,019,263, forward strand.
GTATTAAGGAATTTGGGGAAAATAATTTCCCTGAAATTAAGTTGGCCAAATTGAACGAGTAGTATGAGTGAAAGCTCCAAATAATTGATACATATTTATTGTTTCAAAAAATTCAATAGATCATCAACATTGATGAATTTACTTGAATATAATTACATGACGTTTTGTATGAAAATGAAAACAAACAAAACATAAAATAATGAATTAACAGCAATAATAAAACAAAAATTACAAAATTCAATTTTTAAATTATTTGACTCCTTTGATTCAAAATAAGGAAAACATATCTTATTTGTGCTTGCAATCAGTTTCTGGGTCAGATCTATTATAACGTATATAGCAACTTGATGACCATCTACCTAATGTCTGGATGACCTGATCCTCAAACCCTGCTGATGTAGCAGCACCAATTCGAAAAGAATGACCACAAAATTTACTATTATAATATCCTTATCTGCACAGCAAATTTCGAAGCAGAGATATAAATCTAGACAAAGAAGTGTATTCATACTCGTCTCGGGTAGAATCTGTTTTAGCGGACCCGGGAAGTTAGAAGATGCACAATTTATGCGCATGACCGATAACCCCAATTTACGTTGCTATGCTAGAATATAAACAGCGGCCATTTTTGTTTACCCCTTCAAAAGACGATGATGCAAATGATGATTAAAGATCGATTTAAACTCGAGGAACTGAACAATTTAAAATAAATTTAATGTACTTACCCATTTAAGCTTGTTAATCATCCAGATTAGAATTTAAAGTGTTTGTAATTTCTTGCAGTACTCTGGGTTTTTTAGTAGCAGGATGCGGTTCACTAATGGTGATAGCTTCTGTTGTAATCAATGTTTGTTTTTGTTTCTCTGGATTATACATTTTTAATAAGGTTTATGTATGCTAAAAAAGGATCGTCAAAGCCTATTATATATTTTTTACGTACACAATATTGACTGAAATAAGTATCATAAAGGGATTTTACTGTACCGTATTTTGGTAATGATTTTTTAAGTGCACGCCAGGTACTTTCAATAGTGTTTGTATGTGCTCCGGTTTCTGGGTCAACAACATTTACGGAATGGTTAACTTTTAAATGCTCAAATCCCTCTGAACCTAGACAATCATATGCTTTCCAACAGTCACTAATTATTGTTGTTCCCGGTTTTATATTGACCCTATTTTCAAACATTTCAAGCCTGTCAACAATGAGGGCTACTTCAATTTCAAAGACTTATAGAACTAAGTCAGTATGAATACAATGTGAAAAAACATTAAAATTCTAAATGTAAACGTTTCCGTTGGTTGTTTTAGGTTAAAAAATTTTTTGTTTATAGATTTATGTTTAAATTTTACCATATTCTAATTTCAGTTTTGGGTTAAAAATATTGGTTAAATAGATTTGATTAATTTTAATAATGTTTCTTTCGTCCGATTTTCCACTGTTGCAAAAAAACTTTTTTTTGTTGTCTCTTTCTATACCTCGAAACACCCACTACCCTTCTACCTGACGCCCTTTGTGGTATTTTCTTTTCCCAAATTTACTTTTATTTATTTCAACAATTACGCTATCTCCTATTTTTTCACTGTCTATTTCCAAAATTTCTATACAGACTTCACGGCAATAATTGTACCAATCTACTATTGTTTGGTTACAAATGGAAAGCTCATGCTTTACAAATTCTTGGTCTATTTTGTAAATCCAAAAATATGCAATGAACAATATTTTTTCAAGACTTAAATTATGTCCTTGAAACCAGGATCCGTTTCTAATAGAAACCTTTTTACTGCATTTGTTCTTGCTGCACTTCCAATAAAAATTGTCGTTTGAAAAAGAACTGTCTTTCCTTAATCCAAAATGTCCATGTCTACACTTTTTATATACCTCTCCAGATAAATCTAAAATTAATTCTAAAAAATACACCACTGAATAATTTTCTCAATACTTTCACAAATACTAAACAAATCTTTTAACTTCATCGGCATTTCCGTATGTACATTGCAATGTTTGTAAACACAGCTGATTTTGCGTTACGGTTGACAATGACGTCACTTATTTTATGAATATTCATGACGTAGGGGTCACAGATAATGGAATTTTTATAAAGTGATATACCTACCTAAGTAACGGAAGCGTGGACATTTTGTACACTTACCAGGACGTCTCTCTGCTAGATTTTGTAATTCTAATTTAAAAAACTGTTTAAAACAACAGTTTTTAAACAAAACTTCACCTGGAGAATTCGATTTTGACCTTATTTTTTGATTTTTGGGCTATTTTTGTTTTAAACTTTTTGGCGCGACCAATCCCTACATACAAGTATTTACTATAGTTTCCCGTACTTTTTATGGCGTCCGCTAAAGTAGAAGTACTCCCTCATCTCTAAGAAATAAATAGGAGTCTGTATTAGCTCCATAATTTTTTTTTCAAATTTGTATATATCTATCATCACATCAACTGGATGTTAATAACTTCTCGAAATGGGTCACATTTAATTAATATCTTGAATTTCAAGTATATCATGTAGAGCAATTTCACTACTAAAAGTAAATTCACCACATTGGAAAAATCTAAAAAAAAGGCTAGATTAAATGAAAACTGCAACATTAAGACAACAAAAAACTCCTTGCTTTAATATAAAGCACAATCTTTCAGAATATGAGATGTTATAGGTAAACTCTTATGTAAACATTATTCTGTGACTTGTTATACCTCTTAATATATACTCTAAGCGTGCACAATTTTAAAGGGTCCGGATGCCCACTTCTTGAGTAATTATGCCTAATTCCTGCTAAATACAATTTAATTATAGCATGGGCTAACTTAAGAGAATTCTTGCAATAAGTTACTTAATAAATTAAGCAATCTTTGTCTATAATTGGCACACTATTTATATGATTCTGATTAGTCATTGCCATAAATGTTGTAAACATTGAAAGCAAGAACTATATGTCATTCTAGTACTTAAACGTAAAATGTCTCCCACAGTTCCTCAATACGCTGGTGCTAAGCAAGGTCTAGGTCTTGGTCTGCCTTCGGTGCCAACTTTTGAAATTAGTTAATTGCCTAAATTATGCACCTGTGGAAGATCCCAGACTGGTAAAACAATTATAAAAACCTGTGGTAGAACCCAGACAGGTAAAAATCTTGAAACCTGTGGTAGAACCCTAACAGGAGAAAAAATGTAAAAACCTTTGGTAGAACCCTGACAGCTGAAAAATGTAATAACCTGTGGTAGAACCCAGACAGGTAAAAAAATCTTAAAACCTGCGATAGAACCCGACAGGTGAAAATATAATAACCTGTGGTAGAACCCAGACAGGTAAAAGATACTTGAATCCTGTGGTAGAACCCTGACAGGTGAAAATGTAATAAACTGTGGTAGAACCAACACAGTTAAAAAAAATAATCTTGAAACCAGTGGTAGAACCCTGACAGGTGAAAATGTAATAACTGTGATAGAATCCAGACAGGTGAAAAATGCAATAACCTGTGGTAGAACCCAGACAGGTAAAAAATTCTTGAAACCTGTGATAGAACCCAGACAGGTGAAAAATGCAATAACCTGTTGTAGAACATGGACAGGTAAAAAAATACTTGAATCCTGTGGTAGAACCCTGACAGGTGAAAAATGTAATAACCTGTGGTAGAACCCAGACAGGTAAAAATTTTTGAAACCTATGGTCGAACACAGACAGGTAAAAATTATTGAGACCACATAACTAAATAGGTCTGCAAGCCTGATATGCACGTAATGTGATACAATGTTCACTGAATTTATGAATGTTAAATCCAGCACAGCGAAATCTGCCAAATACCATAACTTTAAGTTCACATGTACTGACAAGCCGTCTCAGACTCCTTAGCCGGTATATAGTTACGATTTCGTCTACTTTCATTCCTTGAGTCCCATTAACCGAACTCAAGCTAAAATATAAAACTTAAAGCAGTATCGTGTCTTTAACATTTGGTAGAACCTAGAGAAGTGAAACGATTCTAAGAACCTCTGGTAAAACCCAGGCAGGTAAAATTCTTGAAACCTGTGGTAGAACCCTGACAGGTGAAAATGCAATATCCTTAGGTAGAACCCAGACAGGTAAACAATTCTTGAAACCTGTGGTAGAACCCAGACAGGTTAGCATTTAAACATACATGTATAAGAACCTGTGGTAGATCCCAGACAGGTGTTTTAAATGAGAATTCCTGCGGTAGATCCCTGCAGGTGCAAATACCTTACTTAATTATATATCACCCTTAAATCAAACGAAGCCTTAATCAAAAGGTCCAAACAAATCCCATTTAGAAACCTTGGAATGAAATAATTCGATACACAAGATGGGTTGGATAAACTCCCATTGGTACTTAAATCGGTGTCAGACATTCATAATAGTAACTCTTCTTCATTGGCGCTCTGAAGGATTGTTAGTGACTGAGGGTACATTCCGACTTATGGCCAATCCTTCGGTACTGGCATGAATAAAACGCTGCAATTTGATAATATTTTTCCTAGTTAAGAAATCATTTATTTTAACCAAAAATTAGCCTAGTCAAAGTTTCAGAAATGTAACAGTGAATGTGATTGGTCAATCAAAGATTAATTTTAAAGGTCACCTGACTATATTTCTTTTGGGAAGTACCGAACTATGCATCAAATAGAAGCAGCTGGAGATTTCCATTTAATAAAATACAATAAAAACGTGGACATTTATAATAGGTTAAACAAAAGAAAAAACGTCCTTAAAGCCTTAAATATCTTATTCAAAATAAAAGAACAGAGTTCCAATATCCTCAGGGTTGTACATATTGCATTAACTCACTAGGTTCTTTAGTACCTAAATATCTTAAAGACATTTACACGTGAGAGTGCTTACAATATATTTTTTTTTATTTCTAAGGGACATACTCCTGAAAATTTTGGTCACCGCAGACTTTCGAACTTGTCCCAGACATTGCTGATTAAAACCGTTGATATAAATTTCATAATAATCCTTCAAGAAAAGTAGGATTGAGAGCGCTCACAATGCAATTTGTCATATAATTAATATTTCAATGGGACATAACTCTAAACAAGTTTGCAACACGAGGAGTACTGTTGGTTCCCGTATAAATGAAGATTGTTTTTTGAAGAACACGTTGTTAATACAAAAAACAAGCTTTTCGATGATGTCAGTTTCAGGAACTTTTTGTATAAATCGAAGTTGTTTTTAAACGAAGTATGTATTATCCTTTCCTAAAACAAGATGCTTTGTTTCGACGTTAGACAATCCTTTTTGTGAAATAAAGTTGGAATAATTGACATTGAAATGGTCATATTTAAAATTTAATTGTTTAAAAAAGCTTTGAATTGTTCGAAATAAGAGTTTTTTACCCTAGGAATAGATTATCGTAGCTTTATTTGGCAAAACCTTCCTCAATGCTCCTCGACTTCGCACTTTATTTGACCTTTTAACTTTGTTGATTTGAGTATCACTAGATAACTACTTTTGTAGATGAAACGGGTGTCCAGCGTACAAAACTATATAACACTGTTATCTTTGATGTGGTTTTTTGTCAATCTATCGTTAAGTTTCGATTGAGAAATACTAGTTTAAAGGTTATTCCACTAGGAAAGAAACTTAAATTGTGTACTCCTGAAAGGTTTTTGTATATGTTTTTAATCGACATCTGATTTACATCGTTCATAGAGTAGGTAGTTTAACTATAAAGCCCGGTTTTGATTGCTGATAAAAAAAGAGGTTAATAATTTGGATTCGGGTTTCATGGAGCGTTTGATGGATCCAGTAATAATCGTTGTTCGTAATTTGGTATCTAGTATAGTAAAGGAAGATCTTGTTCCTCAACTTATGTTAAAATTACAAAGGAGCATAGAATACACCTTCAATTTTGAAATATTTTCTCTTTGTTAACTGTCGTGGAAGTATGTGTTGGGTTTCCAAAAAGTTTTCAATACCTTATTCGTTTATGTGACGTGATTTACAAACATAACAATACTGAACGAATCTTGTCTGAAAGCGACACATGCACATACCAATGTCTTTACCATGAAATACTTTATTGATTTGATAAAGAACAGACAAATGCATTGTTTAATTAATGTCAGTTCTTTTTCAATGAACAGTACAATTATCCTGCTTGTACTCAAACGACAAACAAAACTAATTCACTGGGGATACAGACAGTCAATTAATGAATGAAGACCATTTGTTTGCAAATATTAGTCACTGTATTATGCAACTGATTTTGCTCTAATTATGCCTGGTGGCCAGTTTGATTACATTGGATAATATACATCTGTTTTATGTGTCCTTTATCAGGTCATTTTATTGTCACCTAATTTCTAGGATTGATGGCTGAAGAGACTCATTAAAGATTAAAAAGGCCATCGGGACTTCTATGAATGTCTAGTTTAAAGTTCATGTAATGTTAAAATACATATAATGCTATTAAATACACTCTAATTTGGAAGATGTTTTATCATTTTCTAAAATTTTAGAGAGTGGTATATGTTTAGTGAAAGAAATAATAACAAAATACAAACTTGTTAATCAAAACAGCACTACATATTCAGATAAATTGGCCAAGAATAAATTGAGTTAAGCAATTAAAATTAAATGCAAAGTAAAATAAAATAAATATACAATGCATTTCCAGTAAGGGACATTAGTAATTTCCTATAGAATTTACATGTCTAAGAGACATAATTGCTGAAAAAAAAATTGATCAGCGCCGATATTTTATTGTCCCCGGTATAGGTGATATTAACCTCCGATATTATTTCATGATAATCCTTCAAGAAATGAAGGCTTGAGAGCACTTAGAACGTTATTTTCCATATAATTATTATTTCCGAGGGGCATTACTCTTAAAATAATTGATCGGCACCAATTGTCAAACGTGCCTGAAATATTGCTGAGATAGCCCTTTTGTATAAATGTGATAAAAATCTGGCAAGAATTGTACATGTGAGAGCGCTTATGATGAAATTTTCCATATAGTTAATATTTCCAAGGTGCATAACTCCTTCTTTTAAGAAGATGATCGGACCTGTACGGGTCATTGCTGATATAAGCCTTTGATATTATTTCAAACATTTGGCAATGAATGTACACCTGAGCCCACTTTAATATAACAGTTGTTTTCCATTCGTTTGATGTGTTTTAGCTTTTGATTTTGCCATTTAATTACGGACTTTCCGTTTTGAATTTTCCTCGGAGTTCGGTATTTTTGTTATTTTACTTTTTACAGGACCGGACACACGGACGGACGCCCGATATATCTATGTCCCCCGCAACGCGTCGCACTGGGGACAATAAATTGATTATGATTGGATCGGACAACTGGCCAAACCATGGCCATGTTAGCCCTCTTCAAGAGCTAAGGTTAAATTTCTTTGAAGAGGTACAGTTTGTAAAAAGTTATAATTTACGTGCGTGCATATTTAAGTGATTGATAGTGCCGAATAAATGATTACTACGCAGATGAAATTCTTGATACTGTGCAATCCACCAGCAGTAGTATATAACCTATGATAGTGAACCAAAGTGTAACAATCATTGTTGGCTGGCTTCTTAACTGTTAATTCTAGATGAACTTTCTTCTGTAAAAGATTAAAACAACCTTTATTCAGTAATCAGATTCAAAGTTTTAGGAAGGCAACAATTATCATACGCATAAATATATTGGCTAGTATAGTGTTTTGACTGCGCTAATTAGTTAAACCAATATAGATAAGGAAAGAAAAAGTCACCTTTTAGGAGAAAAAGCATTAAGCCTTTTATAGGCCTTTTACAGTTAAAAATTTGTAACATCTAGTAAAAGTGTGATTCAAATGAATAGGCATACCTTCAAGTTTACTAATACAATTTTTGCTATTAGAAATAAATGATATTATTTATTGTGACCCTTACTCTTTCCTATGTCAAATGAAAGTATATGTATCCATATTGAAAAATTCGAAGTAGTCATCAGCTCAATGTTGCAAGCTTTTAAATCACAGTTTTGTGGGTGCAAAATCAGAATAAAATATGTCCGACTGTCAAGTATCTTCGTAATTCAATAGTTATATATTTTTTTAAATGACACACCAGAGTTTCTTTTGCTCTTGTTTATTTATTTGTTCATTGATATAGATAAAATAAAGAATACACAATATCGATAAAATGTTGAATAAAAATATCCTTACTTGTACATGATGTAACAAATATTTATATATATGAACATGAGATCAAGCAGTTAAGCTGTGGTTAATCCTACATCAGCATGTTCTACATATTTAAAAATATACATATTACAAATATATATAAAAAAATATCTGTTTCAGATTTTTGGGAGAAAAATTAAAACCTGGAAGATATGGAAAAAAAATTGTCAGGAAAAAGGTTATATTTAATTATTATCGAATATTCAATGTAGGTACAATCTGCTCTTATTTATTTTAAATTGAACCCAATAGGTATCCGGAAGCTTAAGATTATTTAATTGGGAAATAATTACAAGCAATCATTTCAAAGTAAAAAGGAAATAATGCCGGTAGGATGACTACGAAGAATATAATTTTGATTTATATGAGAAATAATTGACATGCTTGTATCTCTTTGAACACAAAAAAAATTGTTTGAAAAAAATTGATGTACCTGCACTTGATTACTATCAGTCAATCATTTCAAATAGATCAATGAAGTACAAAGTTATTTAATATTATACGTCGATCTCTGCAAGGATCGGTTACCAGATTCATTAATGACTTTAATATATAGAAAGAAAACTGCAATCTCTCAGCTAATATCCCAATTTCTGTATAATAAAGCTATTGAAACAGAGTAAGCATTAACCACTTGGCAGTGCATATACATTAAGAAAGAGTCCGCGTTCTGTTCAGTGTCACAGAAGCTTTCTGAAGAATTCTTATGATTTTAAATTATATACGTTAAAACTTAAAAAATATTCAGGATTAATACAATTAATGTATGTTTTTTTTTATAATGAATTTTCTTTATTGTTACAAATAGACTAGCACAACATGTATGAACAAAGGTATACAGAATGGCATATTTACACAAAGGAAGTATTAAATAATAAAACAACAATTGAATATATAATGGTGCAAAAATAGTTTGAACATAAATAATTATCTAATAACAATAGAAACTAATTTTGTCTTACAATATCTATTTGTGGTGTTAAATCAAAATTAGACATTTATTAATTATTCTATAAAAGGGGCCCAGGGACTCCAGTATTTGTTATATTCCTCTACAGAGGGGTTTTTAAATGAAATGTATTTTTCTAAGTTCAAGTGTTCCTTTAAATAGTTTTTTAAAGCATTTAATTTTGGCAATACTTCTTGTAATTTTGTTCGGTAAATATAGTATTTTGTAAGTAGAATATTCTCATTTTTAACAAATTTCAATTTAACATTTTCGTAGTTACCAAATATAATAATCTTAATATTCAAAGGCAGTTCAATATTTATCTATGTTTCACCAAAGGCAAGAACTTTACATATTTTGATTTCATCAATTACTTTTTACCTTAGGCACTATTAAAACTGAAAAGTACACACGTGTTTTGTGTTTCGATCTACAGTAAATAAAAGACCTCAATCTTTATATTTGAAATGATCGGGAACACAGATAAATCGGTGAACTGATAGACGAGTTTAAAATAAGCATGAAGTCCATCAAGTTGAATAATTCTGCGCCCTCCAGCGACTTCGGCGGTATATAACGACTGACATTATTCGGGTTTGTAGTCCATATATTTTGTTTTAAGCGAAGCTGTATTAAGTGTCGTTTAAGAGAAAATAGTAATGGGAAATAATCAAAACGTTCTCAATGCTTTGACTCTTGGGAAATAGAAAAAAAAACACTATAATAATGAAATTAATATGTCCATTATTGAAGTCAAACTATTGCATTTTAGGTATCAAACAGTTAGCATGCTCTAATGAAACGGGATCAATTTGATCGTATTAACCAACTATAAAATTGTAAAATGATAAGCTAGTCTAATTTATTTATTTCATTGAATAAAAGGTTTTTGATTGATTTTAAGGTTTTGGCAAAACACTCAAACCAACATTTAATACTAGTATTAGAAATGAAACTGTTATGATCAGAGTTATCATTCATACTTTTTATCGTTTATCGTACTAATACAGAAATTGACATTTTAAATTCTGGTGATGAGATGTTTCGTAATGAGTCAGGTTGAAAGAATGAATTTTGACTATAACGGAACTAAAAACCTTAGATAAAGTCATTATATATAGTAACTGTTTTGAAATTTAGTTAAACATGATTATTTTTCGTTTTTTTTTTTTTTTTTTTTCTTCGATCAAGTGGAATGCGAGACAATATCTCCCGCACAATGGTTGATTTGAACGACGCACTTAGTGCTCGCTGCGCTAAATTAAACCCTGTTTGAAAAGTTAATACTATGAAATTGCAAAAAAGTGCTTTTTTGCTATGCCCATGTCTGTAATGATGTAATAGATTGCAATAAACGTAATCAATGTATCACTGTTAAATTATAAATACTTAAAACCTTTACTAAATTCCGTCATTGATACATATAGTTGGTCTTGAAAGTTTTACTGTACCTGTAGAAAAGTTATTACCAACGGAATATCGCATTCTGACTTTTACAGAGCCCGTAAATTTAGATACAATCCATAACAACTTATTGATCCTTTGAAAAAAACCCAGATGATACCAAAGGGATATTCAAACTCATAAGCTGACGACAAACTGACAATGCCATGGCAAAAAACGACCAAAAGACAAACAACAGTCTACAAAACACAACATCTAAAAACTGATGACTGAGCAACACGAACTCCACTGAAACCGTAGGTGATCTCAGGTGCTCAGGAAGGATAAGCATAATTTACCAATGTAACACTGTAATACGATCTTTTGATATTGTTTTTGTGACCACTCCATTGTTTTTTGCTGTCTGTTATATGTGTTTGTCGTTTATTGCCTTGTACATAAATGTCGTTTTTCTCGTTTGATTTTTTTTTTTTAAATGTTGTCATTTCGGGGTCCTTTTATAGCTTACTTTATGATATAGGATTTACTCATTGTTGAAGATGAGACAAAAGATCCTTAAGGGACATTCAAAACTCATAAATCGAAAACAAACTGACAATGCAGGGGCAAAAAAACGAGAAACGATTTTGACTGGGGTGGGCAAACAAATCAACCAGTTACATATGTTGATATAAGAAAGCAAACAATATGGGGGAATTAATTTATTACATTTCATAATAAACCAATTATCTTTGAAAACTGCATTAAGAGTGATATAATATATTTAAATGACATTCTAGATGCCACTATGTCATTATCAGAAAAAAATATTTTTACAAATTAAAATGTAAGGTAAACTGGATTGCTGAATTTCATAAATTGAAACAATCTATTCCACAAAATTAGATTGACATAGTTAAACAAGAAAATTCTGTTCACAGTACAGTAAATGTACAGAGAAATAAAATCACATGGAAAGGTCGTTATTTTGAGACTACATGTTTTTCAAATAAAATTTATATGACTCGCTAGTGAATAATAAAAAAGAACCGTCAGTAGGGATAAGTAGGTGGCTTAAAATTCTACCAATGCAAGAAGCTTCAAGTATGAATTCATTATATAACTTTATTTTCAAATATTTAACTGAAAATAAATTAAAAATATACAGATGGAAATTACTACAGTTTATTGTACCAACAAAAAAGCTTTTATCACAATGAAAAATAACGAATAATAATATGTGTAATTTTTGTAACATAGAAGAAGACTATTCTCATTATTTTTTCAATTGTTCTTATTTGACAAGATTTTGGCAACAAATATACGACCTCTTAAAAGGAGTAATTTAGATTTTTTAATAAAACTACAACACCTGATATTTGGATATAAAATCACAGTATTACTCAATAATTTTTAATTACAATAATTAGTTTTTCAATATACAAGTCATACTATGTATCTGAGCAAAAAAACAAAAAACATAGACGTCTACAGAATTTTTGTCAATGAATACACCAAGAGAGTAGATACCAATATTAATGGACATAAGGCAATAAATTCAATGTTACTAACAATTAAAAGGAACATAATCAATGAATAATTTTCTAATATTGTTATTATAGTGTTTTGTTTACAAAATGTATGTCAATTAATCTAATCAGCTGATTATTCCCTGGGTAGTCAGTAGATTGTAACAGGTACGTTAAGAGAAGTTTGGAATCTTGATGGTTTATGTAAAGAGCAATATTTGATGAAAAAAATTATTATGTTGTTAAAAAAAAAAAAAAAAAAAAAAAAAAAAAAAACGAGAAAGACGAAAAGACAAATAACAATACACAAAACACAACATAGACAACTAAAGACTGAACAAACCGAACACCACCAAATACCAGGGTAACAGTACACAAAACACAACATAGACAACTAAAGACTGAGCAACACGAACACCACCGAATACCAGGGTAACAGTACACAAAACACAACATAGACAACTAAAGACTGAACAAACCGAACACCACCAAATACCAGGGTAACAGTACACAAAACACAACATAGTCAACTAAAGACTGAACAAACCGAACACCACCAAATACCAGGGTAACAGTACACAAAACACAACATAGACAACTAAAGACTGAACAAATCGAACACCACCAAATACCAGGGTAACAGTACACAAAACACAACATAGACAACTAAAGACTGAACAAACCGAACACCACTAAAGACTGAGGAACACGAACACCACCAAATACCAGGGTAACAGTACACAAAACACAACATAGACAACTAAAGACTGAACAAACCGAACACCACCAAATACCAGGGTAACAGTACACAAAACACAACATAGACAACTAAAGACTGAACAAACCGAACACCACCAAATACCAGGGTAACAGTACACAAAACACAACATAGACAACTAATAACACCTATAGTTGCTTACATCTACGTCGTTTTGGTTTCTGATGGATAGTTGTCTAATAAGCAGTCATACCACATCACCTAATTCTTATTACGTTTACAGTACATTTATTACCCTTTTGCGTGGTAAATAAAGGAAAAACAAGGAGAAAAAAATGTTCGTCGCAAACCAATAACTTTGCAAACATTTCAAAGGGGCATTTTTTCATTTGAAAAGGTCAGTTCTATCAGATCTAGATAAAGGACTCTACCACTACCTACTGTGATATATGAGATTAACAACACCAGAAAATAACGATAATAGTAGATAACGACATTTAGCTGACGCCTTTCCCTATTTTGTATATAAATGATTTCGGATATTCATCACGAGGAGGAAACAGAATATTTGAACATGAGAGTTTACTTTTATGGTTGAACTAATCTGTTGCGAAAGCCATAACCATAATTCTTCCACTACTTAACCGCTTACGAAAAATAAATGGATGACAGATTACCAACCCCTAAGGACAAAACATGTATATTACCTAAATGCTATCATTTATAAATCAGTGATTTTATATGTCAATACTTTTATACGTGTTTCAATGTTGCTTGCTTGTGAAAAGATAGCTATGCAAAATTTCTCAGTTTATATTTTTATCTTAAGCATTCTTATAAAAAGAGAAGTTGATTATTTTATATTAAAAGGAGATAATGATGAAAAGGGTTAACGTCTTGTAGCCAGTAACCACAAAAGAAAGGGTTCATATAAATCAGACATATTTCGATAAATTTAAATGAATTCAGTTGTTAGGTAACTGTCTAATCTCAAGACAGCATTTGCTTTTTTTTTTTTTTTAGCTTTTTACCTCCATCTTTATGTCAGATATCACATCGTTTTCAACGAATAATATATATAAGTGACCACAATATATGACAGTTGCCCAAGTATAAACGAGTTGCAAATGAGTTCACAGAAACGACTGAAGCTCTGTGTGAATATATATGTAGAACTCTGAACCGCAATGGTACTCCGAATCGCGATGGTCACGCTAAAGTGCGATAGTTGGACGCTGAAATGGGTTTTTTTATCACGTTGAAGTGCGATTGTGTCATTGCGATGCTATCTTGTTGATAGCTACGCCGAAGTTCGTTGGTGGTAACGCTGAAATGCGATGGATAACATAATTATATTTTTAATTGTAATCATGTTCTCCTGTCGATGAAGGTGATTTGATTGTTAGTAGCAGCTTTTCATGTTTTTAAGTGAATCACCTAGAGTATAACCCGTTTAATTTAAAAAAAATCATGATAAATAATCATTACATTTCCAATCATAACTGAAATGTTGTGGATTACTTTGTTAACAGGCTTGGACAGAAATAATCCAACGTTCATATAGAACTCGGAGGACACTGAAGTGCGATGGTCTGCCGTTTTGTCTTAAACATGGACGTAGTGTTTAAGATGGCGAGATGAAACCATGATAGAGCGAATATAAAAGAATAGATCTCGTGTCCCGACAAAGTATTTCATATTTTCTTCAGTTGCAGTGAAAATGACTACGGGTATCTATCTTCTTACTTGCTCTCATTCACAGCAGCCGAATAGATTTGTTCGTCGTGTCGTTCTGACTAAGCAAGCAGTACTTGAATTTCTAATAGCTTCCACGTCTTTCAGTCATTGCAATTAGTACTGGTTTGAGTGGACAATAACTTTTGCATGTAGAGTCTTTAGTGGTCAATTTCTAAACGCATGCATATGTATTCAGAACTTTAATAACTTAGTACGGACCAATACGTAGTTAACATAATCAAACTAGTTGAGTGAACACCAAATCCTCTTCTATGATTTCGATGTGCTGCAGAAAAATTCATACAGTAATAATCGCATAATGAATCTTAGCATTGCAGCAAGCTAGCCTTCCTTTCTTTCTAGAAATGTAAGTGTTAACACTACAACTGCCAAAGAGATAATATCAATGTACGAAATGATATAACACACAAAAAAGAGAAAAAAACAAACCATTTTTAATAAATAATTATCTTAAATATGTCTGGTAAAATGTTATTATTTCATATTTATTCATCATTTTTTATTCATAAACAATAAATAGTGTTTTGTACAATTTTAATTATGTAAAAAAAAGAGAGAGAAAAAACAAAGCCGATATGAAGCGTCCTGTTCATTTGTGTTTGTTTTTCTTGTTTGACTTTTGAATGACAAATGCATGTTCATGTGCACATGCTCATAAAAAAACTGGGAATTGTCTTTTCTTGTACCATATCATATATTGTAAAGTTTGGGTCTACAAGACTAAACCATGCTTAATCATGTTTAAAGGTTTAAGGAATTAAGTTATTTTTATTATGCAATAACGAATGTTATCACGAATGATTAATTTTTAAGTTAGACGTATGACTTTGATGCACGTAATTAAACAAAATATTAGTTCGTCAAAAAGTCTAACTTTAAATTAAATATTGCACCTCAAGTGTTTGATTTCTTTTAGTAAATGCAATATGTATTCTAATAACTAATGTTCCTCTGTATTATGCAATTGTTAGGTTAATAAAGGTAACCTCTTAGACAACTGAAATACTTTTAATAGTTGAATTTCACATAACTTTTAATAAAAATGTCAAACTTAGAGAATATACATTCGTTTATTAACACGTGTTCATTGGTAAAATATATTAAAGTGAGAATTTCAAAACCATCTTTTAAAGCTCTGCAACTGTTGCGGTACTTTTACATCTTTAGCTTTCAAATATTCGGCTTTGGGCGTTTCTGATGAAGGTAAATCCAGAAAATCGCATGAAATTTATAAAGTGTTGTTTTCATTTTTTCAACCATACAATATAGATGTATAACTTTATCACTTGGAATAGCTAAACGTTTTGAAATACTTTAAAGCATTTATGACTTACATAAAGTTTGAAATTCACGTCTGTTACAACTGCACACAAATAGAAAGGTTTATGATATAAATTACAGAGAGATTTGTACTTCTCAATGGTACCGTGGGAAATGACTGTAGTAAAAACTAAGTTAATGCGAAATAAAATAACAGTCCAAATAAAACACAAAGACAACAGTTATACAATTTCTTCTAAGGAATACTGAAAAATGTTACTTTGGATGTTTACTATTGTGACCAATTATCATAAGTTGTGAATAATATTTTAAAGTGTGTTCCAATTATTTAATGCTTTATCCCTAAGGTCCATATTTTCAGCTATTGATATTATAGACCATTGTTACCAGACACTGCAACAAGGAAGTAATAATTTAACATAATGTTGAAATTTCATAACATTCTCGAAGCCATTAAAGATTTTTAATGGGAGTTCTCATGAACATATTTCGCAATGCAATGTTATTGCGATGTGAAAGCCTGCAAAGTTCCTAAGTTATTTGTTCAGACTTGACAGTTAAAAATGTTCTATTCCTTATTTATTCCAGTATACCTTTTTCTACGATATAGTCTGTTTAAATAATACTTGTTTTTCTTATATTTACTATATAACCTCATCTCACGTAAAAGTGATTCTTCTTAATCTTTCAGATTTTGATATAAGACATTTCCGCAAAAGTCTTCACTACAAAATCTATGATAAAGCAAGATTACTTTTCCGTCATTGTTGTTAATTTGCCATTTAGTGATGGAGATATTCCTTTTGACTATATCTTTTTCATTTTTTCTTAAATCATTTCATATACTTGTTGCTACGTGTTGAATTTTAATCGTAGACATTTTCTTATTAAGAATGTCGGTAAAATAAAAATATTTGTATTATTGTTAGATTTATCAATATGTTGGCATTTTAAAGAAAAGGATATTATATTAGTTTAGACTTTAGTTTATTGTTATGTTTTGTGGCTAATTATAGACGTTCGCCCCTTCTTTATTTTTAACATTTCTCGAATAATATACAGTTTCTGTAATCTAAATATAAAAGACGTTTTGTAATCTTACATATCATATCGCGTTAAAATTGTATTTAAAATGAATTCATTTCTTTCAACAGTAAAGTTGAAAACAAAATGAATGTTAGATATTTGTGTCCAATTGTAAACCAATTGCGTAGTTATTCTGCTTTTTCCGTGAAAATCTTAAGTTAACCAAAGATGCATTAAAGACATTGCATATACATCCTGGTCTTATTTTATATATCATATGGCTAATTACTGTATTTCTTATGACGAAGTTTACGTTATAAACTACTACACATATTTTTGTTTAAGTTCACATATTAATAGTATTAGTATTATTAACCAGAAAATCAAAAAAATTACGAGAGGTTAACATTAAAGCATGCCACACCAAAAATAGATAATATATAGCGAAAATCATAAAAATCGACAGGTATTTTAGAATTTTATAAAACAATGAAATATGATTTTCAAATTCATAACTAGTCTGCATACATAAGTAAAGTTATAAGCAACCGTGCTGGTTTTCAAGCTACTTCCTATAAAAGTTTCAGTTTAAGAGGAAAATGGTAAGCCTGCGTGTGTGTCTGCAATTTTGTTAATCATTGCATCCAATGGTTTAAGAGTATTCAATAGATCGTAAAATATACGAGGTAAGTAGATAATTAACGAAACAATTTGTAAAACAGAGAACTAATATAACCAGACTTTATTTGTTCGGGTTTTGCAATTCATTTTACAGATTACCAGTTAACTACACTCCGGCATATCCAAAACGGTTTCATGGTTAGATTCACATAAATTAGTATTCTCTAAAGAGAAATATTTTGTTGTAATTTTGATACAGCACAAGCATTTTTTTATTTGTAAAAGTAATTTATCTTTTGTTCGTCTTTTTTTATCAGTTCCGAATAAGGGAGATAACTCGCATAACTAACAACGCAAGCTTTTATTTATTTTTTGGTATCCAGAATTCCGCTAGAGGCGTTTTATTACGTACAATTCACCTTAAAGGAAATAAATAAAAAAATAAAAACATAAGGGCTCCTTTAATTTAAAGGTACATTCCTTGGAAAAAAGTAAAATAACAAAAATATCGAAATCCAAGAAAAATTCAAAACGGAGAGACCTTGATTAAATGGCAAAAACAAAAGCTCAAACGCATCAAAAAAAATAGAAAACAACTGTCATATTCCTGACTTAGTACAGCATTTCCTAATGTGGAAAATGGTGGATTAAATCTTGTTTTAAAGCTAGCTAAACCTGTCACTTGGAGGGCAGTCGCATATAATTCCATTATATAAACAACAATGAGTGGGCAAAACAAACAGACATAAAAGGTTAAAATGTCAAAAAAATAAGGGTACAGCAGTCAACATTGTGCTATAATCTTAATCGTCATAAAAACACACAACTATGTCAACAAAGAAAAACAAATGGGATCTAGATACTCTATAGCCAAAGCACATAAGCAAAAATGAAAGACAAGAATACAAAAAATGACCATAGCACAATGGCTGGATGTATATGTGAGCCAAAATTTGTTCCTGTGATAAAAGTTCCAGTGGAACAAATATCACATGAAATATATTCGGGAGAACTTTTTTCACAGACAATTTCTACTTAATTTATTCCATCTCTATAAAATAAGTTCCACACTTAACCTGGTGAAATAAGTTCTTGGTTTATGAAATTTGTTCCTTACATTATGAAATAAATTCCTATTCTATGAAATTTGTTCCTTACTTGGTGAAATAAGTTCCTAGTCTGTGAAATATGTTCCACTGGTTATACAACTTATCTTTAATAATGAACATTGTCTGAGTTTAAAGTTATCATTCAAGTACATTATAAAACAAACACTACATTGATACAGTATATAATAATGTTTTTATATATAAACCGTTGGTTTTGTAAACATCCAATATGGATCCTTTGGTTTACTTTATAAATTGAGTATAGGAAAATATTTAATTACATTCTTGAAAAAAAATATCCAAATGAAAGAAATGATGCAGAAAAAAGAAGAATTCGAAAAATCACACAGAAAAATTTCATAGTTGAAGATGAACATTTGTATTATATTGAGAAGGACAAAACTACTGGTCAGTTAACCAAAAGACTTGTAGTTACAAAAGACAAAGTCCAAAGTATTTAAAAATGTGCCATGACCATAGTGTGCCCAAGGTCTTAATAAAACTGTCAATAAGATAACAGAAAGATATTACTGGAAAGGTAGTGTGAGTGATACAAAGCAATATATTCAACAATGTGAAAATTGCCAAAAACAAAACAAGAAGGCTAAAACTGCAATTCCAGAGCTCACATCTGTCCCTGTTGGTAGAGGAGTTTGGGGGAAGATATGAATAGATCTGATAGGACCTTTCCTGACTCAACAGAAGCAACCATTATCATCTAATGGCTACAGGCACAATCCTTTATATTACATTTATTTATGCCTTAATTAAATATTCAAGTATTATTTAAGTATGTTCAAGAAAACTTTATATATAAATGTAGTGAAAATGGTACATAATCAAAACCAGTGAGCTAGCAAATTGTACATAAAACTCGATTTTATTATGAATGTTGTCTAATTTATCTTAATTATTATGGTTTTTTTTTTTTTTTTTTTTTTTTTTTTTTTTATTTATTATGCAAGTGGTTTAAGTTTAATGTACATATGTATTGGTGAATTCAGAAAATGTACCCAATGAGTTTATAAACTGACTTGCATCTGTATGTGCATTCTATTATAGGAACATTTTAATCAGATAACAGATGATTTTAAATATTTTAAAACTGATTGTTCTATGTCTTTCTTCTATGTCTTCTATAGCTAGATAATTTCATTTTAGACAGGAAGTTTTCATACTGTTTGAATAGATAAGCTAGTTTAGAAATTGTATAAATAACACAACCGATGTAACATATATTATATGTATGAGTGTTTGTTAGATTATAACTATACCACGTAATTAAGATGATAAACAACGTCAATACCTATGATTTACTTCAAGACCATCATGTATTATTTGTGAAGTTGATACGGAATATTTATCGACAAGGTATTAGTATCTTTCTATACACTTTTTTTAGTTTTATTGTTTATTCCATATGCAGGAAGAGCGTTACTTCTAACAAGGAAGCCATCGAACTAATGTTTATTGGTTTCTACTATCCTTATATTGTTCTTATCCTTTGGTTTTGGTTGATAGTTGTCGAATCAGACATCATTCAAATCTCCTTATTTTATTCAATGGTAAAGTTAAAGTCATTTCTTTTAAAGTTTAACTGACACCTCAATGGTTTAAATGTCCGTCCTGGGACATCTGTGTCACATATAATCACGAATAGTCACAATATCGCTCTATTTTCACCTAGGCATCACCAAATGCAACTTATCAGCGGATTCTCTGATTGCCCAGGTTTTTTTTTATTCTTCATATTATTATGGCGTTGCTGACTCATTGAAGATTCAGTTCCAAACTTTTTGAACGAGATAAATGTATCGTGCTAAATCAGGGAAACGTTGCTTTTTGTCAAAGTTGTTCCTATACAGCAAAATTTTACCGCTGAATGTATTTCAAATGAACCGTTCAATAACTTTTTTCTAAGATGGAATCATTAACTACCTTATCTCATTTGTGTTCTTATCCTTTGGTGTAAATGCATTGTATATTTTATTTAACTTTGCAATTTATTTTGATTTGCGTATAACCATCTCTTCTTCAACAATCTATCTTTATTTGTATAGTTGTTTTAATTAACAAGTCTGTATTTATTAATATTTCTTTCAATGAAAATATACAACCCTCTTATATTTTAAGGGTAAAACATCTTCCAAGTTAGAGTTTCTCGTATAATGCTGTGCCTACTTTTCAGCATTACATAAACTTTAAACTAGACATTGATAGATGTCCAGATGCTCCTTTTAATCATTAATGAATAATCTTCAGGCATCAATCCTAGAAATTATGTGACAATAAAGAAACCTGATATAGAACACATAAAACAGATGTATATTATCCAAAGTAATCAAACTGGCAACCAGGCATAATTAGGGCAACGTTAGTTGCATAATACAGTAGCTTAGAATATTTGTAGACACAAATTCATCATTTATATATTGACTATCTATCTGTATCCCCAGTGCATTAATTTTGTTTCAGTACGAGCAGGATAAGTGTAGTTTTCTTTGAAAGCGAACTAACGTTAATCAAACAATGCAGTTGTCTGTTCTGTGGCTGAAAGGTATGTCAGACAAGCTCCGTTCAGGATTGTTTCGTTTGTAAATCACGTTGATAAAATAATAGGTTTAACAATTACTTTGAAACACATACTCCCATGACACCCAAACAAAGAAAAAATACTTACAAATTGAAGGTCTGTTCTATGTTCCTATAAAACTCATCATAGATACCAGTCATATAATTTTGTACGCCAGACGCGCGTCATAAATAGAGCAAAATAATACAATAACTTAGAATATTTGCAGAGGAAAGTTCTTCATTCATTAATTGACTATCTTAATTCCTAGTTTATCAATTGTGGTTTTCGTTTCAGTACGAGCAAGATAATGGTACTGTTAATTGAAAAAGAAATGAATATATTTCAACATTTCATTTTTCTTTTCTTTGACTGATTACTATGTCACCAGTGAGAATGATAGTTATACCGTATCTAAAAGCTATCTAAAAGTTGTTCATGGTAAAAACATTGATAATAAATAAACTCAACATAGATACAAGGCATCAAACTTTTACATGTTTCGTTTTCAGACAGTCTTTAATAGTATTGTTTTATTTGTAAATCACCTCACATCACATAATCTGATTGATTTAGGAATAAGGGCTGGCAATCATTTTTAAACACAACATATGCTCACACAAAATTCAACAAAGCTGAAAATTTAATCCTTAACAATCGAAGGTCTGTTCTATGTTCCTTCGTAATTTCAACTAACGATGAAGAACGTTAACATGATATTCCTTTACTATCCTAGATATCCAAATTACAAAAGTATTCTCACGAATACAGTTTATTGCTAGTTCCGTCTAATGTTCCACAAAGCATCTTATTAAATTATTCACTGCAAAAAAAGCAAGGCTTTGAAGTTAAACTACCTACCCTAGGAACGTAGTGATTCAGATGAGGATGCTAAAAAATGCAAAGATCTGTTAGAGTACGTACAAGCAAATTCTCTCACCTCGCGCAATCTGATTCATACAAAAAATTCCACACTCGAGAAGCTTGCTTTTTATTGACGACATATTTCTTACGTTTGGAGGACGAGTTTTGCAGCAGGCACTCATCGGCATGTCTACTGTGCTCTTCGTTTTGTGGACTTATTACCTAATTCAAAGAAGGCAGTCTTGCTTTGGGAGCTTCTCATGGAGAATTAAAAAAAAACTAACATTGTTCTTTAACTTAACATATACAGTCTGTTTTATTTTGTTAGATGTTTTTCTGCTTTGTATCGATCTGATGAGTTAAGCCCTTTTAAACCACTTTCCCAGGTTAGGGAATGGTTGGCGCCTTCAATTATGTTAAACCCGCCACATTCTATATGTGCCTTTCCCAAGTAAGGAGTATGTAAGTTAGTGGTTGTCGTTTATTGCTGTTTCTTATATTTGTTTTTCGTTTATTGTTTTATATAGTTTGTTCGTGTGTTGTGTCGTTCCATCATTGTCCCAGGTTAGGGGAGGATTGGCGCCTTCAAACACGTTGACCCCCGCCATATTCTGTATGTGCCTGTCCAACGCCAGGAGCCTGTTGTTCAGTGGTTGTCGTTGGATCATGTCTGTCATACTGGAATTGTACTCATTTTCACGAATTTCGCGGTTGGTTTATTATCGTGAAAACAAATACACGCGAATCTAAATCCAACTTTTTAACTGAAAACTTAATGTTCATCTATGCATGTGAACTTGACCTTACATCTATGACATGACTTGTTTACATCCCTGTAAATCCAATAAATAAACAAACTAGATTGATATCAACAAGTGACAAGTAAAAACCAATTAAAGATCAAAGAAACAATAATGACTCAAGATTACCTTGAACCATATGACTTTTCTATTGTTGTTGTTATTGATTGATTTACAAACATGTGTGTATAGTAGCAGACAATGTTTTGAAAGCTTTACTGTTACTAGATTATTTGATAACACACAGGAAATTGTAATTATAATTAAATCATTTACTATTTTTTCAAAGGAAATTATAAACAAGCACAAATAAATACCCCAACACGAAGATTATTTACAAATAACCAAAGTTATCATATCCGGGAACCAGTACGTAAACAAAATTAATTGTCTATGAATATTCTATATCTCCCAAAGAGGCGTGGTTTGAAAAACAGCTGTATTTACAAAGTGCAACCTATACTAACATTTATTCCAATAGAAAACTTTCTAAAACACTTTTCTCACAACAATACTTATATCTCAAAATTATAGCCTGAAAGAAATCACTGCATATACTCTAAGTTTTCTTTTACAGTACATTTTATACCCCACCCTGTATCAATTTTTACAGAATTTGAAAACAAGACTTTAATTATTGCCAGCTTACCTTATGAGCATGTTTTCTGACATGAAATGTCTAGAACCTGTTTGAAACTATTTTGATAACAAATTGAAAGCATTTCAGAACACTATAAATGTAATGTTTAGCAGCTAATCATTCCAACATTCAAGATTATATAAAGTGTCCAATCCTGCCTCTGTCTCCAGTCCACATCTTACTGTATGCCTATTTGTCAATGAAAGTTCACAATTACTGCCTCAAATGGTCAGTTAAGAAATCTTGTCACAACAGTTTCATCTCTTACCATATATCTAACATAATTTAGCTAATATATGAACTAGAAGTGTTTAAACACAGCCATATTTGCAAAAGTTGTATGAATGAAGATATCAGTCTGCTGTATGAATTAACTAAAAGTTTTATAGAAATGACTGCTAACATCTGATTTTGCATAACTTCCAAGTACAGTTATTGGTTTCTATACAAAAGACCTTTAAAATAATAAAGTCATAGCATTTACAAGTTAAATTATTTGTTTTATGACCAGGGGTAGGCATTTTCTTGGTTTTTGCCCTGGAGCCTCAAATTTCCTAAATTATTCTGCTGTTTCTAGCAATATGGAATATTCAGTGCATATTTAGGATAGAACACACTATTGTAAGTTTTATTGAGGTATTTTTATTTCTAGCTTGTATTTTTTATGCCGTGATCACAAAAAGCTAATTTAGGTGCTACGGCTTACTTTTGTGTTATCGACAGAATAAAACACCCCACCAATAATATTCATGAAAGATCTATGATTTTCAATGACTGCGAAGAGTAAATATAAGCACTTCTAAACAATTTATATTACTAATATGCACATATAATGATTTTTTTTTCATTCAGGGCTTTAACTAAAGTATGCATACTGTAAACTGTGAATTTATGCTGAGTCATCATAGTTAAGGCCCAGGATTTTCTCAATCTTCATGAAACATTTATAAAACTTCATATTTGAGTTAATTTCATTAAAATCTCTGAGATAAACCAGATTTGGTGAAATTCTGTATGTTCCTTTTTACCCAATATAGGTTGCATTTCTGTAAATATCAACAATGCAATTTCCATAGGAACTCCTTTCATGGCTAAAACTGTACCACTTTTACTATGAAGTTTTGAAAAAATATATCCTAGAATGGAAAGTTCATATGCACTACTATTTTTTTCAAAGGTCAAAATATAGGGCTGTGCGGCATATTTTCAACGTTTATATGCCCCGAACTTCTAAGAGTTTAAACTTACATTAAATTTCTATACTACCCCAACCTTGACTTAAGGATTTCCACAGACTTCAACTTGATCACTATGAATATGTATATTTACTGGTAACATTCCCAAGTTATGTCTCTACGAGATGAAACATAGAGATCATATCCGGGAACCAGTACGTAAACAAAATTAATTGTCTATGAATATTCTATATCTCCCCAAAAGAGGCGTGGTTTGAAAAACAGCTGTATTTACAAAGTGCAACCTATACTAACATTTATTCCAATAGAAAACTTTCTAAAACACTTTTCTCACAACAATACTTATATCTCAAAATTATAGCCTGAAAGAAATCACTGCATATACTCTAAGTTTTCTTTTACAGTACATTTTATACCCCACCCTGTATCAATTTTTACAGAATTTGAAAACAAGACTTTAATTATTGCCAGCTTACCTTATGAGCATGTTTTCTGACATGAAATGTCTAGAACCTGTTTGAAACTATTTTGATAACAAATTGAAAGCATTTCAGAACACTATAAATGTAATGTTTAGCAGCTAATCATTCCAACATTCAAGATTATATAAAGTGTCCAATCCTGCCTCTGTCTCCAGTCCACATCTTACTGTATGCCTATTTGTCAATGAAAGTTCACAATTACAGCCTCAAATGGTCAGTTAAGAAATCTTGTCACAACAGTTTCATCTCTTACCATATATCTAACATAATTTAGCTAATATATGAACTAGAAGTGTTTAAACACAGCCATATTTGCAAAAGTTGTATGAATGAAGATATCAGTCTGCTGTATGAATTAACTAAAAGTTTTATAGAAATGACTGCTAACATCTGATTTTGCATAACTTCCAAGTACAGTTATTGGTTTCTATACAAAAGACCTTTAAAATAATAAAGTCATAGCATTTACAAGTTAAATTATTTGTTTTATGACCAGGGGTAGGCATTTTCTTGGTTTTTGCCCTGGAGCCTCAAATTTCCTAAATTATTCTGCTGTTTCTAGCAATATGGAATATTCAGTGCATATTTAGGATAGAACACACTATTGTAAGTTTTATTGAGGTATTTTTATTTCTAGCTTGTATTTTTTATGCCGTGATCACAAAAAGCTAATTTAGGTGCTACGGCTTACTTTTGGGTTATCGACAGAATAAAACACCCACCAATAATATTCATGAAGGATCTATGAGTTTCAATGACTGCGAAGAGTAAATATAAGCACTTCTAAACAATTTATATTACTAATATGCACATATAATGATTTTTTTTTTCATTCAGGGCTTTAACTAAAGTATGCATACTGTAAACTGTGAATTTATGCTGAGTCATCATAGTTAAGGCCCAGGATTTTCTCAATCTTCATGAAACATTTATAAAACTTCATATTTGAGTTAATTTCATTAAAATCTCTGAGATAAACCAGATTTGGTGAAATTCTGTATGTTCCCTTTTTTTACCCAATATAGGTTGCATTTCTGTAAATATCAACAATGCAATTTCCCATAGGAACTCCTTTCATGGCTAAAACTGTACCACTTTTACTATGAAGTTTTGAAAAAATATATCCTAGAATGGAAAGTTCATATGCACTACTATTTTTTCAAAGGTCAAAATATAGGGCTGTGCGGCATATTTTCAACGTTTATATGCCCCGAACTTCTAAGAGTTTAAACTTACATTAAATTTCTATACTACCCCAACCTTGACTTAAGGATTTCCACAGACTTCAACTTGATCACTATGAATATGTATATTTACTGGTAACATTCCCAAGTTATGTCTCTACGAGATGAAACATAGAGATCATATCCGGGAACCAGTACGTAAACAAAATTAATTGTCTATGAATATTCTATATCTCCCCAAAGAGGCGTGGTTTGAAAAACAGCTGTATTTACAAAGTGCAACCTATACTAACATTTATTCCAATAGAAAACTTTCTAAAACACTTTTCTCACAACAATACTTATATCTCAAAATTATAGCCTGAAAGAAATCACTGCATATACTCTAAGTTTTCTTTTACAGTACATTTTATACCCCCACCCTGTATCAATTTTTACAGAATTTGAAAACAAGACTTTAATTATTGCCAGCTTACCTTATGAGCATGTTTTCTGACATGAAATGTCTAGAACCTGTTTGAAACTATTTTGATAACAAATTGAAAGCATTTCAGAACACTATAAATGTAATGTTTAGCAGCTAATCATTCCAACATTCAAGATTATATAAAGTGTCCAATCCTGCCTCTGTCTCCAGTCCACATCTTACTGTATGCCTATTTGTCAATGAAAGTTCACAATTACTGCCTCAAATGGTCAGTTAAGAAATCTTGTCACAACAGTTTCATCTCTTACCATATATCTAACATAATTTAGCTAATATATGAACTAGAAGTGTTTAAACACAGCCATATTTGCAAAAGTTGTATGAATGAAGATATCAGTCTGCTGTATGAATTAACTAAAAGTTTTATAGAAATGACTGCTAACATCTGATTTTGCATAACTTCCAAGTACAGTTATTGGTTTCTATACAAAGACCTTTAAAATAATAAAGTCATAGCATTTACAAGTTAAATTATTTGTTTTATGACCAGGGGTAGGCATTTTTCTTGGTTTTTGCCCTGGAGCCTCAAATTTCCTAAATTATTCTGCTGTTTCTAGCAATATGGAATATTCAGTGCATATTTAGGATAGAACACACTATTGTAAGTTTTATTGAGGTATTTTTATTTCTAGCTTGTATTTTTTATGCCGTGATCACAAAAAGCTAATTTAGGTGCTACGGCTTACTTTTGGGTTATCGACAGAATAAAACACCCCACCAATAATATTCATGAAGGATCTATGAGTTTCAATGACTGCGAAGAGTAAATATAAGCACTTCTAAACAATTTATATTACTAATATGCACATATAATGATTTTTTTTTTCATTCAGGGCTTTAACTAAAGTATGCATACTGTAAACTGTGAATTTATGCTGAGTCATCATAGTTAAGGCCCAGGATTTTCTCAATCTTCATGAAACATTTATAAAACTTCATATTTGAGTTAATTTCATTAAAATCTCTGAGATAAACCAGATTTGGTGAAATTCTGTATGTTCCCTTTTTTTACCCAATATAGGTTGCATTTCTGTAAATATCAACAATGCAATTTCCCATAGGAACTCCTTTCATGGCTAAAACTGTACCACTTTTACTATGAAGTTTTGAAAAAAAATATATCCTAGAATGGAAAGTTCATATGCACTACTATTTTTTTCAAAGGTCAAAATATAGGGCTGTGCGGCATATTTTCAACGTTTATATGCCCCGAACTTCTAAGAGTTTAAACTTACATTAAATTTCTATACTACCCCAACCTTGACTTAAGGATTTCCACAGACTTCAACTTGATCACTATGAATATGTATATTTACTGGTAACATTCCCAAGTTATGTCTCTACGAGATGAAACATAGAGATCATATCCGGGAACCAGTACGTAAACAAAATTAATTGTCTATGAATATTCTATATCTCCCAAAAGAGGCGTGGTTTGAAAAACAGCTGTATTTACAAAGTGCAACCTATACTAACATTTATTCCAATAGAAAACTTTCTAAAACACTTTTCTCACAACAATACTTATATCTCAAAATTATAGCCTGAAAGAAATCACTGCATATACTCTAAGTTTTCTTTTACAGTACATTTTATACCCCACCCTGTATCAATTTTTACAGAATTTGAAAACAAGACTTTAATTATTGCCAGCTTACCTTATGAGCATGTTTTCTGACATGAAATGTCTAGAACCTGTTTGAAACTATTTTGATAACAAATTGAAAGCATTTCAGAACACTATAAATGTAATGTTTAGCAGCTAATCATTCCAACATTCAAGATTATATAAAGTGTCCAATCCTGCCTCTGTCTCCAGTCCACATCTTACTGTATGCCTATTTGTCAATGAAAGTTCACAATTACTGCCTCAAATGGTCAGTTAAGAAATCTTGTCACAACAGTTTCATCTCTTACCATATATCTAACATAATTTAGCTAATATATGAACTAGAAGTGTTTAAACACAGCCATATTTGCAAAAGTTGTATGAATGAAGATATCAGTCTGCTGTATGAATTAACTAAAAGTTTTATAGAAATGACTGCTAACATCTGATTTTGCATAACTTCCAAGTACAGTTATTGGTTTCTATACAAAAGACCTTTAAAATAATAAAGTCATAGCATTTACAAGTTAAATTATTTGTTTTATGACCAGGGGGTAGGCATTTTTCTTGGTTTTTTGCCCCTGGGGCCTCAAATTTCCTAAATTATTCTGCTGTTTCTAGCAATATGGAATATTTAGTGCATATTTAGGATAGAACACACTATTGTAAGTTTTATTGAGTTATTTTTTTATTTCTAGCTTTAATTTTTTATGCCGTGATCACAAAAAAGCTAATTTAGGTGCTACGGCTTACTTTTGGGTTATCGACAGAATAAAAACACCCCACCAATAATATTCATGAAGGATCTATGAGTTTCAATTACTGCGAAGAGTAAATATAAGCACTTCTAAACAATTTATATTACTAATATGCACATATAATGATTTTTTTTTTCATTCAGGGCTTTAACTAAACTATGCATACTGTAAACTGTGAATTTATGCTGAGTCATCATAGTTAAGGCCCAGGATTTTCTCAATCTTCATGACACATTTATAAAACTTCATATTTGAGTTAATTTCATTAAAATCTCTGAGATAAACCAGATTTGGTGAAATTCTGTATGTTCCTTTTTACCCAATATAGGTTGCATTTCTGTAAATATCAACAATGCAATTTCCATAGGAACTCCTTTCATGGCTAAAACTGTACCACTTTTACTATGAAGTTTTGAAAAAATATATCCTAGAATGGAAAGTTCATATGCACTACTATTTTTTTCAAAGGTCAAAATATAGGGCTGTGCGGCATATTTTCAACGTTTATATGCCCCGAACTTCTAAAAGTTTAAACTTACATTAAATTTCTATACTACCCCAACCTTGACTTAAGGATTTCCACAGACTTCAACTTGATCACTATGAAAATGTATATTTACTGGTAACATTCCCAAGTTATGTCTCTACGAGATGAAACACAGAGATCATATCCGGGAACCAGTGCGTAAACAAAATTAATTGTCTATGAATATTCTATATCTCCCCAAAAGAGGCGTGGTTTGAAAAACAGCTGTATTTACAAAGTGCAACCTACAGTTTGTCATTCACCGAGTGTGACTCCTGCAATACCGGTCTTAACCCAACCTCTTTTCAAACTTTCATCTTTTACATTCTGAAATGCATGCACTAACCACCCAGCGTGTAGTGGTTTTAAAGTAGAAAGTTTTTAGTCGACCTTAATGTCATTCACTTTTTTCCCGGCTTTCATCCCAGTCATGATTTGATCAGAGTGTCACGAAATAGAAGTTCCTTCATAATATAAGTTCCAAATGGAAAAAGTATTCTGGAATATTATTTCCAGCGGAATAAATATTACAGTATATGTTCCTAACGGAATAAATGGTATAGAATATTTGTTTCAACAGGAACAGATATTATGGCATTGTTTATAACAAAGTTTCTAGTGGAACATCTGTTAGGCGGAACAAATATACATTGACAAGAGCACCATTCAGTGAACTTAGATTTCACCAGTTGTTTGAACTCTTCATTTCCTGATACGTCGAGTGGCTGTAACTCACTTGTACAAGATGCTGGTACATAACGAGTGCGAATGTATTCCTGAACTTCAGCATCGTATTTTCCGAGAATCAGTGGCTGTCCACGTCTTTGACTTCAAGTGATATTTCTGTATCAGAATCAGAAGATTGGGTTTTCAGTTTTAGCAAGTATCCCTTTTTAAGAGTTCTTATTGTAGATTCATTGATGGAGTTTCCTGTCTGTGTACTAAAATGTCGTACTGCTTTCGAAACACCATGCTCACATGCGTATTTTGCCATTTTCAGCTTTTGCTCACTGTCATAATGATTGTATTCACCACGTTTGCGACGCTGTCGTTAGCTGACACGACCATTTCAGCCTTCTCTGGCGTAGAACCTCACGAGGATTAGGCAGAAACGGACGAATAGGAGGCTGGTCTTTCTCCTGAATTAACCAACGTTTTAACATATTGAATTATAAATGAAGAGTGACAAAGGAATGAATTTAAAATTGAAAATAGTTCACTTATACCGGTACTCTTACTACAAATATTTTACCCGACGGCTATTTACGCATTTACTTTAATACAGTATACACGACGGCTATTTACGCTTTTACTTATAATACAGTTCAGATTTACACACGAGGCAAAAATTATAACTGTAAAACATTTTTTTTATTTTCGAGAAAAAATCGCGAAAATAAATACCCGCGAACTTGTTTGAAATACACAATTCGTGAAAATAAGTACCCGCGAAAAAAAGTACAATTACAGTATCTTTTTTCGTAATTGTTTTTGTTATATTCCTTGCGTATTCTATGACGATTTCCATGATTGAGGGGTTGATGCTTACAAGGAAGCTATTGATGGTCTAATGGTCAATTTGAAGGCATACCTTCGACAGTTTACGGACGCCATCACGATTTGGTTGACCTTTATGGAATATCTTGTGTCACAGATGAAACGGATCTCGTCCAACTGTCGTAGACACAATCATATCCTCTATTCTGTGTGTGTTACATTTTAATGTTGTGTTTTTGTTGTGTCGTTGTTCTCCTCTTATATTTGATGCGTTTCCCTCAGTTTTAGTTTGTAACCCGAATTTGTTTTTATTTCTATCGATTTATTAGTCTCGAACAGCAGTATACTACTGTTGCCTTTCTTTGTGACAACAACGAATGCGACTTATCTCTCAATTTTACTTGCCATGAACTACACGACGGGTGCCACTAGTGAAACAGAATATGCTTTCTTTTCCGGAGCTCATTAGATGATTCCGTTTTTGATGGTGTAGTGCTTTGTAGACTTGTCTTTTTGTCGTTTTTGTTTTATAGAATTGAGAACGAGAAAAAAAACAAGGTACTGCCTATTTTTCATCGACTTATGATTTGTATTGTCCCCTTTGTATTTTCTGTCACTGTATTACTATTACATATTTTTTTGTAAGTCTATAGCTACATATTCTGATAGCTGAACGTTAGTTCGAAGCAGAACGAAACTGATAAATAGTAAGCTATATAGAATGAATGAGGATTTACCAGAAGTTGAACAGTATCGAAATTATTTGTGTTGTTTTGACAAAAATGATGCTATCGTATTATATGTTTTTCACTTGTAAATTAGGGGGTTACCGACTTCATTTTGTCAATATAGCAACCTCATTTTCGTGTTTTCCCCAATATAAATATTATTTGGTTGTTATTTTATATTTAAATGAATCAAATAATATCGAACCTACCAGCGTATTTTTTTTTTTTTTTTTTTTTCACGTAAATAGTAAATTTGTATATATCAATTAAAGATAAAGAGTTTAATTCTCTTGGTGTTTTAAGTTTAAAAATAATAGTTGATTTCATTCCAGCCAAAAATAATACGTAAGAATGAAAAACTTTTCCAGTATTCAAAAATATCTAACTGTGAATTCTCCATAAAAATTTCAAAAGGAAAGGGCTTTATGTACTCTTTCAAATAAGGCCGAAAAATAGTATTTGTCACCGATCTTCCAAAAAGTTTTAAGTAATTTTATTGTTTTTTTCTCATTTGTTTTAAGAAAAGAGTTGTCTTTCTTCATAACACTGAACCTGACGTCATAGAATAGAGAATGGAAACGGGGGACATATCAAAGAGGCAACAACCCGACCAAAGAGCAGAAAATAGCCCATCAATGGGTCTTCAACGCAGCGAGAAATCCCGCACCCGGAGGCGGACTTTAGCTAGCCCTAAGACGATTTTCGCAAATATCGCAGCACAAAATTACCCTTCAGAAACACTGTTCGTTTGAATGTAAAATGATTTAGGAATCACCTTCTACACCCCCTTTAAAAGAACGTTTTTTTTCCTTTTCCTCTTTCACCGGCAAAATTATTGAAAAAGCAAATGCAAATGAAAGGTGACACTGACTGACTTCTAGACTACTAGACTATAGATGTCACTTTCATAAGTTTGTTCTAGTTCACTTTTTAGTCTACTCCTTCGTCATTGTAGTGTTGACGAATGGACTACGGCTTACCATAATACGTCCCGACTAAAACGGGCGTATAAAAGCTGTTCAATATTATTTATGGGTTCAATATTTCTGAACATTTTAAATCTAAGGAACTTCAAAATGATAGATTGAAATAAGTAATAAGCATTTAATTTTTAAAGGTATTTGGCCTTTCTAAAATACAATCTCGGCGTTACTCTTGAACGGGTCGTGAATAAATTATGACATAGAATACAGAATACAGATACGCCTTCTATTTTGAATTAAAGAACTTTCATTTGAACTATGAGACATAATTTTCCGTTGAAAAATATATAGTATTTTTCAAGACAGTATAAATGTAGAAAATTAGAATATTATGAATCTAAATTATCCTTTTTGAAAATTATTAAAAGTTACAACGTATACGATTGCTGTATCTGAACGTAGAAATTTATTTTCAATCTTTCCGGTTTGAGCTTCTTGAATGTGAGAAAATGTATGTTGCATCTTATTTCCAGAGTAGTTTTTTTTCGAAAAAAAAATAATTTAACAGCAGGTAAGTTTTCAAAATTTAAACTTTGATTTTCAAGTTAAGGTGGCTCACCCCAATAAGGACCCCCAGTAGAATTTTTTTATTTTCACATATTTTGTAGATCTTTTTATGCTAAATCCAAAAATGCAAAGGAAAAAGGGGGTCACCAGGCTCGTTTTCCCTCAAATGGAAGCGAAATGTGCGATTTTGACCCTATTTCCAAACATGTCCACCCTTTCAACAATAACGGCTACATCAAATTCAAAGACTTTTAGAACCATGTCAATATGATTATTATGTGAAAAAACATTAAAATTTGAAATGTAAACGTTTCTCTTGGTTGTTTTAGACCTGAAAGTCCTTTTATTTACAGATTTATGTCTAAATTTTGCATTTTCTAATTTCAGTTTAAGGCTTAAAATATTGGTTAAATAAATTTTTCGTAAAATTTCCCCGGTAGATTTTTTTTAAAAACGGATATGTCAAAGCTATGAACTTTTCGAGCATTTTAAGGTAAAATAAAATGGGGGGTCACCAGGCTTTTAAAAAAGTTACGGACTTTTGTTTAACCCCTCTACCCCATGTGGTCTGATTTCAATGCACTCGAATAATTACTTTGTTGTGAATTCTTTATTGATGGCTTTATTAAAATAATGTTTGCAATTATATCAATGGACGATAGCTGAATATAAATGTGATTAACATATAACTGTTTGTTATAAAAAAGCGAAATTTTGATTATTTTGGGGAAATACGGTAATTTTATCTGGCGCGAGTTGTTTCCCTCTAAATTGGCGCCATAATCGGACAACAGAAATTTCAGGGTCGCCATTGTGGATCAGCATACACCACTGATGAATACGACCATGTACATGAATAACAGACAAAGTGGTGAATAGACAACGATGCAGGTAGAGACATTACATAAGAAAACATAGATTTTAATATTTTAGGCAGCCAAATGTTAACAGTATCACGAAAAATACAAAGTGGGGGTTGTCTCAAAATACTCGCAACTGTAGAAAATCTCTGCGCCTGAAACCTTACATGGCTAAATTTCTGTTCTATGTATAATCGTTATGGCTGGTATCTTATTTATGTGTTTATTTGGTCCTTAACAGGCAAGTTGTGAACATGTATAGCCTGTTGGGGAAAAATATCGATGGGATGGAGCGGGTAGGAATGCCCTTTACTACCAAGCATCACAAATGTCCTTTATTTTGCGCTACCGTAAGGCTCAAATGAATCTTGATTTTTAATCGTCATTTGTAAAGTCTAATTTCGTAGCTACGTTAGGGTCAAATCGAGTAAAATATTTATCGTTACGTCTAATGTGGGGTACCTTTACAACTGCCCTCGGACAGGGGTCCATGATTCCAACTCCCTATCCCCAACTCCCATTTCCCTTCTCTTTTCATCTAAAATATTTTCCCCCTACTTCCACTTCCATCCCCCTTTCTCCCAGACAATAAATTTGTACATTCGCACCCCACATGTTCGCACCCTGGGTCTGTTTGCACCCTTCCTTTTTTTAATTGTGCTTTAGTTAGTATAGTTCTATAACTTGATAAAATAAAGATATTAAGTTTATATTTTATTGTTTAAAAATAAAGTGACACACACAAGATCAAAGGGCACAGGCTGTTAAAAACAATTATCTGGTCTTTTCTATTTATAATCTTCATAAGATTTACTTCTACCCTCAGCTTCTACCACACTAGTTACTTTTATTTTCACTTGAGACCAAGCTAACAGACCCAATACCCCTTTTTCCCGCCCCCTGACTCCCTGACTTCCTGATCCCTCATTTCAATGTTTGTTCCCTTACCCCTGTCCACCCCCTCAAGAGTTTGATTGTTTTATTTGTTTTCTTGGGAATATAAATGGCCTAATTTGTAAATTTTTTACCCTACAGTACGAGGCAATACATTTTATTGATGGATTCGTCTTGAAATTAATTTGTTTACAATTATCCCCCCTTCTCTCTCTCTCTCTTTGGTATAAAAAAAAATTCTTAAGGTCAAGTATCAGGTTTAAACATACATTGTAGGGCTTATCTAGTTTACCAAATAACACATACATTTGAGTTGAAAAGTTCATTATTGTTTTGTGCTTAGTATTTTTAAATACAAAATTTGTGTATCCCTTATTCCAAACAGGGTACAAGTAACCTCAACATAATTTGGTTGACCCGAGAAGTCTGTATTCAGAATATAAATACAAAATCATTATTTATACTTGCTGTGCATGTAATTTTATTTTGTTTGCTCATTATTGATCACCACAAATTCTTCATTTTTTAGCTCAACTGGCCCAATGAATTCTAACCAAACTTGGCCACAATCATCATAAAGGTATCTAGTTTAAAATGTATTTGATGACCTTGCCTGCCATTCAACATGACAGACATCAGGACATGGCTAGAAATAGAACATAGGGGTTAAATACATTTTCTGGCTTATATCAATGAAACTAAACATTTAGAGCAAATCTAACATGGGATAAAAATGTTCATTAGGTTAAGATCTATCTGCCACAAAATTTTTAGATGAATCAAACAATGCGCTGTTGGGTTGCTACCCCTGAGTTTGTAATTTAAGGAAATCATTCAGTTTTTATACGACCGCAAAAATTCAAAATTTTTTGGTCGTATATTGGTATCACGTTGTCGTCGTCGTCAGCGTCGTCCGAAGACAGATGGTTTCCGGATAATAACTTTAGTATAAGTGAATAGAAATCAATTAAATTTTAACACAAGGTTTATAACGACAAAAGGAAGGTTGAGATTGATTTTGGGGGTTATGGTCCCAAAGGTTTAGGAATAAGGGGTCAAAAAAGGGGCCCAAATAAGCATTTTTGCAGTTTCCAGACAATAACCTGTGTTTAAGTATATGAATCTCTCTGAAATTATACCACAAGTTTCCATACAACAAAGGGATGGTTAATGGGGGTCATGGCTCAAACCATTTAGCAATTAGGGGCAAAAAAGGGGGTAAACAAGGGTTTTATGGTTAAAGGACAATTTAGACAATTTAAAAGCAGTGTAAGGAGGTAATCCAATCCATTTAAAGAATACTGTTGTATATATGTTTGATTACCTCCTTACACTGCTTGTAAATTATGTATTATGAATTGATGATTGTCTTGAGATGATTAGCTGTAAATTTATTTTTAGAAGTTACTATTAATTAATATTAATTTTAACCATGACTGTATGTCATTTTATATTTTAAATATTTTATGATGTATTTAAATGAGTAGTTATGGTTGCATTAGACATTTGAATTGAGATTATTTTTGGAATAAGGGAAAGGGGGAGTTGAAAAATATTTGAGGGGAGGGGGTAAATAAGAATTTGTCGGGGCTACAATTTTTCTCATTTCAGATTTCAGAAATTAAAAAGAAAATTTCTTCAAATATTTTGTGTATTGCACAAAAGCAAAAAATTGAATATAAATTCAAATCATATAACCAATTTTACACTTATTCTGTGTCAGAAACCTATTATGTATCAAATATTTAATTACAATCCAAATTCAGACCTGTATCAAGCGCGAATAATGTCCATTTTGACCGCAACTTTTCAGGGTTGGACATCTGCGGTCGTATCCAGCTGCGCTCAGCGAAGCAATTTATTGGTTATTATCTTG
The DNA here is from genome assembly GCA_017311375.1 of Mytilus coruscus. NCBI lineage: Eukaryota > Metazoa > Mollusca > Bivalvia > Mytilida > Mytilidae > Mytilus > Mytilus coruscus. The sequence goes on from CM029603.1 coordinate 16,056,295, forward strand.
AATATTATTATAGATAGCGATGAACTGTGAACAGCAATAATGTTCAGCAAAGTAAGATCTACAAATAAGTCAACATGACCAAAATTGTCAATTGACCCTTAAGGAGTTATTGCCCTTTAAAGTCAATATTAAATAATTTTTGAAAATTTTTGTTATCTTTTACAAAAATCTCCTCTGAAATTACTGAGACAAATTTAACTTAACTTGGCCATAATCATCATTAGGGTATCTAGTTTAAAAAATGTGTTTGATGACCTTGCCTGCCAACCAACATGGCTGACATGGCTAAAAATAGAACATTGGGGTAAAATGCAGTTTTGGGCTTATATCTCTGAAACTAAAGCAAAAGTATAATGGTTGCATTATTTCATGCATCAATTGTGAATAAAAATATCAGGTGAGCGACACAGGCTCCTTGGAGCCTCTAGTTTTAAAATATGAACTTCATTATGCATTTAAATGTCAATCATGGTTGATTTTCTGGCAGAATTACTCTCACATTTAATTTCAGGCTTCAAGTACATGTAAGAGGAAGAAGTGATTTGTTGTAAAAGATCCTTGGATGTTCAACTTTACTTGGAAACTATTGGCAAAGTACATTTTTTGTACCAACATAATTTACATGAGAAGTCAGGATCATCTTGTCTTGCAATTGGGAACTATATATGTAAAGTATGTAAAGTGCTTAAACTTAAGAACAACATTAGAAACCAAGATCAACAATACTCGGAACTACATGTATAATCAAAGTACTGTCAGAATCCATATGAGAACCCAAGATCATCTACACTTGGTGTCTATATGCAATGTGTTCAGAATCCACTCAAGAAGCCAAGATAAACTATAATTTGGAACTATATGCTAAGTGCTGTCAAAATCCATAAAAAAAATCCAAGATCAAAAGGGCCTACTGTACCTACATGTCCCAATGATGAATAGATTATTGAGTCGTATAAAAAACACTGAAGAGAAGAATATTGATATAAAAATTATGAAAATATGGAGCTGATCAATTAATGATTGTACATGTACATGATGTATACATGTCAACAATTACTAGTATATTGAAAATAACAATGTTAATAAATGTTTTATAAATTTGATCTCATAGACATTTGAGGAATAAAAATCAAAAATGGTTCAAAAAATGAATTTTAATAGAGCTGTTTTAATTTATTTTTGCTGCTTGAGTGAATTTTGCTGCAAACATGATTCATGATATGCAAACTGCAATATATGGAGTTGTCTTTAATACAGAATGTAGCTAATGAGATTTGTAGATTTTGGAAATCATAATACCAAGTGTCAGTTGTGTTATATACACATGCCTTTCCCTCATCTCTTACCTCACCAACCCCTGACCCAAATGGTCACTTGAATTATTTTACATCATTTGGCATTTTTTGTCTATCCATATGCTTTTCATTTTCTATTTCAAAAGTTATATTTTCGGGATAAAAGGAGAAATAGAATATATAGTTTTGTTCAATGAGACAGCAACCAAACAAAACAATCAAACGAACTATATATTGTCTGGAAAAACTTGTGTCTCACTAACTGACAACCTCATTACCTATCACAATGATCAAGATTACTGAAATCAGATAAATATGGTTTTGTAAAATTAGATATGCACTCAAATTGATAGAGATTGCAACAAAGATTTCAATCTCATTTCATGGATCAGTGATCAAGGTTAAAGTTACCTGATTAGATTTAAGAAGATGTGGTATGAGTGCCAATGAGACAACTCTCCATCCAAATTTATAAAAGTAAACCATTATAGGTTGTTTATCAGATACTGTTAGCAATAGGTCATTTGTCAATGTCAAGTTTTTGTGTTTTTGTCTGTTTTTGTCGAGCCTTCGACTTTTGTCGAAAAAGCGAGACTTAGCGATCCTACATTCCGTTGTCGTCGGCGGCATCCACAAATATTCACTCTGTGGTTAAAGTTTTTGAAATTTTAATAACTTTCTTAAACTATCCTGGATTTCTACCAAACTTGGACAGAACCTTGTTTATGATCATTAAATAGTATCCAGAAGTAAATTTTAAAAAAAAATATCCTGTTTTTCCGTATTTTACTTATAAATGGACTTAGTTTTTCTGACAGGAAACATAACATTCACTCTGTGGTTAAAGTTTTTAAAATTTTAATAACTTTCTTAAACTATCCTGGATTTCTACCAAACTTGCACAGAAGCTTGCTTATGATCATAAGATAGTATCCAGAAGTAAATTTGTAAAAAACTAAATTCCATTTTTTCTGTATTTAACTTATAAATGGACTTAGTTTTTCTGCCAGGAAACATAACATTCACTCTGTGGTAATAGTTTTTAAAATTTTAATAACTTTCTTAAACTATCCTGGATTTCTACCAACTTGGTCAGAAGCTTGTTTATGATCAAAAGCTAGTATCTAGTAGGAAATTTTGTTAAAATTTTGTACCTGTTTATCCGTATTTTACTTATAAATGGACTTAGTTTTTCTTCCAGTTAACATTACATACAGCAGTCTTCACGCTTAACCACAAGTCCTACGGCATTGGCTTGTAAAATTGATTTTGGGCTTGTAAAATTCTTCTACAAGCCAACAGAATCCAACTAAAATTTTTGAAAAAATTGAGTTTCTGGCTTGTGGACTCAAAAGTTAAGCGTGAAGACTGATACAGTCTGCAGTTAAAGATTTAAAACATTTATTAGATTCATAAACTATCCTGGATTTTTACCAAACTTGGACAGAAGCTTCCTACAATCAAAAGATTGTATTGAAAGGAATATTGTTATTATTTTTTTTCCTCATTTTAGTTGAGCCTGCAATTAACAGCAAAAGTAGGCGAGACACTGGGTTCCGCGGAACCCTTACGAATTTTTGTAATACTAAAAGAAGTAGATAAACTATATTTGATGTATGCAATGATTCACAAATGTAAGGAGTACATGTCTGTCTGGCAGTTGTCATTGACCACATTTTCATGGTTCATTGGTCAATGATAAGTCCTCTTTTAATATGCTACATTGTGTAATCAATAAGTCAACTATATTTGGTGTATGGAAAGATTATAAAATGAATGTATTGAAATATGAAATAAGGTGTGGTATGATTGTAAATATGACAACTCTCCACAAGAGACCAAATGACACAAAAATAAACAACTAAAGGTCACCATATGGCCTTCAACAATGAGTAAAACCTATACTGCATAGTCCGATATAAAAGGCCTCGAAATGACAAATGTAAAACAATTCTAATGAGAAAACTAACAGCCTCATATATGTACAAAATAATGAATGAAAAACAAATATGCGTGTTTGCAGGGTTTATCTGAACTTAGCCTCATTTTCATGGTTTTGTCTGTTTCTTGCATACTATATGTTTCAAAATATTTGGTTTAAGGAATGATTGTAACAGAGGTGGATTTAGGGGGGGGCATGGTGCCCCTCCCCCCCTTTTTGTTGGAAAAATTTGGTTGCTTATATAGGGAGTCACTGAAGCATGACTGGAGTGGGCCCCTCTTAGGCAGTTAGTGCCCTCCTCCCTTTATGAAAATTTCTGAATCTGCTCCTGTGTAAGGCTGGCTTGGTTTAACTGACCTTGGCCTCATTTTCATGATAATTGATAATTGATAATATTAATTTTTTCGGATACTTGTAGTAAAACTTTATCTTTAGGAATTTCAACATAAAATCAATCAACAATGATGATTAGTAAAGCAGGTGAGACATTTCAGCTTGTGCACTCTTGTTAACACAAAAAAATGTGCTGAAAGGTGTGACTGCCATACATGCAAATATATCTAGGAATATGTCTTAACAACTTGAAAAATATGCGATCTATCCTAATTCTTCTTGTTTGTATTGGAACAAGTCCTAATAGTTCACACCTTTTCCTTGGAAGCATTGTTTTTTAAGAAAACTTATTTCCATATTTTGTGTTCACAGTTATCGTGGTTGAAATCAATATCGTTGTAATCCCAACAAATCTGTCTACTCACCATTTTCAAATTTGGTACATCAAGTTAACGTTGGTCTTTCAGATATATTACAACTGCAATTTTCAAGGTCTAAGGTGACCCTCAAATAAAACTTTTCACCATGAAATTAAAAAAAAATATAGGAAGATGTGGTATAATTGGCAATGATGCAACTCTCCACCAGAGACCAAATTACATAGAAGATAACAACTATAGGTCACCGTACGGCTTTCAGCAATGACCAAAACCCATACCGCGTAGTCAACTACTAGTATGATAAAAGGACCAGAAATGACGTTCTTTTGTATATAGTTACACACAAAATAACAGTTTAATTTGTGCTTGCTGAACGTTCACTGGCAAATATTTCAAGGATAATACGGATGAGAACATATGGATGATAAGTACCATATGAAGGTTCTGCAAAGCAGGAGGGGCTAGATATATGGACTGCCACTGGAAAATGAATGGACAATCTATGTTGGGTATGGGCAAAATTCCCCCTTTTTACCCTACGAGGCTGCGTATTTATACATCCAGCTGTATGAACTCCCTGTCAGAAGGGTTATCTGTCGGATTAGGAAAGTCATATTTCTATACCCATGTTAACGCTACGATATAAAAATAAGGAGATGTGGTATGATTGCCAATGAAACAACTATCAACCAAAGTTCAAATTTAAAAGTCCAGTTAAAAAAAAATATCATTTTTTTTTCTTATTGGCAGTGGCTATTTTGCCGGCTCTGATTAAAATATCTTAATTCAAGCCTTCAATTTCTATAGAAATTGCTATTTTACCGGCAACAGCAATACAGTGAATTTGTAACCCATGCTGGAAAAATAGAAAATATGTTATTTTGCTGGCATTAGGTAAGCGGAAGCCAAGTTAGAAACTATTTTGTTTACACATATATGCAACTCAAATAAATAACTATTATTCCAAAAGCAAGTTTAGTTGAAACATTTTTGATGTTTTAAGCTGTGTGATTGACTTTGTTATATTGTATAATGTTTTATCAAATTTATGATGCAATGAGATTTTAACTTTTATTTTTTATATAACACACATTTAAAAATCTGAGATTTTATTCTTATGCATATATGTAGCATTAGACTGTCACTGACTGATTTTAGAAATAATTTCAACTATATGTTTAGTTATATATGATCTCATTGCAACAAATGGATGCTCAATATTTTTATTTTGTTTATTTTTTTTTTTTTTTTCTTGTTATAAATTCTTAATAGTTATTTATACTTTGACAGATAAATGTTACGTTCTCAAACGATTACATGTGTCTCAAATATTGTTAGCAGTTTTCTTATTTTAATAACTACTGATAAATCAGTAATTATTTTATTTTAAGTTGACAGCGACATAATTTTTCATAGTACTTTCAAGAGTAAATAAAAATATTAAATTTCACTCTTTACAAAGAACCTTCAAAATAACAAATTCACTTTCTTGCTAGTGCCGGTAAAAAAGCCGTTTCTATAGAAATAGGCTATTTTGCCGGTTTGAATAAGGATATTCTAATCAGAGCCTGCAAAATAGCCACTGCCTTTCTTATTATCATCGTAGACCGATAATTACTTTTCTTTGCAGCAGGTGGGTCAAACACATGTCCACGAATCGTTAAGAAAATTGTCATTCATATTTTTTGCCGCAATGACACACTCCAATTTCATTTTTTTAAATCAAGAACATTCCTTATTCATGTTATTAGCTTCCCTTTAAAAAACGCATGTCAAAAATTAAGACAGAAGTTAAAGTTTGCTAATATCACCGACTAATATAGCGTCCCTGTGTACTGGGTCGAGTTTTAAAATTACAATCCCAACTTTTCCCGAATCTAGTAAGTAGTATAGATTTTGTCTATATATAAAGTCTTAAGCTGGAAGTGTTTGGAACTGCCCGGTAGACTTTGGGTGTAATACGCTAAATCCCGACTTGGTCAGACCAAATATATTGCGCTTCTCCGCAAAGCATGCAGTATTGAGGGATAATAGCATAGACCGATATACAATGAAGGTAGGAATTCTAGGTCCAGGTTACTATTGACCAATTTTCATCTACATGATAAAAGGTGGAAAACAGCAAATAATTGAAGTGTCGGGGTTTTTTTTCTGCGTAAAACAAATAATCAATTTAGTGAAATATTTTGCTCGAGTTCCGGTAGTCTATTATAATAACACATTCTTATTCAATTATTTAAATTTTTACGCTGATGTTTCCTTTTTTTTTAATGCGACCTCGGTTGGCATATTGATAGATAAAACAGAAAATAGAAAATTAACAAAATAGCAAAATAAGTAAAAGGAAAAGATAAATAGAAAACATTGACCCCGAGGTCTTATGTTAAAGGACTAGAGTTCCGGAATTCATAGAATTATGATACGAGAAAATTTGTTAGATATTTTTGTGCCCATGAGTTGATAAAGTATATAAATCTTTAAATAAAAATGTTAGGTGTGACTGTCATGTATTTAGTCTTTGCTGGAAAAATTGTCATAGTTCAAAACTATTATCAAAATTTTGCAGTGAGAAAATATTTCACATACTCCGGAATAAAATCCTACCAATACTTGGAAATGAAGATATTTCAAGTAAAAAAGAGATTTATGGCAGTAATAAAATTTTATAATACGCCAAACGGATAGCGTGCAGATGAACACCCGATGCCTTTATACTATAGCATACTATATGGGTTTTACTTTTTTTTTAAAGCCGTACGGTCCATGCAGTTGTTTACATCGCTATTTTTTGTTTACGGTTAAACATTGCGTCATTGACAAAATATTTTCATATATACATCTAAAAGGCATCTTTTAATTCAACAGGTATTTAAATGAAAATAGGGTGCGAACGGACCCAAGGATCGAACGTGTAGGGTGAGAATGTGTTTTCGGAGCGAACGCACCAGATACCGTCGTACATTTCAATATTTATAATTTCTTTTTTTTAATCTTATGCTCATATCATGTATATTTATGTCCTTTCATGTGAAAAATGAACAAACCACTCTGTATTTCTGACCGTATTTCCTTTTTTGAAGAAAGTTTTGCATCGTTTGTTGACATCGGGAAAGGGTGCTCTCAGACACGTCCGCGTTCCAACGTCAACACTACTTTTGAGAAGACCCCTCAAAGCGATCGTTTCCAAGGTGCTCGTCGTTAGAAACATGCGTTAAAAACTGCGCACTGTTAAAGGGCCGAGCCACCTTAATTTATCAATGAAATACACGCGACTTCATTCATACAACCAAACAACTATCACAACGTTTTGTACGCGTAAAAGTAGTTTTACTAACAAATTCATTTTATTTCATATTCTCTACCAAAAAAACATTTTGTGAAGACAAATTGCCGATAAAAAGAATAATGGCATTTTATTTTTTGATACTGACTTCATCAGCTCGCCCTGGCGGGCTCGCTTGATATTCTTGCTGATAAAGTCAGTATCAAAAACAAAATGCCATTATTCTATATATATTTATTATTTTCCCTTGACACAATTTTGAATGAAACAAGACTAATACGAAGTTTAGACCTGCTTCGCTGCATACAGTTGATTGAGATAATATGTGTACTGAAGCATAACTGATCATTCCCTTTCATTAAAGACAAATAACTGTGACAACATTTCTTTGTACAATGAGTGTTGTTAAATTCCAATATATCGGCAAACAGGAAGTTGCTGAATGGCGAATGTAGGAATTGATTCCTCGTTACAACTGAATATAATCAAGGTGTAGACAAAAACACTATTCCATTCAGTAGAGCCAAGAAAAGGTTGACAAAAACTTTCCTTGTACAATTATTGCTGTAAATTGCTAACTCGCTACAATTCAACATTATCAAGCTGCAGACTAAACATTACCCCATTCCCGTTGAAAGAAGCCAAATATATTTGATAAAAGTTTTCCTTGTACAATGAGTTTTGTAAATTTCAAATAATCAGCAAACAGGAAGTGACTGCAAGGCGGATGTCAAAAATGCTCACTCAAAACAACTGAACACTATCAAGCTGCATACTAAATATTTAATCATTCTCTTTCAAAGAAACCAAGAACTCTTTGGCGAAAGATTTCTTAACAAGGTCAAACGGTTGTGAGACCTGCTTCGCCTTTGGCAACACAAGTAACAAATGCCATAATGCAATACACCTTTTTTTGTTTAAAAGGTTTTTGTCAACGTCAACTTAGCAGTATAAATAAAACTTGAATTTCATTACAAGATCGGACAATGTTTTATATAAATCATTCTCATGTAAACTACTCATTCTGGAAAATAAGAGTATGTCAAAATTGCTGCCACTAGATCGAAACTACTAGAACCGTTTGTTTTCGGCCAAAACTTTTAAAAACCCAATTGTGAAAATCACAAAAGTTCAAATTCTAAGCGTTAGTCAATTAAAATTTACCCATGTACACACGTAAACAATTTCAACATTTGTAGTTGAACTTTGAATGTCAAGGCTGCAGATGCTGTAGTATATTTTGTATTAATATTTGTTTAATTTTCACTAGCTATTTACGGCGCTCAATCTCAGCGATAATAAGCAAAAGTCAAAATTCAAAACTTAATCTTGACCTATGACCTTAAACTCATTTTCTTTTTAGTGGACCAATGACATCAACTCAAAATACCCTAGTTCTCTATTACTTACGGTTTATGAGTTACAATTACATTTCACTTATGTCGAACACATAATGAGAAATAACTCTCATATGGAGTCTCGGGATCAAAATCAAAATACTCTAGTTCTATATTACTTACGGTTTATGAGTTACAATTACATTTCACTAACTTCGAACACATTAGGGGAAATAACTCTCAAATGGAGACTCTGGATCGCTTTGGTTAAAATTATTTGGAAAATCCTGAAGATTTAATGAGCAATTTTGGGGAGGGAAATGTCAGTGTTGACACGCTTGGGTAGGATTAGCGATAACAAAAAAAAAACAGTGTTCGGGGAAATAACTCTTATAAAAATAATTGTTTGGACTAGCAGGATCAACTGTAAAAGCGCATAAACAGTATCCTATAACAAATCAGATATCTTACCGACACGCAAGGACACAATTTGGCGGCAGAAGAAAGAAAAATTAAGAACAACATTAAAAGGGTTTTCAACGTACACGTGAAAAACTCTTTTGATTTGGGTTCTCAAAGCTTTTCAATTTCGTACTTGTAGACGAAACGCGCATCTGGTGTACTAAATTATAAGCCCGGTATCATTGATGAGTATCGTTATATATCTTATGATCTAACCATGCAAACTTCAAGTTTACAAAATTGAGTATTTGTGGTAAAAATAAATTTGCAAGTCCTTCAGGCAAATGTTACCTTAGACTGTTTTGGCCCTTATGAAATTTTGTCTTTTTAAGAAGTTTTGTTTTTAAGAGTTTCTTATTTTTTTGTCTTGGGTATCACTTATTAAAGTCTCCAGCAACAAGTGTAGTGCGCGGAAACCATAACTAAACCATTTTTTTTTTTTAATAATCAGCAAAAATATATTCAGAATGTTAGCGCTGCCAGTACTACTTTGTGATAAATAATCTTTTATTCTATTCGATAGTGATCCTGGTTTCATTTCAATGAATGCATGTTTCATTTCATTTTAAAGTACAGTTTTGATATTGGTATTCTTATATCGATAATTTAACTCAATATGTTATTAACAAGTTACATATTATGTAGGGACAGATACAGCTGTCTATGTACTTAATGTCATGTCTGTTCTTTGTAACGTTATTTAAGCTCAATATTTCACTAGCTGATGCCATTGGGTAGAGTGTGTACAACTGATGTTATAACGACTTCGATTTCAAGCGTGTTTTGACAATTGGAAACAATTCAATTGTGCAAAACTACATGTTTTCATGTTTTCTTTTAAAGTACATGTTAAAAGTTTATTCATACCTTTTAACACTCCAAAGTTTAAGATGGAGAACATATATGAACCATTAGAAGTAACAAATTCAATTGTACAAAAACTAAATGTTTTCAACCCACGAAATCTAGATTTCACATGTTTTTTCTAAAGCCGACGATAAGAAAGTCATTTAAGTTCAGTACAGATTCTTTTATGGTACATATATATTTAGAAAGGTAAACATGTCTGAGCTATGTTAGAAGGAATGTAAAAAAAATGTTTTAAAACTTATTTGGTATTCAAATCACTCATACTTACTACATATACTCTATAGAAGAAAGCCTGGCATTGATTATTTTCATGTCTGATTTTATTGACTACGATAAACTGATATTTGGGTTATAAGACAAAAAAATGCAACCAAACATTTCTATAAAACCAAAATGACATCAAGAGTAATATATAATCAAAGATAGACGACACATGTCCACAACATATGTCAAATTAAGGCGACAACAGTTTACCGATGTTCAAATCTCGTAAATCGATCAGAAAGAGACAAACAACAAACAAAATATATGGGAATCGCATGAGCTAGCATAATGAACAAAACTGGGTGCGTTGCCCTTTTGTCTCGAATAGTTTTGACATTAAAAATATACGCTTAGCTTGAGATAATGACAATAACAACGGAATTTTGGACAAGGAACAGACACATCATCTTAACATACCATTGTTTTTATCTTCTCTTCTTTTGCTATGATCTGTGGAACAACACAAAAAAAAATCCTTTAGAAATTAACAAAATGCATATATCGTATCAAAGACAAATAGTTTTAAGGGCAAAACAAAGTACTTACTCTGCTGGTACAATCTTGCATTGTTGCGTTTGAAATACGCACTGTATGCTCTTCAACTTCGTATTTTATTAGCATTCTTGCTTTTTTTTTATTCGATGTTTATAAGTCTGGTATCTGTTATGAGTTTTGTATTAAAAAAAATACTTATAAAATGAAATATTATGTTTTTATCGTTGCGCAATAACAACATGATGAAGTATAAGTTATACGAGCTAGATATGCGATACTTTTCTTGCGGAAAAATAAATTAAATATGTCTGGCCCAGTAGTTGAAATTTAACAAAAACCCACTACAACCTATATCCAGAAGAGGGCAGGACAACTTAAAATAGACCATTGCATGAAAACGTTAATAGGGCAAAAACCCTTCAATGTAAACATAAGAAAATGTATTGGCCATAGAAAATATCGCAATAATTTTCACAAAGACGAAGGTTTTAATTATAAAACACAGAACTATCTTAAAATTAAAATGGGGAGCTATTTCACTAAAACCCAAACAATATACATAATACACGTGCATCTCAAATTCGTTGATGTACTCATAAATTCGTACAACATAAGAGTAAAAAGTGACTCGTAAGAAATGTGAGCTAAAAAAAAAACGAGCAACACTGAATTAAAATGTGTCGGACATCTAGCGGTCACCATACGGTATATAACAACATACATGTCACTTATCCATGTTCATTAGGTCTAAATTACCAGAAGTCTTGAAAAATTCTTCATGAATTTGACAAAAGCTAGCAAAATTCCTTTAAATCGACACAACATACTTTGATATGAAAAATGATGATAACGTTCACTTCTAACTTTCTCGATAGCGATACAAACTTAGCGGTTTATAATCATCTCGTCATATTTTACCTTAGTCGATAAATAACAACAGGAACAGAGAACCATGCACAACAAAAGTCCTTAAAAGATAATCAAAATATATCTGTTATGAAGATCATAAAAACAAAGTTACATGAACCATTCAAACAAAAATTAAATGCATGACTCTTTGTCAAGCTGGTCCAATGTACGGGGGCGTTGTTGTGTTTTATCATCTTAAGTTATAAATAAATACTAATTTACCACTACAATGAAACCTAACTAGGTTCAAAAGAGAATGACATTTTCAACAATTCAAGATAATTTGTCCTTATATACATTTTAGGTATCTTGATTGTTTTAAAGTTTACATAAAACGGCTAGACATAAAAGGGGATTTCATTCAACAACGTTACACAGACTTAAGTGTTTGACAATTTAAAAGGATTTCCCACATGGATAATTAAATTCTTCACATAAAACAGATGACCTTTGCAGTTTAATTAATTTCATTTGTTTCTACTAGAAATCATGTGATAATGCAAATATATCACTTATTCTCGAAGACTTTTATAACGCTATACTTTCATTTATTGCCTTTAATATCACAGCAACAGTATTTTAAATTTGCTTATTGATTTTGCTTAATCAGGTCATTCGTGTCCTCAATTTTCCGAATTTTAGCAGAAATATGAATTAAAGAAAAACACATTAAACTAGTCAAATCATTACAGATACAACAAATGAACGCTTTTCTATTCTAATATACTAAATTTTGAAACAAACACAATTTTAAATGATTCAAATGAATATGTACATTGATATTTTGTTGGTTGTTAGATCTAGTACGTTTCTTTCAATAAAGTCTTTCAGTGGACTACGAAGATGTTTGTCAATATTGATTATAACGCATTGCAAAACCATCATGGCCGTGATGAATAAAAACATGATGAGTATGTATTAGATATTATTCCTTGTGCTCATCTACAAACTTAAAACATTGTTGTGACGTCATTCTATTGTTTTACTCGTTCTTTATTTCAGTGATTGAATATCATTTACCTGTAAGAAACGATTATGTTATTATTTTAGCTGTCCAATATTTTTAAGAATAGCCCTCCTCTTTCTTAAAAATATTGGAAAGCTAAAGGTAGCATAACTGATTCTTACAGGTAAATGATAGTTCAATCACTGAAAAAACAACTATTAATTATCCCAATTGTTTTCATCATGTAAACAAAAATACAACCAAAGAACAAATGACAATTATAAAAAAAAAACATTATATTAAAGTCACCTTCCAACACAATAATGTTGTCACTCATCAAAACGGTTTCTTGAGGAAAAGGATCACTTTCAAATTGATTTTAACACTACCAATACTTATATCACAGCCATTTGTCTCATGTTTTGGGTTGTCTCTTTTAGCACTAATTCAATAAGTTGATTATGCTCGTTGTAAGTCTTGTTTTTGTTGCTTTTATGAATTTCTTTTTTCAAAAGATTTATCCTCGTCCGTCTTTAGGTTATCAAAATTGACCTCTGGTGTTGCTCTTATTCTTCCTAACATCATTTTCAACTACAATTAAAATGAAAAAAAGCAATAAAGTAATGCTTCTAAAATTTGATAGATCATGCCGCAATACAAGGGCCATGAACAGCCTAAACCTTATCCTGTGGACAAAGAGCGAATCTAGAACTTCCTTCGTGAACTAGGGGACTATAATAGTTTTTATAATTTTCAGGTTTCGGCGTTGATTTACAAGTTGTTGTTTTTTAAGTCTGATATTATTGCTTAAATATGAATATAATGCAACACTTCGCTTATGAATGACGATGAAATCAGAATATGGGGAGCAGAATAAAGGAAGACATGACCGCATTTTATCTGTCAAACAAACCAATCGTGTGTCCAATTCGCACTTTGTTCGCAGTGATCCCTTTATAAAAGATTTTTTTTCAAAAGAAAATCGAGACAAAATTACGTTTCGGTAACATTTAAAAACACAAGGGACTCAATACACAAATAAACGAAATAAGAGCGACACGACCTTGCAGAAAGAAAAAACAGAAAAAAGGGGGGTATTCAGGTGGTACCGTTTGGGTAAACAATAACAGTCTCTTGAAAATTCCAACAAAAGAATATAACTCCTTGCATGTTGTGATCTCTTCATTTGTTCATATTAATTATACATTTGAAATAAAATCGACTGTGGTGCACTCGATATGGTTCAACGTGAACCTGTCTTCATATGCTATTTTGTTTTTCTCATTCACCTTGTAAAAATAAAACCGAGAAGAAACAAGAAACTAATAGGGGACTACATTTTGAAATATAATATTATACAAAACTTGCCATTATTAGCTGCTTTGACTATATCCTCTTTGTAATCCACACTGAAATAATGTATCTGAATAGATTCTGAATACACATTTGATTTTAATCCAAAGTTTAAAACAACACAATCACTAATAACGACATCTCTTTCTTCTTTTTGCATTAAGAATATAATTTCATCACTTTATCCATTTTGAAATACAAAACGCATGTAATGGTATTCACGGAAACTATGAGCGGAAAATATGAGTAGTCTTTGCGCACGCAAAATTATGATACGCATACCCTGTGTCTTATTCTTCATGTAGTAATACATGTTATTTGCCTTCAGCTGTACATTCTTTTGTCTTTTTTTAAGTTGAGCTACTGTTTAAAAGGGTCATCACGTAGGATATATTTTAATGTTTAAGAAAGAAAATGAATCTTTGCTTGCTTTTTCTTTTGTTTTACATTTTCGAGGTGTTAAACAATGTTTAGTAAGATATAAGCCTCTAACATTCCATTCTGTAAAATATTGAACAATATTTTACAAAATAGACTGTTATCGGCTTATATCCCTTACTTAAATCTATCGGTGGTAGACGGAAATTTTGCGTTATCTTTACATATTCACATTTCTATAAATATGTCATTTTGATAATATCATCTTAAATGTCTGAACACAAACTTTTTAGAATTTCTATTTTAATTTGCTAAGATCAAATTAATATAGATTTTTATTACATGAATTTGCTATAAAAAAAAAGAAGAGGTGAAGAAAACAAAGGAGAATTAAAACTCAATGAAAGACCGACAAAATCATGGCCAAAATTGAAAAACGACCAAAAGACAAAAAGGAGTCTACAAAACACGCCATTAAATAACTAAAGACTGACCAATCTCATGTGCTCCGGGAGGATAACCCTGTTCTACATGTGACACCCGTCATGTTGATCATGGTAACTGCAAATTCCGTGTTCACAATCGAAAAAAAGACAACAGGAGAGTGATTAAGACAAATGCATCAGTTCTGTGGGAATCTGAGAAACAGATATTCTATACTAAGAATCGACTTTCAAGGAAGTCATGATAGAGAACACAAACTTAGAAATACCGTATCAACTGGGACATATACATTTAATATGCAGGCGCTGCTGGAATGTTGCTGCCTAGAAACAGAAAATTGGAAAAGCTAAAATCATCTCTTTAGTCGAAATTTTTTGTTTTCAGTATTGTTAATTTCTAGATATGTCCAAATATTAGGCAGACTGAACTTAATCTTTAATATCCTTTCTTTCAATTTCGATGCGGAAGATGAGCTCAACAAAGTCATCACATTTTGAAATATTTAGAGAGAGGACATTAACTTTATAGCGGAACGTAAAGTTTAAAAGATAAGGCTAGCTTATTTTCATTCTTCCTGAGAAACTCGTACATAAAGTCTGCATTATATGAATAAAAGAAAAAGTCGACAAGAAAAGGAGCATATTTGGTTCCCATATGTATGCCGATTGTCTGCTGAAAAACAAGTCATCCAATCAAACGAATAAGATGAGTGGGCAAACAGGTGTAGCAGCCTTTAATATATTTTTCAAAAGATTATGTACTATACTCGCGCATGCATTTCCAACACAGGGAGATAAACCGATATGTGGGTAGGTGACTGGGTACACATAAATACGAACTGCTGTTGCACAGACTGATTGGCGAATATCAAATCCTTCAAAAACCTTCTGAAATATTACTCAAACATTCTAATCGCGATTGTTTAGAGCAGCTGCATATATCGGCGATAAAAACCCGCATTGTGGGTATATGTCATTCATTCATAAATAACAAACCAGTAAACACGAGTTTATAATCAACATAACTTCATTGGACAAAAACTACAACGTCACTTTACGTCCCATAACTTTAATAAATACATGTTAAATTAACAGATATTTCCCTGGTGGTGATATCAGTACTGTTTATATATTTCGTACGTACCTCAATTGTTACTGGTTAGTCTGTGTTAAAGTAATCCAGTATTTATAGATAGTTTCGAATAGATGAGAAACATTTACTGACCATTTAAAATAGAATCTCAATCGTTATCTATAAAGTTCAATTGGTTAAACATGCAATTAATAGCAATAAAAACGCTGTTCCTTTGTTTTTTGTGTGAGTTTTGCTGTGCATATACTGATTGTATGTCATCGATAGATACCCTATACCCTTTGGTTTTCTATTAAAGTATAACTTGACATTTTTTCGCTGGTATTCATGTACTTAATTTTAGTTGTTTATAAACAGTGGAGTGGAAGGAGTGTTAAATTGCCTGAAATAATCTTTGAATTTCTAAATATAGTAAATGCTGACAAATTGTTTCCATCAGACTAAGGTTATAGTTGTTATTGTTTAATTACTACAGTATGCCTTAATTGGATGTGGGATCCACTCCATTACACATATATTGCTTTTGCTTTTCAAAAGTACAAACAACAGAATTGTTCAAATACTGTTATACCAACACTAATCACTTTCAATTTCAATATGTAGTTTGTTAAATTTGTAAGTTTTCTGAAAACAGGGCTCCAAATTCGAATAATTATGTTTTATCTGTAGCGATATTCAAAATAAAACCCGGATCTTTTTCAGTCGTGTTATGTTTTTCAGCATCATGTTCACTGCGGTGATTTAAGTAATTCAGTCACTTCGTGATCTGTTTAAGCCCATTTCATTATAGACGCGACATTTGTAATTTACCTGTTAAACTTAACATTAAATACGGAAATGCCGTGATATTAGCCGAACTAATACGAAGTTGGTTACTACTGGTTTGCTTAAAGAATAATACTAAAATAACTTTCAGTCTGAACATAGTTATTTTGTTTACTTTTGCAGGTGCAAACAGTTGAAATTGCATTATAATTTTTGTATAAAGATTGCAAACATTGTGATTTAAACATTCTATGAGGAGAGACCTTGAAGTTGTTTGGTTTATTAATGTGAATCAAAACTGTGAACACAGCATTTGTGCTTAATAATTATAACAAGTAATTGTTTGTGGGAAAGTATGTTTATGAACAAAAAACCAATTACTTCAATTAATATAGTTAAATAAATGTGAACGATGGCACGTAAATGTATCTGGTAAAACTCGTCTCCTGTCGCGACATCTGCATTTTAAAAAGTATTAATTTGAAAACCAAATAGCAAAGCCCTGCATCCCTCTTTTATATTAGAACCTAATGGTAGAAATTGAAAAGCAGGGAAAAGTTACAGTAAATAAAAATGTTAGTCGATTAGAAATATTGCCCGCAAGAAGGTTTTGTGTTTGACCGCTGGACTTGCGCAATCGCGTTGTAACACTATTGTATCATATGATTATTAACAATTTCGTTTCTTTTAGGGGTTTGTATATACAATCATCCAGCTATCAGAAAGTTACAAAGTTTCAATCCTTAGTAGCTTTTATTTCATCAAGTCCAAATTAAGTTGTTGATTTTCCCTGTCTTGTGGGAAATAAGAACACAACTCTTATTGTAATATCGTAAGGATTAGAGCAAGGAAACATTATAAAAACGTTCAAATATTAGAGTATTTACGAAATATTTAAAATATACAAAAACTTAGAGAAAAAGGAGGGTCCATTCACCAACCGCCTGTCTTCATAATTTTTGTTTATACGCTCATTTTTTAGTTTAAAAAATTATTTGTATATTTTTGGCATTCCATAATAATGTTTATATAATTGAAATTGGTCAAAACTAAAATATATTTATATGTTTGATATTGTTATACAATTAAATATATAATTCTCCTACAGAAATCTCGTCTTAATAGTAAGCTAGAAATTTTCATAACTTTATTTTGCCGGTATTTAAGAGAGTTATCAAGAAATACAGGCTGGTATCCAGTTGAAATTAAACAAAAACGAATGGAAATATGTATTAGAAAAGGTATAAATTGTCAAATTGGTATACGTATATTTGAAACGTTAACATCTGTTTCTATGGGCTTTCAAAGTTTAAATTTTTGCATCTTATATACGTATATATAGTTAAAAATAGTATTGAGCTTCGAGATATTTGTAAACTTTGAAGTAAAGACAAAATTCACAAAACAGTCGACTATGGTAGGTGCAAATACATTTGGATCTTTTTTTGTGCATAAGCATAAATTTCGCTGAAAAAGATTCCACAGAAAGACAAAAAAGATTGATCTTTATAGATCAATTATTTGCATCTCCGCCCCTTCGACAGTTTTTAGGGAAAACATTTTAAAAAATGGGCAATAATCGGTTACACCTTTCAATTTTTTGGCATGTTTGTGTTGACTGTTTCGTCTTAAAAATAAACTCATCATAGATACCAGAATGAAATTTTGTATTTGCGCCAGACGCGCGTTTCGTCTACAAAAGACTCATCAGTGACGCTCGAATCAAAAAAAGTTAAAAAGGCCAAACAAAGTACGAAGTTGATGAGCACTGAGAACCAAAACGTTTAAAGCAAAAATATTTGGTACATCATCTCGCTTCAGACTCCATTATTTTGATATATTTAGGCTACGTGTTGATATAATAACACTAAAATGCACGGTACCAAGACATAAATTGTATGGGTCAACTGAATCAAGTGAAATACCTTTCTAATGAGTCATAATAAGCTTCGTTCTACTACACATGTTAAAATTTGAGGTGTATTTATTACTTTTATTCTATTCTATTTTCGTTCACTCATTTTGAATTGACAATTTGTCGTAACAATTATTTTATTCATGAAAGGTACTAAAAAAGAAAAAAAAGTCAGACACCCTTCGCACTAACACCCTCTTATATTTTACTGAAAACCATTGACGACAGACAGTCAATCTTAAAAATGCATAAATTAAAAAAAAAAAAAAAACATAATTTTGTGTGTATCATCTAGGATGATTTAACCTCTGAAAATTTGTTGTGTGCCCTTCCATGAAATATTTGATTAAACTTTTTTTAATGTTTATTGAACTTTCGAAAATTCACCGTGACAATGGCTTTAAGTTGACAAAAGGCATAAAAGTACATTACTTAATGCTTAATAGCTAGTAGATGTATTTGTCTTTTAAAATACAACTGTCATGTAAGAATGGTAATGGTGCTATGTGGATACATTTGCTTCCATTTTTGCGATTGAGAAATGTAGGTCGCGTAATGGGAGATAATTTTGACGAAGTAGAATCCTGACTGAATACTCAGGTGCTTTTTATAAGGGTCTAAACGATTACTTTTGCATTTAGATATAAGAAGATGTGGTATGAGTGCCGATGAGACAACTCTCCATCCAAGTCACAATTTATAAAAGTAAACCATTATAGGCCAAAGTACGGTCTTCAACACGGAGCCTTGGTTCAAACCGCACAGCAAGCTATAAAGGGCCCCAAAATATACTAGTGTAAACCCTTCAAACGGGAAAACCAACGGTCTTATCTATATAAAAAGCGAGAAACTAGAAACACTTATGAACCACATCACCAAACGACAACTACATGTACTGAACATCAGATTCCTGACTTAGGACAGGGTTGCAGCGAGTTTAAACCAAACCTTTACCCTTATCTGAAACAATAGTGTAACATCACAACATAGAAGGACACACTATAAAATATCAGTTGAAATGGCTTAACTCAATCAAAAGACATATTAACACCAGTGAACATACACTAAACAAATAAATTTGATCTATGATACAATGTAAATACAAAATAAATAAACTAAGGGAAGAATAATATCGCTGGGAAATGTTAAACAATTTAAGAAAAACAATATGCTTGAACAAAAATATCAGCAATTTGCAATTACTTTCAACACAGATAAATGAAAATAATTTTGTTGTTAGGTATACATTAACAGTTCAAATGGAGAAAGGAAATATTTTTACAAAATAAATAATTTTGATGTTTATAGTACGAAGAAGAGAAATTTATATAGTATACCAAACACTTATCAAAGCTGGTATATAGACCCAGATATAACCCTGAAAAAGTAAACATTAAATAACAAATAGCATTACAATTAGTATCAACAGGTCAAATAAACAAGAAAGTACGATTTGAGAGTACTCGCAGTTACTGACAGCTAGTTAAAAGCCAAAAACAATTAATAAAAAAAATCATGCATCAGAGACTAAAATCAACTAAAACACATCCCAGGGATTTAGTATTTTAACGTCATGGACAGTCAAAGAAGACACGACTTGTGCAATGCCAAAAATAAATGCATCGACAGGCAGTAGGATAGTTAGGCGTTAACCTCTTTATAGATCAAAATGAACGTGGGTGTGTCTTTATACATCCCGTTTGAAAAGAATACAAATTTAGTTATGCTTTAGTTTGCTGATGACAAAATCGATATTAGTGCCAATGTAAAATGAATGTCTTTTTTGCCACATGTTAATCGCTAAAAAATGCCTCATAAAAGACACCAGGCTTATAATTTTTGTTTCGTCTTGAAAATAAACTCATCATAGATACCAGAATGAAATTTTGTATTTGCGCCAGACGCCTTTTTAAGAGACTCGTCAGTGATGCTCGAATCTAAAAGGTTAAAAGGCCAACATAGGTACATGTACGAAGATAAAGAGCATTTAGGGCCCAAAACTACGAAAGGATTTGCCAAAAACAGCCTAGGTTATCTATTCCTGGGCTATAAATACATAGTTTTAAAAAAATGCAAAGTTTTTTTGTTAACAGGTAATTTATAAATATGACCATATCATTATAAATCATGTCAACACAGAAACGATGCATGTTGTAAGCATGCCACTCAGTATTAAGTTTCACATACACTACACGGTATGACTAAATAAATATTATCACAAAATATTTTTCAGTTTCAGAAGTACGAATGTACTACTACTGTTGATGACTTGAAATTTTACAGGTTTTCTTTTTCTTCAGTTATAAAAATTTGCAATTTTCGGGAAAAGTCTAACAATAGATATAAGAAGATGTGGTATGAGTGCCAATGAGACAACTCTCCATCCAAGTCAAAATTTATAAATGTAAACCATTATAGGTCAAAGTACGGTCTTCAACACGGAGCCTAGGCTCACACCGAACAGTAAGCTATAAAGGGCCCCAAAATTACTAGTGTAAAACCATTCAAACGGGAAACCAACGGTCTAATCTATATAAAAACGAGAAACGAGAAACACTTATGAACCACATCAACAAACGACAACTACTGAACATCAGATTCCTGACTTAGGACAGGTGCAAACAAATGCAGCGGGTTTAAACGTTTTAATGGTACCAAACCTTCACCTTTTTCTGAAACAATAGTGTAACATCACAACATAGAAAACACACTATAAAATATCAACTGAAATAGCTTAACTCAATCAAAGGACATATTAACACCATTGAACATACACTGAACAAATAAATTTGACCTATGATACAATGTAAATTCAAAATAAATAAACTAAGGAAGAATAATAAAAGTAACATGTCATATCGGTATGAAATGTTAAACAATTTAAGAAAAACAATATGCTCGAACAAAAATATCAGCCATTTGCAATAACTTTAAACACAGGTAAATAAAATAATTTTGTTGTTAGGTATACGTATACAGTTACAATAGAGAAAGGAAATATTTTAACAAAATAAATAATTATGATGTTCATAGTACGAAGTGGAAATTTATATTAGTACCAAACACTTATCAAAGCTGGCATATAGACCAGATATAACCCTGAATAACATTAAATAAAAAAAAGCATTACAATTAGTATCAACAGGTCAAATAAACAACAAGCAAGATTTGAGGGTACTCGCAGTTACTGACAGCTAGTTAAAAGCCAAAACAATTAATAATAAAAATCATGCATCAGAGACTAAAATCAACTAAAACACATCCCAGGGATATAGTATTTTAACGTCATGGACAGTCAAAGAAGACATGACTAGTGCAATGCCAAAAATAAATGTATCGACAGGCAGTAGGATAGTTAGGAGTTAACCTCTTTATAGATCAAAATGAACGTGGGTGTGTCTTTATACATCCCGTTTGAAAAGAATACAAATTTAGTTATGCTTTAGTTTGCTGATGACAAAATCGATATTAGTGCCAATGTAAAATGAATGTCTATATAATTGATTCCATGTAACTTGCTTATTTGATCGGTTTATTACGAAAGTACGAGATGACATATGTCGTTTAAATTAAATGTTGGTTCTTTGATTTAAACCAGTTAAATAAAGACGCTTACCCTGTCGATGCATGCGGTCTCGCTACCTTTGGAGTTCATGCAATTCCCATGCAACCCGAAAGTTTTGTTTTACCTTTTCTTCAGTTATAAAAATTGCAATTTTCGGGAAAAGTCTAACAATAGATATAAGAAGATGTGGTATGAGTGCCAATGAGACAACTCTCCATCCAAGTCAAAATTTATAAATGTAAACCATTATAGGTCAAAGTACGGTCTTCAACACGGAGCCTAGGCTCACACCGAACAGTAAGCTATAAAGGGCCCCAAAATTACTAGTGTAAAACCATTCAAACGGGAAAACCAACGGTCTAATCTATATAAAACGAGAAACGAGAAACACTTATGAACCACATCAACAAACGACAACTACTGAACATCAGATTCCTGACTTAGGACAGGTGCAAACAAATGCAGCGGGTTTAAACGTTTTAATGGTACCAAACCTTCACCCTTTTTCTGAAACAATAGTGTAACATCACAACATAGAAAACACACTATAAAATATCAACTGAAATAGCTTAACTCAATCAAAGGACATATTAACACCATTGAACATACACTGAACAAATAAATTTGACCTATGATACGGATAATATATTCTTAATGGATTAAAGAGATTTGAACATCGGTAAACAATTATATCATTGGAATTTATGGACCAAAATCTGGCTCTATACTTTATAGACAAAACAATCAATAGTTATGTATACATTAAAACTACCTCTAAAATTAACAAGTATAAATATATTGATGCAAACATGTAAAGTTAAATTTTAAAGCATTTTTGGAGAACAGTTAATCAGACAAAGCAATCAACGAAAATAAAACAAATTAAGTTGGAAAGGTAAACAACAACTAACTTTACCGCCCATACACTGTTAAATGGTTTTAAAGACAAATGCTATAGAACATTTATTTCTTTTAAAAGTACGATACATCTATTTTGTTATTTTATTATGCATTATCTGTATCTACTCTCAAACATAAATCTCTTCATTCTATACTCCATTCCCCCTTTTATGTTTGAGTTTTTAATTTGAGTATCTTGTCAAACTCCCCTTTTCAATTTTGACAGAAATTTTCTCAATCAAGTTAAAACCTGTATTTTTGTTCAGATACAAATGGGATTAGACACAAGTCATACAGTCAAATGAAGCCTTTCAAATTTAACATATTTAACAAAACAATATATTAAATAAGAACATGCATATATTGAAAATTGTTTCCACATTGATGTAAATTGGATAGAAAATTAATTTATTAAAACAAGAAGAAAAACAAAATCAAAGCCTAATATAGATGGCGACGTGTTTGTATAGTCATATTTTAATATCTTAATAATAAGGAATTTTTCACGCCCTTGAATAATTTTTATATACATATGCACATCCATGGCTCTATAATCTGTCGATACCAGTATCTTGACATTGAACAAGGTCATGTTTTTCTCTGACTGTAAATGACGTCTTTACACTGCATCCATTGGATGTTGGATGTGTACTGATTGATATTTTAGTCTAAAATGCATGATTTTTTTATTACTTGTTATTGGCTTTGAACTAGCTGTCAGTAACTGCGAGTACTCTCAGATCTGTAATATGGGTCTTCTTTGTTGTGGGGATGTATAAGTACCCTGCCACGTCCGGTCTGTGTTTTTGTTAGAAGTTTTTCTGCTTTGTATCCATCTGATGATTTAAGCCCTTTTCAACTGATTTTTATAGTTTGTTCTTATGTTTTACTGTTACACCACTGTCCCAGGTTAGGGGAGGGTTGAAACTAGTTTAAACCCGCCACATTCTGTGTGTGCCTGTCCCAAGTCAGGAGCCTGTAATTCAGTGGTTGTCGTTTGTTGCTGTATATCATATTTGTTTTTCGTTCATATTGTGTACATAAATCAGACCGTTAGTTTTCTCGTTTGAAATTTTTTACATTTGTCATTTCGGGGCCTTTTAAAGCTGGCTATGTGGTATGGGTTTTGCTCATTGTTGGAGGCCGTATGGTGACCTGTAGCTGTTAACACCTTTGTCCTTTGGTCTCTGGTGGATAGTTGTCTCATTGGAAATTATACCACATCTCCTTTTTTTTATATTAAAGATATTTTCATTTGCTTCTGAGCTAGTAGTCAACTACCGAGGTTAAACAAATTTACATTTCAAAAATTTTGTGCGTCCGAAGCACTTTTTCTTAAATAAGCTTTATCACCAGAGCCCAAAACCAATAAATCGAAAACAAGGGATTTATAAATACGTAGAAACGTTAGAAGATATATTACCAAAGGACACCTAAAATGAAGAGCAAAATTCAACGGAGGTCGACTTTGCCTGAGGGAGTTGAAATCTTAGTTTAATTTTATCAATTTCTAATTTTAGAAATGTATGTTTTAAATCCCGACAGCACCGAAGCACTATAATACCCTAAGGGATGGTATCGACTCAGTGAGGGAATGGGAACCTTAGTTTCTCTATCATTTCTTAATTTGTTATCTATTGTTGATATTTACTAAATGGACAGTCAGCTAGCTAAGATTTTGATAGATTTTAATCATATATCTTAATATAATATACATTGAAAAAGATATGCGAAAGATACCAGAGGGACATTCAAACTCATAAGTCGAAAACAAACTGACAACGCCATGGCCACAAAAGAAAAAAACCAACAGACAAACAAGAGTATACAAAACACAACACAGAAAACCAAAGACTGAGCAACACGAACCCCACCAAAAACTGGGGGTGGTCTCAGGTGGTCCGGAAGGGTACGCAGATCCTGCTCCACATGTGGAACCCGTGAAAAACTTTTTCTCATAAATAGTTTTCACACCCACCAAAACTAGCAACCAAGTTTATATTCTATATTTGGAAATATTTATTCTTGATACAAATGTAATTGATATAAATAATTAACTGTATGTAGATTGACTGTTAAACACAACAAGCGCATTAGCTATATAGTATCGAGAGAACATTTGCATTCAAATTACATGCAGCATTGTTAAAACATATGCAATAGCTGAATAGTTGTTTTAATTTCATGATTATTTTCGAATAAATACACAAAAGTAATTACATTACTTAACAAGCAAACAACAAAGTTAAAATAATAATGATATAATCAAATTATTCGAATTTTTAAACAAAATACTCAATATATTTGAAAATTTTTAACATGTGTGTGTGTGAGAGTGTAAGAAAATGTTTTCAACATGATATTGATATTTTTATGAAATCTAGACCTACCTTTTACAACACTTATGATGGTATACCTGCAATTGCAAAGTTTTTTTCATTTTGTAAAATTTGTTCCTATGTTTTAATCAGTATTGTTCCGATGTGCGATATCTGAAAAAATGACATAATAATAATGTTGGAATTTAAATTTTCTGAAGACTATCCAATATTTGTTACATTGTCATATAACTTGTAATGAGGGTTTGTCTCCAGGTACTTTTTTACAAACTTGTATTTCCTGGTAATAATCTATTTTTAGTTTTAATTTCGTTAATTTCCTTAGCTTATCTTTCTGTTGGATTTAATATATTATAAAAACCAAAAGAGAAATAATTACATTTTTAAACTATTGCTGCAATTTGACTTGGCGTTGTTGACAACATAAATGTATTTGTATAAGGATTCTTTAATCAACAGTACAAACGTATAAATATTCTGTTTTGTGATAGTTTATTGTTTATTTATTGTGTCTCGGGGGATTATATTATAGAATGTTTAAATATGGAAATATATCACTGTCATTTTGCTTCATATGACTCTTTCAATGAAATATTCCCTTCAGAATGTATCAACGAGGAAACACACTTTATTGGGTTGAACATTTTTAAATCCAAGAGGGCCTTTTTAATATTTCATGGTGTTTATATGAAAGCCAATTGGACATTCGTTCTATTAATTCGTAAAAGCAAGATTAGAAAAACAAGATTGAACTTTGTGAAATATGCTATCTATTTTACTTTCGACTTTGTCTGAACTGATGCAGAGAAACTATAATTTAAAGGATAAGATATGAATGAGCTCATACGATATTAAATGATAAATGTCACGTGATAAGCTTTATTTCCTTGTGTATAAAAGAGAATAATCAAATTAACCATATACGTTTGAATATTACTGATACCAAAATAAATGTAAATATAAAATAAGGAGATTTAGTATGATTGCCAATGAGACAACTTTCCGCGAGAGACCAAATGACGTAGATGTCAGCAACTATAGTTCAATGTACAGCCTGCAATAAAGAACAAAACTATACCACCTAACATGCTTTAAAGGCCCCGAAATGACAAATTATACCACATAGCATGCTTTAAAGGCCCCGAAATGACAAAACTATACCACCTAGCATGCTTTAAATGCACCGAAATGACAAAACTATACCACCTAGCATGCTTTAAATGCACGGAAATGACAAAACTATACCACCTAGCATGCTTTAAATGCACGGAAATGACAAAACTATACCACCTAGCATGCTTTAAATGCACGGAAATGACAAAACTATACCACCTAGCATGCTTTAAATGCCCTGAAATGACAAAACTATACCACCTAGCATGCTTTAAATGCACGGAAATGACAAACTATACCACCTAGCATGCTTTAAATGCACGGAAATGACAAAACTATACCACCTAGCATGCTTTAAATGCACGGAAATGACAAAACTATACCACCTAGCATGCTTTAAATGCACGGAAATGACAAAACTATACCACCTAGCATGCTTTAAATGCACGGAAATGACAAAACTATACCACCTAGCATGCTTTAAATGCACGGAAATGACAAAACTATACCACCTAGCATGCTTTAAATGCCCTGAAATGACAAAACTATACCACCTAGCATGCTTTAAATGCACGAAATGACAAAACTATACCACCTAGCATGCTTTAAATGCACGGAAATGACAAAACTATACCACCTAGCATGCTTTAAATGCCCTGAAATGACAAAACTATACCACCTAGCATGCTTTAAATGCACGGAAATGACAAAACTATACCACCTAGCATGCTTACAAAACTATACCACCTAGCATGCTTTAAAGGCCCTGAAATGACAACACTATACCACCTAGCATGCTTTAAAGGCCCTGAAATGACAAAACTATACCACCTAGCATGCTTAAAATGCACGGAAATGACAAAACTATACCACCTAGCATGCTTTAAATGCACGGAAATGACAAAACTATACCACCTAGCATGCTTTAAATGCACCTAGCATGCGCCCTGAAATGACAAAACTATACCACCTAGCATGCTTTAAATGCACTGAAATGACAAAACTATACCACCTAGCATGCTTTAAATGCACGGAAATGACAAAACTATACCACCTAGCATGCTTTAAATGCACGGAAATGACAAAACTATACCACCTAGCATGCTTTAAATGCACGGAAATGACAAAACTATACCACCTAGCATGCTTTAAATGCACGGAAATGACAAAACTATACCACCTAGCATGCTTTAAATGCACGGAAATGACAAAACTATACCACCTAGCATGCTTTAAATGCACGGAAATGACAAACTATACCACCTAGCATGCTTTAAATGCCCGGAAATGACAAAACTATACCACCTAGCATGCTTTAAATGCACGGAAATGACAAAACTATACCACCTAGCATGCTTTAAATGCACGGAAATGACAAAACTATACCACCTAGCATGCTTTAAATGCCCGGAAATGACAAAACTATACCACCTAGCATGCTTTAAATGCACGGAAATGACAAAACTATACCACCTAGCATGCTTTAAATGCACGGAAATGACAAAACTATACCACCTAGCATGCTTTAAATGCACGGAAATGACAAAACTATACCACCTAGCATGCTTTAAATGCCCTGAAATGACAAAACTATACCACCTAGCATGCTTTAAATGCACGGAAATGACAAAACTATACCACCTAGCATGCTTTAAATGCCCTGAAATGACAAAACTATACCACCTAGCATGCTTTAAATGCCCTGAAATGACAAAACTATACCACCTAGCATGCTTTAAATGCCCTGAAATGACAAAACTATACCACCTAGCATGCTTTAAATGCCCTGAAATGACAAACTATACCACCTAGCATGCTTTAAATGCACGGAAATGACAAAACTATACCACCTAGCATGCTTTAAATGCCCTGAAATGACAAAACTATACCACCTAGCATGCTTTAAATGCCCTGAAATGACAAAACTATACCACCTAGCATGCTTTAAATGCCCTGAAATGACAAAACTATACCACCTAGCATGCTTTAAATGCCCTGAAATGACAAAACTATACCACCTAGCATGCTTTAAATGCACGGAAATGACAAAACTATACCACCTAGCATGCTTTAAATGCCCTGAAATGACAAAACTATACCACCTAGCATGCTTTAAATGCACGGAAATGACAAAACTATACCACCTAGCATGCTTTAAATGCCCTGAAATGACAAAACTATACCACCTAGCATGCTTTAAATGCCCTGAAATGACAAAACTATACCACCTAGCATGCTTTAAATGCACGGAAATGACAAAACTATACCACCTAGCATGCTTTAAATGCCCTGAAATGACAAAACTATACCACCTAGCATGCTTTAAATGCCCTGAAATGACAAAACTATACCACCTAGCATGCTTTAAATGCCCTGAAATGACAAAACTATACCACCTAGCATGCTTTAAATGCCCTGAAATGACAAAACTATACCACCTAGCATGCTTTAAATGCCCTGAAATGACAAACTATACCACCTAGCATGCTTTAAATGCCCTGAAATGACAAAACTATACCACCTAGCATGCTTTAAATGCCCTGAAATGACAAAACTATACCACCTAGCATGCTTTAAATGCCCTGAAATGACAAAACTATACCACCTAGCATGCTTTAAATGCCCTGAAATGACAAAACTATACCACCTAGCATGCTTTAAATGCCCTGAAATGACAAAACTATACCACCTAGCATGCTTTAAATGCCCTGAAATGACAAAACTATACCACCTAGCATGCTTTAAATGCCCTGAAATGACAAAACTATACCACCTAGCATGCTTTAAATGCCCTGAAATGACAAAACTATACCACCTAGCA
Source organism: Mytilus coruscus (assembly GCA_017311375.1). NCBI lineage: Eukaryota > Metazoa > Mollusca > Bivalvia > Mytilida > Mytilidae > Mytilus > Mytilus coruscus. The sequence goes on from CM029603.1 coordinate 16,085,496, forward strand.
TGCTTTAAATGCCCTGAAATGACAAAACTATACCACCTAGCATGCTTTAAATGCCCTGAAATGACAAAACTATACCACCTAGCATGCTTTAAATGCCCTGAAATGACAAAACTATACCACCTAGCATGCTTTAAATGCCCTGAAATGACAAAACTATACCACCTAGCATGCTTTAAATGCCCTGAAATGACAAAACTATACCACCTAGCATGCTTTAAATGCCCTGAAATGACAAAACTATACCACCTAGCATGCTTTAAATGCCCTGAAATGACAAAACTATACCACCTAGCATGCTTTAAATGCCCTGAAATGACAAAACTATACCACCTAGCATGCTTTAAATGCCCTGAAATGACAAAACTATACCACCTAGCATGCTTTAAATGCCCTGAAATGACAAAACTATACCACCTAGCATGCTTTAAATGCCCTGAAATGACAAAACTATACCACCTAGCATGCTTTAAATGCCCTGAAATGACAAAACTATACCACCTAGCATGCTTTAAATGCCCTGAAATGACAAAACTATACCACCTAGCATGCTTTAAATGCCCTGAAATGACAAAACTATACCACCTAGCATGCTTTAAATGCCCTGAAATGACAAAACTATACCACCTAGCATGCTTTAAATGCCCTGAAATGACAAAACTATACCACCTAGCATGCTTTAAATGCCCTGAAATGACAAAACTATACCACCTAGCATGCTTTAAATGCCCTGAAATGACAAAACTATACCACCTAGCATGCTTTAAATGCCCTGAAATGACAAAACTATACCACCTAGCATGCTTTAAATGCCCTGAAATGACAAAACTATACCACCTAGCATGCTTTAAATGCCCTGAAATGACAAAACTATACCACCTAGCATGCTTTAAATGCCCTGAAATGACACAAACTATACCACCTAGCATGCTTTAAATGCCCTGAAATGACAAAACTATACCACCTAGCATGCTTTAAATGCCCTGAAATGACAAAACTATACCACCTAGCATGCTTTAAATGCCCTGAAATGACAAAACTATACCACCTAGCATGCTTTAAATGCCCTGAAATGACAAAACTATACCACCTAGCATGCTTTAAATGCCCTGAAATGACAAAACTATACCACCTAGCATGCTTTAAATGCCCTGAAATGACAAAACTATACCACCTAGCATGCTTTAAATGCCCTGAAATGACAAAACTATACCACCTAGCATGCTTTAAATGCCCTGAAATGACAAAACTATACCACCTAGCATGCTTTAAATGCCCTGAAATGACAAAACTATACCACCTAGCATGCTTTAAATGCCCTGAAATGACAAAACTATACCACCTAGCATGCTTTAAATGCCCTGAAATGACAAAACTATACCACCTAGCATGCTTTAAATGCCCTGAAATGACAAAACTATACCACCTAGCATGCTTTAAATGCCCTGAAATGACAAAACTATACCACCTAGCATGCTTTAAATGCCCTGAAATGACAAAACTATACCACCTAGCATGCTTTAAATGCCCTGAAATGACAAAACTATACCACCTAGCATGCTTTAAATGCCCTGAAATGACAAAACTATACCACCTAGCATGCTTTAAATGCCCTGAAATGACAAAACTATACCACCTAGCATGCTTTAAATGCCCTGAAATGACAAAACTATACCACCTAGCATGCTTTAAATGCCCTGAAATGACAAAACTATACCACCTAGCATGCTTTAAATGCACTGAAATGACAAAACTATACCACCTAGCATGCTTTAAATGCCCTGAAATGACAAAACTATACCACCTAGCATGCTTTAAATGCCCTGAAATGACAAAACTATACCACCTAGCATGCTTTAAATGCCCTGAAATGACAAAACTATACCACCTAGCATGCTTTAAATTGAAATGACAAACTATACCACCTAGCATGCTTTAAATGAAATGACAAAACTATACCACCTAGCATGCTTTAAATGCCCTGAAATGACAAAACTATACCACCTAGCATGCTTTAAATGCCCTGAAATGACAAAACTATACCACCTAGCATGCTTTAAATGCCCTGAAATGACAAAACTATACCACCTAGCATGCTTTTTAAATGCCTAGCATGAAATGACAAAACTATACCACCTAGCATGCTTTAAATGCCCTGAAATGACAAAACTATACCACCTAGCATGCTTTAAATGCCCTGAAATGACAAAACTATACCACCTAGCATGCTTTAAATGCCCTGAAATGACAAAACTATACCACCTAGCATGCTTTAAATGCCCTGAAATGACAAAACTATACCACCTAGCATGCTTTAAATGCCCTGAAATGACAAAACTATACCACCTAGCATGCTTTAAATGCACGGAAATGACAAAACTATACCACCTAGCATGCTTTAAATGCACGGAAATGACAAAACTATACCACCTAGCATGCTTTAAATGCACCGGAAATGACAAAACTATACCACCTAGCATGCTTTAAATGCCCTGAAATGACAAAACTATACCACCTAGCATGCTTTAAATGCCCTGAAATGACAAAACTATACCACCTAGCATGCTTTAAATGCCCTGAAATGACAAACTATACCACCTAGCATGCTTTAAATGCACGGAAATGACAAAACTATACCACCTAGCATGCTTTAAATGCACGGAAATGACAAAACTATACCACCTAGCATGCTTTAAATGCACGGAAATGACAAAACTATACCACCTAGCATGCTTTAAATGCCCTGAAATGACAAAACTATACCACCTAGCATGCTTTAAATGCCCTGAAATGACAAAACTATACCACCTAGCATGCTTTAAATGCCCTGAAATGACAAAACTATACCACCTAGCATGCTTTAAATGCACGGAAATGACAAAACTATACCACCTAGCATGCTTAAATGCCCTGAAATGACAAAACTATACCACCTAGCATGAAATGATGAAAACTATACCACCTAGCATGCTTTAAATGCCCTGAAATGACAAAACTATACCACCTAGCATGCTTTAAATGCACCTAGAAATGACAAAACTATACCACCTAGCATGCTTTAAATGCCCTGAAATGACAAAACTATACCACCTAGCATGCTTTAAATGCCCTGAAATGACAAAACTATACCACCTAGCATGCTTTAAATGCCCTGAAATGACAAAACTATACCACCTAGCATGCTTTAAATGCCCTGAAATGACAAAACTATACCACCTAGCATGCTTTAAATGCACGGAAATGACAAAACTATACCACCTAGCATGCTTTAAATGCCCTGAAATGACAAAACTATACCACCTAGCATGCTTTAAATGCCCTGAAATGACAAAACTATACCACCTAGCATGCTTTAAATGCCCTGAAATGACAAAACTATACCACCTAGCATGCTTTAAATGCCCTGAAATGACAAAACTATACCACCTAGCATGCTTTAAATGCCCTGAAATGACAAAACTATACCACCTAGCATGCTTTAAATGCCCTGAAATGACAAAACTATACCACCTAGCATGCTTTAAATGCCCTGAAATGACAAAACTATACCACCTAGCATGCTTTAAATGCCCTGAAATGACAAAACTATACCACCTAGCATGCTTTAAATGCACGGAAATGACAAAACTATACCACCTAGCATGCTTTAAATGCACGGAAATGACAAAACTATACCACCTAGCATGCTTTAAATGCACGGAAATGACAAAACTATACCACCTAGCATGCTTTAAATGCCCTGAAATGACAAAACTATACCACCTAGCATGCTTTAAATGCCCTGAAATGACAAAACTATACCACCTAGCATGCTTTAAATGCACGGAAATGACAAAACTATACCACCTAGCATGCTTTAAATGCACGGAAATGACAAAACTATACCACCTAGCATGCTTTAAATGCACGGAAATGACAAAACTATACCACCTAGCATGCTTTAAATGCACGGAAATGACAAAACTATACCACCTAGCATGCTTTAAATGCCCTGAAATGACAAAACTATACCACCTAGCATGCTTTAAATGCACGGAAATGACAAAACTATACCACCTAGCATGCTTTAAATGCCCTGAAATGACAAAACTATACCACCTAGCATGCTTTAAATGCACCGGAAATGACAAAACTATACCACCTAGCATGCTTTAAATGCCGGAAATGGAAATGACAAAACTATACCACCTAGCATGCTTTAAATGCACCTAGCATGAAATGACGGAAATGAAAACTATACCACCTAGCATGCTTTAAATGCACGGAAATGACAAACTATACCACCTAGCATGCTTTAAATGCACGGAAATGACAAAACTATACCACCTAGCATGCTTTAAATGCACCTAGCATGAAATGACAAAACTATACCACCTAGCATGCTTTAAATGCCCTGAAATGACAAAACTATACCACCTAGCATGCTTTAAATGCACGGAAATGACAAAACTATACCACCTAGCATGCTTTAAATGCACGGAAATGACAAACTATACCACCTAGCATGCTTTAAATGCACGGAAATGACAAAACTATACCACCTAGCATGCTTTAAATGCACGGAAATGACAAAACTATACCACCTAGCATGCTTTAAATGCACTGAAATGACAAAACTATACCACCTAGCATGCTTTAAATGCCCTGAAATGACAAAACTATACCACCTAGCATGCTTTAAATGCACGGAAATGACAAAACTATACCACCTAGCATGCTTTAAATGCCCTGAAATGACAAAACTATACCACCTAGCATGCTTTAAATGCACCTAGCATGAAATGATGAAAACTATACCACCTAGCATGCTTTAAATGCACGGAAATGACAAAACTATACCACCTAGCATGCTTTAAATGCACTGAAATGACAAAACTATACCACCTAGCATGCTTTAAATGCACGGAAATGACAAAACTATACCACCTAGCATGCTTTAAATGCACGGAAATGACAAAACTATACCACCTAGCATGCTTTAAATGCACGGAAATGACAAAACTATACCACCTAGCATGCTTTAAATGCACGGAAATGACAAAACTATACCACCTAGCATGCTTTAAATGCCCTGAAATGACAAAACTATACCACCTAGCATGCTTTAAATGCACGGAAATGACAAAACTATACCACCTAGCATGCTTTAAATGCCCTGAAATGACAAAACTATACCACCTAGCATGCTTTAAATGCACGGAAATGACAAAACTATACCACCTAGCATGCTTTAAATGCACGGAAATGACAAAACTATACCACCTAGCATGCTTTAAATGCACGGAAATGACAAAACTATACCACCTAGCAGCATGCTTTAAATGCACGGAAATGACAAAACTATACCACCTAGCATGCTTTAAATGCCCGGAAATGACAAAACTATACCACCTAGCATGCTTTAAATGCACGGAAATGACAAAACTATACCACCTAGCATGCTTTAAATGCCCTGAAATGACAAAACTATACCACCTAGCATGCTTTAAATGCACTGAAATGACAAACTATACCACCTAGCATGCTTTAAATGCACGGAAATGACAAACTATACCACCTAGCATGCTTTAAATGCACGGAAATGACAAAACTATACCACCTAGCATGCTTTAAATGCACGGAAATGACAAAACTATACCACCTAGCATGCTTTAAATGCACGGAAATGACAAAACTATACCACCTAGCATGCTTTAAATGCACGGAAATGACAAAACTATACCACCTAGCATGCTTTAAATGCACGGAAATGACAAAACTATACCACCTAGCATGCTTTAAATGCACGGAAATGACAAAACTATACCACCTAGCATGCTTTAAATGCACGGAAATGACAAAACTATACCACCTAGCATGCTTTAAATGCACGGAAATGACAAAACTATACCACCTAGCATGCTTTAAATGCACGGAAATGACAAAACTATACCACCTAGCATGCTTTAAATGCACGGAAATGACAAAACTATACCACTAGCATGCTTTAAATGCACGGAAATGACAAAACTATACCACCTAGCATGCTTTAAATGAAATGACAAAACTATACCACCTAGCATGCTTTAAATGCACGGAAATGACAAAACTATACCACCTAGCATGCTTTAAATGCCCTGAAATGACAAAACTATACCACCTAGCATGCTTTAAATGCCCTGAAATGACAAAACTATACCACCTAGCATGCTTTAAATGCCCTGAAATGACAAAACTATACCACCTAGCATGCTTTAAATGCCCTGAAATGACAAAACTATACCACCTAGCATGCTTTAAATGCCCTGAAATGACAAAACTATACCACCTAGCATGCTTTAAATGCCCTGAAATGACAAAACTATACCACCTAGCATGCTTTAAATGCCCTGAAATGACAAAACTATACCACCTAGCATGCTTTAAATGCCCTGAAATGACAAAACTATACCACCTAGCATGCTTTAAATGCCCTGAAATGACAAAACTATACCACCTAGCATGCTTTAAATGCCCTGAAATGACAAAACTATACCACCTAGCATGCTTTAAATGCCCTGAAATGACAAAACTATACCACCTAGCATGCTTTAAATGCCCGGAAATGACAAAACTATACCACCTAGCATGCTTTAAATGCCCTGAAATGACAAAACTATACCACCTAGCATGCTTTAAATGCCTAGCATGAAATGACAAAACTATACCACCTAGCATGCTTTAAATGCCCTGAAATGACAAAACTATACCACCTAGCATGCTTTAAATGCCCTGAAATGACAAAACTATACCACCTAGCATGCTTTAAATGCCCTGAAATGACAAAACTATACCACCTAGCATGCTTTAAATGCCCTGAAATGACAAAACTATACCACCTAGCATGCTTTAAATGCCCTGAAATGACAAAACTATACCACCTAGCATGCTTTAAATGCACTGAAATGACAAAACTATACCACCTAGCATGCTTTAAATGCCCTGAAATGACAAAACTATACCACCTAGCATGCTTTAAATGCTGAAATGACAAAACTATACCACCTAGCATGAAATGACTTTAAATGCCCTGAAATGACAAAACTATACCACCTAGCATGCTTTAAATGCCCTGAAATGACAAAACTATACCACCTAGCATGCTTTAAATGCCCTGAAATGACAAAACTATACCACCTAGCATGCTTTAAATGCCCTGAAATGACAAAACTATACCACCTAGCATGCTTTAAATGCCCTGAAATGACAAAACTATACCACCTAGCATGCTTTAAATGCCCTGAAATGACAAAACTATACCACCTAGCATGCTTTAAATGCCCTGAAATGACAAAACTATACCACCTAGCATGCTTTAAATGCCCTGAAATGACAAAACTATACCACCTAGCATGCTTTAAATGCCCTGAAATGACAAAACTATACCACCTAGCATGCTTTAAATGCACGGAAATGACAAAACTATACCACCTAGCATGCTTTAAATGCACGGAAATGACAAACTATACCACCTAGCATGCTTTAAATGCACGGAAATGACAAAACTATACCACCTAGCATGCTTTAAATGCACGGAAATGACAAAACTATACCACCTAGCATGCTTTAAATGCACGGAAATGACAAAACTATACCACCTAGCATGCTTTAAATGCACGGAAATGACAAAACTATACCACCTAGCATGCTTTAAATGCACGGAAATGACAAAACTATACCACCTAGCATGCTTTAAATGCACGGAAATGACAAAACTATACCACCTAGCATGCTTTAAATGCACGGAAATGACAAACTATACCACCTAGCATGCTTTAAATGCACGGAAATGACAAAACTATACCACCTAGCATGCTTTAAATGCACGGAAATGACAAAACTATACCACCTAGCATGCTTTAAATGCACGGAAATGACAAAACTATACCACCTAGCATGCTTTAAATGCACGGAAATGACAAAACTATACCACCTAGCATGCTTTAAATGCACGGAAATGACAAAACTATACCACCTAGCATGCTTTAAATGCACGGAAATGACAAAACTATACCACCTAGCATGCTTTAAATGCACGGAAATGACAAAACTATACCACCTAGCATGCTTTAAATGCACGGAAATGACAAAACTATACCACCTAGCATGCTTTAAATGCACGGAAATGACAAACTATACCACCTAGCATGCTTTAAATGCACGGAAATGACAAAACTATACCACCTAGCATGCTTTAAATGCACGGAAATGACAAAACTATACCACCTAGCATGCTTTAAATGCACGGAAATGACAAAACTATACCACCTAGCATGCTTTAAATGCACGGAAATGACAAAACTATACCACCTAGCATGCTTTAAATGCACGGAAATGACAAAACTATACCACCTAGCATGCTTTAAATGCACGGAAATGACAAAACTATACCACCTAGCATGCTTTAAATGCACGGAAATGACAAAACTATACCACCTAGCATGCTTTAAATGCACGGAAATGACAAAACTATACCACCTAGCATGCTTTAAATGCACGGAAATGACAAAACTATACCACCTAGCATGCTTAAATGCACGGAAATGACAAAACTATACCACCTAGCATGCTTTAAATGACGGAAATGACAAAACTATACCACCTAGCATGCTTTAAATGCACGGAAATGACAAAACTATACCACCTAGCATGCTTTAAATGCACGGAAATGACAAAACTATACCACCTAGCATGCTTTAAATGCACGGAAATGAAATGACTTTAAAACTATACCACCTAGCATGCTTGCACGGAAATGCCCTGAAATGACAAAACTATACCACCTAGCATGCTTTAAATGCCCTGAAATGACAAAACTATACCACCTAGCATGCTTTAAATGCCCTGAAATGACAAAACTATACCACCTAGCATGCTTTAAATGCACGGAAATGACAAAACTATACCACCTAGCATGCTTTAAATGCACGGAAATGACAAAACTATACCACCTAGCATGCTTTAAATGCACGGAAATGACAAAACTATACCACCTAGCATGCTTTAAATGCACGGAAATGACAAAACTATACCACCTAGCATGCTTTAAATGCCCTGAAATGACAAATTATACCACATAGCATGCTTTAAAGGCCCCGAAATGACAAAACTATACCACCTAGCATGCTTTAAATGCACCGAAATGACAAAACTATACCACCTAGCATGCTTTAAAGGCTCCGCAATCAAAATGTTAAACAGTTTAAACGAGAAAACCCAACGGGCAGGTTGATGTACAAAACAACAAACGAAAATCAAATATGAGTATACAGCAACAAACGTCAATCACTGAATTGTAGGCTCATCACTTGGGACAGGCAAACACATAAAGTGGTGGGGTAAAACATGTTTGCAGGTGCCCAACCTCCCCTAACCTATGACAGGTGTGTAACAGCACAACATGTGATCATACTTTGCCAAATCAAACTCTCACTGAAAGGTAATGAAACCGTGGTATTATTATAATTTTCTCGAAAATTTGTCATTTAAGGACAACTCCTAGTGGGGTCATCCAATAGATTCGGTTGTCATTTCTATCGATCTTATATTGCTCATCAAGTTTGCTGTTCACAGTTTCTACCAATAGTCATGATAGTTATAGTTTTCGAGATACTACACGAATTTCGAAAATAAGTCAAATTAAAATCATTTTTATTCTTTAAAGATTTTCCCTATCTACTATAGCTTTTGCAAAAAATATTTGACAACTGTTGCACTGTATGGCGTGATTGTAATGAAGAATACTAGATCTGAATATGAATAAAATTAAAGTAAAAGAACAGCAAGAATAATTCTAGAAGCCCCGGTATTTATACCATCGAAGAAACTTTTTGACAGATTTGTTAAGTTTTCCGGGACAGAATTTCATATCATAAGCCGCTTATTCTAGTATATAAAATTTTTACTATCTGAAAACATATTGTCTTTTCAGAACTCCGAAATTTATGAAGGAAATCTGTCTCAAAAAAATACTTGAAAGTTGTACGACAAAACACGAATATAATGAAAACATCTTTTGCTTACAGTTTTTAATTCTATGGAATAGCTTACAAACGAACCTAAAAAAAAACATTTACATCTTTCTTTTTATTTAAATCCTAATGCTTCAAATATCTCCGCTAAGCCAAGCAGTGATAGATTATTAATTAATATGAACATGATGCATGCTAATCTTATTAATATATATAGATACAGCAACTGCGCTGGTTTGTTTTATTGTGAATTTGTAAAACCCTTATCATTTTGTATTTGTGTCATTTTGTACTTATGAAATGGGGGTCCCAGTTAACATTAGTGAGCATTAATTGAGTAACGCTCTTTAAATAAAGGATATCATAATAATCATTATTATTATTATTAATGTTCGTTTATTGACTCGTATTTGCTTCATGAACACAAATTATTTTCATATGACCTCCCCTCCATCTCTCACTATTTTAACTTTTCAATTCTGTTTCCCAATATAAATAAACGACTACAGAATCTCTTAACTGTCAGAAATGATCGAGTTAGACTTTTATACGTTTATAAATGGCGTCTTGATATTTCCAAAAGGAATTCAAAATCTTTAAATTCAAGAGAAGACACTTGAAAATTTTACATTTCATTCTCATTACACGCTTATTTCTTAATTCATGAACATTGTCGAAAGAGGCTATTGATTGCTTCGAGGAGTGATGAATTGATGAATTAAACTTACAACAATAATTGGAACTCTGCTTATGTTTTCTCTCGTAACGTGTTATCTTGACATTGTTATTAGTATAAATTATTATGAACTAATGTTTTAACATAAAAACAGCTGCATACTTATTCGATAGGTAACAAGAATAAAGGTTTTAATACGAATATAACCATTGTGTACGCATAATCTTAGAAGTAAAATCGTGTAAGCTGGCTAATGCATCAAATTAAAAAAGCGAAAATCTGGCAGAAAACCGAATCAATCTTAGTAATACTTAGAACAATGTACAATATGAAATTGTCTGAAGGAATTATTACAATTTTACACTATAACTGTAAATGTGCATTAAAAGCAAACAGTTTAGGGCATGATATCTTAAGTGTCTAACGTATGCGCATTTAATTAGCTGGTTCGAAATAAGCAATATTTTTCCCGGTTTGAAATCGTATATAGTTTGGCGACAGGATCTTCAAAGACAGTTAGATGCAAAGCTAATGTGCCATACAGCAGCAGCAGATATACCCCTTTCAACAGCAGCCGCAGTACCTAGTTCAGCATCAGCAGCAACAACAGTATCCCCTTCTCCAGCAGCAACAACAACAGAAATATCAACAGCAATATTTGTTTTCAGTCCTTCATTTACCGGAAAAAAAGTATTTTATGAGAAATAAGTTACAAATAAGAAGGGTGTGTTTACGGAAGGTAGTAATCACAGGAGTTTTAGATCAAAACTTGTTGACCCGGTATACAAGTCCATTACTCAACCTTTTTATTTATATTTTGCTGTTGTCTATAACGGATAAAAACATCGTTTCATATTTAGATATAAGAAGATGTGGTATGAGTGCCAATGAGACAACTCTCCATCCAAGTCAAAATTTATAAAAGTAAACCATTATAGATAGTACGGTCTTCAATATAATCTACTTCTTCTTTCATTATAACTAATATTTCTGTGTCATCATTTTACAACTGGTATCGCGAAGACAAGTATAAATAATTGGTTTTGACATTTTCTTATTGTTTTGCACAACAAAGCATTTCAGTGCAGAACACTAAATTGAAGAAGTAAAAGACATAATAAAGAAATTTTGCGAACGTAGTAATTTTTCAGAAAGTTTAACAAACCACAGCTGTATGCAAAAATTGACAAAAACTTTTGACATGTCCTATGTACTGGGATTTGACCTTAATGAAACATAAAATTCATAACCCAATTGTCAAATGAGTACGGTATACAAAATGAGAAAAATTACTGAATGATTTTATTCAAAATAGGTGAATATTTGTAAATAAATCAGATACAATCGGCGAAAAAGTTAATAAATTTGTCTTAGAATCACCAAAGCTCTAAAATCAATGAATTTATTTTCCTTCAAAATTTCTATCTATACAGATGTACATTCAATTTTAAAGAATGCAATCAAAATATTTTAGAAAAGAAAAGAGATAAATAAATATTTTTTTGTTAGATTTGCAGTTGTTGTTCAACGTGCCAAATTGCATGCGAAATCTTACCAAATTTTACTGTACCTTAACCTTAAAGGTAAATTGTTCGATTGCAAAAATTAGCATCCTTCTTCGCCCTTTTTGATAATTTTACACTAATGCAGTTTTTAACATCACTACCCAAAAACAATTTAATCGAAAAAATAAAAACAAATCCAACGGCTTTTACATTTATACTATAAGTTTTGTACACAGAGTTCAAAGACGCTGCTTTGTCATGTACTATTGGTTTTCAATATTACCCATACATTAGAGCATGTGTAGATGACAACGTCACAAACATAAAAGAAAAAGTTGTTTTTTTTTATTCGAGAGTCACTTTTTGAGACGAAACGCGCGTCTGGCGTACAAAATTTCAATCCTGGTATCTATAATGGATTACTTGCTAAGTTGGTAAGAGATTCGAGTTTTAAAATGCACTCAGTCTGGATAGTGTATGATTTAAAAGAAATGTCTGCTTTAAGGTATAATAGTCATACCTTGTAAACTGTAAATACAGCTTTAGCTATTTTTAGTGCAAGCAAGCACATAAACTCACCAGATACTTTTAAAATTTCAAATAATTTTCTATTTTATTGTTGAAATTAAATGCACCCTAGACCAAAAGTCAAAGTTAGTTAAAATTTTGATTTTTAATGTACATGTATTCATGAATATATGCAATGAGGAATTATAAAAATCATAATCATTGTATATAAGTTTAAACTAGTTATATCTGCAAACAAGTTATTCTATATAAGAAAAAAATATTCATAATACTTTCGTGACATTTGTGTTGTTTTAACAGCTGATTAAGGATTTTACAAAATCCCTAGCTATAATTTCAATGATTTTATTAAAATCCTAACAACTTCATATATTTTCAGAAAATGTGAAATATTTTACAGAATTACTTAAACTGTTAGTGATTTTAGGGACTTCTGTGATTTTACAAATCCAATGAAACGGAATAATAAATGTTAAGAGCTATATAAATAATTTGTCCATAAATGTGATATCCGTTTTTTGGAAATGCTTTTGTGTGGCCAAACTTCCATAAAAAAATTGGTATCTATGAAACAATTGAGCAATCGTCGATTAAAGGGGAATCACAATGAAAAAAAAAGGTAATTGTTTAATCATATGTTTTAAGATGAGAATACGATACAGCTATATCATTTAGTGAATGTGAATTTATTATAAAATGCTGGTATGGGTTTTACTCATTGTTGAAGGCCATACAGTGACTTATAGTTGTTAATTTCTGTGTCATTTGGTCTCTTGTAGAATGTTGTCTCATCGGCAATCATAGCACATCTCTTATTTTTTTTTTTATATTAAGCAGGTGTTATTCTATATAAATATCCACTGCATTTTAAACCTCGAATCTCTTTTTTAACTGAATGAAGCAACCAACAGTCTTTCGTTGCAACTTGTCCTTCCATGTTCGGAACGTTACATGTTTATTTACGTATGCTCTTAGGTGTGGGTGGGATTGATTACCCACGACGAACAGTGGATGCAATAGAATCGTGTTCGCAATTTGTTTTATTTTCTGTCTACTTTTGATTAAATTTTATTAATCTGGCGGTATAGTTTAAAAAACAAATTGAAATTGCTTCAACATAGTTTTGACTGGAACGGTTTGCTATAATTTTCTAACTTTCAAGATTAAGAACATTCCAAACTCTACTTCTGTAATACATGATGATTTTTCACTGGTACATGCCGTTGGCTTATTGAGTCATTTATACACCTCCCTTATTATCACAAACTGACAATTCGGTGTACAAAATTCCTAAAAGATATCACTTAATATTCAGTATGACAGATACGACTTTCGTATATATTAGTAAATAATCATCAGTCATGCTCGAATTAAGACATTTTGACTGCCAAATCAAAAGCGAAATTGAAAAGCGTTCAAAACCAAAATTCAGAAAAATCAGGCAAATTGCATCCATGTCTTTAAGTTTCGAATGATTTTCACAAATCACGGAGGAAGAACTGGTGGTTTATTTTTTGTTTATTAATTTGATTCGTAATTTAGTTACACTTCTATAATTGTAATGTCTCTATTGGAGTAATTTTAATATTCTTAGGTCTTTGAAATAATCGCATTAAGTATTTGGTGAATATATCCGTGTGTGACTGATTGATGAATTATGGATATCGCCCGATGTCTACTGAGACACATGTTTCTATCGAGAACCGCCGCGATACTGTCAGGAGGAGAGTATACAAGAGAGTGAGTGACTATGATGGATAATTTTTCAGTAGTTGGGAGATACCTCAGAGTTAGTGTTAAAACAAGAAGTAGAACGGACTAAATCTTTCTTTTATTTACGAATGTGAATGAAAGTATAAATTATATGAATATGTACACATTGTTACACTAGTGATTAAATTATTACAAAATGTATAACATAACCGCTTAATATTGTGTAGTGTAAGTTGTTTATGTTGAATATGGATTTTACAGAGATAAGCTACAAACTAGCAATCATGTCATAGTCACCAGCTAACCCTATAAAACGGATACGCTACACTATTATACAATTTAAAAAACGAAAAGATGCATGCAGTGAAAGGAAATTACTAACACAATACTAGAAACTCGTTTTGCTTATCAAGTTATTCTATCCTTGTAAAAATTTGGATATCAGGGTGTAACCGGAACGATCGAAGCAATTATTTTGTCAGCTGATCAATTACATGTATCACTTATCCAATTTGAGATCTAATTAGTTGTAATCAGTCACTTCCTAGACATAAAAGTCAATCTGACACAGAATTTGCCTCGAAATCCATGAAATTTTATGTTGCCAATATTGGTAAAAACGGAGCGAGTTATGGTTTATCTGCTAGAACATTGGTTCAGAATCAGATTAATGACAAACTTAATGAAATAAATAATGTCAATAAAGTGTAACGGATATTAATCATTTAATTCCTTTAAATGCGCTTAGAAATCAGTATTATAAGTTTTGACTGTTTTTTTACGGCGGAAAGTGTAAATATTAAGATGTCATCGTGTATCACACAGAATTTGTATGAGTGTGTGGAGAAATTTGTACATCAGGAACGCTGGTAACAATTGTCTGTCAGCTGATCAACTAAATGTATCATCCATCAAATTGCAATGAATTTGCTAGACATAAAAGTCAATCTGACATAGAATTTGCCTCCAAAGTCATATAATTTTATGTTGAAACGGAAGGTTACACGTTGACCATTTGCATTCTTATTTTGAAAAAAAGCTAAAGACTTTTGGCAAACCATTTGCATTCTTATTTTGAAAAAAAGCTTAAGACTTTTGGCAAACCATTTGTATCAAATCATATACCATATAAGTTCATTCATGTTAGCTAAACCAGCTTAGGAAAAATAATGCTTGCATTTTGAAACAAAATTGCTACGGAGTCAGGATATTTGTTATCTATTATAATTATTTCGGTTCTTGAAACTTTCTTTTGAGCGTAGCTGATGAAGGTAATTCCATATGTTGCACCTACAAAATGTTCTTGTACAAAATGTTCTTTTGCTGTTTGTGTGTTTTTTACTGTGCATGTACTGATTTTGTGTCATGGAAGGATACCCCATATCCTTTGTTTTTCTTTTTTAAAATCGGTATAATACAGAGGTGGTCATGCCCTGGACATGTACACATGATATTTAAGTAAAACACCGTTTTACGTATACGTTTTTTATTGATTGAGTGTTGCTTGCTGGCTTAAGGTCAAGTAGCATTTTCAGGACATATATTTTATTCAAGACGTGAAAGTTCCTTAATATATATTTTATTGCACGTAGATATAATTGTAATTTATAGTTACTTATAAAGATTTGCGTCTAAAAAAGTTAAAAGCTTAATTACAAACTAATGAACAATGTAAATTCCATGCCAAAACCTATTTGTACACTAACTAAACTGTCCGACTTTGTCGTGTTGTAATCAACCGATTGGCTTGTCTAACCTATCAATCATTTGTCTTCGAATGCAATTTAATTTATCAGTGTCACCTAAAATAGATATCATTTTTTTCTAAAATTGTTCAACAGCTAGTTTAGTTTGATCGAATTACAACTTATAAAGGAAAAGTTGTGAAATGGTTGATTTTTTTTTTTTTTTTTTTTCAATAATGTTGGAGTTGTTTTAGGAGTAGCAAATAATTACAAAGGTAAGCATCAGTGAAAGCCACCATCTTTTCATGCACTTGTATCCTCCCAAATAATGCCAACAAGAATCCATTTCCATGATTTATAATGAAGGAAAAAAGATCAAGAACGTCAGTATTCAGTTTACTGGTCAAAATGTTTATCTTTTTATTTAGCAATAATTTAAGACAGCAGGTCTGGTCATATGCCTAGCTGAATCACACTAAAGTACGTCATATTTCCAATAGGGCAAATGAACATTTTCTTTATTTTTTAATAATCATACTAAAGAATAAATAAAAACAAAACCTTTTAAATTCCATGCGTCCAAAGCGCTTTTCTGGATTTACCTTCATCAGGAAGGTCCAAAGCCGAATATTTGAAAGCAAAGAATGTATAAGAACCGAAATAGTTGGAGCTAAATGATCAAAAAGTACCGAAAAATATTAGCCAAATCAATCTAAGGTCAACTTTGCTTGAAATCTCATTATTTTTTTTTTTTTTTTTTTAATAATTTATAAATTTATAAACGTACAATTTAAGAAAGATGTGTTATAAATCATGTCAGTGCAGAAGTACTCACAACTGAGCAGATGATAACCTCGGGACTGATAGACCGCCAGCAGCAGTATTTATCCAGTAAATGTATCTAGTACAACGTAAAAGCCAAGTTGTCATATTGGATACTGGATGGCGCGGAAACTCCCTATTATATGCAGTACTTTCAGTTAGTATTCAGACCCAAACACAATGATTGCGTTATTCGGTGCTAAAGTATGTGTATAATGCTAGCTCTGAAGTTTATGCCATATTTACTGTTAGGTTTGTTGTATGGGTTTCGGTAAGAATGTTTTTAACATTCTCTATAAGGGATGAACAATTAGCAACAATGTTCCTTGTCGATCGTTGAAACCCGTATGTGCGCCCTTTATGTCTTTTATGAATTTACAAAGTTGCAGTCTCAAAAACATACAATGGTCTTTACAAAGCACAAAAATGTCGGCATTCACCTCAAAAGCTAACCAAACCTTTAAACATACTTATTCGGAAAGGATATAGTTACGATACTGTTGTCAAGTCATTAAGGATTGCATATTTTGTTATTAATATTGATTCACTCATAGGGTCTTTGCATCGAAAATAAACACATGTATTCTAAAACCAGTTGTTGGCATGATACGGGTTATGTTCTTCTCATATATTTTATGATGGTATGATACTAAACCCCTAACGGGAGGAATTGTACTTGATTTTCATATGATGAAGACATAATCTTTCAATCAGTTTAATTGAGGTCTGGAGCTGGCATGTCAGTAACTGCTAGTAATCCTTTGTTCATTTATGTATCATTGTCATTTTGCTTAGTTTCTTTTGTTACCTATTCTGACATCGGACTCGGGACTTCTTTTGAACTCAGTTTTACTGTGCGTATTGCTATGTGTTTCTTTATCCTACATTAGCTAGAGGTGTAGGGGGAGGGTTGAGATCTCACAAAAGATGTTTTACCCCGCCGCATTTTAGCGCCTGTCCCAAGTCAGGAGCCTCTGGCCTTTTTTAGTTTAGTATGTTTTTTTAATTTTAGTTCATTTATATGTTTTGGAGTTTATTGTGACGTCCATTTTTACTGAACTAGCACACAATTTTAGTTAGGGGCCAGCTGAGGACCACCTCCGGGTGCGGGATTTTCTCGCTGCATTGAAGACCCATTGGTGGCCTTCGGCTGTTGTCTGCTCTTTGGTCGGGTTGTTGTCTCTTTGACATATTCCCCATTTCCATTCTCAATTTTAAACATAGTGTATTTTCTTTTTTTGTGAGTAAATAAACTCAATGAGGGGACTCAATGGCAAAGTAGTCTAAATAGTTCATTCACAGTGATTACTCGCCTGTCAACTCTGAGGTTATGAGTTAGGAGTTCAATTCCGCTGGGAGCGAGGTGTGCTCGATTCCGAATTTAATTGGTAAAGAATTCAAATTTTCCTGCCGAAGGTCGGTAGTTATCTCCGGCTTTCTCCACCAATAAAAAACTGACCGCCATGATATAGCCAATGTAATTAACAAAGGCGTTCAACAACAACAAACAAACAAACAAATCCATTTAGTCATATCAAAGATCTTATCCAAAATCTGCATTGAATTTCTCTTAACGTCCATGTACAGCATTGCATTGTTTTTTTCAACAAAAAAAACCGGTCTTTTGGGACATTCAAACAAGTGTATATTTGAATAATATCTTATTACTGTAGTACATGTAAATCCTTCAGTCCTTATACATGACAATACAAAAGATTGAAATGAACACTGTGCTAGACATATGATAAGTTATACCACAACCGTAGCACGCCTTGGTTCAATAGCTTTCTTATAAACATCAACTTTCTGTCAAAGAAATTATAATAGCAAGCACAAGCCTTGAAAAATCATATCAATTTTGGAGACGTATACTCCTTATGCAGCTTCTGGAATTTTGCTACATTACAGAAACATATTTACCAAAAAGGGGAAGTCTGTACAAATTGACAAAATCATACACTATCAATCAACGGAACAAGTGAAAAACAACTGCCATATTCCTAACTAGGTACAGGCATTTTCCGAAGAAAATGGTGGGTAAAACCTGAAATAGAAAGTTCACATTTTGAATAATGAAATCAGCTCTTTTGTCGTAAACGTTAGGTTTTCAATCGACCCTCATTGTCAAATTATAGATGTAGGTCAAGATATGAGCAGGCTTAAATGTTTCTGCGATGTCATTCATATCAAATTCATCGGGTTAGATGCGATTAAAATTTGAATTATTCAGTGAGGGTATCATCTATATAATGGAACGTAAAGTTAAAGGATAATGCTAGCCTCTTTTCATTCATCTCCTGAATGAAGTCTATTGCAGACGAATAAAGGAACAAGAAGACGAGCACAGTTGGTCCATATGGGTATGCCGATTGTTTGATGAAAACCAAACTAAAAATCATGTCCAGATAAAAAATATTTCATTAACACTTACAGTACTGTTTCTTTTTTGTAATATTTCATACACATAACGTTGTGAAATGGGTTTTAATATGCATTGCCATGCTGTTAACCTTGTAAAAAGATTTACCATACAGCATTGGAATTATTTGAATGTGGTAAAACTGCGGCCACCAATAACGTAAGAAATATAATTATTATGTATCATCCTCTATGCAAAAAGAAAGACACAACATTGAATCCATTCCTGTAAAAAATTTCTATTTTCTCTTTATTTTTGTTATTTTTTAAACAGAGTACGGTTGAAATCTTTATAATGTCATCCGACAGCTGTAATCACGTCTTTAAGTAACCAGGATGTAATTTCTTTACCAATCTTGTATTACCTTCGTTTTCACTGTACTGTCTGAACTCAACTTGTCATTACTAAAATTACCAGTTTCCTTTGCTATCAATAATCCTTTAACTCAGGAAAGTTTAATTTTCCTTGATTTTAAGATAATTTCAGTACTCCCTGAACTTAACGTATTATCTGGCATGCCATTGTTTCATGTATCAGCCTAGACGAGTGAATTAAATATCTGAGATGTTTTTTTTTTATTATTGACCACTGAACTCGTTCATCCAACGCCTCCATGTAATCACAAGTAATACCTGATTCAATAATACGTAACGGTTTCATTTTACAAACATATTGGTTTCATTCATTGTTCATTCAGATCTATCAATCATTAAGGAATTGGTTAAAAATAACAACATTTATGATTAGTTTTTCTTACAAATTGCAAGATTTCAATTACTATAGTAACATTTTGTTACATTTCTATTAATATGTAAAATAAAAACTGATAAATTACATATTTGTCCAACATGGATATTCGATTTTAAATTAAGAAATTTTTTCATGTGGGCTTGATTTTACCACAATTATATATTGGATGAGAAGAAGAATGGAAAAAAAGGACTTGGATTATCCTTTAGCATTAAGTACAGCTGTATAAATGGCCTTCTCTGATTGAATTATTTAACTATTGGTGACAATGTTGATCGCAATGAATAAATCTTGACTTACATCTAGAAATTGACGTTTTCCGTTTGTTTTGTTTTTTTTTTTTTTTTTTGGGGGGGGTTCGATTAAGGTTTTTTTATTTTCCCTTTTTTAAAGTAAGTTTATGTGTACTGTTGGAAAAGCACGTCCTTTTGTCTGTAAATTTTCTGCTTTTTTTCACTAATAAATTTAAACTCCTCGAATTAAATATTCCATTATAATAGATTTGCAGAAAATCCTCATTTTCTTAATTGAATATAACGGACATATAAGATAGATATGTCTACTGTTGTTTGTGACGTTGACAGTTTATTATAACCTGTCACGAATAATATACGAAATAACAAGACTTAACAGACAAGCTGAAATTGATTTTACCTTTAATCTTCGCAGACCAAACAATCTTTCCGGGTGTCTGATTTAGAGTGCTGCTAAAGATAAAACTCGTTTAGACTAAAACACTAACGAGAGTCTAGAATACTTCCGATTTTTATTTTAAGAAAAAATGTAAACAACGCATTGGCACTATAATTACAACAAAAACAATGATAAATAAACCGTATGCTTATTTTCAGGGTCATTGATATCCGAGTCCACTAATATACGTAGTACAAATGTCTTTACATGTACTTCAAACTTGATTGCACAATTTTACCTATCATTTTATTTTTTATTGCTTTTGAGGTTACATCCTATGTATATTATTTACAGAAAAAGTGAAGTGTCACACTTTCACTTTTAAAAACAAATCTGATGTTCTCTGAAAGTTTAAGAAATCTCAAAAGATCATTTATTATCGAATTCAGAACAGTGTTGACGAGAACATATGTTGGCACGCTCAGTTCTCCAATTGACTGGGTCAGATCAGGTAACCGTTTGTCTGTTACGCCTACTTTATTAATACGTTGTTTTTACAACGGACATTCAAACGTACGGGGTCACCAAAGGTTTCTTAACGCCTGAAAACAAGCAAGTCGAAAAATAAAATACTACAGGCGTATTGATTAACATTGGATATTTTGACATTCTTCACCGACAATCGATAATCAAATTATTTATCATACCGCACGTTCTTTAAACATTAAAAATAAAATATCACTAGCTTCAAAAGTAGTATGTGTAAGCAATAACCTTTTTCGGACTTGAAAGCGATTTTACAATTGTCGCTTTATAAAATTTGTACTGGCTCTTCGTATCTTTCAACTTTTATCTTGTCTAAAAGTATTTATTTTAAGAACGAAATCATGGTAAACTTTACATCGTGTTGCAATTTAAAAAAAAATGAAAAAATATATTTTCGTACGGTCTTTTTCGTACTTGCAAAATATAGAACAGTAAGAAGCTGCATTTATTTGGGTCTAGCTTAATACAATTTCTATTTACTTTATGAAATAGGAATCTTTAAATTCAATATCGAAATATAATAATTAATTGTTGAATAAATTTATTTACTGGAAAGCTAGAATTCAAATTAGTTGGTCCAACGTTCTACTGACCGACTCAGCATTCATACTAGATTATTTAGAAAAATACATTATAGTTTGATGAATGGGAAACTGGAATCTTTCTGCTAACCACTTTACTTGATGAAAACCCATGCTTGGTTGCAAAACCGTATTCCTGAATTCATGATTACGCACATACCACTCATTTGTTCTGAGAGTGCGTTTTATTTTAATCTAATTTAATTTAATTAATTTTTTTTGGGGGGAAAAGGGGGGGGGGGGGCATTAGTTCGTTTCTTATGAATATACAGGAACAATATTTTTTAATCTCAGTCTCATATTTCTTTTTGTCCCTACTTCTAAATTGATATTAATTAGTTTTTTCACCTTTTTTCCTGACTGATTGAGGACCGCTTAAAAAAATTATGTATCCCTACGAAACATAAATATATTTAATCAGGTAGGGTACACTATCATTCATTGGCATACTAACGTCCCGCTAAATTAATTTTTTTTTTGATTGCATAATAAACAATATCCATCGAATGGGTTGCAATGCATGATGGACTTCTACGTACTTTATCGAGAACACATATGTTTTTCAGTTACCTACAACTCACGTTTTCTTCTTTTGTGTCTACGTTCAATAAAGCATAAGTTGTATGCTCAGATTAATTTAACAAACGGAGAGCTGATGAACTGTAACACCTAATAATTTGTAATTTATTACGTCAACAAATCCCTGTAACAGTGTTATAACCTATGTGTTACAATTAATTTGTTTAGTATGATGCTTTTGGTTAATAATTATTCTACTACCAAGATATTATGAACACATTATTTAATGCATGGATAGATTAAAAAATGTAAGTACAATTCTTAATTAGATTGTTGCAGTTAACAGGTCGGGACAATTCCAGAGGCGGATGTAAGTGTGGGCTGCCCCCTTCCCCCATTTAATGGAGCTTCATACATGGTTAATGCATAGACTTTTAACTTGTCCTACTCCTAACGTTGTCTAGTTTGCCCCTCCTCCTTTTCGAAATACTGGATCTGAATTTGATTTCCTTATACGGATACGCAATATTTAGCATTCTAATGCTTCCGCCAATACATATATCAGTGTTTGTTTACAAATAATGCATTTTTCTTCTGGGCGATTGACCGGCCAATCCACTGAATGAGTTGCAATGCATGATTATTGCATATACAATGTGTGCAATGAATATACTACTACAGATTTGTTTTGTTTCATTCCTTCGCAAGAATAATATAAACAACAAACAATTGAAATTTGAAATTTGGCTGATTATTTGTCATGGCATTTATTCAACAATATTCAACAATATAAACTAAAAGACAACCAACATCAACAACTGGCCAACAAGTTAAAACTTAATGACAATTGATCACTGAAGGGAAAACCAACAGTAAATGCAAAAAAATTTTTAGCTGCTGGGCAGATCCATATCAGCTCAATGGACAATATTTGAATAAATCACTGCCAATTGAATCATGTTGACGATGACATCCAACGCACTTTCCATGACGATAGACATATTATATTTAATTATTACTGCAAATTCCTTGAATTTCAGGTTTCATTGCATCTGCCGATGAATGTTGAAACGTCTGACATTTTTGATGACAATCTAATTGAAACATTCAATACATTTGGATCTGTTCACAATGCAATCTGAAAAATAAACTAAAACACCAGCAATTTTGTTAATTAAAGGGAGGGAGAATGGGTTGTACAATCTTGTTGAAATATAATCGTGGAATGAAAATTGAGCGGGAACACGTGTTTATATATGACCAAAGTCCACGATGCGCTTCAAAGCATATTCTTTCGTATGCACGGTTTAAATATATGGATATGTAAGGATTTAAATGGCAAACCGTAAATAATGGACTGACAGTACATAAACAAATAAATGTATTTTGAATGCAATAAATCAATTTAATTATTAGATCATTAAATTTTAATAATTACTTCGTTGCTATATATATATATATGAAAAAAATATTTAAATACTCGAACCGTAGCCACTAATGTTATGAATATAAACTAAGAAAATTCAGACATTCGTTCACGAAAAGAGCGAAATACAGCAAGGATGAACACACAGACTAAATATATTCGTTCATGAATCAGCAGCCAATTGACAAAGACATAAAAACTCAAAAGACAAATAAGTCATGCAGGTTCCGAATACCGTCGTGAGTCGCATAAACTTTTCAGTAATCCAGTAAAATTGGAAAAGCGATTGTCAAATTTCCGTAATATGGACTAGAAATTGAAAAATTATAGGGTTCATTTTGTTAAAATGTTCCTTCTTTTGATTTTTAATTTATTCATTCATTTTCCAATTTCTGTTTTTGCTACTAATAAACTGTACCAGTGTTCCTCTTTACATAAAGCATTATACAAATAGAAATGTCTTTTAGTTATTCAGCTATACCTTTAGAAATATACTTAAATAGAGTGATTGAGTAGTCTAATATGCCTGAATATCCAAAGCAAACTGACCGTACCAGTCTTCTAAATGACTGAACGATTCAAATGATGTGCCATGCGAATAATAGAATTTTTTTTTCATTAGGATCTCTTTTCTCAAAACAATCTTATCCACTGAATTAACGGTAGGTTATTCTTAAATGTTCCGAACGTGGGAGTACTTTTTTCAATGTTAGATATTTTTTTGTGAAATAACCCCATAAACTTCAAGTTTTTTTTTTCGAATAAAAAATCGACGTGTTTTACATTTAATATACTTTTCTATAATTTAATGACATTTAGCTCTGCACATTTATTGTTATTTCAAGTGAAAGTGTTGGTCGAGATGATAAAAAGAATGTTTAAAACAAATTCCTTTTAAATTTTGTTGAAAGAGAGTTTAATTTTATGTATCGAAATATGAAACAAGTGATTTTTTAAATCCCCACTGGAAGGCCTCTGACAGACTGAGTGAGCGTAAAATCATTGTTATCGATAGCCGATGACAAACAAGTTTAAGTGATTCAGTATTATTAACAACATAAGTATAACAGTTGTCCACACTGTTATGGGATTACCTCTAAAGAAATTTAACATCTTGCATGATATGCAGTATGAAAAACATTAATTATACCCCCGCTTTAAAAAAAGTGGGAGTATACTGTTTTACCTCTGTCTCTCCGTCCATCCATCCGTCCGTCCATCCATCCATCTGTCCATCCATCAGTCTGTCAGTCCGTTCATCCATCCATCTGTCCATCCATCAGTCTGTCAGTCCGTCCATCCATCCCATGAATATTTTTCGTCGCATCTTTCTCAAGAACTACATTACAAGGATTTCTGAAATTTGGTTTCGGGGTTTATATAAGTCAGCTACACCGTGTGATGCGTTTTCAGATTCATCATTCAACAACTTCCTGTTTACCGAACACTTACATCATTTTACACATGACATCATAGTTGAGAATTTTCGTCACATTTTACTCAGGAACTACATTACAAGGATTTCTGAAATTTGGTTTCAGGGTTTATATAAGTCAGCTACACCGTGTGATGCGTTTTCAGATTCATCACTCAACAACTTCCTGTTTACCGTCAAGTATTTGGGCTGGGGGTATCATCAGTGAGCAGTAGCTCGCAGTTTCACTTGTTTGATTTTCATTGATGAACTGTATATGTCAGGACATGCGATATTTGTAAATCTTTAAACCTTACACATGTTAAAGTTATACCACTATGATTTTAAGGTTAACCCTTGTCCGGGTTAACTTTGGTCCAGTAGTTTTATCTACTCTTCAACGGTTTATACGGTTTGAGATTTTTGAATATGAAAAGACTTTAATTGTCGAAATGCGCATCTGGTTCAGTAAAATTGGTACCGTTAATGTAATTAAAATAAGAGTGAAATACAAATAAAAGTCTTAAGATTCCGGTTATGAAACAAACAGTAATGCGTTAAAAATATAAAACTATTCTGCAAGGAAGTATATTTGGAATTGATGCACTTGAATATTTCTGGTTAACGATACAAGAATTAATTTCAAAATTTCATAGACGATTTAAATTTTGTTTTAATTAAATCTAAAATATATGTATCAAACCGTTTTTTTATTACATGAATATAGTTAAAATTCATTAACTTCATTGCACCATAAAACATCAATCTGCTATCAATTTTTTTTTTCTTCAGTTCTATCATTTAATGCATGAACAGGTTGTGTTTACTTTTTTTGTAATCATTTTAGAATAGTACAAACGAAAAGTACTTTTAACCTACGTTTCGTATTTCCATATTGTCTAGTGAATACTTCCTAATAAAGGTGACAGACATGAAGCATCACAATAAAATTACTGCGTTAACATGATTAGCCCTTTAATGCCAACTTTCCCTGAAGCAGCACAATTGTAAAATATGCAATGGCTTTGATTTCCAGTTAAAGAGTCGCGTGAAAGCAAAACCGTTTTGTTCATTTTTAGCAACTTATTTAAAATTCTTTTGTATTTTTACTAGGATTTCCTCTAATGTCAGCATTGTGATGTAATAAAAATGAATTAAAACAAATATATATTGGTTTTTACCATTAGATGAAGTATTATTGTCCCAATAAAATCCGTATCAGATAGTATAACTCGGTCTATAAAAGGGAGATAAGCTTTGTATTCCGTCATACATTTTAATTAACATTTTGTATTTGAAGGTTGATCAATCTTGATCAAAGTCAACAATAAAATGTCAAATATTCCTCGGCTTATCTCAAAGACTTAACATCGATGACAGTTTAGTGTCTTAATCTATAATTATGTTGCATAATACTAGAACTGAGCACCAATGCATTAAAAATCATTGTAACATATTTTTTTAGATACAAAAGGAAGTCACAATAGCTAATAGCATTTTTTTTTTTTTTTTTTTTTTTTTTTTTTTAAATATGCGGACAATACCAAAAGAATATTCAAACTCTCACAAGTGGAAGAAAAACTGACAACGCCATTGCACAAAACTAAAACGATCATAATAGAAACAACAATCTATAAAACACAACATAGAAGACCAAAGACTAAGCAACAAGAACACAACAAAATGGTTGGTTGATTCCATGTGCTCTCTGGAAAGGTAAGCAGATCCTGATTTATATGTAGCACCCGTCGGGTTGCTCATGAAAGTACAAATAAGGTGATGTTACATTCGAGGAAAACGAGGTTAACATGCTAACATATATTTTGACGGTTCCTTCGCTAAAAAAACATAACAAATTTGCTTGGAAATATTCTGTATAAAACAAACATTCATATGATACTTAGGGTAAATAAATTCCGAGTTTAACTGACGATATAAAGTAACCATAGATGGCGGTGTAAGAAATTAAGTACCACCACTGCCCCTTTTTCCCAAAAAAGAAGGCAATCAAAAGTAGTGAAGATAACTTGTATTGTGATGTCCATTGGAAGCTTTGCTCAATCTTAAACAAAGACTACTTTATTGCTGTTCAATGTTAAATACAACTGACATAGACAAGGCATAAAGAAAGAGAAGAATGATAAAACAATAAAGTCATAATCTGTCATCCTGTTTTGTATACAATTTAAAAGAAAACGCACATTATGTTGTAAAGCAAACCCATATGCATTACGTACCGATTGTTTTTTTGTAATTTGTTTGACATTGTGAGGAGTTAAAAAACAGACCCCAAGGGGACAATCCAAAACAATAATTCGGATACACACCACGACCACAAAGAAAAATAACGAAAGGACAAACAACAGCCCGCAATAAACTACACAAAAAAACTAAGTAAGTCAATTATCTCTTATTTAATGATATGCTTTATGTGCTACATGTAGCTGTTCGTATATTGTATTGTCCTAACACCTATTCGAGTAATGATCACTCCATTAAACTTTGTATTCTCGTTCCATGGGTAATATCTTCAACCAGTTATACACAAATATTGTATTTTTTGTATGAATTAATCAAGTACACCTACGACCAAAACAATTGGAAACCCATATAAGTTTGAAACCATTGTGGCAAGTAATTCAAAACATGAATTAAACGAAACAATTGTTAACCTTAAGTAATCCTTGAGTTGTTTTTTTTTTTTTTTTTTTTTAATACAAAATACTATAAGTGCGGTTATTTAATATGTTTTTAAATGTTTATATATTATTAACAATCGTCAATGAACTTAAAAGACAGTGTATTAAAATAAATGACAAAAACATGTATTTTAAAAGAACATTTGAATGTTATGCATTTTGAGCAAGTAATAAAAAACTTGAACATCTATTGGCAATCACATGCTGTATAAATTACTAACAACTTTGAATACAAATCCATTTTACGTCACTCTTACTCAATGGTATTCAAAAGATAAATAAAGGCAAAAGTAGTATACCTTGTTCAATAGTCATCAATCGATTAAGCGAAAACACATCCGGGTCACAAATCAAAACCGAGGGAAACACATCAACTATAAGAGGTAAACAACAGAACAACAAATTCACTGAACTGCTACAAAAACAAACGCCAACATACATACAAACGGACTACTTGATAAAAACTGCCATATTCCTGACTTGGTACAGGACATTTTAAGAAAAAATGGTGGGTTGAACCTTGTTTTATGGCTAGCCAAACCTCCTGCTTATATGGCAATGTTAAAAATACCGCTATAATGACAACATTACGTGACAGGAATACAGTACAAATAAACGCAAGAACACTCAGGACAGAGAAATACATAAATAAATAATATAATAGTACATTACAACATGTTAACCACAGAATAACAACGGACACCTCCCATGGATTTACGAGAGTACACCAGTACACCACAATATAATTATGAACTGTGCATCTCACGAATGTATCAACGCCACAAAAAGTGATTTTTTTGTGGCGTTTATTTTATCACAGGTATATTTCTAAAATAGAATATAAAATTGGGATTGAGTTTGTAATGGTGTTATTTTATGTATTTTCTAACTATTACAAGAATATAAATATAGAATTGTGTTTGTAATGGTGTAATTATTTGTATTTTCTAACCATGTCAGTTTTTCTTCTAAATCAAAACTGTGTAAAAACAAATAAATCCTGTGCATAAAGTTGTACAAAATGACGGATTGCAAGTGTTACTGTGCTATATTTTGTTATTGGATAGTGAAATTATACTCTACTTTAAGCGTATTAACTAAAAAGGTGTAGTACGGATTTAAAATGAACTTTTCTTACAAGATCAAGCCTAAAATAAACATATATTGTTACTAAGCGAGAGAAAAAAGGCGAAATGGTTACAAATAGCTCGGTGTGGTAAAACGATTAGTCATCTGGTTTAAATCCTTTTAAATATCATTAATATTAATCTAAAAAAGTTTTGCTGATTTCTAAATATGTGTACTGAATATTTCCAAGCAATTTAGAGATGGGTTCATTTTGAATATTGCATAGCGTAAGCTCGACACTAGCGTACAAAAAAGGGGTTCCTTATCTCTATTTTAAGTTGACTACTGACACCTGCTTACAATAAATCATGAAATATTCAACCGTGGTCAACGAACAGTAAATATCAAATATAAGCACCCTTGCGATTTATTTTATTAATTCTTTGTGAATCAAGAAATTAAACTAATAATATGTTTAAAAACACGTTATACCCTGATTTAGAACAGTTGTGGTATTGATGTTTATTGCATTTATTACTTTGTGCATATTTAAAAGTGAAATTTCAAAATTCGTTATTTCGAGTTTAGCACACTTCTTGGAAGCTTGTTCAGCTTCTTAATCGTGAACGCTTCATTTCTATGTAACAACATTCCAATAGCGCCTGCATATGGTGTTTCCTATCATAACTTTCATTGAAAGATGGGTGCAGCTTAGAAGGAAGATATTGAAAATTGTTTTAAGTGGTAAAGTTAGTATCATTCCTTTTCGTTGACCGCTATGAAATATCTATGTCACAGATGACTACGGATATGTTCCAATTGTCGTAATCACAACCCCGTACTATTCTTTCCGATTGTAACATTTCCAAATGAGACCTATCACCATAATTGTATTACCATGAGCAGTATGACGGATGCCAAATGTGAAGCAGAATTTGATTTTCCTTTCGGAGCACTTATTTTAATCACGTTTAAGTGGGGTTCATGTTGCTAAGACTTTAGTCTTCTATGTAGTATTTGTATCATGATGTTATTTTGGTATCTACCAGCTTTTCATTTGGTTTCGAATGTTTTTTTTTTTTTTTTTTTTTTTTTTTGACAAGCGTAATAGCGAACATACATGCAACATAATGGATGTGACAGACAAATCGTATTTTTAAATAAACACGTTTTTTCAAATGCATTCTACATATCACACTTACACTCTACTTAAATAGTAATTTCAAGTGACTACTTCGGACACCTTAAATAGATGTTTCTTAAAAAGCGACTGAACTTACAAGTTCAGTAAACACGTTTCTGGAGAGAGAGAAAAAACAACATATAAAGCATTTGCGGATGGAACATGTTTTGTTGTTGTTAGAGATGTCTTTCTTTAAACCGAGAAAAAAATCAATTCATTGTATAATGTTCGTCGATACGGTACTTGTAAATCCTCTGATTTCTCACAATGGATATAATTATTCTGGCGCAAAATTGTACACAAAAAGAATCCTCAAATAAGATAACTCAAGATAATCAATTCACTCAACAACAACAAAATTGTCAAAATTAATGTTTGGTAACTAGTGTTATATGTTTGTTATTTCGTGGTATATATCAAACACCCTGAATCAGGAATAAAGAAAATAGGTAGTAACAAGATCGAAATACTTAAGAGACAGAAGGGGAGAGAAAGGGGCAATCAAAAATCGTGTCCAATAAAAACATCAACACCATGGCCAAAAATAAAATGACGAAGACAAACAGTAATAACAAAATATAACCTAAAGAAATAAACATTGTAGCCCTCTCTGTATGTCACCAAAGTTTTTTTTCTGACCTTATTTCTGATAGTTCACCGATAATGTGTATTTATGTTTGTCCCTGCTTATAAGGCTGCTAACAATATCATTATTGTTTGACGTAAATTTTACATTGAGGTTCTGAAAAAGGAAATCTCGAATTCACCAACATTCCAACTGACTCCATTTTCGGGAAATGACATCTGTAACAAACATAAACTTTTAGCTACCTCTTTACAAGCAGAACCAAATACAATGAAAGTTCCAACTATGTACTGGCTGCCGAAGCTGCACAAAACTCCTTACAAATATAGATTTATTTCATCTTCAAGCCATTGTTCCACTACTTAACTATCTATTCTACTTACTAGTACACTTGGTACAATCGAAAACCTGGTAATAAATTGTTCAAATAAGGCCTTTGAAAATAGTGGAATTAATTACTTTTGGAGTGTCAAAAATTCGTTGAAAGTACTTGATAAATTGCATGCTTATATTGGTGATTTCGAATCTGGTCAAAGTTTTGATTTTTCTACCCTATATACCACTTTGCCTCATAATTTTATTAAGAAAAAATTCACACACCTGATTAAATGGGCATTTAAAAAGTCGGAATGCGAGTATATATGTTCAAACTCTTTTAGGTCATTTTTTAGTAACAACAAACAAAAGAACTATGTCAATTTGACCTGCTTTGATACTATAACTGCCCTTGAATTTTTGCTAGATAACATTTTTGTTCGCTATGGAGATTTCGTATATCGTCAGGTTATCGGAATTCCCATGGGGACTAACTGTGCACCACTGATTGCGGACCTGTTTCTGTATTGTTATGAGTTACAATTTATGACTAAAATCAGCAAAGACCCATCGAAACAACATCTGATTCAAAAATTTAATAACACTTTTAGATATTTAGATGATATATTGGCTCTCAATAATGACGACTTCAGTATGTACACTAAAGAGATTTATCCTGCCGAACTGACTTTAAATAAAGCTAATACTAACAATGAACACTGTCCTTTCCTGGATCTTGATATTTATATCTTTAATAGGAAGCTTAATACCACAATTTATGATAAAAGAGATGATTTTTCATTTCCTATTGTTAATTATCGATTTTTAGATGGTGACGTTCCCTTGTCACCAGTTTATGGTGTTTATATATCTCGACTTGTTCGATTCGCTCGTGTATGTAACAACGTATTTCATTGCAACGAAAGAAATCTCTGTATTACTGAAAAACAGGGTATTACACCAGGGTTTTTGATATCACAAACTAGTCAAAACATTTACTAAATGTTATCATCGGTACAAGGACATCATTCGTTAATATAAATCAACATGCAGACATCTTATACATTCAGGTATTTCACATCCAATATTTTATGGTAATATTCTTTACAAAGCACAAAAATGTCGGCATTCACCTCAAAAACTAACCAAACCTTTAAACAGACTTATTCGGAAGGGATATAGTTACGATACTGTTGTCAGGTCATTAAGGATTGCATATTTTGGTATTGATATTGATTCACTCATAGGGTCTTTGCATCGGACATAAACACATTTATTCTAAAACCAGTTGTTGGCATGATAAGGGTTATGTTCCTCTCATATATTTTATGATGGTATGATACTAATCCCCTAACTGGAAGTATTGTACTTGATTTTATGATGAAGTGATAATCGTTCAATCAGTTTAATTGAGGTCTGGAGCTGGCATGTCAGTAACTGCTAGTGGTCCTTTGTTAATTTATGTATCAACGTCATTTTGCTTAGTTTCTTTTGTTACCTATTCTGACATCGCACTCGGACTTCTTTTTAATTGAGTTTTACTGTGAGTATTGCTATGTGTTTCTTTATTCTACATTGGCTAGAGGTATAGGGGAGGGTTGAGATCTCACAAAACATGTTTAACCCCGCCGCATTTTTGCGCCTGTCCCAAGTCAGGAACCTCTGGCCTTTGTTAGTCTTGTATTTTTTATATTTTAGTTCATTTATATGTTTTGGAGTTTAGTGTGACGTCTATTTTCACTGAACTAGTACACAATATTATTTAGGGGCCAGCTGAGGACCACCTCCGGGTGCGGGACTTTCTCGCTGCGTTGAAGACCCATCGGTGGCCTTCGGCTGTTATCTGCTCTTTGGTCAGGTTGTTGTTTCTTTGACATATTCCCCATTTCTAATCTAAATTTTATGCGTTTAGAAAGCCAATGTTTGTATTCAATTTACGCACATTGGTAAATCAACAAAGATAAAATTATGTGAGTCTGATGTAATTCCATTGTTATCTTCGAGACAAAACGTTTGACTAATCAATCGACTCCTCCTGAGGCGGAAGACATTTATCTATTTTGATTTCATTGATGTAAATCTAGTGCAACATTGTCAGACTTCTCAGAGAATAAAATTGGTAGAATTTCCTGCATATTCCGGATATGACGTTACAGTTTTCATGCAACCATTTAAGATTTCTCTTTTCAAATAATGTTTATGCTAAAGCTTAAAGCCAACATGTGTTAGATATAATGGCTATATACACGTGAAATTATGCATAAAATCCTTCAATTATAACCTATAATATGTGAAACATTTTTATATTTCTTCCTAAAAGAATAAGCTATCAAACTAGTTTAACCCCGCCACATTCTGTATGTGCCTGTCCCAAGTCAGGAGCCTGTAATTCAGTGGTTGTCGTTTGTTGCTGTGTAACATGTTTGTTTTTCGTTCATTATTTTGTACATAAATTAGGCCGTTAGTTTTCTCTTTTGAATTGTTTTACATTTGTCATTTCTGGGCCTTTTATAGCTGACTATGCGATATGGGCTTTGCTCATTCTTGAAAGCCGTACGGTGACCTATAGTTTTTAATTTCTGTGTCATTTGGTCTCTTGTGGAGAGTTGTTTCATTGGCAGTCATACCACATCTTCTTATTTTTATAATTGAATCATTTGGCTAACAGGGGGACACATGTTAATCAAAAGATCAGGTTTTTTTTTCATAGTGCAACTCTATCTGTATCGGTACGTCAAAAATATCTATTCTGGCTTTTCCTTGACAGGAGAGAAGGATAGCACATATTGCGCTCACTTGGCGCACACGATATTTTCTTTCAGCTGGTACCAATAAATCAACATCTTAACGAAGAAAGAGTTCTAAAATTGGTTAGTTTTTTATTGAGGTGTCTCTAATGCCTTTGAATTTTTCACTGCATTGGCACTTTCAAAGTCGTCAAAACGTTTAGGTGTAATAATTCTTTGTGATTTACTTTCAACAAAGAAATTGTCAAGATTTATAGCTGGGACCAAACACTCAACCATCTTGTACAAAGTAAAAGTAAAATAACAAAAATAACGAAAAATACCAGGCGCTGGATTGTTCATTTAGACTTCAGATTGTCTTACTCTTAGTCGGTTAGCATTTAGGTGACCGATCACTCTTCTCGTGATTTGTAGTCCGTTGTAATAGATCTTGCAGCTCTACATTGGATCCTTTCTAGCTTGTTTATGTCGTTTGTGGTTTATGGATCCAATACTATAGCACCATATTCCATCGTGGATCTTACTAATGAAATGTCAGCTGTTTTCCTGCAGTTTTTGTTCAAGAATCGTAGATTTCGTCTGAGAAAGAGGATTGTTGAGTTAGCTTTCTTGGCTTTATATGAGTTTTTAGCTCTGTGGATAATTGTAGTCCTATTTATGTGTAATTAATATAGAATGTATAAGTTATGTTCACTTGTACCATATTATGCAATTTGAATAGATTGAATGGTACATAACAATATAAAACAACAACAACATGTAAAACAAACACATGCACACACAAATGATTAGTGTTTCATTTTGTCACATGCGTACATTGTTTTTTTTTTTAATTGTAATAGTGACGTTATGTAATGTATATTATATCATCGACAACGTATTACAATTATGTTACTAGTGAAAAGAGCAGGTTTTCTAATTTATTATTATTTTTTGTGTGTTTTTGTTTTTGTTTTCTTTTGCTTATTATAATTATGCATTGCTTATTTTTTCTGTGAATACTACAATTTTTTTTTTTTTATAATTAAATCGTTGTTTTTTAATATGTCGTTTGTGGTATATGGAAACCATAATATTGCCCCCTTTTCCATCGTGGATCTTACTAATGAGTGTTGAGTTTGCTTTCTTGGCTATATTTGAGATGTGAGTTATCGATTTTAGCTCTGTGGATATTTGTAGTCCTATTAATGTATAATTTATGTTGAATGTGTAATTTATGTTCATTTGTACCATATTATGCAATTTGAATAGATAGAATGGTACATAACGATACAACAACAACAACATGTAAAACAAACACATGCACACACAAATAATTACTAGTATTCCATTTTGTCACATACGTACATTATTTTTTAAATTGTAATAGAGACGTTATGTTGTGTATATTACATCATCGGCAACGTATTACAGTTATGTTAGCAGTTAAAAGAGCAGGTTTTCAAATTTATTATTATTTTTCGTGTTTTTTTTTTTTTTTTTTTTTTTTTTTCTTTTGTCAATTACAATTATGTATTGCTTATTTTTTCTCTGAATACTACAATTACCTAATTATAATTAAATCTTTGTTATTTTAACTGAATTTCATTGTACGTTCTTCTAAAAATCATTTGTTTATGTATTATGCCGAGATCATTAAAAACGGCGAGGGAAGAAAACAAATAAAGCATGTTTAAACCATTCACATGTTAATTTTCCTAGCCCTAGTCAGAAACCTTTTTCACGATGGTCTTTGTTAATATCTTTCTGTTTTACCACATATCTCAAAGAATACGTTACGAGTTATGAGGAAGAACAATTGAAAGATACCAAAGGGACATTCAAACTCATAAGTCGAAAATAAACTGAAAACGCTATGGCAAAAAAAAGATAAAAGATCAAAACACATACAATAGTACACAAAACACAACATATAAAACTAAAGACTAGGCAACACGAACCCCACCAAGAACAGGGGGTTTCAGGTGATGCGGAGAGGTAAGCAGATCCTGCTCCACATGTGGTACCCGTCGTGTTGCTCATGTAAGTACAAACACGGTGATCAGTCTAAATCGGATTGTCACATTCGGGGAAAAGATGACGGGATTGTAGTTACGCCAATTGGAACATATCCGTCGTCATATGTGAAACAGATATTCCATAATGGTCAACCAACTCGTGATGGTGTCCATAAAATTTACGAAAGGATGATTTCAACTTCATCACTTGGAACTCTTGGTTTAATAGCTTCCTTGTGAGCAGCAACCCTCTTTCAAGGAAATTATGATAGAAAATACAAGCCATGGAATATCGTATCAACTGGGAGATATATACTCCATATGCAGGCGCTGCTAGAATGTTGCTACATAGAAATGGAAAGTTCACAATTGGGAAGCTGAAATCATCTCTTTTGTCGATTGAAACTATACGTGTTTTACGGTCATCATCATTAATTGGTTGACTAATACGACGTGTCTGTCTGTTTCTCAACTAAAAAACGACATCTTTTCGCGGTCTTAGATTTTTAGATACTAGAATACTCGTCTGATTTGTAATTATACCGATTATTTCATATTCCCTACTGCGACATTTTGACAGGCTGTGTATTGAAATGGCTGATGATGCATGTATAGACTCTCAATGCACCAGGTCTCGTTCATTTTGGAGGAATGCAATTTGTATAATCTTAATAAATTTATGAAATTTGAACATCGATCAAATAATGTTGCCTCTAATTAACGCCTATAAATACATTAACATTGGTGATGATGCTTTATATTTGAAGGGCCTCGATGGCCGAGTGGTCTAAGTAGTCAAGCTATTATATCACTAGCCTGTCAACACTGAGGTTGTGAGTTTGAATCGCAGGTGCACTGGACTTCAGGTGCACTGGACTTCAATCTTAATTGACTAGGATTGTCAGTTTTCCACTCCGGCTTCCTCCACCAATAAAAACTGACCGCCACGAAATAGCACAATAGTGCTGAAAGTAGCGTCAAACATCAATCAATCAATTTATATTTGATAGTCTCTGTTCCTTGTTAACTTTTAATATGACATACAGAAAACGGTATTTTCACCTGTATATGTCTTCTTGTTATGTTGTTAAGTTACATTTTAATTTCTACCCTCAAACTGTTTTTATTCAAACGAAACTATAATAATTTTCCATACTTTTCT
The DNA here is from genome assembly GCA_017311375.1 of Mytilus coruscus. Lineage (NCBI taxonomy): Eukaryota > Metazoa > Mollusca > Bivalvia > Mytilida > Mytilidae > Mytilus > Mytilus coruscus. The sequence continues at coordinate 16,122,456 of CM029603.1, forward strand.
TAAAGCAAATATAAATGTTTACTGTGCGCATGTTATGTTGTTATATGGTAGAAGTATGTGTTGCACCATAAATTAGCGTTGGATTTATAATGTGAAACCCCGACAAAAAATATAAAGGTATTTAAATCGACTCTTTTTATCATACCTATAACACTAGAATTAACCCAAAATCGTATGACAATAACAATTACCGGAAAATACGATAAGACGTTTCACTATCATAACTACATATATAATAAAGTAATAGAAAACGTAGGGAAAAAAGAGAGAAAACATATGCAATACGTCGTAATAAGACAAATAAGACCATGGCCAAATAAATAAAAAGAGAGGGCAAACGCCTAGACGAGATTGTGATGTCACAGACAAGGCCACAAAAGACTTCAGTAAAAACTAACGAAACACGATCAATGTTAAACCCGTGATGAATTCAGGCGCTTCATAACTGTATACAGTTCTTGACACCTGTCGTTTTGTCGTAAAAATTTAATATCCGGTCACAAGTTGCATTTGACGATGTTTCAAAATAGAATTAAAGGAGAGCGTTGTAGCTAAGATGAATGTCTTAATTAAAGCAAGGTATAGCGTAAGCGTATCTTTTACACAAGATAGCCATTTATATGTATATCATAGAAAAGAAAATGACAAATCGGAATTAGATGAGAAGAAAGTACGAGTTGATATCAGGAGCGTCTTCAAAGTAATTAATTTGTTCTTAAACTATCAACTGCTTCGAGAGAGTTACTTCCAGGATTTTTGATCGGTGTAAAATATCGTTATATTAAGATCACAGTGGTCGTTTACAACGGAGTTCATATTTTTTGGTCAGCTACCCCTTCAACAAAAATAAACTATATCGCCGGATATACTTACAGTAACGAGATAAAGATCATCAACAGATAAACTATTTCAAGGTGTTAAGATAAGAACGTATACGCTGATCAATCCAAAGAGAGGTCAATTCCTTCGAATTAGGTATCCTGATGTAAAGATCAGATGCTACGACAGAGTAAGAAATCCTACAATAACACGCTTAGATAGAGTAAATTTCTCATAGAATAATGAAAAAAATCCCAACATTATGTTAAATGTGGTATAGGTCTAACCCCGGACATTTCAAGCACAGTAAATGTCATTAATATGACATTGACCACACCAAAATGCTTAAGGTGTACATAAAAACTCCTAAAGCTGTGCTTTATCTGATCTATGAATTCCAAAGAACTTATATGAAGAAGGTATTCTCTTAGCTATGCATATAGTTCCTGTTATACATGTAAAAGTATTTGATTATCTCAGGACACGAACATACTCAGACGTATACAGGAGTGTTTAGAACGTAAATGCCTTGTTAAAAAACGAGAACTTAATACCCTGTTCTGGTACATCACTGCCTGAGGTCAGAGAGAGAATTGAGAGCCTACAAGCATGTTTAACCCCGCCACATATGTGTCTATCTTAATTTAGGAGCCGGAAATTCAGGGGCTTTTTTTTGGTTGTTGTCTGTCTTATTGGTTTTTTCTTTATTTTTTGGTCATAAATCAGGCATTTGTTTTGTTTTGTTTTTTTTTTTTTTTTTTTTCGTTTAAATTGTTTCACATTTTGTCATGTCCGACCTTTTAAAGATGCCTATAAGTTATGTGTTTTGATCATTTTTAATGCTGCACGGTGACCTATGGCGGGTTAAATCTAAGGCATTTGGACTTTTATGGATAGTTGTCTAATCATTGGTAATCATAACACATCTCCTTTCTTTTTTACATTCATTCAAAATCTAAAGCTGTCAGTTTTTTTTGTGGATGTTATAGGGTTATTGTGTTAATTATGGGGAATGTTGTCTCGAGCAGTACATCATATTACACGAGCTTCTAACATTTTGGCAAAGTATGAACTAATTGTATCGTTTCAAATTTAGACCCCCTCTCCCTTTTCTACCTTAAACAATATGATATAACGTTTGAATATGGCACACAATTCGGTTAAACTGCATAACAATTTCAATAAAGAAACTGACCGAAAGTGAAATAATGAAGTAGCATACTTCAGAGAAATTTTACCAAGAATAAGTACGCCTTAATAGTTCTATGATAGGATCATTCACCTCAAGCACGGAGACTTTGAATGTATAACCACAGCCAATCAGCACGAGAGAAGAACTCGCTGCATTGCTGGTTATAAATTTTTAACCAGATTTCCAAAGGAAAATATCGGTTCTTATTTGATGATGAACGGCGGGCGGCTGCCAAACAGTGTCCGTGCAATAACTTGAAAACGCTGTGACGAAATATTTTCTAATTTAGATATGTTGTTTCCTGTGACTAAATAAAAGTCAAGTTCAATTTTCACGATCTACGCTTTTATCGTTGTTGAGTTGTAGACTTTTGAGTAGCGAAAGTAATACTTACAGGGTTGTCCGTTGCATATACTTGAAAACGCTTGAACGAAATATTTTCAAAATTATATATGTTGTTTCCTGGGACAAAAAAAGGTAAAGTTCGAATTTTAGGATCATTCTACCATGCATATATTACAAGACAACGAGCAATTGAAAGTGGGTTTCTGGAAAGTTATTGGAGTGACCACAAGATTCTATGGTTTTATATTAAATAAGGTTATAATCTCATAAGCATATTTCCTTTGTTATTGACTTCATGATTTCTGCCTACCCACCCCTGCTGAACAAATGTGTGTGTACTTATATACTCTCCTAAATTCCCATATTATGTAACTTATGATAAATAGGAGGTCAAGATTGATTTTGGCCTTTATATTTCTGAACCCTATAAAAAATTATTTATTTTTTTACTTGATCCTGTTTGGGGGTTCAGATTTGCAAATATCGCTTTTAATACAGAAAAACTGGTTTGTTGTCAATCTGACAGCCTCATGTTAATTTGTATGTTGATTTGCCGTTGTGCTGAAAGCCAATGACCACCGCGTGCACATTGCTTCTAAGTCAACTTCTACATATGTTTTAAAGTAATTAACTTCTCAACTTTACAAATACATCGGGTTTGCAAATTTGACCATGCAGACACAAATTCAAGTTATATCCACGAACAGAGCATTCGTCTCCTGAAAATTTAACCAACAGTCGAATTGGTTAGATATGGTCTTTTTTGGAAATTTTATGATTTTTATAACTAGTATATCAAAGATTGTCCTGCCATAATAGTATTTTACATTTAGAAAAAAAAAAACTCATCAAAGATACAAGGCTAAACTTGCTATACGATTTTTGATTCATCGAATTGATTTTGGAGTATTTAAAATGAGTTAAAGAACCTTGTTGCTTAACCCCGTCAACATGGCAAATTCTCTAGCGATTAAAAGAACAGCAAAACATTGACAAATGAAACATAATATTTCATTTGTTAATGTTTTTCTTGTAATTTACTGGTGTATGCATAAGATACTTTTTCTTTAGGTTACAGTTGCAATTAAAACAACATCACGAATTCTTGTTACGTTGTACGTTTATTAATGGCTGTATGTAAATATATTACAACCTAATGGAAAGGTAAAACATGGGAAACACAATGTAATCACTTACAAATATTGCGAGATTTTGTGTTATTTTTCTGATCTTAATTGTATAAATCTAACGTTAGACTATATTGAACAAGTCAATATCACTTTCTCAAATCTGTGTAATCAGATGGTCGTATTTTAGGAGTGGGAACGAACATCAACATTGTATTCGCCAATCAGTATCCACAGTAATTTGTTTGATGAAGATTTATTTTTGTTGGTTAGTATCAATGAGATGATATCGGAGGCAGGTTTATATATTACAATGAGCAATATTATACCTGATGAGATCGAAGGCAGAAATCGATGTGTTTATTGTCCATTAAGTATCAATATTGCACTTAATTGAAATAATAGGTCGTTCTTGTGTGTATACGGTAAACGACTTGCAGATTATTAATTTTACAGTTAACTTAATTTTTGACGAATTACTTATTATAAAATTGGAGGAAGCTCGTTCTTAAGTTCTTTATTTAATACATTACTTAATTATCAAACAATTAAATTAATGGAGTAGTAGTAAGAGGAAGACGTCATACAGTTTGTCTAATATTCAATTTATAGACAAAGTAAGTAAGAACTAGGTGGACTTTGTATAAAGTTTGTCGTTGTTTGTGAAGGGCTATGAACAATACCAGTAACACAGACGCTAACATGACGAATACAAGTTTGGATATTCCAGCATACTTAACTATACATTTAGGAGATAGGTACGTTAGTACCGTACAGTTAATAGTCCTGAATGTTATATACATTGGAATATTTTTATCCGGATCTATTGGAAATATATGTACATGCATTGTGATTGCACGAAATCGGAACATGCATACAGCGACAAATTACTATTTAGTGAGCTTGGCCATTGCTGATTTATTAACATTGGCGATAGGTAAGTTTTATTTTCGATTTGCATGTTTGTTTTTGAAGAAGACAAAACCCGTCGTCTTTTTAGAAGCGTTACATTTCAACATGTATGTCACTTTTTTTAAGGACAATGTAATTTACAACAGAACACAATACCAGTTATTAAACTACATTATCTACAGAGTTGAATTATACCCTTGAGGAATTTTGCACAATTCCACCGTCCGGCACAATGTACAATGAATGCATGCCAGATAAATTGTTTCCTGCCATTATTGAAATTTGTATGCCTACTGCACTACTAAAATATCAAACGCTAAGAAAAGACATTTTTTTTTTATTAAATTGAACTAGTATTACAATGCGAAGATGTTATAGGATTGTCAACGAGACTACTGTCCACCAGAGACCAAAAGACGTAGAATTAAGCAACTATAAGTCACCGTAAGGCATTCAGTCATTAGCTATACCCATACCGCGAAGCAAACTAAAAAAGGCCCCGAAAGGACAAATGTAAAACAATTTAAACGAGAAAACTAACGACCTGATTTATGTACAAAATAAAAAACCAAAACCAAATATGATAGACAGCAACAAATGACAACCACTGAATTACAGGCTCACTTCCAGAGGTATCTTCGGTCCAATAATATAAAAGTACAAACACCGAAAAGATACTCTTATAAGAATCATTCAATACTTGCTTCCTAAAATCAAATGTAGTTTATATAGGATTTTTCCTAGTTGAAGTCGCTAATTTTCTCCAATATGCTTTAGTTTTTTTCCTGCAACCTACAATGTAAAGTAATTGTGTTTGAAAGTATTTGCAACTTTTACTATGGTAGTATAGCAAGAGTAACGTCACTGGTAATATAGACAAACAACAAATGTAGTGGAAAATCGTTCTCTTAAACGTTTCCAATGAAATGTATTTATTGTATTTTTTCTCATTTCAATCTAATTTCTAAGCATTGATACAGGTTGGTCTTTTTTTAAATCTGCAACTTTTACATTAAACTTAAAATGTTGAACTTAATTTTCTCTGGACAATGATTAGAGGAAATATGTGTGAAAAATGCATACATTCGACAATCTTAATATAAAAATGTATAGGTGTGGTATGATTGCCAATGAGACAACTATCCACAAGAGTTATTTATTTTTGTGAAATTTCCGCACATAAAGACATAATTATGATGTAAAATAAATAGGTTTATATTCGGTGTTTTATAATGTAGAGTTGTACCGTGTAAGTGATAGATAGTTGTGGTTTGATTATACTTATCTTTAGTTTAAAGAAATGATTTGATATTTGGTCTGGAACTTTATTGTATTACGTTGTACCGTGTAAGCGATTTGCTGATCAAGTGGGCCGTACACCAGCTGAGCAAGGATTTTTTCCTCAATGCTTAAAAACGTTTGGGGTTTACTTTATACCGCATCGCGTGCAACTCCTTGTTTCTATTTATCAAACAAGGAATAATAAAGTGTATAGAAAAAAACTGTCCAGCCTTCCGTGCATTTTTTTTTTTTTTTTTTTTTTTTATATATCTCAGGTATATATTCATTCCAAGATGTATGTAACGGTTATCGATTAATATCACATGAGACCGTTCCAGTTGAAGCAACAAGCTTCTTGTTTATGTTAAGATTTTGGCTCTTTATTTCGTCGTTCAAAACCGCAACATGAAGAACAACTGTAAAAACTTTGTTATTTTTATGTGCTGATTATTTCAATATAAATTATGAGATTTAGTTTAAAAGAAGTTCTTTCTTTTCAAAATGATAAATCTAACGATCTTTATTTGGTTGTTTATTAAAAAACAAAGATAATTATTACTTACTAAATACGTGAAAATATTGAGCAAACGAATAGACTATCGATTTATTAATTTGATTTTGGCGGGACTCTCACCTTCTCTTTCAAAGACCCGCGTTTTGCTAAATAGTCACACAAAGACAATTACACGGGATAAACCTTTGGCCCCTTATGGTCTTGTATCTCCTCTAGTGTGCAAGTATTTAAGCAACATTGACTGCAATTGTTTATGATTTGAAGCTCCTTGTGAAGGTAAAGCCAGAAAAGCGCTTCGGAAATACCACAGTTATTAAGTGTTTTAGGAATCAGACAACCATTTCACCCACTCCAATTTAGAACATATGTAAAGGTAGCCCTTCCCTGACAAAAAATGGTGCTTTTGGTGTCATTGTTTACTTGAACTAACCAACAAATTTGAAGAAATGAAACTTTTGGTGACAGAGAAATACACTTAGACCATTTTGAGCCAAAATTCACTTGTCCATGAGTTTGCATGAAAAATTGAGGATTAATGCCCTCTATAGTATACAAGAAAGCAGGGGTTACCTTTAGTAGCAGTTGCCTTCCAAACGGTAGTGTTTTACTACAACACTTTAAACATTGGTTGAAAATCGGCACGTAGAAAGGAAATATATGTACAATTTAGGATATACCTGGTTTCAATGAAGTTAAACTTAAGGTAAAGTATTAAGAAGGCTGTGAAAATTGAAAAAAATGGTTGAATAGATAGGGATTTTGAATTAGTGGTCTGACACCTATATATCTATCATGAAATCTTTTAGAAATCTTGAACTTAACGAATAGGATAAAGTTCCTAGACTAGTACTGCTATACATAACAATTAACTTTTAGGTCACATTTTTTAGGAAAAGTTCGTTAACACATTTACATTCACTAAATACATGAAAAACAGTTTTTCTACATAATTATGTCATGATGACTTAATGTTACGTGCCATGCCCACCGTGTAATGAAATGTAATTTGTGATCAGAACAAGAAACAAGTGTGTTGTCTATAACTTTACATTGTTGAATCCTAACCAAACACATATCGTATATAGTTTGTATGTTATAAGTTCTGGATAATTAACTACTCAAATAAAAAAAATATAAATTATATCAATTACAAATCAAAAAATCATATTGCATTCTTCATTAAAAGACGTATCTCAGTATTCAGTATTAGATTACATTTTATTTTGTGATTTATATAATCATAATTACAATGTTTAATAGGTGTTATTGTTTTTAACTTTTTCTTATTAGTTGTTTAAGGGGCCAGGGGGAGGGGGGAGAGATTATGTTTGTTTGGTTTTTTTAAAGGGGAAAGGAATGAGAGGGTTAAGCAACGCTCAGTGTAAGTTTAAGTGTCTGTGCCGGAGTTATGTCAGTCAGGTTTCTCAATTTTTAATTTTGTGTTGGCGCCGGGTATTTAATGTTTTGATGTTTTCAATGTAGAATTTATTAAAAAACCAACACTTGTTCAATGAGTAAACTAGATGTAAATTATCAGTTAACTAGATGGGCTACTTTCTTTTTGACTAATCTGTTTTAATCCTAGAATAGAAAAAGACAACGAGACAAACTGTTATAATAGATAATACGTGTGTTGCTTTTGACTGGTTATATTCGTTTAGAATTCGGTCTGATTTCATTTTTATAACAGTTGCTTTGGTTAATATCTCGTGTCACCTTTTTACTTAAATCTGAAGATTGAATTATTTGCTGTCTGTCTTACTTGTTTATGTTTCTTGTTTTGTCATGCATTAGGCTGTCGGTTTTTTGTTTGAATTGTTTTTCATGTTGTCATGTCGGGGCCTTTTATAATAGCTTATTATACGGTTTAGGTTTCCCCCACTATACTGTGACCTTTCTATATAAATGACACAAGGCTGTAAGTACACGGTCAATAACAATATCATGTATAAGTTTATTACGTCTCAAATTCCTTAATATTAATGACGAAAACAAAGGATAATATGACAAAAGTATAGATCTGAAATTGAAACGTTATATATTTATTGTATTATTTGTGTTTGGGGGAGAAAACCAGTACTGGTTCAACATCGGGATGATCTACAGATAGGTAGAGCTGACCAAACCAATACGCTTATACATTTTGTAGTTACAAAATAAAAATAAGGAACTTTAGTATTATGAGTTAAACTTATTCCTGTGAAATATTAAATCGATCAATCAAATATTTAGTTTAGTTGAGCTGAAACATGACAAATTTACTCTGTTTTAGAGTAGCCATGCCGCAAGTTTTTTTCTTAATATGTAGATATACATTTGTACCTACAAACAACCACCGAAGAATCATCGATGCATGTAATTGCCATAATACTGATTACTTTTGATCACTTTTATAGCAGTATTTTTGTAAAAGGGTGTAAGAATAAACTTCACGAAGAATGGAGATGAAGCAAGTATTTTTGAAACTTTACCCGGTCTGTCAGTCAAAACATTACTTTCAATATAGGCTTTCTAGATGATACACAAATGCAGCAATTTTCCATGACCAACGCTCAGCTTCTACGTTTGTTCATCCTGCGGAGTCTTCTATTCTGCTCGCAATTTCTCGGTACTAGAACTAGGTTCAATGCTGAACTAGCGCAAATGTCTGTCGGACGTTTTTTTCAAATTACAATATCACGTGATAAGTTACTTCTTTCCTGTATTTCGAATTCTAAACAATCAAATATCTGGTCTACGTTTATTTGAAACTGCAACAAAAGATGAAGAACTGGATCTTCATTTACTGTACTGGATACTTACATTTCAAATACCGTTTACTAATAAAGTCTGTCAAATTCTCTACAAAACCCTTTTTCAATATATTAACATCTATTTCATGAGTATTCAAGTCCGGGCTTCTGAGTTACTGAGAAACTACTTACTGTAGGGACGATTTGAAGTATAGATGTGGATACTGAAAATTCCATAGATCTGTTCGAGTACATACAATCTATGTCAGGAAAATGTGTGAATTATTTATTGAAATGAATAAAACAACAAAATGTTATGCAAATTATGAATGAAAGCCTTTCAAAGATGTTGGAAAAGATAACCATATAAATTGTATAAATCTATGAATAAGTTCGCAAGACAAATATTAAGATAATTATACAGCAACTTACATGTAACAGCACACTGTCAGGTAAATTAGGGAAACACATTTTGACATTGTTACCGACTATAAGGATGGACAAACGCCCACTCTAGCAACCTTATTACTCTGAAAGTCTTAACCAACTTCATGACTTTTCTGTTATTTATAGATTTGATTTTCGTTGACGGAAAGGAAAGAGTTTGTCAAGGTTTGTAATCAGTCCAATAATCATCTTTCAAGCTTAATTATTTCTATCAAACTGCTGTCCTTTCCTTCTTATGTCTTGATCCTCTGGTTTTTCCTAAGCTGTCCGATTGAGATATTGGTTTTAACTTGTAAACTTAATTATATTCGACGTTTTATTTCTATTTATAATCCATTCTGAATTATGAAACCCAGACAACTAATTAGAAGAAGATATAAATTTATGGAAAGACATATTTTATTTGGCAATCCCAAATGCTTACAATCGTTGAGAAACATTCTTTTTCATGATCATTTGGTTTTTCTGATCCTTGAAATGATGATAGTTTAAAAAGTGGCCATAACATAGATTATTTTTCATTCTATCAGGAGAAACTATCATTAAATGTACATGAAACTGCACGTTATTTATTTGGTATAGGATTAACCCAACGCAAAGAATGTCTATGAACGCAATAGGAGACTCGATAAAAATATGCATATTTGATGCCTAAAATATAAAGAAAATAGCAAAACATGCTGATAGACACTGATAGATAATATATCTTGATAAAACTGGCCATAACAAGCATACTGTACAGGAAATAATGCCGTGGTCAGAATATCAGAGTAAAGCTTGCACAAATTGTAAGTCGTAATGGTGAAGTATCTTTTTAAATAAAGATTTCATAAATAGTCCGTCTTTATGTGGAACGGGAGTATTTATTTTCCGAGAACTAGGTTGTGCTCTTTTGTATATTCTACTGATGTCAATATATCTGAACACTGAGAATGTACTAAAATTACAGCATCTACTGAACACATTTTTCTAACTTGAAGGATGAATCAGGTGTTTAAAATTATATAGATAATTTCATTCACAGAAATTGAAAGAATTGTACTTAAATAATTTAAAGAGTAAATTTCAATGAAATTGGTACATGTACCATAATTTTACAACGGAAATTAAACTCCTAGCAATACGATACGCATATTAAGTATCTGTCAGCAGGTTGATATTAGTACTATCACATTAGTGATTAAGCTGTAATCGTATTGGATATTTATAGTATCCAATGATATCATTTTCTTTGAAGATCTCTGCGGAGGATCCCGAAGGTCAGAAGCTACTAATTGATTTAACGTCTCTTGTAATCTTTATAGCAAACCTTGAACCAGGGCAATGTGAAATGTAGCATTAAGTAAGATTACTCTTTTCCATTTCGATTAATTAATACAAATTTATCGTTAAATGTTTTGATGTGTTGATAACTTTGACCGTTCGCCTCGGTTCGAATCTAAAGTTATTAAATCCGCTCGATTCATTAAAATTCACTGTGTGATGAATAAAATTTGTAAAATTCTGATATGATACAAATGAACAACGGAATCACAACAACCGTCCGATTCCATCTCTAGAAATCTAACTTTGTAAAGTGCAAATTTGCTGCGTTTTGAAGATTCTTTGATTAATTTGTCCACGACGAAAGAAAATGTTGTTGACATTTCACTGTATGTCCTTATTTTCAAAGTCGCAATTCCAACTATTTCTAAAACCACAACATCCTTTTTTCCATACTATGAAAATATCAATAAGTTTTTTTTTAAATTACATAGCCAGCTTTCTGAATATACAGTACGTCAGATATTTGCCGCTGTAAGGAAAACAAATTTCCAGCGATTTAATCAATTGAGCAATTAATGTGTAAAGCTTTTATGTTCGTAAATATATTGTATTGATACGCAAGTTATACAAGCTCCCAAAAATACGACACGATAAAATATCTATCTCGAACACGTTATCTGTCTTTCTATTAAAACAAATACTAAAAATAGCCTTAGAATATAGAAGCTTATTAGTTGGAATTGTGTTGAATCAACAAAATCCTTATTATACGATTACATTTTAAACGCAGATCAAAATTTCAAAATGAAAATAAGTGTTCTGAAATTCCGGTTCTTTAAATATATCGGATAAATGCCATCCGAGAAACTAGGGTGCGTAGATCTGCGTCTCGGTAGAACTATTTTGTTTAATTTTGGGTGCAGCAACTTCCAATTAATGCAAGGAAATAGTAGCTGTAATGGTCTGATAAAGTGGCACAAAATGGAAGGACTTTTCCGATGACCGATACAACCCGAAAGATTTTCGCTTCCTGCTATATATTCTACCAATGTGTTCCTTTCGTTAATCAATCAAATAAATTAAATGCTGCTGTTTTGATGTCTAACGAAAATTGTTGTATCGAAGAGGGTGCCGAGGGTATAGTGATGCATTTGATCTTCCGTCCGTCGGTCCGTCATACGTTAGGTTTCGGTGTGATAATAATTGTTCAGCTTGAGCAATTTTTGCTGTTGAAATTTTAACACAATGTTATGGATTATGAAATACACTACTAGTTCGATTTTGACGATTTTGACATTTACCGTTCAAGAGTTATGCCCCTTAATTATCTTAAAATTTTGAATTTGTTTTGTTTCCGGGTGGTTATTAAATACAACTTCACAAAATGTTTAAGATTTCAAAACACGTCAATTTCAATTGGGTTGTCTTGGCTCGTTCAAGAGTTATGCCCCTTAACTCCATTTCGAATCATATTTGTGAGTCTCGACTCTTCCAAAACCTGGAACGGTAAATACAGCAACAGTACAACTTTGGAACAAACTGTAAAATCAGTTAGAAAATGTTCTACTGATCAACAAGACTAAAGTCGAAAATAACTAACAAATAGACAAAAGATACGCTTAACCGTTCTAAGAATGTTCGCAGTTACCCAAAGCTAATTACAACCCCCCAGTTTGAACTCCCTCAGGCTAAGTTCACCTTAGGTGAATTTGGCTATTTGAAGGTCCATTTTGGTCATATATCTCCTAACGTTTTACGTATTTATACAGCCCTGGCTTTCAAATGATTAAGTTTAAGCGTTCCTGATGAATGTAAACCAGAAATGCGCTTCAGACGAACAACATTTATAAAGTGTTGTTTTCATTCAACTAATTAATAAAGCATGTTTTACAAGTTTGTTTCTTTGTCAATTTAAGACTCGACATTTTATAATTCTCAGACACTTGTCTATCACAAATAAAAGATGTATTTGAGTTGTTACGATGGTGTTTGATTACTATCTCGTCGATGTATACCCCTATCATATTTTTTTTCATTTGTATTCATTTGTTTGACCCCCCTTTGATAGAACATTGAAGGGGGCATTATGTTTTCTATTCTGTGCGTCTAACCATCTGTCCCGTAGTCGCGTATTACGTTAAAGTTTTGGGTTAAGATGGTTTAACATTTTAGTTTCCAGTATATAGGTTAATGTTTTAGTGTCCAGTATATAGGTTAATGTTTTAGTGTCCAGTATATAGGTTAATGTTTTAGTGTCCAGTATGTAGATTAATGTTTTAGTGTCCAGTATATAGGTTAATGTTTTAGTTTCCAGTATGTAATTTAATGTTTTAGTGTCCAGTATGTAGGTTAATGTTTTAGTGTCCAGTATATAGGTTAATGTTTTAGTGTCCAGTATATAGGTTAATGTTTTAGTGTCCAGTATATAGATTAATGTTTTAGTGTCCAGTATATAGATTAATGTTTTAGTGTCCAGTATATAGGTTAATGTTTTAGTGTCCAGTATGTAGATTAATATTTTAGTGTCCAGTATGTAGATTAATGTTTTAGTGTCCAGTATGTAGATTAATGTTTTAGTGTCCAGTATGTAGATTAATGTTTTAGTGTCCAGTATATAGGTTAATGTTTTAGTTTCCAGTATATAGATTAATGTTTTAGTTTCCAGTATATAATTTAATGTTTTAGTGTCCATTATATAGGTTGATGTTTTAGTGTCCATTATATAGGTTGATGTTTTAGTGTCCAGTATATAGGTTAATGTTTTAGTGTCCAGTATATAGGTTAATGTTTTAGTGTCCATTATATAGGTTAATGTTTTAGTGTCCAGTATATAGGTTAATGTTTTAGTGTCCAGTATGTAGGTAAATGTTTTAGTGTCCAGTATATAGGTTAATGTTTTAGTGTCCAGTATGTAGATTAATGTTTTAGTGTCCAGTATATAGGTTAATGTTTTAGTGTCCAGTATATAGGTTAATGTTTTAGTGTCCAGTATATAGGTTAATGTTTTAGTGTCCAGTATATAGGTTAATGTTTTAGTGTCCAGTATATAGGTTAATGTTTTAGTGTCCAGTATATAGGTTAATGTTTTAGTGTCCAGTATGTAGGTTAATGTTTTAGTGTCCAGTATATAGGTTAATGTTTTAGTGTCCAGTATGTAGGTTAATGTTTTAGTGTCCAGTATGTAGATTAATGTTTTAGTGTCCAGTATATAGGTTAATGTTTTAGTGTCCAGTATATAGGTTAATGTTTTAGTGTCCAGTATATAGGTTAATGTTTTAGTGTCCATTATATAGGTTGATGTTTTAGTTTCAGTATATAATTTAATGTTTTAGTGTCCAGTATATAGGTTAATGTTTTAGTGTCCAGTATGTAGGTTAATGTTTTAGTGTCCAGTATATAGGTTAATGTTTTAGTGTCCAGTATATAGGTTAATGTTTTAGTGTCCAGTATGTAGGTTAATGTTTTAGTGTCCAGTATGTAGGTTAATGTTTTAGTGTCCAGTATATAGGTTAATGTTTTAGTGTCCAGTATGTAGATTAATGTTTTAGTGTCCAGTATATAGGTTAATGTTTTAGTGTCCAGTATGTAGGTTAATGTTTTAGTGTCCAGTATGTAGGTTAATGTTTTAGTGTCCAGTATATAGATTAATGTTTTAGTGTCCAGTATATAGATTAATGTTTTAGTGTCCAGTATATAGGTTAATGTTTTAGTGTCCAGTATATAGGTTAATGTTTTAGTGTCCAGTATATAGGTTAATGTTTTAGTGTCCAGTATGTAGGTTAATGTTTTAGTGTCCAGTATGTAGATTAATGTTTTAGTGTCCAGTATATAGGTTAATGTTTTAGTGTCCAGTATATAGGTTAATGTTTTAGTGTCCATTATATAGGTTGATGTTTTAGTTTCCAGTATATAATTTAATGTTTTAGTGTCCAGTATATAGGTTAATGTTTTAGTGTCCAGTATATAGGTTAATGTTTTAGTGTCCAGTATGTAGGTAAATGTTTTAGTGTCCAGTATATAGGTTAATGTTTTAGTGTCCAGTATATAGGTTAATGTTTTAGTGTCCAGTATGTAGATTAATGTTTTAGTGTCCAGTATATAGGTTAATGTTTTAGTGTCCAGTATATAGGTTAATGTTTTAGTGTCCATTATATAGGTTAATGTTTTAGTGTCCAGTATGTAGATTAATGTTTTAGTGTCCAGTATATAGGTTAATGTTTTAGTGTCCAGTATATAGATTAATGTTTTAGTGTCCAGTATATAGGTTAATGTTTTAGTGTCCAGTATGTAGGTTAATGTTTTAGTGTCCAGTATGTAGATTAATATTTTAGTGTCCAGTATATAGGTTAATGTTTTAGTGTCCAGTATATAGGTTAATGTTTTAGTGTCCAGTATATAGATTAATGTTTTAGTGTCCAGTATATAGGTTAATGTTTTAGTGTCCAGTATATAGGTTAATGTTTTAGTGTCCAGTATGTAGGTTAATGTTTTAGTGTCCAGTATATAGGTTAATGTTTTAGTGTCCAGTATATAGGTTAATGTTTTAGTGTCCAGTATGTAGGTTAATGTTTTAGTGTCCAGTATGTAGATTAATGTTTTAGTGTCCAGTATATAGGTTAATGTTTTAGTGTCCAGTATATAGTTTAATGTTTTCGTGTCCAGTATATAGGTTAATGTTTTAGTGTCCAGTATGTAGATTAATGTTTTCGTGTCCAGTATATAGGTTAATGTTTTAGTGTCCAGTATATAGGTTAATGTTTTAGTGTCCAGTATGTAGATTAATGTTTTCGTGTCCAGTATATAGGCTAATGTTTTAGTGTCCAGTATATAGATTAATGTTTTAGTTTAAGGTAGTTTGCATGAAGTTGTGGTCACACAGCAGGAAACTTTGTTTATCATGATGTGAACTTAAAATATATGCAAAATTAGTTTTTTGACCTTTATTTCGCGGTTCACTGAACATGGTACATGGATATGTGTTAGTCTAATTTACACATATTCTTATCATTGTATGTAATGAAACATACTACACAGAGCTATTTTATGACATTTGCAAAAGGTTTTCTTCCTGTGGTCTTCTCAGATAAGACACTCACAACAACAAACGCTGTACATTAAGTATACATGTAATAACTCAAGGTTTGTATTTTTTTGTCTAATTACTTCTGCTTGTAGACAGCCAGTTGAGTGTTTCATTGAAGAAACATTTGCTTTACCATTGTCACCAATTTCTTATCCAAAATCATAAGAAATAGTATATAAAGTTATCTCGTTAATATTTCATTTTTTTCAAATGACACATCAGTCAAAGTTTCATATGATCACTTTTATATTAAAAAAAATAGTCGTAAATCAAAGGATTGTAATAAAAAGTAGTACGGCTGTCACGAAGGTGGCATGAATACTGAATTATTCAAACATTATGGAAGCCTATTGATGCCAAAAAGGTCAAATATAATGGCACCAGAACACATTTATTTCTTTGATAAGATTAAAAAAAGATTAAAGCCGTCCGTGAAAGATTGTTCAAATATCAAACATTGTTAGTCATAAGGAAACGTTTCATAGTCTCTTATATTACAAATCAATGCAAGATGAACACTGTTGTTTGAAATTCGGAACTATAGCAAATGCTGTATATCAATATATATTGTGGTTGAAAATAGATTGTGTTTTCAAGAACAATATAATGAAAATGATATTATTGAAGATGAGAAACATGTTCTACTGAACTGTCCAGAATATGCAGATTTGCGTGCTATTTTATTTAGCCATGCTAGCGCTTTTTATTGTAATTTTGTCCGATGATGATAAATTCGGGTTTGTATTCACTGATGAAAGTGTATGTTATTTTTTAACCAAAATTTGCTATGATGTGTTTGTATAAAGAAAAAGTATTTTATATAATTGCAGATAGTTTTGTGTTTTGTAGAAATCATTTTATCGTCTCTCATAACTCTTTTTAGATTGGCTCTTGTTGTTTAAAATGATACTCATTTTATCAATATGTGTATGCCATTGAATATATGTCAATATTGAGGTAAGACTGTAATAAAGTATTTGTCTTGTCTTGTCTTGCTATATATTAAGTAATTTCTGTCAAAACTTAATTGGTGAGTTACATGTGTAGGTGACTATCAAACTAACGTCACATTACTAATAGCAATTACAAGATCGGCTGTTTTTGCGCATCACCACAGTTTTTTTTTCATATAGAGAATATCAGTCAGTTCTATAAAATGCAACATGTTAACGACAAACTTAATTTGTTTTATAGTTTCAAAATAAATGCAATTATCTTAATTTATTACATTTCATTTATTGTGCTGTATTTTCTTTGATTTAACGCACATCGCATTCATGTTTTTTCTTAAAGTATAACGGCTATTACAAAATATTTAAACTTTGAAATGTTATCTATTTTAGTCAAAAGAATTCTATCTTTGAAAATATAATAAATCCGAATATTTTTTTTTTTCATTTAACAAACATAATAGTAATTTCTCTGTCCTTTTAATTATCTGTTTTATGGTTTCAATTTTAATAGATTGTAGTGTATCATAGAGATTGAAAACACAAATCAAATTACATTCAATTGAATATAGAAAGTGTTAATTCACTTTTGTAAGGAAAAAAAAACTATAAAGAGGGAAACGACAACAGAAACAAATTAATGCATGATTTAATTTCACTAATTATTGTTGTTTGTTTAGATCAGAAATTTTGCCTGGCAACAGCGCACATAGGAACACCATAATTTCAAAGGGTTATTGCAAAGTTTCTTTAACGTGTAGATAGCGTAGCACTATATTTCACGAGATATCGCATTAAACGTCCCAGGACTACGTTTTTTGTATATCCCGCACAGCCCTCCTGGCCCTAGTTTTTACTGTCAGAAGTCAAAGTTGACCTTTGAGGTCTTGATTATTTTGAAAGTATATCTATGATTTTGCGCTCAAACTTTTCAATATACTATTAAAGAAATTTTAAAGAAAACAAAAATAAATACAAACCTTTAGATGTATAAATGTGATATTTTTATGTTATCAACAATGGTTTAAATGTATCAGGAATATAAGCCCTGTTATCTATGTTTTCTATGTATTGTGTGCGATTTTGTCTGATATAAACATATTCTGTAACACTGCTTTCAACCGCGATGTACAACCACGAAAACAATAAAAGAATTTCTAATACATGAACTTATTTCTTAAAATCATATACATGTCAGTCTTTTCAAAATGCAATCTCACTGAAACCATTTTAACATGTACATGTAATTTACACATAAATCTACATTGAAAATTTAAAAACAAATCGTGATTTAAATCCATTATATAATAAGTCGTGTATGAAGAAAAGAAGGGGCAACCGTTTAATTTTCTAAACATTGAATCAAATTGCTAAAACAATGTTTTTAACTGCAGTTAAATTGCGTCTGAAGCCGTATGATATTTTGGGCTTACGCATTTACTTTCGTTTCCTGTAGATATCAGCTGTTATACTGCAGTGTTATAATACTATCGAAAACACTTTATCTGAAAGCTTTAATTATTGTAAGAGCTTTTTCTAAACTTTCCTCTATAACTTGCCTCTTTGTAATTAAATGTAACACGCAAAAACCGAAAATATTTATCGTTATTTCCTACAAATGCAACATATATAGCCACTTTCTTTATGTCTCTTTAGTACTTTTTAAGGATGAAAATTTAAAGAAAACAGTACTGTGATTGAATAATTTATTGACAATGGCTACTCTTCAAACACAATACTGCTATTCCTATTATGCAATACAAGAACAAAGTTTTAAATAAAATATTTGAGTTATCTCGAAACGTCGATTGCGCATTCGTTGCTAATGTCTCCGACCTTCAACTATAGATTGCACAAGTCATCCAAATTTCCTACTAATGCAATATATTACTTTCTTTAAGTCTCTTTAGTACATTTTAAGGATGAAAATTTAAAGGAAAACAGTACTGTGATTGAATAATTAATTGACGATGGCTACTCTTCAAACACAGTACTACTATTCCTATTATGCAATACAAGAAAAAGTTCAAAATAAAATGTTTGAATTATCTCGAAACGCCCATTGTGCATTCGTTGCTAATGTTTCCGACCTTCAACTATAGATAGCACACCTCGTTCAATCAAAATATTTGCATATGACATATTGCATTATAAGTCAAGATCAATGGCGTAGGAGTAGATTGAAAAGTGGGAATGTAAATTTATGAAAGTGACTAGCAAACAAAAAAGGCACCTCTATAGTCTTATAGCCCTACGCCTATGAAGATGCACACGAAAGATTCATTACGACTGTTTTTTTTATAAACTGGAACCTTGCCATAGGCACGTGGTAATTGGTTTTTTAAACAAACGTATCATACAGATTTCAGTGCGCATGACAATTTTCTCAATAGATCCTTCACCAGGTACACTCGAGAGCTAAAACTATACATTTTAAGTGCATTGTGTATGTGTTTTGTTTCTTTTTGAATAACCCTAGGGACTTCGTCGTTTGTTGTTTATTGTTTGGTGTTGATTACAAATATTTTAAAGTATCTGTTGTTTATTCTGTTCAGGTACTTTTTCGTCATATAGCTACTAACTTTTAGGCTTATTTACGCATCCTATGCTTACAACTGTTTATGTTTGGGCGTTCCTGATAAAGGTAAATACAGAGAGGCGTTTGATAAAGGTAAATACAGAAAGGCGTTTTACAAGCACGAAGTGTTCATTTCATTTACAATTTGGTAGACTGAGGACGATTTGTAACTCTAAGAATGTCTTCTTATTGTAAAAACGCCATTCTATTGTTGAAGACTGTATGTTACTCTCTTAATATTGTTTTTTTTTTTTTTTGTTATTAGTATCGTTGATTGCTGCCTCAGTGTATCTAGTCCATCCTCATTTCATTTAATTTAATATATCCTCATCTCATTTCATTTAATCCATCCACATCTCATTTTATTTAATCCATCCTCATCTCATTTTATTTGATCCACCCACCTCTCGTTGTATTCACATTTTAAAACTTTGAAGTCATCAAAACCAATAGGACATAAAAAGAACAATCAAAAGTGTTAGGTCAACTTTGTCTGACTGAGTTGCAACGGTTACCTTAGTTTCAGTACAATAGAGTGTAATTTATAAATTGAAATTTCACATTATATAATTTCGATAAAGTTGAGAATGGAAACGAGGAATGTGTCAAGAGACAACAACCCGACCAAAGAGCAGAAAACAGCCCAAGGCCACCAATGTTAAAACATATCTGAACTAGAGTACTGGCTATTGTGCTTAGTTCTTTTGTTCTTAAACGAATTTAGTGTTGATGATAGAATGATGATTGCTAGTCTCGGTGAAATTAAAAGAGAGGCAGAAGATACCAAAGGAATATCATAGTTGAATACAAACTTATAACGCTATGTCCAAAAACGAAAAACGACGAAAAGACAAACAACGGTCTACAAAACACAACATAGAAAATTGGTATACTATTAAACTTGCAGCGTACGGTATAAACATTGTTGAAAACAGGATTTTGACCTATCTGTCTTTTCTTATTTTATTGTTGTTGGCTTGTTGTCTCATTGATTGTTACCCAACATCTCCTTTTATGCTAAGTTTAAAAACAAATATCCAATGTCAGTTTAATGAATTGTATTTATTTAATAATTAAATGCTTTTTTGTAATTTTTATTATAGTTACAGAAGCACATTTTAGATAGCTACATGTGTGTTCGGTGAACCCATTGGCAAACCTGTTACATTTTAAAAAGGAGCATTCAGTTCTGTTATTACATGTTTATGCTATGACAATGAAATTACGAGTTAAATAGAGGCATTTTCATTTGTTTGCTTTGCATCGTTGTAAAGTTGTCATGGAGAGCACATGCAGTTATATATGTTGCATTTTTAACAAGTTTGAAATGCCTCGTGATTTTAGTCTGCCAATCAAAATGAAAGAATATTTTAAAACGTCCAAGTAATTTGATAATTTAAAGTAACACAAGCAAGTGAGATCTATATAAAATTCATTTCATAGAATGTTTCGTAGACAAGATTGCGTGATGTTGCTATATTTCATCTTAATCTAAAATACATCTCATCTGAGAAATTTATTCTGATGACAAGATGTCTTCCAAATTGTCTGATACACGAAATTATAGTATTGCAAATATAATGGCATATTCAAAATACTCTGTTGTTGCTTCAATATACATATCCTGCTGATATGCATCAATACTATTATTCAAAACGATGAACCCTATCATCCGATAAACAAAATATCTGTTCATTACAAATAAATATGAGATGCATGTACATATTAATAAATTGTTTACAAAATGATCGTCTTATTACGAAGTCATCCTAATTCTCCGATAATTGACTGTCGGGATCGACAAGGAAATAATTCATCAGCGCATTTATTCAAAGGCGGGAATGTTTAATCAACTATTATCGGTATATGACTTGGGTTATTAGAAGGTCATATCTACTTTTACCACCTGTTATCGGTTAGTTCGACTTCTCTGCCCTCAAATTGGCCGGAACTAATTTGATAAAGAGCTGTCAGAAATACATGTTCTTTCGAAAGAATGTATCTTAGTATTGTCCCAGTATGATTACACAATAATATGACAATATTCATTTATTTGATTTGTTTTGTTCGATATAGTGTTGCCCATGATTAGTAAGAAATAGGTGTGATGTGACTCTTTGTGCCTTCGATATATAGAAAATACCTAGACATTCTACAGGATATTGACTTTTTGTGTGGTTATAACAATTTTTTGTTTTACTTCATGTGATAATGTCTTATCAATATTATTATTTTCGATTTTAAAAAAGTAAAAAGAGATGCAAGTGTAAATTGAGAGATATCACACCAACAATATAACTAAAAAGAATACAACTTAAAGACACCAATACTTCAAGATGATAACATTGATGGTGCCAATTTTACTGAACCAGATACGCATTTCTACAATAAATGTTTTTTCAGTGATGCTCATTGAACATTTGAACATCCAAAACTTATTTAAAACACGAAGAGCTTAGAAACAAAAAAAGGACAAAGAGTATAGCCAAAGTCGGGCAAGGAACCAGAGCTTTTGCATGAGGGAGATACATTCCTTAACAACGTTTCTTACTTCTTTAGGGCACATTTACATGCAGCTGGGTTCAAAATGATTTCAGTTGCAAGTACTTAACTCACCCCCACCTACACAATACTGGTTTTATAGATTACAAAAAGTTTTCTGTATCAATTTTCTACAGACGGAAAGTGTAAAATCATCCCTCTTCATCATCGTAAATGAAATTAAATTTTAATAGAAGAAAAAGTCTCAAAGAAATCATTTCTGTTCAATCGAAAACCTGTTACAGAATTTAAGATTACTGGGGTATCGCATGGCAAGCAAGATATTCTCACCCTTTCAGGTTACCTTATCTTACTTCCTGTTATTGAAGGACGTTGATATTACCCAAAGTGTTAGTCTGTTTTTGTTTGCCTTCGATTGGTCTTGTTTGTGTATAGTCGTTTGGATTTTGATTCTTGGTTCCCCTTTTAACGTACATGCAGATTCATATATATCTTTTACTTTCTAGCTTGAAAAGACTGCTGCGATATTTCTTGAACCCATATATATATATATATATATATACATACATATATATATATATATGGCGATATTGAACCCATATATAAATATGGTCCCTGGATCTCCGTCCGGCAGTAAACCCTTGTTAAAGTTTTACGTCCGTTTGGCTGTGAGGAATGTATTAATAAACAGACACGTCCGTCTGAATAGGGACGTTAAATCAGAGTATTCATGTCGGGTGAATAACACACGTAACAGAAACATGAGAGATCCGTAGGTGACCTTCAGAATCAGAATGGTTTCATGTCCTGAACGTGCATGAATTAATAGCAAGACGTTAAGCAATCAACAATAAATTAATGTGCAATATTTTTAGAGTCTTACTTAGTAATAAACATCGATTCCATCAATTAGCATCTAACTAATGTCTGTAAAAATCTAGTAAGTGAGCAAAATTTGTTACATAACGTTTGTATAACATTTATCTGTACACAACACCGGGAAAATAAAACTTGGTAAATTAAATAATATAAAGTTTGTTCTCTGTAACTGCACAAACATCAATAAATCCCAAAAAATGTATAATCATCTGTATTTATTCATATTCACTTATCTGTTGCACTACATGGAGCAAATGTTTTTATGTAATTACGCAAAAAAAACCTTTTTGATCTTTATTGTAACATATCATGTGCATAATAATGCCACTGACCAAATTTTGTTCGGTTATAAATAATCGAACTGATTAGTTTATTATACTTTAAAGTTATTATCAAGTCGTAAATAACACATATATTGACGTCAATCAGCGTGTCGAATCAGTTAAGTTTGTTTTTATTGTTGATTCTTTTAAAGATGCTAAATGCAAACAAGGAGATAATATATTCGATAAAAGAAGATATATTTTTATATTATTGATGCTCCTAGACATTAAAATGTCTATAGATCATATCATGACACTGCATCCCTATAGTTGCCTATATTATACCATTGATGTTTATTATTTATGTATTATTTTGTTTCATAAAGCTACTGCTAATAAAGTGCAGCTTAAACAACACTTATATATTTTCTCCATTCATTAATTTTAAATAACCATAATAATCTTAAAATCTTAAAAAGCGTTGAGTATTTTTCTTTTAGTAACGGCACATTCAGGTGATAAAAATGATAGGACACAATTTCATATCAGCAGGTTAAGTATATGTTCTTTGATTTCACTTACAGTATTTGTTAGCATTCTTTGAGACGGTATTGTGTAATTTTTATTTTGTTAGTGTCTTTTTTTTTTTTTTTTGTCATCTGTCATTCTGTTATTACGGACTAAGTGCTTTTCTTCTGCTGTTTTGTTTTTCTTGTATGATTTTTGTTTGGTTTGTGTTATATATGTCCTGACATTGAAAAATTGTCTGAACTTGTATTCTGATCATTACCGAATAATAAGACTTTAAGTTGATATCAATTTATTAATTTCTTACATAGTTTTAAAGATATTCTTTTGTTTTTTTGTTGTTTTTTTTTTTTTTTTTGCACAAGGAACACTCCCTAAAAATCCAAATTAAAACAAAACAAAGCATTCTTTCAGATTTATATTTGTTTTTGTTTTCCATGAAAAGCAGCGGAAGTTCATCACAGAAAAAAGGGCATGGTAGCATTTTGATTTAATAAAATGATAGCTGTTCATTAAAATAAAATCTCAATGTATCACATCCAAATAATTGGAATATTTAGTTGACCAATCACAATCAAAATTGTTTGATTAACTCTAAAATAGCTTCCATGTCTGATTATTCCACCTAAAGCTTTATTACTGAATTTGTTTTCTTTACCCCTTGTTAATCACAGTTTTGTTTTTGTCATTAGAAAGACCACTACCGTATAATTAAATACGTCTATTTACCTATTGCTGTCATATCATTTATCAAGCTAATTATTGATTTAGATGTGTTGATCACTTTACCATTGTCTGCTTCAATACCAATCCAATAAACATGCCTCAAGTTATAAATCATTTGCAGAATAATGATAGTGGGCAGTAAGCAATTGTTCAAAAGCTGTCAAGAGTAATAAACAACATATCATCGTTTAAAACTGTCCTTAATCAAACTCATAATTGACGTTTGTGAATGAAAGCCAAAAGTTCATGTACCTAAGTAGGCAAAACCAATCAAAACATCTGACTTCCAGTACCTAGTTCAATTTGGGACTTGACTGTTGTCAAACATTCTTTTTTTTTAATTTCTTGTTTGTTTAAACATATTTTATTTTATCAAAGTAAAATGGATTGGACACAAGTAAGCCATACTTATGAAGTCCGCTCCGAATAACGATAATTTACAATACAATATTAATATGAGCATGCAATATCAAAATAAACAATACTTTACGAGTCTATCAATTGAGAAAAAAAAAAAATAAAACAGAAATAAATGTAAACATTGGAAATGATGATGATGATGATGATGATGATGATGATGATGATGATGACGTGGATGTACCTTAAATACACTTTTTCTACATAAGAAGAAATCTCTCAGACCTTTTAATAAATTCGAATACGTGTTTGAATATATTCACGTTTTGTTTATACGAGAGATTCGGATTACCAGAAGTAAGTAACTTACTATTCAGTATAAGGTCATTAGGAAGCCATCTTAGATTGTTCATCAGAATTTCTCTCTGGTGTGTATATAAAGAGCAGTCGAAAAGGAAATGGTGTACAGTCTCAATGTGACATCCACAAAAGCAAGATGGATCAGCAATTATATTGACTCTAAACAAGTCATAGTTCAAGAAAGATGAGTAGTATCTGAATTGTGTTAGAATCATATTTAGTTTCCTCGGTCCATATAGATAGTGCTTAGGTACATCTTTAACCTTTTTAATTGGATTTTAAACTTTGATATAGAGTCTGATTTTCGAAGGGACAAATCGGTATGATTCCAAAGTCTAATAGCTGATGGTATAAAAGATTCTTTAGTAAGAGATAATCTACAAAAAGGAACAATGATGTCATTGCCATTTCTCAAGGGATATGCAGTTGAGCTCTGTACACCAGGTGGAACAAGTTTGCATAGATAATCCGGAGCTTGGTTATGTTGAATGTTATAAAACATTTGTAATTTTCGTCTTTTCCTCCTGTCAGCTAAAGTTTCCCACCCAATTTCCTCATACAGATTTTCAGATTTTGTAAATATAGGTAAACCAGTAACTATTCTAGCAGCTTCTAGCTGCAAACTTTCAAGTTTATTAGCATATCCTATCCCGCAATTATCCCAAACTTCAGTTGCATATTCAAAAATTGGTCTTATAAATACTAAATAGAGTTTTTCTAAGTTTTTCCTACAAAGTTGATACTTAAGTTTTCTCAGGATATTTAAATGTTTCGTAACACTGATAATCAGATTGTCTATATGACTATTCCACCGAGCATCAGAGCAAAACGTTACCCCAAGGTGTTTGTGACATTTTGTTATAGGGATTTCTTTATCATTTAAGCAGAATTTTAGAACGGGTGCATCATTATTTGAAAAAATCATTATTTCTGTTTTGTCTGGATTAAAAGACATAAGCCACCTCTGTGACCATTCGTTCAGCTCTTCGAGGTCACGACCAATAACAGTTTGTATATGTTCTTGGTCGTTCCCCCAGTAATTAAACGAAGTGTCATCCGCATAGAGTCTAGTTAGAGATGTGAGTTTCTCTGCAATGTCATTTATATATATTATAAATAATAAGGGACCAAGTACTGAGCCTTGAGGTACTCCAGCTGAAAGACTGCAAAATGAGGATGATGATTTATTAATCACAACTTTTTGTTTCCTATCACAAAGATAGCTCTCAAACCAGTTAAGTAAATTACCATGTATTCCATAAGCTTTCATTTTATGCAAGAGCCCTCTATGCCAAACCTTGTCAAAAGCTCTTGAAAAATCACAAAAGACAAAACAACTTATTTCCTTCTTTTCTAGTGAGTTAAGAATACAATTATACATTTCTAGTAGCTGATATACAGTTGAATTTTTTGGCAAAAATCCAGACTGATATTCATAAATTAGTTTATTCATATGTAAATGATTATATACATGTTTAAAAACAATTCGTTCCATGATTTTACCTACACCTTATTAAAGAAATTGGTCTATAGTTTGAAGGTAATGACGAATCACCTTTTTTAAAAATAGCAATAACATTTGCAATCTTCCAGCTAGATGGATACTTTATTTAATATTATTTGTAAAGGAACCGCCTCTTTCTTAGGGCAAATTTTCAGCATTCTGTGACTAATCAAATCTGGTCCCGATGTCTTATTCGGATCAATAGGTTTGATAATATCAATTATTTCATTTTGATTTATGTATATATCTTGAATATAAGTATTAGTTTTTTCTTTAAACTCTGGAATAGGTACATTTTCTTCCTCGAGTTTGGATATCAAACCAAAGTATTTGTTCAACAAGTCGCACTTCTCACTATCCTCATAAACTATGTCACTGAAATCCTCATCTTTTATTATGTTTTGTAGAGGAGGAATATTATTTGAACTCTTATTCGACTTTATTAACATTTTCATTATTTTCCAATAGTTTTTTTAATTTGGGGCATTACTCAATATGATGTTATCTAAATTAGTTTCAAATCTTTCCTTGGCAAGTTTTTTTAAATTGTTAACTCTGTTTCTCTGTTTCTTGTACTTCGCAATATCCGATTCTCTTTTAAATTTCAGGGCATATTTTCTAAAACGATCTCGTTTTCGAATTTCTCTTTTTAATTCACCATTAAACCATGGTTTATCAGAACTACGTATAGTAACTAATTTAGTGGGAATGCACTCCCTCGCGATATTCAAGAATGTTTCAGTAAATATTCCAGATAGTTCATCCACATCTTTATTATCAGGAAGCAGTGCATTCCAGTCAACGTCGTCCATTTTTTCAGAGAATTTTACTTTGTCAACTTTTTCATAAATCCAAATTTCTCTTTTATACGAACGTGTAATAGTTGTCGGACACTCGAGAAAAATTATTGGTGCATCGTGGTCACTTATATTAGTAGGCGTTGGTAAAACATCTGATATAAAGTACGACAAAGTGTCACTTAAAATAATTGGATCAAGTAGTGTGCTACTGTGATTTGTCACTCGAGTTGGTTTATCAATAACATTTCGTAAATTAAATATATTTAAGATTTCAATTAATTTGTTGTTTTGCGTCTTGAATAAATCACTGTTCAGGTCACCAGTAATTACAATATTTTCACTGAATTGATAAGCCAATCCTATTGCATGATTTAAGCGTGTCCAATAATGAAAGTCGTTCGATTCGGGAGGTCGATAGGTATTGCAGAGTAAGAATGTTTGACCTTTCGCACGGATTTCAACCCAGAGAGTTTCATCTGATTGATTTTCAAGATCATTTCTACGGAGAATACCAATATCGTCTTTTGCATAAATAAGGAGGCCGCCGCCAAAATTGTTATGATCTTTTCTGATGATTTTTTTTGAAAATGAATTAAGTTCGATGTCTTTGTCGCATATGTTTGGATCTAAGTGTGTCTCTGTGAGAGCTAAAATATCAAATTCATCGCTGAAATTGTCTAGGAACTCTAGTTTATTCCTTATACTACGGACATTTAAAGTGCATATTGAAATAGATTTTTCATTGACCGTTAAAGGTGTATTCGATTCCTTCATTTCACAAGGTCCAGGATTTGTTTCAATATTCCCAATAATTAGGATTAAGTGAAGTACAGAAAAACTATGTCGATGTTTGGATTTACTGATTGTAGAAGAAAAAGTGAGAAGATTAAACAAGTTGACCGTAAGTTTGTTATCAATATTTCGTAATATGAGCTAGACTGACAGTCGAGAAATTTAAAAGTCTTTTTTCTTGTCATATGAAATGAACCTATGGCTGCCCTGTAGTCTTCTATACTGTTACCCATTTTTCTTCCAATGTCTTCGTACTAAAACTTTAAACCTCACCACTGCCGAGCTGCTGTCCAAGTATGAAGTCATTCTGTTTATTAGTTTCTAAGAAAAGTGTGACAAAAATATTTGTTGGGCTGCTGATTAAATATGATCATTCTAAGGGGTAGTATTGGAGAGATAATATTAATGATGACAAATTTTAAGTTCATTCACCATATTGGAAACATAAAAGTATCAGCCAACAAGAAGTAGGTAAATGACAGATCCATTAAGTGTTCGCATGTTACAACTCATAACCATCAAGATGCTGTCCAAATATGAAATCCATCTGTTCAGTAATTTCTGAATAAAAGAGTGACGAAATAATTGTACGATACACGGAGGGTGGTTGCGATAATACCACCATTCCTACAATTTTGACAAAGAGCACACCTGTATCTACCATGCAAGTATATCAAAACACTCAATATTTTTCTAGGCAATACATGTGAACACATCTTTGAACATTTATTATTATAGATAACCAATTTATTGAAGGTTACACAAGTTAGACATACACTATTGATCATGGCTCCCTCGGGCAATAATTTACAAAACTTTTAATTTGACGATGTATATATCAATATCTCAACTCAGCACTAAATGGGAAAAAGGGGGTAACATTTTAATAATTCAACTTCGAATAGATCAATTTTACATAATAATATTATGAATATTTTACTTACTGGTCGACTCTTTAATGATATAACAGCTACTCTAGGAATTCGAAAATATACTAAGAATGAGAATGACAAATTGCATACATCTATTGAGACAAAGGTTCGTTACTGGGTGCTAACTCCTTTGGACACATGCACATATAAATGTCATAACATTATTTAGAAACTTCAATGAAAATTAAAGAACCATCACTCAATAAAAAAGAATTATAAGATTTTTCTCAGGATTTTTGTTCAAAGCGGCACAACTATAGAATCACCTTTCCAAAAATTTAAATAGCCGCTAATTAAAGATTGTTAACAGTAAAAATGCCTGCACATCAGCATTGACATGATTTATAAGAAGTCTTTCTTAAATTGTCCGTTTGAAAATTCAGAAATTATAAAGAAACTAAGGTTTCAACTACCTCAAGCAAAGTTGAACTTGGATGGAAATTTTGAGAGACAAGCTTAATATCCAGACCCTGTAAATCTATTAATAATATAGATGCTCTCTTAACCCCTCATTGTAGCAGCCAAAAAAAGAAGTCTGAATTTAACGAGACAAGTCCAAAAAGATATGTGTAACAGTCATTTTAGGCGGGCTGTTGAACATTTTTATAACAAGGAAGCTACTGTCACATATTAGCTTGTACAGAATACTATTGTAGATTGATGATCCGTTCATCGAAGAAGCAATCCTGTCTTTTTCTAGTTTATATACCTTACATATTTCATCACTAAAGCTGACTTCATACTGGAGACTGTCCGTGACTATCCCGGTCGACACCACAAGTGTATCAGAAACTTGAGTATTTCCGTCGAATCTGCGTTTACATGGATTTGCAGTTGTCAATGCAGCCATTTTTTTTTTTTTTACATTCTGTTTCCCGGTATATGGTTGTTTGACTTTCTTTATTTTTCCCGTGATATTGACTCGTCTTATTTTATTCTTTTCTATTGTTTATGATATTACCTGTCTTTCAATCCTTTCCTACTGTCCAATGTTTTACTCTTATTTATGCCTTGCATCGATTGGTATCCTCCAACATTTATCTTTTCCCTCAATTTATGAGTAGTTGGAAATCTTAGGAATCAGAATGATAGGTTTTAGATTATATAGTCTATATTGACAGAACATACAACATTTCAATGGACACAGCAATACAGTAATTGAATTATATCTTTATCTGTGCATTGAATTTTATTGTATTGTTTCTTAATAAATCAGGAACTCCTCTTATTAGTTGTATGTCATTTTGTATTTACTTTACAATTGAAAATAAGACAACTCAATTATTTATATTACGAAATGAATTGTATGGACTTTAACAGATTCGTTCTAATTACAAACAGCGATGTAACTGTATTATGAATATGAAAACTTGTCAAATCATTCCATTGCTGCTGTTTTATGTGATTATGTTGGTGTTTTCGAATATTAGAATATTTTCAATCAATTTGAAATAAAGTACACGAAGCCGTACATGTGACATTGTAACCAATCTAGATAATTTTCATGTTTTCAGTCAGAAGTAACCTAAATTGGAGGCTTTGTAGCATTAGTTGGTATTCATTTTATTAGCAATTGAATTTAAATTTGGCAAAGGAAGGTTAAAATATTTAAATACGGTATATTGTCAAATGTTGAGATATTTTATTTCCTCTTCCTATGACTGTTTGGTTCTCAAATTGATATTTATGTTGTGCACACTATACAAAAAACGAAAAATAGCCTCTTAAATATTGAAAGAACATCATAATAACAATTTTGCGGCAAAGTTACCTCGAATCATTCATCTGTAGCCTTGTAAAATTTGTATCTCCACAGTGCATGGTTACCATGAAAAAAACAGCAATCTGAAAATTTAAACTTTTAGTAAAATGTTGATTTAACTTATACGTGAACAATAATTGAATGACATTATTTGTTGATTTTGCAAAGCCTTGATCCTGTTTGGAATGCAGGACTTGGGTTAAAATTGATAAGATTGTCAGTAAACGGTAAATTTAAAAAACTATTGCAAATATGTGTAGTACATTTTGTAATAAGTCGTTAAACATCCCCGTAGTAGTAGTATATTATATGAATTGGAAATTTAACTTTATTATTCTCTTGAACGTTTTTGTAATATTGTACGCAGACGATACAGTTTTGTTTTCAGAGTCACAAAATGACTTACATATACAACTTGACTTTTCGAAATTGAAAGTGAATCTACAAATAGAAAATTGTAAATTTCTCGATAGATCATAGTTAACCTTACAACATTAGGTTTCAATAAAATAACATTGTTACAGTATTAGAAATTGTTAATGAGTTTACATATCTTCGTGTCTTATTCGGCAACACACAAAGTTTTTTCAAACGCTTAAAAAGCACAATCAGATAAAGCAATATGTGCTATGTACGACGATATCAGAAAAGAAAGATTAAACAATCTTCTTGTAAAATGTCAATTGGAATTAGTTGACAAGATTGTTTAACTCACTTTACTCTATGGCTGTAAAGTCTGGAATTTTGGAATCTGTCATTTAAAGGATAAATATAAAGTGAGATGAGTTTAGAATTTCTCAAATGACTGACCAAGGCTTTTGATTGATTTAAAAAATATATAAAATCTGTTTCAAGCAATGAAATGAAACTAAATCACCACTAATCATTTAATCGTCAAATCTTAAGGAATATTGAAAGACCAGATATTGAGCCACCATGTAGAAATTTCTCTAGTGCCATTAAGTCTTTTTCTTTTATATTGTCTAGAGTTTTCTACAGACATCATCGTGATATTCACACACAGCGACACTAAATAATCCCATACATTGATTACAAATTTTTACCATTTTTTGATATATATGAAAACTTCATTCGACTTCCAAATCGACCATTCTTTCGAGAAATTGTTTTTGACTTAATATCATCGGATAATTTTTGCGTATGAATAATTTCTTTTTGGAATACAATGATCAGCGACTCGATTTTATAAAATTTTGAGTAGACGGGTCAACAATAATTTCAAATACCTCCGATTTCATATGGGGGTCCCTTCGGCTGTAGGGATGTACTGATACGCAGCCACGTCCGGTCAGAATAGGGACCTTAAAGTTTATGCCATGTGTTGGGAGAGTTCCACGATATCTTCACGTTAAAGAACCCCTGTAGTCATTCTCCATAGATTGCATGCCTCCTATCCATCATAATAGACTCTTCCTTTTCTAATGGTAGTCCTAATGTCCCGCCCTTCATCCTATTGTTTTAATAGTCAATTTGTTCTCTTCCTGAATATACATGAAATGTTTGCAACTAGACGTTAGACAAGCAGCAATTAATCAATTATAAATACATAGTTACACATAAAATGGAAGAGGTATTATACAAGTTCAAAAATATGCAAAACTATTTTCAATTTATTGAAAAAAGAGAGTGGTACAACATTATCTGGAAAACGAAGTGCAGAAATGAAAACTGTGATGTCAGTTTAATATCATATGAATAAATAAAACAAAAATAAATACATCTGAACTTCTGAAAATACATAATTCCTTGATTGAATATATTGAAAAGTAGATCCAACTTAATTAATTTTTTTTTTTTTTTTTTTTTTTTTGTTAATTTGGGAAAATACTATGCTTACAATTTCATATTTACATGCTATTTTGATATTTGATAAAACTTATTTAGAATCAATCTATAATTTCATAATTGCATAACGATACGAAATTGTTCAACAACTAAAATTGAAAATGGAAATGGGAAATGTGTCAAAGAGACAACAACCGACCAAAGAGCAGAAAACAGCCGAAGTCCACCAATGGGTCTACAACACAGCGAGAAAATCCCGCACCCGGAGGCGGGCTTCAGCTTGCCCTTAACAAAAATGTGTACTAGTTCAATGAAAATGGACGTCACATTAAACTCCGAAACATATAAATGAACTAAAATTTAAAAAAAACATACAAGACTAATAAAGGCCAGAGGCTCCTGACTTGAGACATGTTTTGTGAGATCTCAACCCTCCCCCTATACTTCTAGCTAATGTAGAATAAACAAATACCCAGCAAACTAACCCACTCGCATTTTCAAGATTACTTGAAAATTAGTCTGTTCGATATCAATAACTACAATATCAACCATACATAATGTTTAAAAGAATATAAATTTCAAAATATGGGATTCAACCTGATTTTTGTGATGAGCTATTGAAATGCGATCTTAATATTATTTTCGGTAGATTAAATGAGCGAGTAGGTGGATTGAACGTGAAGAAATAGGATAGTAAATCTGTCTCGGCAAAAAGTATTATCTGTTGAAATATTGTTATTTGATAACTGAAATATTAATTTATTGTTTATTATAAGCCTTGTGTTCCAAATAGACCAATAAATCACTGTAGTCTATTGAGAATTCCATATACATACCACAATATTGTATCGTCTCTTCTACTTTAATCATCCTCCCAGGAAATATTAAATTAAATTCTTCCTAAAAAATCAATTTGCAGTACATTTTCAAACTTTCGATTATTGGAAATTAATATTTACATTAGATAATGTTGAAATATTGTTTGAATTTCAGTCATTCCTTAAATGACGATTGGTGACCATGAAATGTTTATTATCGGTTACCACGTGATGTTTGGTTAATTGTTACTGTTTTCATGACGTTACATGCGCTTTTTATCTATGTTAAATCAAAGATAGTATTTAAAAATATTTAGAACCAAAAATCACCAAAGATCCCTCACTTTTGGTTTTATCAGACTCGCTTTTCGTCTATATAACTCGTCAGTGGATCTTCATTGAGTCAAATACAATTTGGTAACGTTTAAAATTAGTTTAGATATATATATATGTTTCCCTGAATTTATTAAATTTATTACACGAGGGCCGTTTACAAAAAAGTCTATACTTACATTCCAATTTTTACTTAAATTTATTGTATCAAAACCCAATGTGGGTACTTTAAGGTTCTAACAACATTATAGCTTATATCTGAACAAACACATAAACGCAAGAAAAAAAAACCCGCAATTTTGACAGATTTTGACAATACTATAACAATATAATAATAAGTACAATGTACCTATCCAATCCTATGTATTTCGGATACAAATTAAGTCTTGTTAGCTTCGTCCTTCGATGCAAAATTTGACAAAAGCAATATAAATTTGCAATTATGTGTTGATATGCCTTCAACAGCAACATTTAGCACTTAATAGCATTTTCGATGAAAATTTGTAAAATTGTTAAAGAATATATTAAGTGTATGATATATATAGGTTCTTTCATATTCACTTTCCAGTATGATTTGACAACTTTCAGATTTACACCATGTAAGTAAATCAAATACAGGGAAAACTGACCATACCTCTTTTGTCTTTTCGGACTGTCCCTGGTTCGTGATGATTTCATCAAAAGTAAATTGAATGAAACACATATAATGGATGTCGTCTGCAACTCTTCTATTTAAACTGTTTTTTTTTCCACAAGAGTTGGACTTCGGACCTCTGCTTTTTAAAATTTAAATCAATGATATCGCTGATCTGTAGATTTTTGAAGGAAATGATGTATCATTTAGCTAATCTGACCGTGATATAATTCAGATAATTTAAGTCTCGCAGTAAGTGACCAAACAGTAACAAATGACTTAATATGTCTTCTAAATGTTGATTAATCAGGACTTATGCTATTTTGTAACATTTAAATCTATTAATTAATTTAAATAAAATATATCAGTAAAAAACTTACAAAAACATTTGCGGGTACAATTTTGTTAATTGAAGATATAAGATTGAATGTGATTTAAATAAAATAATATATGAAGTTGGAATATGCTTTGGAAACCTACAGACTAAGTTGAATAATATGTCTAGTTTTTATAAGACTGTGTCTTGAGGACGTATGTGAACTTTGGGATGAACGTGTGTTGGTATTACTAAAAATCCTGAGGAATTAACTTTTGAAGCCGCTAAAATAATAACTTCTTGCAATCTATTATAGTTAGTTATATCTGGCTCATGGACATTTGTTTATTAAAATGGAAGACTATGGCCAATAAGAGAAGTTTTTTTTATTAGTCGTGATAAAATTATTAAAAATTAGCATATGCCTGTGTATCCATTATGCAACGGAGAAAAAAAAGGATTCCCTTCTGTAGAATAAAAGAACTAATGAATCACATGCATTTATGCACCATTCTTGTACCAACAAAGTAACATGTGGTACCACGCTAAATATCATTTCCTTATTCGCGTATACTATACTAAAACATTTTGATAATCATGACTTGCAACTGACTGTTGGTTAGGTATAGAAGTTTTTACTTCAGACATTTTGTACCGAAGTAAAGAGCAAATCGATCTTTAATTACATGTTTTGTTATTCAAGGAACGGTTAGCAAGGTGGTATAAACAACATTAGCAGGAGCATACAAATCAGGATCCTTACATAAAATTACAATTATTTTCAAGTCTTTTTTTATTTGTTTGGTTTCTTTTGATATGTTCGTTTTCTATTCAACTTACAAGAAAATAGGAGTTAGACTGGCTCTACGCTTACTCTCTCTGTTATTCATATGTGTAAATTGTAATAAGGAGAAGACTGAATTTGTTGGGGAAACATGTATCCGACAGTATCAACATTTGATAAAGAACAATATCTTTAACAAAAGTCAGAGTTATCGGACGTTGGTAAGAGTTGGGTTTAAAGAAACTTTCGTTTAAATACTGTAGTTGTTTCATGTGGAGCAACATGACAAGAGATATTTTCCAGAAAACAGTGAAAACGGGAATTGTAACACTTTTGTCAACTTTAAACATATCTTCTGAAATGTTTATCGGTGTACATAAACTAAAACCTTTTAATAATAAAATGCTTCGCTGAGCCCAGCCTGATTCGACCGCAGAGGTCGAACCCTGAACAGTTGGGTCAAATTTGGACACACTATTCAAGCTTGATACTGTCTGAATTTGGATTGTGATCAAATTTTTGACATAATAAAGGTTTCTGACACAAATTAAATGTGGTCATAGATCTTAAAAATCTATTGCGCAATACTGTGCAATTGAAGATTTCTTCCTGAAACTTTTCAAAAAATTTGAAATTTGAAAAATTTTGAAAAAAAGAATCCCCCATCTTTTTGAACTTCCTTTTGTGGTATTGAACCTTCTTGTTAAATTTCATAGAGATCCATTCACTAAAACTAAAGTTATTATCCGGAAACCAAATGTGTCTTCGGACGACGCAGACGACGACATCATACCATTATACGAACCCAAAAAATTTTTTGCGGTTGTATAAAAATCGATGTAAAATCAAGGGTAATCTAGGCACACTTTAAGATCGCAAATTACAAAATTTTAAATTTTTTATGAAAATTCACACAACTACAGACTTGCAAACACAGGTTCAAGTAAAACAACACTGACGTATAAATGTAATGCAATGCTCTCGGTTACTGATAAAAAGTAAAATAACAAAAATACCGAACTCTAAGCAAAATTCAAAACGGAAAGTCCCTTATCAAATGACAAAATCAAAAGCTCAAACACATCAAATGAATGGAAAACAACTGTCATATTCCTGACTTGGTACAGGCATTTCTTTATGTAGAAAATGGTGGATTAAAC
This sequence comes from Mytilus coruscus, assembly GCA_017311375.1. Taxonomy (NCBI): domain Eukaryota; kingdom Metazoa; phylum Mollusca; class Bivalvia; order Mytilida; family Mytilidae; genus Mytilus; species Mytilus coruscus. The sequence goes on from CM029603.1 coordinate 16,158,958, forward strand.
CTGGTTTTATAGCTAGCTAAACCTCTCACGTGTAAAACAGTCATTCTCCTTTAATCTGTACAGGGAAGTTTTATTGTTGATATTTACCCCTTATGTATCTAGTGTTAAATTAGGTATTTATATGACAGACCTTTCTTGGTATTCCTAATTATTGGAAGATTTTATATAGACAGAAAAGTATACCTAAAACGACAAAGTTATTTTCATTTACCTGTATATATTATGAAAACCGGTTTTCAAAAGTGATTATTTTCTAAGGGTTTAATATTTCGCGGTAGTGTTTTGCCATGGCTTTATTTGGACTTGTTTGTTTGCTTTTGGCCTTGAATGTTTGTCCCTAATATTTTATTAACTATGTATTTACTTTCAGGTATCACAGATCAATTTATTCGTTCATAGTGTGTTAATTTACGTTTTGATTGAGTTAAGCCTTCCAATTGATGTTTTATCGTGTGTTTTCTATGTTGTGATGTTATACTATTGTTTCAGAAAAGGAGAAGGTTTGGTACCTTTAAACGTTTAATCCTGCTGCAAATGTTTGCACCTGTCCTAAGTCAGGAATCTGATGTACAGTAGTTGTCGTTTGTTTATGTAATTTATACGTGTTTCTCGTTTCTCGTTTTTATATATACTAGACCGTTGGTTTTACCGTTTGAATGGTTTTACACTAGTACTTTTGGGGCCCTTTATAGCTTGTTGTTCGGTGTGAGCCAAGGCTCCGTGTTGAAGGCCGTACATTGACCTATAATGGTTTACTTTTATAAATTGTTATTTGGATGGAGAGTTGTCTCATTGGCACTCACACCACATCTTCCTATATCTATATAGAATTCCATTACATTGACAAATAAAGCTAAAGGTAGTAATTCATCTGAACTATCTGGTGATTTCTAAATTTAAGGATATATGACAGCAGTTTAACAATACGTATTTTATATTTTGTTTGGTTTTGTTATTTACATTATGAGAGTCCTATTTTACTTTACCTTTTTTTTTCATTTCAGCATGGCCGCCGGAATTGTACAGTATTTGGGAAGCTTATCCATTTCGTTTTGGTGGTGAATTTTGTATTCTCAAATCATACATTCAAGAAGGGACTGCATATGCTTCAGTTTTGACAATTACAGCATTCACAGTTGAGCGCTATGTGGCAATTTGTCATCCAATGAGATTTCAAGGATTTTCAAATCTTTCAAGGTCAATCAAAGTCATTATAGCGGTATGGGTGGCTTCTTTTAGTTACGCTCTACCATACGCACTTTATGGAAAACAGTTTTATTACGTACAAGACCCAAATACAAATGAGCCACTTGAGGATTCGCTCGTTTGTAGCATTCCATTCGAATATATAGATATGATGAAGATAATGTTTCAGGTTTCAACTTTTGCATTCTTTTTTCTTCCAATGACAATAATACTTGTAATGTACATTCTAATCGGAATAACTCTGTATAATTCAGACATGATTGGGGATAATAAAAGTTTTTCAAGGTCAAGTAAAACGAGCGCAGCTTCAAATTCACTAGGACAACGAAATAGTAACCATGTATACGACCCAACAAAAGCACGAAAATCTGTTCTGAAAATGCTGGGTACGTATATCTATTATAAAAATATGGTTTACATGTTTGCTTCTGATGATCTCTGATTTACTAAATTTTTATTATTTAACTTGGTATAGAGACCATTGCCGTTCCGTGCCTCGGTCTTGGTCTTCAGTCCATAAGTGAATAAGTTCATGCATTTGTACGAAATATGTTTCTCAGCCACTTCATTCTTTTTTATACGGGATGAAGTTTATTCATACACATTTTCTCGTTTTAAATAAATTTGCCAAATCTGTAACTTAAATGGCTGTTTCGGTCGTGTGAAATTTTGTTCGGACACTTTTCACATTTTCATCTTCTCTAAATTTTTCTGTCAAATTTAACCAAACTTGACAAGAATTGTACATTGAAGGTCTTCTACAAAGTGATCCTCATTAGAAAAAAAAATATTCCTAGTTGATACTGATTGCCGCCTTAATTCCAAAAATTGCAAAGCGTGAAATGTTGAAGGTTAATGATTGGAAGATCTTATACAAATGATCCTTATTGAATGTTGACCAGGTGGTAAATATGGAGGCAGTGTTGGGACATTTATTATATTTACCAACTAATATTTTAAATGAAATGACATTTTTATTTACATAATCATTATAAATTAAGTCAGTCAGTAAGCAACTGAACTTGACTTTCATTAAATTGGAACCAATTGCAATACGTTATTTTCTTCAGTATACAAATAACACAATATTGTAATATATAGCAATATGATTTGCGAGATAAAATACATAAACCACTGAAAACTGATTGATGAAAGACGATAAAACAAACATTCATAAAAACCACCCACAAAAATGTGCATGTGCAAAACACAACTTCATCGCTTTTGGTGTTTAATTTCAAACGACTGAAACAGTTCTCTAAAAATCATAATGGGAAAACTAAAGCTTTTGACAATGATATAATCCAACTTAAAATCATTGGTAAAAGAAAAAACTTTTTGCAAAATCTTCCTCAAAATACACATTTTTTGTTTTTGCCATGGAATTTTCAGTTCTTCTTTTCGAATGGTGAGTTTGACTATCCCTTTGGTTTCTTTCTATTTTTCCACTACACGAGGCATCAAGTATTACATCCCCACTGTGGCAGTGAATCATCTTTAGCATCCTGTTAACCTAAACGAACACAATAAAGAATGCTGCATGACGCGAGAAATTTAGATTACTTTATTTTCATATTCCAAATCAAAAGCATGATAACAGCAGTAATTTCAATAAGATTTTTTAGGTTATAGCATGCTATATGTACGCGAGGGTTTATTGTGTGCTAGTCTGTATCACGTTTAGTCGTAGATTTAGAATTGGTTCTTTAGTTTACTACATGCATTATAAACCTATCCATAAATGCTGAAATGTCTACCTTTTTCGATTGCAGTTGCCGTTGTAATAGCTTTCTTTTTGTGTTGGGCACCGTTCCATTCACAAAGGCTTATGACATTGTATATTACCGACTGGACACCAGAGCTACATACCATACAAACAACGCTATTTTATATATCTGGTAAGTGGTAAATTAGAATGGTAAAGCATGTGTTTTCTCTGTACGCTGTTCCGTTCCTTGCATCTTAAAACATCACAGATTCTTTTTGGTCCTTGTCATAATTACATTAAAACAAAACAAAAAAGAACCCAAATTAGCAACGCTATGTTCCTTGTAGAATACAACCAATTATAAATTATAATTAGCATGTTGTACTTCTTTGTGGCCTATAAAATTCTACAAAATGAAAAATACATATTACGGTTTTGCGACATCTTATTTTATACATCGCTCAGTGAGGTGTGGGTTATAGTGATGCAACTGTCCGGATAATAATTAAAATACTGCAGGTCCATATCTATTTTTCCATTTAAACAATGTCATGGACCAAAAATACATGTCGAGTTTGATTTTGACGTTTTTTTTTAATTTCAATTACCGTTCAAAAGTGATACCCAGTAGTTATATTAAAACCGTGGATTTTTATTATTTCAAGTTGATAATGATAGTACTTGACAAAACCTTTTGAATCGAAGCATAATATCATACATGTAAACTATTAAATCTAGGACTTTGCCAGATTTATATTTACCGTTCAAGAGTGAAGTCCTTAATTATCTTTAAAAAAGGGTTTGAATTTCTGATAACTGAAGTACAACTGAACAGAATCTTTTTGGATACTGATAAGATGCCATAGACAATAACCTACAGATGAAATGTGAGTTTGACGGATTTGTCACTAACTGATAAAGAGCCCCTTAATTTTCCTAAGAATTTGGGATAGTTGTTTTGTTTCAAGATGAAAATTAAAGTTTACTTTGACATAATCCATTTTAAAATTAAACACAATGTCGTGGACCATAATGTACTGATCAAGCTCGACTTTGACAATGGACATTCACCATTCAAGAGTTATTTTGCGGGTGGGGTATCTGTAATAACTATATCACCTAAATCTAGATTATCTGCTTTTTATTATTTCTACTCGAATATACCAAATCAATATTATTGTCATTAAACATTTACAGTATTTTTGTGGTAATACAAATTTAAACAAACAATAAACAACAAAATAAAAACAAACAGTAAACAAAAAAAAAAAAAAATACATTAGTGATAAATATACAAAATTACAATATTAATAGCCATGTTACAATCAGACCTCTACAGGAAGCGGCGTTTAATATATAAAATAATTTTTCTTCATCAGGGAAATGAATGAAATGTTCATCATCTAATTGTATATCATTAAAAAGATTGTGTCTGATAGTCTGCTTTACCTTGCAATTCAGAATAAAATGAAATTCATCTTCGATGACTTTCCAGGTTTTGCACAGTCTTTGTTTTCGAGGAATTTTAATGTAACGACCGTTTTTTATTTCAAGACCATGGTCACTTATACGAAGTTTAGTAAAAATATTCCTGATAGAAAAATCATTAAACATTAAGTAAAAATTGGCTTCAAGTGAAGGTTTTAGTTCTTTATACAGAAAAAAATTGCTACTTTCGTCGATGTTTTCTATTCAACTTTTATATAAATCTTTATAATAGTCATTATTTTATTTTTAATTTCTGATTTTAAATGGTTTACATCTGTAATATTCTTACAGTTGGCCACTTTGTTATTAAGGTTATTGTCTGGAAAGACGTTTTTAGTATATGTTTACCAAAAGGTATACACCTTGTAAATCAAGGGATTTTTAAAGTGCGAAGACCTCTTTCAATAATGAGTTTAAATGATATACCGATGAATATTATGTTTAGGCCAACGTTGATTATATAGACCTTCTCTCTAAAAGTCTACCATCATGTTAGAACTAGCAGCTGATATCTTAAAATACATATTCGATACAATAAAATACGTTTTACCTCGTTCCAATCAATCGATATATATATATGAACTTGATAGTTTGGAATTTCTCTTATTTTTTAATAAATTTAAAATATAATCAGTGAGTGACAATGTTACGTTTTCGTGTTTCCGATGAAAATGAGTTAAAAAGGCTTCATATACACCATCTTCGAATTACATATGGAGATATTCATAAACATGTTTTGTTGCATACTATATCATTAACAGATAAAATCTGCTTCGCTACTGAGAAAAAAAGTGACAGACACAGATCTAAACGTACTTAATAAAATCTGTAAAGGAAATGACAACGCTAAGCTTTAATCATACATTTGTATATCTACAGAACAAATAAATGGAATGACTGTATATTTTCAGGAGTTCTGTATTTCGTCAGCTCAACGGTTAATCCTATATTGTATAATTTAATGTCCAAGAAATTCAGACAAGCGTCAAAGAAGACATTGTGTAAATGTTGTTTTAAAAAAGAGTTCAGCTCAAAAGCAAGTCTTTTTGGTAACGGCACATACAGAGATAGACCATCACAGTATTCCTACAGCAGGATTTCAAGGAATGGAATGATCCAGAGCCGATCCACTACCCTGCACGAGACGTCAGTTGCTGATATTTCTGTGTAATAAGACGATTATATTATATTTACCTATATAAAAACAAGGATACTTATAATGCTGCACATGTTAATAATTAAAATTAATTCATTATTTTCGTGGTAAACATTTTATACGATTGTTGGAGTAGTTCCGAACATTTAACTTTGTTAGTTTTATTCGATCTATTATTGTTTTCAAGATGTCAAACACTTACTTGCATTGCCTTATATTTTAGCCATGGCGACCGAATTGGATTACCGAAATATATTTGTGAGACATAACAATGAAGATATTGATTAATGTTAAATTTGTTTTAGTAGTCTCGGGAGACGATACACCGTTCTTTGATTTCTGAATTACAGTAAATTAAAAAAACGGTTTTTAAGTATCTTCATGTTGAAAAATGAGTTGTTATATTATTGCCAATGAGACAACTATCCACCTGTGACAAAATGACAAGGATGTCAACAGCTGGTGGTCTTTAACAAAGAGCAATACACATATTGTAAAGTAAGCTATTAAAGGCCCCGGCATGACAAATTGTGAAACAATCCAAAAGAGGAAACCAACAGCCTTATTTAAGTTGTAAACAATAAAAGAGAAGCAATTATGGAATACAGCAACCAACGAAAACTACTGAATATCAGGCTCCTGACTTGGGTGAGGCGTATAAATAATGTGGCGGTGCATGCTAGAAATATTTAGTTTTTCATTTTATCATACATCTTGCTTTCACTAAGAGTTTAATTTTTTTTTTTTTTTTTGGGGAAATAATATCGTGGAATGAATTTCACGTCAACCTTTTGAAAGAAAGACTACATGACTGCAATAATTTCAATATTATTATTGTTTGTGCAGAATACGGATGTTTTTGTATTTTAAAATGTAAGAATTTTTCTACATACATTGTGTATTCACGATTTCTATTTTCCTCCTGCATGGCAACAACACTATTGTTACTCAATGTAAAATAGTTTTAAAGATTGAAGTGCGTCTTTCCTAGAACAGTTAAAGCGATTAAAGAGTGTATTTCAAGTGTAATTCCCGGAATACATATATACTGTGTAACACTTTATCCTGCTTTCAATTAGCTTGAACCTGCACACTGAAATTTTCCTAATAATACAACTAATTGAGTATAACAATTTCTTTCTATTGTAGGCATAGACACCATGTGTAGATTATTTTCTTCAAGTTTATGTGGACATTGCACGCTTTTTGCATGATTGATGCAAAGGATTTAAATATTTGACAGCATGGCGCACAATTTTAAACTTTGATCCCACCGGTGAATTTGACATGAGAATTTCACTTTTTTCTGTGTTGTAAAGACATTTGTTTTTAAATCACATTTATTATTTACGTAGCATGCTTTCAATTTTATTTCATTGCAATGTGTTTACGACTTTTGTCACTCACTAACGACTGCACAGATTCACATTTAATCAGAAACAGTGCAAAAAGAAAGTTATGATTGGGAAGTTAACAATTTAATTCCAGAATGTCAGTGACTTATCAGCTGAATTTGTTTGTTTTTTAAGTGCCCTTGTCGGACTGAAAATGTCTAATCGTAGGATTTACCGGTTTAAACCCGTCATTGGATATCAGATTAAACAGCTACGTTTTCCGAATTGATAAAATGGACAGTTTGAAAGGATTGTTTGTCTGTGGAACGTCGATAGATACGAAAATCGGGAAATCTCCATAACCAGCTGGGAGTGTGATATGATGAAAGTTAAATGCACGTTTCAAGTTTCCATTACGTTTCTATCATCCCATCGTAGACTAACTTTAATTGATATTGTATTGGTCAATAAAGTCTGAAACAATCAAATTTGGTGTCCTTGACATTATGACTGAGAAAATTCTTATATATGCCAAGATACAGCATCAACACGAATGAACTGAAATTGCGATACACAGCTAGAGGTGTAAACATAAAATCAATTCAAAGTTGTCATTCTAAAGGAAACTTTTGTTTCCTTCTGAAATGTTATTTTAAACCATGTGGCAAGAAAAAATTAAAAATGCAAATAACAATATACAGATATGTTAAAAGCTACCATATATCTTGAATAAACAAAGGATAAATATAAAGATAAATATATTTACCTCCTCGGTTCTGCACTTCTTGAATTATAATAGATAGAATATTCGGCATAAAGTCTTTGAATTTTTTGCACTAACTACAGTTAACTCTATCATTCACAAGTCAGTACTGCAAAAGACATAGTTGGTATGCAAATATTATAATAATAAATCTTTACCTCACAATGTCTGCGAGAAATTCTTTTAGTAATTTTCAGATTTCACATTCAGCATAGTTCCACAGTTGTGAATTCATGCACAGTCTAGTATTATTTTGTGGCACTGTTTTGTTTCATTTTAGGTCTTTACATTCGTATTATATGTTATATGTTGAGGATACACTGTGATTTTTTAAGAAATATTCCGTACATTTCAGTTAAAGTATTTTCTTTTTAAAAGGAGGATTGAGGAGGCAGTTGGACGATCGATGCTATAATTTTGTTTAACGATACCCGATACTACACGACGGATAGCTGTTTCAGAAACTCCAGAGAATCCATACGATACATAGAATAGGGAATGGAAACGGGGAATGTGTCAAAGAGACAACAACTGACTAAAGAGCAGAAAACAGCCCAAGGTTACCAATGGGTCTTCAACGCAGCGAGAAAAACCCCGCACCCAGAGGCGGGTTTCAGCTGCCCCCTAAACAACAATGTATACTAGTTCAGCGTAATGGACACCACACTAAACTCCGAAACATATAAATGAACCAAAATTTTAAAAAAAATCAAGACTTACAAAGGCTAGAGGTTCCTGACTTGGGACAGGCACAAGAATGCAGCGGGGTAAAACATGTTTTGTGAGATCTCAACCCTCCCCCTATACTTCTAGCCAATGTAGAAGGGGTAAAACATGTTTTGTGAGATCTCCACCCTCCCCCTATACCTCTAGCCAATGTAGAAGGGGTAAAACATGTTTTGTGAGATCTCCACCCTCCCCCTATACCTCTAGCCAATGTAGAAGGGGTAAAACATGTTTTGTGAGATCTCAACCCTCCCCATATACCTCTAGCCAATGTAGAAGGGGTAAAACATGTTTTGTGAGATCTCAACCCTCCCCCTATACCTCTAGCCAATGTGGAGTAAACAAACACACATAGTATATAATATTCATATTTGTGAAAAAAAAATCACTCTACTTGCGTATAGTTTTATTGGACTCTTTAAAGAATGATTAAAGCAATGAATGATATATATGGTATATACTATATAATCCACTAGAGCTTAGAAAAGTTATTAACTTTTTATCTGTCGCAACAACACAGAGTATTAGCTTACATTTATCTCCTGCAAGTTTAAATTTCCTTTCAATTATAATGTCTTGTTATGTATTGTGCGATGACAAATGATATCATGAACACTCTAGCTCAGAAAGGCATGTCATTTACATTGCTTTACGCTCATTAATTTTCACTGACTATTTATAAGGATTATCAAATACTCAAATAGAACAATATGTTTCCTGACTGAGATTATATTAACTCTTGCAATAACCTTCTGCTCAGTTCCAATATTGAAATTATATTAGAAAATTTAGCTGAAACACAAACATGACAAAATAAAAAATATAAGAATAAGGGATTTAAAATTTGATAAACTTCAGCACATCTATAATACTACAGGCACGGATTTTCAGGATTTTCAGGAAAACGTCCGGCTTTAAATGAAAGAGATATAGGTATGATTTTGAAGGTTATTCTCGCAAGTAGATATTAGCTCAATGTCCGACTTGAAATGAAAGTTTGAGCCGCGAGCATAATTCACGAGACATTTCGTGCATCTGGGGCAGTAAAATTGGTACCGTTAATGTTATTCTAAATGCCTGCATCTATCAGCGACTTTATGATTTGCGTTCGATGTATGCCTTATTAAACGTCAAACATGTACAACTATTTCATATTTCCCTATACAAGAACTGTAATACCCATATAGGAAAACAAATTGGAAACTACATATTGGTTAAAGTTTATGTTTGAAATGAGATTAATCAAGGAAAGCTATGATGCGTGACCGTTTTTTGCAAAGCAAACTATTCTTATTCACAATTGCCAGTTGTTCATTAAATGCAATACACATACAATGTATTTTTAAAAGTGCATATTTACATCACTGTTGTATTGCATAATTAAGTTTGGAAATGTTAAACACAATGTCACCCACGACTTGATATAAAAAAAACATCCGATGCCATTCAAGAGTTATGGGACTTTGACCATCATATACATAATTTTTTGAATGTTATGCACTAGCTCTTGTATTCTTGGATCACATTTTTACAAACTCAACTCCGATGTTGGGATAGGTGATTGAATACTCGCTTTTGATCATTTGGTTTGTCATTCCAGACTTATATAGATTAGACCGTTGATTTTACTGTTTGAATTGTTTTCAAGAAACATATTTAGTTGAAGTCTTCCCTTTGAAAGTTTTACGAACGCTATCATGATTTGGTTGTATGACAAAAAAACAAGGATGTTTTTCAACTGTCGTAGCAAAAATATCATGTCCTCTTTCCTTCATTGTGACCTCACCGAATGCGACTTATCGGCAATTTTTTGACATACCAGGAGCATTACGACTGGTGCAATTAGCAGAGCAGGATCTGCTTACACTTCCGGAGCACCTGAGATCACCTCGGTATCGGTTTGTGAATCCTGTGAAGTGTTATGTAGAATATTGTTTGTCTTTTCGTAGTTTTTATTTTATTTGGTCATGGAACTGTCTGTTTTTCTTGATTTGTGATTTTTTATTGTCTGGCTGGAATCTTCTGCCTCTTCTTTAAACATTAATTAAAATAAAAACAACATCGTAATCTATGATTAGCGAGAATAGATCTGTTTCTGAAAGAATGCAAACAACCACGCAGAAATTAAGGCCCCTTTTTTTACTACAGGCCCCTTTTGGTAATTTTGTCACAATAAAAGGACGGGTATATGTTTTTTCAGCAGGGGTATTGCACATGTCATAGCGGGATCATTAGTTTTCAACTAGTTATCCGTCTATTGTATTGTCATAAATCGGGCCGTCATTTTTTTTTTTTTTTTTTTTGTCTGAATTGTTTCACATATTGTCATGTCGGAGCCTTTTACAGTTGACTATACGGTATGGGTGTCGCTCCTTGTTGAAGACCTAATGGTGACGTATAATTGCTTTTAAAATACACACCATTTGGACGTCTTTTTAGTACATGTAATCATACCAAATCTCATTATTTTATATTAACATTTTATCGGTTTAAAAATAAGGAGATGTGGTATAATTGCCAATGAGACAACTATCCACCAAAGTTCATATGAAGTGGATGGTTTCAATATATTAATTCTTCAGATAAAGTACTTTTACGATGAGCTGGAATATTAAGATTTTAATGAAACCGATTATTTTGTCACAAAAATATGATTTAACTTCTACGCCATTTAGTCTTTGGTGGAAAGTTGTTTAATTGGTAATCATACCACATCATCTTCTTTTTATTTAAAACAAAACTAAATGCAGTGGATTTTTAATAGAAAAAGAAATTATTGGAGGTGGTTCCTTTCCATTGTTGTTGAGTGTGTAATTTCAACGCAATATCATTTGCAATGTCCATTCTTTAAAATCTGGCAAGATCGAAATTATTAAAACATCCATACCCTCTAGAGTGTCAACCATGCCTAGAGCAGGCTCCAATCCTCATCACCAATTGCTTGTGGTTTGACAAAAGAGTCAATTTGGCATGGCTGAAGGCATTCCTCTGGTTGAAACATTAAATTGACATTCTCATTACGACAAACACGCATGTTCCTTGATACCTTTTCTACCACATTGTTTTCTTGATTAAACATGTTTAATATTCTTCCGAGATGAATATTGATATTCGCTGTGAAACTGCCCGCAAGGTCGACTGGGGAATAGAAATATGGTCATCACAGGTCTTCTTCCGATCGGCAATAAAACCCTTGCCAAAGTGGGGCGTCCGTTCGGCTATGCGGGATGTATCAAGTATACGCAGCCACGTCCGGTCAGAATGTGAACGTTAAAGGTGCCTCGTGTAGAGAGAATGCCAAACTCTCTCCATGTTAAGAACCCTTGCAACAACTCTTTGAGGGGTTCGTAGGTGGCCTATTGCAAGGCCAAATTTCTGTCCCTATCCTATATACCCTCATTTTCCAGTGGCAGTTTTTAATTTTCCCGACCTTCATCGCGGATGGCCTCTATTACAAGACCTACCATTTGTAATTATTGTTAATTTGTTCTCGTCCTGAACATGCATGAAATATTTGCCACTGGACGTTAAGCAACCAACAACCAATCTTTCATACTCTGTTAAACTGATTTTTTCTCTCCTTTTTAAATCCCAAGCCCATTTCTGCTGAAGATGTACCCTAATTGCTCTGCAATATTCAAGCATGACTCCTTCCCCTTTACTTTGATGTTATCATATGCTGACCATTAATTCAATCTTAATAAACTCATCATAGATACCAGGATTAAAATTTTGTACGCCAGACGCGCGTTTCGTCTTCAAAAGACTCATCAGTGACGCTCGAATCAAAAACAAATTAAATACGAAGTTGAAGAACGGTTTCCAAGAATAATGTGGGACCAAATAAGTCTTCAACAATGAGGCTCTATACAAGAGAAGACATTAATGATGATTGTCGAGTCTCGTTTCCACAATAACATTGTCTGGAACCGAATCTTGTGTTTTGAAAGATGTTTCCGCTTACCTTTTGGAGACAGCAAAGTCAGCCAGGACAAGTTATGTAGAAGAAAGTGGTGATGGACAGACCTTTTTGATATGTTCCTCTGACATCATATTCAAACTGCCAACTTTTAATGTTTTTTATGCCAGGATCTGCTTTCTTCTGAAAAATAAAAATGAAATTGCTTTACAAATCATTCTACCTAAATTCAAGTAAAGATTTTCTTTCAATTAATTAAGAACCACAAGTGTAAACAATGAATATCTGTATTTTATGGCACAAAGTACTGTATAAATCATACAATTTGTAACATAGCACAATTTATTTTAATATATTTTCAGTTTTAAATCATAATAAATAAATTTGGTGTATTTACTGTCTTCTGATTGGTTAAAAGTATTACCTTTATTTTCAATGTTGTCAATTTTTATGGCGACACGCCCACTCTGACGTTGTGTATTCATACGTCAACATGTGTGTACGTTGTTATTGTTAATATAAATAATATAAAAAGCTCTTTGAGCCTTATTTTTGATAGAAATTTTTTTATAATGAATGACAATAATTAATTTTGAATTTATTGAACCATAAAATTAATTTTTGACTCTTCACATTTTACATAATCCGCTTCCCGGATTATGTAAAATGTGAAGAGTCAAAAATTAATTTTATGGTTCAAAAATTCAAAATAAATAATAATCATTCATTAAATAAAATTAAGGATTTTTTTTTCAAACATAGAGATCAATTTTCTTAGGCAAAGTTATCATGAGATGGTTTTGGTTGTTCAGTATTTACTTAGGCAATTGATTAATTACCACTTGGTCAATACCATTTCTGGTCGACTTTTTGTTCCCGAGATGATAATATGCTTTATTAGGCAAGTAGTCAATTATTTGTCACTAGCCGTTTATTATATTTCATATTCTTTTAGCTGATTGAACATCTTTACAAATTTACGGTTTCAACCTTCTTTGGCAAAATAGACCTTATACTGTTTTTCACCCACCTTAGTAATAATATATCAACTTCACCTGCATATGGGATATACATTTCCCAACTCATTCGGTATTCAAGAGCTTGCAGCTGCTAGCTTGAGTCTAGCGCTGCTACTCAGACTTTGTAAAACGTCACCAGTGTCTGAGCAAAAAGTTGATGAACCAGGGTTATGTCAAAGAACGTCTCGTCCTTTTTCTTAAAAAGTTCATCGGAAGATGATAAATATTCCGTATCAGCTTCACAAATAATTATACATGATGGTCTTGATGTATAGATTCTAGGTACTTAATCACGTGTTATAGTGTTCTTTTGTTTGTCTTTGTAAATTATTAACGTTAACTGTTTGGTCCATTTTTGGTAATATCCTTTAGACGTGACTCGGTACTTGTACATCCCGCCATTGTGTTATTGTGCTGTTGTCATTTTTTGTACTCCTGTGTTTCAATGTTGCATGTGTGCTTTGTCTATATGCCATTTTGTTTTTCTTTGTTGACATATTTGTTTGTTTTTATAGTGATTGAGATTATAACACAATGTTGACTGCTGTACCCCTATTTTTGACATTTTTACCTATTATGTCTGTTTGTTTTGTTCACACATTGCTGTCAATATAATGGAATTTTATGCGACTGTCATACAAGTGAGAGACTTAGCTAGCTTTTAACCCGGTTTAATCCACAATTTTCTACATAAGAAAATGCCTGAACCAAGTCAGGAATATGACAGTTGTTTTCCATTCGTTTGATGTGTTTGAGCTTTTGATTTTGCCAATTGTTAAGGGACTTTCCGTTTGAATTTTCCTTGGAGTTCGGTATTTTTGTTGTTTTACTTTTTATTCATTTTTTTATGTCCCAGTTATTTGTGAGTGTTGTGGATGATTAAACCCCTTAAAATGCATTAAAAGATTCAAATGTCAATCCAGAATGTTTCACTTTAATATACATATCATCATATACATTATCAATAAGTTGTTTCTTGTATGCTGAAGCAATGTTTGATAGCAAAATTAAACTAAAAACTGACGAAAAATATTAAATATTTAGAAATTCTTAAAAAAGTCTATGTATAATGTTATCTTTGTTGCCACTGAAAAAATGTGAATATGTATTGTTATATTGCATGACCATTATTCAAGTAGTTTCGTGTTATGATACAAGCTTTTAAGTGTTTCCTTGTGCATATGCTTGTATTGCTTTGATTGGAAGTGCCAAGTTTTCCTAACTCTATATTATTCCTTTCAATTTCTTGTTTATTTTATTGGCTTCTGTAGCTACCCAAGGAATTGTATAGTGAGATCAATGTATAGTGGCGAGTATGTGACTTCTCACGATACCCGAGAAGTAACGAGATACCGCGAGATTCCAATCCTTCTCACTATACAAATCCTTGAACTACCTTAGAATTTAATTCTACATACAAATTAAGCAGCTTGACAGCCCATACATTACCCAGTGCATCTATTGCATTATTCATGTCACCAGTAGAAAATGCTGCGGACAAATTTAGTGCGAGGAAGAATAACAAGAATTGCCAATCCGAACTAGCCATTCCCATGGTAACGGCAAATGGTACGTCTACATGCCAGTTAACATTTCTGTAAAGTTTCATAATATAAAACAAATTTTTGACCTTGAAAGTCATATAGCAAAAAAAAAAATGGAAAGATTTGAAAAGATATAAATTGACTGAAAACTCACAAAACTTGCTACGTAAAGCTCTTACATCAGAGCATATAAAAAATGATATAATAAATTTTGAATTAAATGAGTATGAGGAAAATCAGAAGGGGGTTGATGGTGCAACTGAAAATTTAACTCATATTTTTGAAAATATCTCTGAGATTACTTGTAAAATATCAAAAAGACTTAAAAGAAGGAGAAAACAATTTAGACAGGTATGGTTAGACAATTGTGTTTATGAGACACAAAAAGAAATAAACTTGGTTGGAAATAAACTTTAAAAATGTCTAAATAATGAACTTAAACAGAAATATTTTGAAATGTTAAAAAAGTTTTTAAAAAATGGCGAAATTTAAAAAAGCACAATACAGAGAGAAGATATTTAACTCGATGACAGATAGTTTTAATTAGAATCCTAAAGAATAATGGGGAAATACTTAAAGGATTGAAAAATAAAAAAAAAAATGTTGGTAATGAAGTACCGGAAATTTTAAAAGACGAAGAAATAATTACGAAGCATATTCAGGACCAAGGAAAACCCACATTTAAAAACATATAATGCAAAGAGGAAATAGAAAAACAACTTGTTAATATTAAAAAGAACATTACATCCACTAGAGAAACAGATGCTCCCATAAAATACTCTGAAATAAAAAAAAACGTTATTAGTAAGCTTAAAAAAGAAAAAGCTCCTAGGCCAGATACCATTATTAATGAAACAGTAAAATTACGTAAAAATGTATCTATCAAAAGCATTGTTAAGCTGTTTAACCTAATTTTGAAAACCAAGTATTTGCCCATCAATATGGAAATACTCATATTTAATTTTATTGCATAAATCCGGAGAAAAAAAGTGATCCTAATAATTACAGGGGGATATCCCTGATAAGTTGCTATGTTACAACCAAAGTTGTTTAATGCTGTATTAAATGAAAGATTGATTAAACTGATGGAAAATACTATCAGTAATACTCAATTTGGCTTTAGGAAAAAACATAGAACCTCTGATAGTATATATATTTGTTTTTAAGTCTTTAATAAACAAATACTTACACAAAAATAAAAAAATAAATATATGCCTGCTTTGTAGATTTAAAAAACTGTAGGAGCAGGGGAAAAAATATTTAATATTATTAAAGGACAGTATGAGGAAACAAAATCTGCTTTTAAGCACCGAGAGTGGCATTAAGCATATTTTGAGGTCTCACAAGGGGTTAAGCAAGGGGATTCATTGAGTCCTACTTTATTTCATTTATTTATAAATAATTTAGATGCAGAGTTTTCAAATGAAAAAATCTGTCCATTGAAACTGATTGATACTAAAGTATGATCTTTACAATTTGCTGATGACCTTTTGATATTATCTGAATGTAAAGAAGGCCTACAAAATAGTCTGAACAACTTAGAAAAATATTGTGAAAAGTGGCAATTGACTTTAAATATTAATAAAAACCAAAACAATTCTGCAGCAATATAATAAAAAAAAGTAGAACCATCTTTTGCAAAAATATAAAAATAAAAATTTGACAAATGTCTCTGAATATTCATTTCTTGGAATTCTTGTAAAAGCAAATAGAAACTTATTGCATAGCTCGGAAGAACTTGTAAATAAAGCAAGGAAAGTGATGTTTGCCATTAAAACTTATACTGGTTCTTTAAATAATCTGCCAGTTAAAATAGCTTGCAGTCTTTTTGATGCTATAGTTAAACCAAAAGCCAATTACAATTCAGAAATTACTTATATGGATACATATGTTTCAAAATTTAGAGCAGAAAAACATGCAAATATCTCCAAAACAAATATAGATCTGCTTAATTTTACTGATAAATTATGTTTAGAAAAATTACATTTGTCTTTCTGAAAGTATATCCTAGGAACAAGAAGATCTTCATCAAACGTAGCCGTAAGAACAGAGCTAGGGAAATAACCTCTAGAGATGCATATAAGAACTCAGAGTATACTTTAACTAACAAGATTACTAAATTCTGAAATTAATCCATTATTATATGAATCCTTTTTACTTTCTAAACGTTTGGATGAATCAGGTTGCTATTCCTGGTTTACATATGTTAAAAATATTTTGAAAGAGGTAAACATAGAATTACCAATTCTTGAGGGAAGCAAAGGAAAAATTACTCAAAGTTGTTAAAAAAAAAACCCTTAAAACACAAAATTTTAAATTTCTACAAAAATATATTTGAACAATAATTTGAAAAAATAGATAAAAGAAGTAAATTATATTTATATAAAAGTTTGAAGCAAAATTTAGAAATGGAAAATTACTTAAACTGTAAATCTTTTGAAAAGAGAAGTAACATACCAAAAATGAGAATTAGCGACCATAGTTTATTGATAGAAAAAGGAAGACATTTTAAAATACCTAATGAAAAAAGACTATGCCCATCCTGTAATACATTGGAGGATGAAGCTCATTTAATTTTATGCTATAAACAAAATTCTAAACTAAGAGATAACTTTTTAGAAATTGTAGTTAAACATATTCCAGATTTTATGTCCTGGCAAGAAAATGCGAAAATTAAATATCCTCTTTGCCCATGCATCAACCTCAAAAGAAGTAGAAGGCTTAGGGTCTTTTTTTAAACAGGCATTAGAACTGAGGACAGGGGACTCTTGATTTATTTATATAAATATATGAATAGATTTTTTTCTTATACATGTTTTATGGGATATGTTTTCCTATGGGTTTGTTTTTTGTCTTTTTTGTGTATGTTTGCATTCATATAATGTTTATATGTTATCTTTTTGCATATTAATGTCACAAATCTTTTTAAAATGATTTAAATGGCAATAAAATTATTTGAAAATTAAGTTTTGAGAATTCAAACAACTTTTGAGGACAATTGTTTCAATTTATACCCCTTTTTTTTCGCGATTGGGATTTTGGTTCACAACTACCATTTTGACTGCTCCATCAATAACTGCGGACATGTTTTGACAGCATCCTTGGATATTTTGAAGCTGTTTAAAGTAAACATGCTTCTGTTTTATTGATGTAGTTGCGTCTGATAAGATCGTTGAGAAATAAAGTTTATGACGTCAGATCAGATAACAAAAAAGCAGGAATACGATCTAGGTGTCAATATGGAGCCGTTCAGTAAGAACGCGAGATGAAATTGTGCATTGTTTTATTATTAAATGTTTTGATCAAAGAATGAAAAGACATTATAAAGTTACAATGCAATTTATTTATTTTTTTTTTTAAATTGTTGTTTTATATACTTGATGGCGAAGTAATACTATAAAAACGTATACATAGACTTTATTATAAAATAACATCCATTACCTTATCAAAATCTTCAGAAATGTACTGCTATTGAATCATCTTTTTCCCGTAATCTAATATGCCGTCAGATATTCCGTAAACACTGACCTTTCGTTAGAACTTCGGCAATCGCACAACGCAAGCGGGAGGGAAAAACGAGATGAAAGAAAAGGTAAACTAACGTTGAAAGAAGATAGTATCAACCGATTCTGAAATGAAATAAAAACAAATGTTATGACAAAATTTATAATTAACAAATGACTAGGCATGGAAAATAATAAAATAGTTGGAATTAGAACTTACACGAAAATATCGGAGTACAAAGGACGGCATGGAATGCACAACAAAAAGTGTAAGATCATTTTCATCGACATGAAAGCGTCTTCTTGTAGGAATGCGTCAACCGTAGTGATAGTTATAATAAGAGCCAGGAACATCAGAAACACAGTCATAATGTGTGATCTTTGACCAAGTAAACATGTCGATTGTAAGTCGAGACACGGTTCATTGAACTGGTGATAGTAAACGTAAATTGTTTTGGTATGTGATGCTATTTCCTCATATAAAAAATCAAGAGACAAACGAGTCAACAAAACACTAACTCTAAAGCGACACGAGAACCCACCAACAACTAATCTCAGGTCCGTGGTCGTATGTGACACGAGAACCCACCAACAACTAATCTCAGGTCCGTGGTCGTATGTGACACGAGAACCCACCAACAACTCATCTCAGGTCCGTGGTCGTATGTGACACGAGAACCCACCAACAACTAATCTCAGGTCCGTGGTCGTATGTGACACGAGAACCCACCAACAACTGGTCTCAACTGATCTCAGGTCCGTGGTCGTATGTGACACGAGAACCCACCAACAACTAGTCTCAACTAATCTCAGGTCCGTGGTCGTATGTGACACGAGAACCCACCAACAACTAGTCTCAACTAATCTCAGGTCCGTGGTCGTATGTGACACGAGAACCCACCAACAACTAGTCTCAACTGATCTCAGGTCCGTGGTCGTATGTGACACGAGAACCCAACAACAACTAGTCTCAACTAATCTCAGGTCCGTGGTCGTATGTGACACGAGAATCCACCAACAACTAGTCTCAACTAATCTCAGGTCCGTGGTCGTATGCGACACGAGAACCCACCAACATCTAGTCTCAACTGATCTCAGGTCCGTGGTCGTATGTGACAAGAGAACCCACCAACAACTAGTCTCAACTGATCTCAGGTCCGTGGTCGTATGTGACACGAAAACCCACCAACAACTAGTCTCAACTAATCTCAGGTCCGTGGTTGTATGTGACACGAGAACCGACCAACAACTAGTCTCAACTAATCTCAGGTCCGTGGTCGTATGTGACCCAAATATTCCGTAACGGTCAATCTACTCTTGGTACGTCGTACATTTTTCGAAGGGATAAATCAAGGTAACAAATACGAACTGGTGGATTCGCATAAACTTAAAGACCAAACAGCCTATTCAATTCTACCAGTGATTTTTTTCTTAAAATTTTGTGTCAAGTTATTTCATGATTTATGGAACAAAACAGGATAAAAAAAAATTGAGGTCACCGACTTCGTTTTGTCTCTATAGCAACCTCAATTTCATGGTTTTCGCAAAATTGTCAATTGTTTCGTTATTATTTCAAGTAACGATTATTCAGTTAATATCGAAGCCAGAACCAATTTTTTTTCTTACAAATAACAGAAGATTTGTATCTATCTAATAAAGACTCTACAACATATTATCTAGTTTGCTTTAATTTCTTGAATTGGGTTTTATTTCATTCCCGCCGAAAAATATATGCCAAAGTGAAATGTTTTTCCATTGTTAAAAAATATCTACCAGTGATTTCTTTAAAAAAATCACAAGAGTGATAGTGTAATTTGTACTCATTAAAATAAGACAAAAAAAAGTATACGTCACCGACCTTTTAAAAAAGATACGAGTTATATTACGTTTATTTTTTCATTTGTTTTCAAGAAAAGAGTTATCTATCATCAGAACAATGACTCTGACGTCATAATATAAATTTGGCGCAAATTTTGATAAAGAGTTTCATGAATATCGCAAATAGGAAGGTTGACACATAAAACAACTTGTTTTCAATAAAAAAATCCCATGGGGCCCCATGGGCTTTATTATTCGTAATTCGATAAAACTGGAGATGGTATTTGTATATGTCAGTATTTATACAGATATAATAAATACAGCCCAAAATCGGCTTTCGGAAACACCGTTGGAACTTATATGATCAAAATTACTCCTATCAAAGGGCGTAGCTAGTTATTCAATTAACTGTAGACATACTTTACGACAGGGGGTCTGAGACCGATTTAGGAAAACGGTTTTCAGCATATTTAGTTGCAATTTTGTGTACTAAAAAAACATTATATTTACTGGTCATTTTTTCATGAAAATATACGTGAAGGTAAGTTAGAAGAAAATAAATAATTTAACAAAAGCATCTGACTGATGAATTAACGCAGTACAATCGGAAATCTAAAAAAAATAATTACAAAATACATTGCCCAGCGTAGCCCTTTTAACAAGCAGTTATTACGTGTAGATTTTAGAGTACTCAAAGTAACTGAAAGCTGGTTGATTGCTGGATTATTTGCTAAACGTCCAGGGCAAAGATTTCATGCATGTTCAGGACAAAAAAGAATTTGCGATAGATACATGTAGGTCCTCAGTCACTCAATCATTAAGTGTCATCAGGACTGTCCTGTTATAGTGGTCGTCCAGGATGAATGCTGGAAATTTGGAAATGCCATTGGAAAATGAGTTTTTTTTCGATTCCCGCTACGTAAACGTGAAAATTGAATCTTGTTATTCTTGTGGCTAATAAACTTCTGTATGCATACCATATGTGACCTAAAAATCTATGGCATGTTTGAAAATGTCCGTATTTGTGCTGTCACCATTCCCTTATTTTTATTACATGTATATTCGTCCTAGATGTATAATGTATTTATACGTGGAGGACAAACACCGATTTCGATTGTTGCTGAATATTATATTTGTTTTTCGTTTTTTATTTTGTACATAAATCAGTCTCTTAGTTTTCTCGTAAACTTTCTGTTGTTTTACATTATGTTATTTCGGGGTCTGTTATAGCTTGCAATGAGTAAGGTATTTTGTTCTCATTGTTGAAGGTCTTCCGATTACATATAGTTGCTAACTTCTACGTCATTTGGTCTGATGGAGACTTGTCGCATTAGCAATTTTACCACATCTTCTTATTTTTTTATAATACTATTTCAACCAATGAACATTTTATCGATATTGTGATATCCCACCGAAAACATTATTCGGTTATGGCAAAGTATTCTGTCTAAATCAAAACCCAATTCATAGAATAAAATCTTATAAAATAGTGTGTTAATGCTCCATCAATACCATTTACGAAGTAAAAGTAATAAGTTTAAGGAGTGAAATAAATTTATTACATAGACAGTACTAGTATTGATAGACTGACCAATATAAAACAATAATACAAATGACACCCTAGATTGTTCAAACTAAGATTTTACTTACACCTCACCATAAAATTTTCAAAGAATATTATATGATATATATAATAAATATAATAGAATGTACTGCTTAACTTAATTACCTTTAAATATATGTCCTCCTTTGTTTTATTACAAGTAAAGTGTACCCTTTAGACATTTTATTAATTACAAAAGGAAGAAAAATGTATCATAAATTATCCATATTTTTTTACAAAAACTATTTAATAACATGACTGTCGTGTTTGCTGTAATAAAAAGGATGCAAATAATAATGCTCCGAATGTTTAAGCGAGATTATGTTCGATTAAAAAAAAAGAACTTAATGAATACAAAGTGATAGCTTACCTAGACAAATTATGAGTACATTACTGTACATGTACATGTATATTTCTGCAAATTGCTATATGTATACACAATTCATTCGTTGTGATTTTTGTTTCTGCAAAGTGCATGCATTATGATTTCATACATCATACATAGCAATAATACTAAAAACAGTTCTTCAAAAAAAGTTCTAATTTCTATCGATTGTATTTGCAATAAAATCTCTTAATTTCTTTGCGGTACACTTGTGTGCTGTTACCCTGACTTGTCCGTCATGTCTTTTCTCAGACAGTACACTTTGTATACCCTTTTCAGGGTAGCGGGTGTACGCTAGGCATAATTGGTTAAAATCTAAACCACTGTCACCAATTCTTTTCAATAATACTGACGACACAACTTTGTCTTGAAGAAGTTGCTTCAAAGAGTTATATCGAATAGTTGCTAGCTTGGAGTGCTTGCAAAGTTCTGTACAATATTCTGTACAAAATGAATGGGCAATAACTTCTTCATGTGACGCGTCAGAAGCATTTACAAATTTTGCAATATTTTAACATCGTCTGAAGCGTTATGGGGACTGTAAGTGCTCTTCAAAATAGTCTGTGCAAGTTGCTCTTGTTTGTGGCTCTTTTAAGTCTGGAAACTTTGTGCGGAACAAAGGCAGTGTATCTATAAAACCAGAGACTTTTTTGCAAATAAAGCTGCAAGATTGTATTGTTTTAATGTATTCATTAGTCTTGGCATGTCAAATCGCTTGCACTTATGTCCTAACAAAATTAATTTCTGAGAAGGAATATTGTGTAACCAGAACATAAAGTTTTGAAGAGCTTGTTGCGGTAGACATGAATCGACTCTGTGACCGTTGTAACATAAAAAGTTGTGAGAAACCGTTAATCCGGTGACTTCTGATGCATATTTATTTATAGATCTGGTTGGAGTTATGTATTGGTTAAATAAATTATCATTGTAAATAGCAGAAATTTGCAAAATATCACAGTCCATAGCCAATGAGCTGGTCTCCAAGTCAAAGAAGACTCTAGTATAAGATCCATCATCAATGTTGATACTGTTCAGTACTGGGGAATAATTGGAGCTGAAATCATTGTGATGTCAGCTGCAGACGTTGGTTGTATATCAATTGCAGTTTGGTATGTCACTCCTTCACGAACTTCTCCAGCAACCTGCTCTTGCTTTTGAACATTTGATTTGAGAAACTTCTTTCTTTTAACTTCAGTTGTTCCCTTGAATTGGTTTTGCAGTTTTCTCTTTCTCATCAAACTTTCAGACGTTTTTGTTGTGTGCTTACCGGGTGACAGACCACATTCCTCGTTTATTTGCGCAATATAATTAAATTTTAAATTTTTCTTGGCTGCTGCACACATAATTCTACTTTCTAGGATCTCTGAAGCACAGAAATGTTTGTTTTTCGGCGCTTTATGTGCTATCATGTTATTAAATGATTCATTATTCTTGGTTGATCCACATGGTGCCAATTTGTTAACATTTTTTTCTTCAACACATTTCATAAAAACGGATTCCAGTTCAACTCTCAAATTTGGATTATTTAACTGGATAGTAGGTCTATATTTGTTTGGATTTTGTAGATATTTGCACCAGCTTTCATTGCATTGATCATGACAGTTAAAACTATGGGGAACAATTGCTGAAATGTTTTTTCGGCTATGGATTTTGGGTCATTTTTGTGAGACTGTATAGCATACATGAAACATTTTTGAAGATAAGCGATATCATCAGCAGAAAAGTCTTTTTTGTATTTTTCTTTAATTTTGTACAACTTGTTTCCAAGTTGCACTCTAGTATGACCCATATCACTCCATTTTTCTACTTCGTGGTCTATTTGGCTCCGTATTCTTGCTATGGTTGTCGTATCGTCATCCATCATTACGTTTGCTACTGTACAGCCTTTCTCCTCAATATTCTGTACTAAACTGACCCCAACATCTGGTTCCATGGCTTTAGAGGTGCCGTACCAATTTCGAGTACAGTTATGCAGTGGTTGTTCTTTTCCCTTGCCTTCCCAATAAGAGCAAATTCTACAGTCTGTTGACCTTAAGTCCAAATCAATTAATTTCCCGGTTAAATGGCCAATCATACTTCCGACTCCAGATTTTGAGTTGTATTTTCGTCCACTTCCCCTCTTCTGCCACCCCATGTCGTACTTAACTGACACTGGTACATTATCTCCACTATTTGAAACACTGAAAAATAAATATTTCTTAACTTTCGAAATGCAACTTGGTATAGACGCAATAGTGAGTTGTGTGCTTTTTTTTATTATTACAATTCGATATGCAACTAATCCTTTACTCTCATTTCGTTAGCATGCATAGAACGTGTAACATGTAAAACAAAAAAGCAGAATATTTAGTATGAAAATATTCTTAACTGTATATTGACCTCTACCTTTGGCCTCGGTTTATATTAACTGTTTTGGTGATTGAACAAATAAGACTACGTTTATTTTTTGTACATAAATTAGGCCGTTAGTTTTCTCGTTTGAATTGTTTTACATTTGCCATTTCGAGGCCTTTTATAGCTGACTATGCGGTATGGGCTTTACTCATTGTTGAAGGCTGTACGGTGACCTATAGTTGTTAATTACTGTGTCATTTGGTCTCTTGTTGACAGTTGTCTCATTGGCAATCATGCCACATCTTCTTTTTTATATATAAATTGCCGAAATAGTATATTTTCATCATTGTCTATCTTTCTATAGGTCATTTCGAATTGATTCATAGTTCATGTCGAAAAATTATTTCTAGCTTTGAAAACAGAAGGTTTGTAGAAATACATTTCAAATATTCCTCCTTCTTACCAAATTTTAGGTATTACTTTCTAAGGTCTTTTTATTCAACTTTTTTAATTCGCTCGCTCTCCCCCAATTTTTGTACATAAAAGTCCCAAAATCAGGTATTAAATTTGGAGTGGCCTAATGAAAACTATAATTGTTTAACAAGAACTGTTTTAAAATTCTATAAGAGGAAATATATAGCAAGTGCATGTAAAATACCTCAATCGTTCTGATGCCTTCTTTTCTTCTTCCAACGAGTCATCTAAAGATCTCTTTGCAACTTGTTTAATCGGTTCACACACCTCCCTCTCTCTCTTTTTCAATGATGTTTGGGAAATCCCGGGTAAATTGATGTTGGTGAAAAATCTGATACAAACCAGTAATTTAGTTCAGGAACCCATTCATATTTTTGTGGTTTATTGATTGGATTACTAATGGTTGTATTTCATTTACCCAAAAATGTTAATAAAACATCTTTATTCCGAATGACAATTAAATGTAGATGGTTCATTATTCTGGTTTTTTTTTTTTTTTTTGAGATAAAGAATGTTAAGTTTTATATATCTTTTTATCTTTGCCAATATTACCTGAGGACTACGGATGGATTTGCTCAAAAATTGAAAAAAAAAAATCAGTGTCATCCTATAAAGTTATGTTTTGTTCCATACGGACGTAAACCGTAACCACCAACTGATTCTGATTGGTCCCAACTTTTCATAGCCATTTGTTACTGTTGTTATAGCATTTCCTTGTGACATCAGTGTTTCAATGGATCAATTTGGAGCCTCTTGTTTTAATTTGTCATGGTATATATGCAGATTTGGTCGTAATTTTTCAACTTAAAAATATAATTAGTGAGTACAGACTGTGCTATGGCATTCTTAAGTCCAATTTTATGGTAATTGTTGCTAAACAGTCATTATAAATGTCTTTGAACTAGCTTTCAGTAACTACAAGTACTCTTATTTCAGTGCTTTGTTCTTATTCATTTTATGCAAGTTGTTTTTTTGTGTGCCTCGTACGAATTTTTTTAATTTAGGCAAATTGCAACTGTTTTAACAGTTTTTTCCCAGGTTAGGACAGGTTTGAGCACTTACACACATGTTTTAACCCCGCCGCATTCTTTATGTGCTTGAAGTCATGAGTCTGTAGTTCAGCGCATGTCCTAGGTTCATGTCTGTCATATTTGTTTTAGTGAATTGTTTTGTTATATGCCTTTAGTTTTCTCTAATGAATTGATTCACATTTTGCCTGTCGTGTTTTTGTAAAGCCGACTACTAGTATACGGCATGGGTTTTTCTCATTGTTGATGGCCATATGATTGTCCATAATTGCTAACATTCACTTCATTTGAAGTTTGGTGGATAGTTGCCGTATTGGCAATAATATCAGATCTCCTTATTTTTATATAAAAAGTTGACCCCCCTCCTCCCCACCTTATGAAAAAAAAAATATCTACTAATTGAGAAAGGTACGATTTAGAGACAATTACTATGATTGTTAATCTACGAATGAATAACAACAGTATTTATTTACTAATATTACATTTTTTACGAAAATGTGTTGCTCTTACGTCTTAATGCGGCGTGCTATACGTGGAAGCCGCAAATACCAATTTTAACCAATTTTTTGGTTAATTTTTTTACCAGGTCGGGGTTGGAGATTCCCACCAAGGCGGTTGATTAAACGTCGAGATCGTGTAAGAGGTGGTCATAAATATTTAATAAAATTAATTGTTTTTCATCATATTTAATTATTGAGTTTAAGTAACCCTGGGTTCGTCTTTTTCGTTTGGATTTATATTATATTCGCTATAAACATGACTTTTAAAAAATAAATTAAGAAATAGTTCTGTCAAGAAAGATATAGAACTTATTTTTATATTGTGATTATTTGCGTCATGAATGTAAACGATGTATCGGAATGAGAAGGGGGAAAAAGAAAGCAAACAGAACCATGATTTTGAAAAGGGGGTGCATTAACCATATATACTAGTATATAACTCCATTTTTTTGTATATTTGATACCGCTATGTTAGATTTTTATGCTTTGAATGGACTGATTTTTATTGTTTGTGCATTGTATGTGCCTTTTGGTAATCAACTGGTCGAGATTAAAACAGTGAGCCCGGATATCATTAGTTCGAGTCTGGATCCCTGGCGTTTTAAGTCTAGAGCGTTAGTCTGTGTACTGACAGCTTGTGAGCCGGGGCCTAGCAAACAAAAAAAGGGACAAGGAACCTTAATTTCTGTGACGTCAGCAGTATTTCGTTGTTGGAAAGGGAACCTTATCTATTGTGACGTCATTAGTATTTGTTGTTGACGTCAGGATACTTTCACGCCCAATCTCATATAAGTCGTGCAAACATGGTTCATGAGTTTGAATGGGTCCACTGTTGAAAAATATACTTTCTGATGAGCCCCTGTGTCGATAATATATCTCATGATATGTATATTCACTTTTAAAAACATATAAACTATAATAAACTTCATTTAATATAAAAATATCGAACTCAAATTCTATAAAAGTGTCAAAAAGCCATGTCGCCAATTTTGAATAAGGAATATGCAGCCGAAAAAAACTGTTCTGTGCACCAATTTCATGCTCTTTCTTGGTTAAATCCAAATGATCCTTATAGGAACTATTGAATATGAAAGTAAAAATAATATCAAAACACCACAAAAAAATGTTTATCGTCAATTTAGATGTGTCGTCCGTTTCATGATTCTTCCATAACGCTGATTTAAGTATATATAACCGGAAGAAAAGTGACATTGGGAACTTTTACCATAATTCGAAAAGTGCTTTATATGAACTCTCGTTTTAGATTGAATATTTATGATAGTCACTCTCCTCAGAATGTTTTAGTTTATATATGTTAGTCCCCCTCCTCGGAATAATTGAGTATATTTATGTCCCCCTCCTCATAACCCCTTTGCATATTTATTAAAGGTCCAAAATGTGCATTTTCTATGTTCGTGATGTTTTCAGTATGAACACACTTTCAGCAACCAGAAAAATGAATTACCCAAAGACGAATATCCCACAGATGGAATAACATTACCAGCCAAATACGAAATGTAGAAATTTGTGCTCGGGACGAGCACTTCGGGGAAGTAGTGGAGAATATAACCGGAAGAAAAGTGACATTGGGAACTTTTACCATAATTCGAAAAGTGCTTTATATGAACTCTCGTTTTAGATTGAATATTTATATGAACTCTCGTTTTAGATTGGATATTTCTATGAACTCTCGTTTTATTTTAAATTGAACATTTCTTGTTTTAAAATGTTTCTTTATTCTTAAATATAATGTTCTTTATTTCAAATACCCAAAGAGATTACTATTTTACAACTTAATCCGATGGCTGTCAAAAGTGCGAAAGATAATACATGTATCTAACACTCGAACTACAAAAGAAGCAATTATCGCTATTTTACTAAGTTCAGCCGGAGGACAGTAATCCGATTATTATCTACATAAGATTAGACAATAATTTATATTTTATGAGAACCTTTTATAATGTTTTAATACCCTTATCTTTGACTTAATTTATGTTTTGTAAACTGTTGCTTGGGCAGTCTTCCCCCAGCTTTCAAGCTGTAAACTTGTGTTAATAAATTTGTATATATTGTATACGGTCTTGCGTTTAAAGCAGCCACAGTGTCGATTATTGACCAACAGACTTTAATGTAACCCGTACCGAAATTCACGGAGCTATACCGAAATTTACGGGGTTATATATATCTCAAAATGAGCAATTTACAGGTTCAGTGCTTTTAATGTTTGTTTATGGGTTGAATAGTGTTGAATTTTGAATTACTATCTCAATCTGTCCATTAAAACAAGCTATCTCTGCGAATTTCTCTTTAATATTCCATTTAACCAATTATGCTAATCAAATGATTCCTCCGTAACCGTAGGCTAGACCATTGGTACAGTATAGAAACAAGAATTTCTCTTTTTTATACAACCAATCACACTATTTCGACAATAAAACAAGCTTTAATGTAATTTTGATTAAGCAGCATTCTTCAAAAAAACTAAAAACTGCCTGGAAATTCCTCCGAAACGATTCTTCCGTAACGGGACTTTTTTATACAGGGTACGTTTTCATCCATACACCGGTTAATCATGTATCACGTGGTTTTAAAAGTTTTACAAGCGGGATTTTTTGAATGAAAGAAGTTCTTAACCACTGAAAACGATATAATTTGAAGAAAAAGGAGTTATCTCGGAAATTCTGTGAAGGTAAATATATCATTTCATAGAGAGGAAATTTTAAAGAGAGTATATTTGTATTTAAAAAGTTTTTTTACACTAAAAAACATAATAACAACACTGTATAAACAACTACCAAAACGTACATAAACAATTTTCCGGTGTAGAAGGAAAAAATGACAAATAAAAAAGCGCCTACAATGTTACGGAGGAATCACAATTCCTCCGTAACATAATCTTATTGACAATGATGATGCAAAATATGAACTTCAACTATTTATAAATGAATATAATAAGTTTAGGTATATTTTATTATTACCTTACACTGATTATCCAAAATTAAACTTCTATGAACACATCAACTGTCAAGATGAAGAACAGGAATAAAAGCCCTGTTCATTGATAATTTTCTATGTTTTCTATGTATTGTGTGCGATTTTGTCCCATGTACATTTACTCCATATCCTTTCATTTTCTATACATTTTCTAAAATGTAATTGAAACTAACATTAGACAGCAGAATCTCTGAACAAGCATGCAAAAAGCAAAAAATTATCCATAAACTACAAATACGTGAGCTGGTTCATCTACGAAATCATGGAAATCTAAGAGACGATCCTAATATTCCTGACTGGCTACAGGCATTTTCAAGCAATAATCATGGTTTCAAAAAAGGTTTTACGGCATGCCAAAGCTCCATTCAATGGTGTAACTTACCTATCTGTAGATGCTTACTTTAACGACATTGTCTTATTTATTTTTCAGCTTAAATGGCACTAACCAATGCTGAAATACAAAAACTGTTCAGAGAAAGACAAAAGGCAAACAATGAAAAAGAATACCTGCAGAGGGAAAGAGCGCGAAAAAGAAAAGCATACATTCCATCAAAAGAACTCAGTATGTCTCAAAGAAAGAAAAGAAATAAACAAAAGCTGACCAGTAATAGGGAAAGTAGAAAAAGGAAAGCAAATTCAAATCAGGAAGTATTAGTGCTTAAACTAAGTTTTCCAGCTAAAGCAAATGGAAGTAAATCTAGGAGAAAGAAAATTTTGTTGGAAAAGACTAACGCATTACAGCGTTTAGAAGAAGAAAATTTGAAACTGAAAAGAAAATATCAAGCACTTACAAGGAAGCAACAGAGAATAAACAGGAAACTAAGAGACACAGATTCCCCAAGAAGCAAGGCTAACAAAGATATCCAGGAAGTAATCTCAAAGAAGACCAGTGCTGATAAAGTTAGAAGAAAACTAGTATTGTATCATACAATGACAAATGAATTGAAAGAAACTAACAAAATGTACTAGTTCAAAGCAAAGCCCAAAAGTTCAATTTATTCAGTTAGCAGTGTCTGTTACCTGAAAAAATATAGAATGTTAAGTTGCACAGCTGAAGAAACAGGACTGACTAGGAATACTTTAGCTGGAATGGCCAAACTGAAGATAAAAGAAAACTATCAACGTAAAAGATTACTGAAAGAGCAAGGAAAATATCAGATCGCAATCATGGAATTTTTAGAACGCAGTGATAATAGTACCACCATGCCGAAAAAGAAGGACGTGAAAAAAGTTAATGACCAACAAAAGACGAAACGAATACTTAATGATTACATAGACAATTTATATGATAAGTTCCGTTTGGAAAACCAGACATTCAAGGTCAGTAGAGCTACATTCTACAGATGTCGTCCAAGTAATATTATGCCAGTTTCGTTCACTACAAAAAGATCGTGCTTATGCATAAAGCATCAAAATATGGCCCTGATGACAAGCAAAGGACTGAATGAAAGTCTTGGTAAAAGTGACAGAGCACTAGACAAGTTTTATTATAGAAATTCAAATGAAAATCTTCTAAGGATAGTTGATGATATGGACAAAGAGAAAATAGGGTTTAGTAAATGGCAGAGAATTGATATTGGTGACGGACGAAAAAAGATAGGATTGGTAAATGTTGAGCTTGAAGCTAATGAGTTCAAGAAAGAACTAGTCAAGTGTGCTGATATCTTTAGGCAACACGTCGAAATGGTTACTAATCAATACGAGGAGATACGCAAATTGAAGGAAAATCTGCCAAATGGCCATGTATTAGCGCAACTTGATTTTGCTGAAAACTACACCTGTACCACATACGACGAAGTACAATCAGCATACTGGAACAAAACTATGGTCACTATACATCCTATTGTTGTCTACTTTCGAAATATTGAAAACGGCAAAATAGAGCACAAATCCTTTGCTATGATTTCAGATGAACTATCCCATACAGCAGCAGCAGTGTTAGCCTTTCTACGGTCATTGCTTCCTATGCTACACGAGCTTTTTCCTAATATGTCATGTGTACACTATATATCTGACAGCCCGACATCCCAATACCGAAACAGATATATCTTTAATGTAGTAGCCGAACATGTATCACTGTTCAACGTTCCTGCTAGCTGGCAGTACTTGAAGCAGGTCACGGCAAGGGTCCTTGCGATGGTGTAGGTGCCGTGGCAAAACGAATGGCGGACAATGCAGTTAAAAGGACAAACATGTCATTCAAGATGCTCAGTCCTTTTTGCATGGGCTTCACAGTCTGAATCATCAATCAATTATATTTGGGTTGAAAGGAATCAATCGCTATAGCTGATATAGACATTAAAGCAACTGAACTGAAACCTATTAAAGGAACAATGTTGTTGCATGCAGTTTTGGACATAATGAGTCTACTATAATTACAAGGAAAAGTCCTGTTTTGTGAGGAATGTTTTGTTGATGGCAAGCTGTGTCCAGATAGTATTTGTGGTGGATGGCAACAGCACGAAATCAAGTCTGTGTCCTTACCAGATGAACAAACTGTCCAAAGAGAACCAACACAATACCACAACGATGACTGGATTGCAGCAACATATCAAGGAGATTGGTATATTGGGCAAATCATAGATATCGATCTTGTTGATGGAGATTACAACATATCCTTCTTGACAAAAACCAAACTCCGGGGAGCATATAGTTTCAAGAATCCAACGAAATCAGACATTATGTGGGTTTTTTCAAGTCAGATTCTTTGTAAAGTAGATGAACCATCACCTGTAGGGAAAAGTGGACGAGCTTTCTCTCTTTCACTGGACACAGTTATCGAAATTGAAAGACTTTTTCTTGAAAATTCCTCCGTAACAGGACATTGAATTTAAATTACTTTTTTGACAAATTGTTTTCAATTATTACATTTGTTTGTTTGTCCATGTTTGTTAGTATGAAAACTTATAACGTTGCTATTGTATCCTTGCAACTATATATGACTGACATGAATTATTTGTTCTTAAAATAATTTGAGATTCCTCCGTAACAGAAATTGATGTGTGAATAAATGAGTAGATAATATCAAACATGAAATATAAAATAGATTTACGAACTTCATCATGTTCAATGTTCAATAATACATATATATACCAACAAGGACATCATATTATTTCACTCCCAAAAATCTTGATTAAACCGAATTCTTCCGTAACAATATCATTGATTACTTCTTGATTATTATTTAAGTAAACTTGGTTTAAAATATGCATATAATATATTTATATCAGATAAAGGTTTATAACCGAACTTAAAAATGTTATTAATCTTATATTGTCCTGTTAAACCAGTTTTGTACAGATAATGGCATATAAGGTTTGTTTCATAATCTAAAAATACTAATTTAATCAAATATTTATCCATTAAACTCATAAATCTCACTTTTAAAAACATCATAGCTTACCGTTTTCATAAATTTAGATCAGTTCTATATATATACAAGTTTAAAAATCAGAAATTGGCTTGGCATTTTTTTTTTATTGTTTTAAAAGAAAAAAATTGCATCCTTAAGAGTCATTCCGTTGTTATGGAGGAATCTGATGATAAAAGTATAGCAGAAAGCCCTTGTCTTTGGATATTCATATCTTTAAAAGTGGTTGAGATTTGATCAAGATATTTTACAATTTTAAAGTTCAATATATTTCAAAAATAAAAATGAATACAGTTTCTAACTATTGAGATTTTATTTCTTATGCATTTAATATATCCATTGCATGACTTATATGAGATTGGGCGTTCAACGTTATTGTTTGAATTTTTTGTCTTTCTCACACAATGAAATAAATCAACTGACAGTGTTATTTTTGCCAATACTTGTAATTTATGCTATTGCAAGTAATTTCTTGCATCTTTAAATCCATTTGATAGCAATTTTATTTGTTTTGTGTGTTTTTTTTTTCTCCATTATTTGTTTTATTTCTTACGGGGCGACTACTGTATGATCCTCTATATATGTACGTTCATTGCTTTTTGTTGTGCGTGTTTCCGCATCTCTACATTTTTGCTGTTGATTATAATAATTCTAATTGTTTAACACTCTGGTGAATTACCTATAGCAATCTTTGTATTGATGTCAAATATTGGTCTTGTTCTCTGTTTTCCTTTTTCATGATGAACTTTCCCCGAATTGATTTTGTTTAACATCCCACATTCACAAGTTATATATATGATCGACCCCATGGCACATACTGTTTCTGAAACAACTCTTGTGAATCTCAATTCTTCCCCACAAAATTCGCAACCATCCATCAGTCTTTGTTGCAGTTCTGCCGGTTCAAAAACTCTTCTCTGTCCAGGACTCCACACTTCAGGAATTGTAGCTGGCGGTAAACTGTTAGATGTTGTTTTAGTAGTATTAAGTTGGTTTAACCGATCACTAGCCTTTCTGCGACGCGACTTTTCGGTATTCTTTACAAAACGTCCTTTGATGCGGGACGCCATATTGAAATCTGCTAAATACGCATAATGGAACGCGATAGTTTGCCGGTTTTTTTTTTTTTTTGGCCGAAAAGACAACGTCATAGACCTTTTATCTCACAATACCCGTTGTGCTAACTAATGCGCATAAACAATAGGCTGTTTGGTCGTTAAAAGGAGCGAGACACGGGTGCGTCGACATGGTAAACGTCTCCTTTATGTATGCATCACTCGCTATGCGAGTTAACTAGTCAAAATTTCACCTTAGGACAATAGGAAAGCATCATCTTTGTGTATCTGAGTTAATAGTATACTTCTATTTAAAAAGTCTTTTGACCTAAAACACATCTTCTGCTTCGGATATATTTTTAAAGTTTAGAGTTAAATTAAAATATAGAGTTAAATCTTTGCTCGTCACTAAAGTACAACACATCAAAGGTTGTAATCATGTAAACTAAATGCGTATCAACAAGTGAACTAACTGCATGTAATGTAGTTCAACAATTAGATACATTATATTGAGGTTTGTCACAATCAATCTCAAGTTGCAATTATTTTTACTCTTCGTCTGTACGCTCCTTACTATCTTCCTTTGATTCTTAAGGGAAGTCGGGCGAGAAGTAAAACTTTTGTGCTTACAGCAAAATATGACTTCCTTATGATGTAATACTACCTTTCCTTACATGCCATTAAGCAACACCATTATATCTTTCCATTTACAATTTCAAGGGATAATTGGTTTATGTTACGAATATGGACAATGAAATCAAAACTACATTCATCAAATGATAACAAAGTTACTCCTACAGACATATTCAAATTTCACTGCAGTTTGCTAAGATTACAACAAATTCACATCTAATGTATAAGTTCCACTGTATCGTCCGATAAAAGTACTTATTCTGCTGCTTAGAGTGTTCATTTATCAATTTACTTCGATCAAAACGTTTAGAGTCAACAGTTCGGAAAGCGAATGATGAATAGTGGGATTTAACCAAAAGAGGTCTGCAATGAATAGTCATACCATTTAACTTTCGAGGGATAAATTTCAACATATAATTCTTTGTGTTTTTCGTTATTTATTTTTCAAATATGCATTACTATACCAAGGAGCTTTTCATTTTCGTACATATATATATATATAATCTTGAAATGGGTTAAAAATTAGTGTTGTTGACAAGATTTTAGAAATTACTCAAAACTGTTGAGACAATCCCTCATACACTATGATAAGCATTTAGAATCCTTAACAATATATTAAAGTTTTTCGTCTCCCAACAATAGTCCTGGCTAATGTACCTATATAATAATTTACAGATACAGGTAATCGAGTTGGAGCAACAGGACGTGTGACACATGTGGCGCAGGATCTGCTTATCCTTCCGGAGCACCTGAGATCACCCCCTGATTTTGGTGGGGTTCGTGTTGCTCAGTCTTTAGTTTTCCATGTTGTATTTTGTTTACTGTTGCTTGTCTGTTGGTCTTTTTCTTTTTTAGCCATGGCGTTGTCAGTTTTTTTTTTTTTTTTTCCGACATATGAGTTTGAATGTCCCTTTTGTATCTTTCGCCTCTCTTGTACTTTATCATGAGAGTATGTTTCATCATATTGACTAAGCGATGCGGACGGAATATATTTCATTATACAGTTTTCGATACTTGACCTGGTTATTGTCATGTAAACCAATTATGTCTGTTTGGGTTGCTCACCAAATTTTGTCAAAATACGTATACAGAGACGGAAATGAATATAATTTTATAATATTTTACAATTTCAGTGTTTATTATAAATTGCTGCATTTTTTTTTTATGATGGCAATCGATTTAAATGAAATACAAGAATTAAATAAACGTCTTGCACTCATCTCTTTGTAAGAACTTTTTGACGTGTTATGATCATTTTTTGTGGGTCATGCATGTGGCCTCTTTCCTATCCTGCCTGATCTGACAAGGCGTATAGACACTTTCTTTGAAATATATATACAAATTTCTTACATTTTCTGATTAGATGTAAACCCTCGAATTAGGAAAATTCCATTCACTACTGTGTTGACATGAATTATGAGTGACATGGGCATAAATATAGATTAAATGTTTACAAAACTTTTAATTTTTCGAAAAACTAAGTATTGTGTACCCAAGGAATAGATTGTCTTAGCTGTATTTGGCAAAACCTTTCGGAATTTTAGGTCCTCAATACTCTTTTAACACCATAATTTATTTACATGACCTTTTTAACTTATTGATTCGAGTCACTGATGTTTAGTAGGCGAAACGCGAGACTCGCATGCAAAATTTTAGGCCTGGTATCTATTGTAACGAACAAAACGTATCTGTTCCTAAGTTACTATTTTGGTTGCCAACCCTGTAACGGTACCCCAGTTAATTACTACTGTGGTCAACAAAACGGAAACTGTAACTCGAACGACAGTTTGTCGACTCTGGAATAATTTCCAGACTACCACCATCCTTGTAATCCTCATTAAATTTATATGTAAATATTGCTGTTGGAGTACTAGCTAGTGTCCTCGACATCACCGGCATAATAAATATAATAAAAATTAGAAATCCTTCAACTACAATTATAACGAGACATTTCCATTGTCTTGAAAAGAGTGCAATAATCTTTTCCCAACTAATAATTGAATCTTATTAGACTTAACTTTTTCACATAGGCCTTCGGAGGCATCTATTATTAACTTAATCACATTATGTTTTAATTGATCCACTAAGTATGCTTTCCCCTTTACACTGACTTAAAACAATTTCCTATCCTTAACCACGTGCTTTAATACTTTCTGTCAAATCATAATTTGTGATGTCAACGCTATCTTTTTCTCAGTGACTCCTTTAATATGTTATCTGTCTGTTCAGTTTTATTACCATAATCCATAACAATAGGTGTCAGTTGTATTGGAATTCGTCTTTACTCTTATTTCTCTTCTATCCTTAATGCTGTTACTGAGGAGCGTGTCTTTGTAATGAAGTAGAAAAATCTCCACCCATTCTGAAGTTTTGTTGAAAACAATCATTAAAAATCTTTCACTTGATGGGCCGAAGCCTTTGAGGTATCCCTCAGGAAAAATAGAGCATTCCAAATACAAACTGTGGCTTTTTTTACCGGATATACAGACTTAGTCTTGTCTTAATTTTTTTTGATGGCTTAAAAATATTCCTTCTCGGCCTTTGCAAGTACTCAATGCATATCCCTAAAACCTCATTCATTTGTCTTTGTGCTGTTATGTTCCATTTGGTCGTATGACTTTTGACGTGAATCGGCATGTATGCATCCAGCTATCGGGTTGTTTGCTTTGAGCGTTCCTGGTGCAGGCGGGTCCTGAAGTGCGATTCAGTCTCAGAGGTTATTATTGTTGTTTTCATTTTGTCTTTTATATTTTACTTAATTTGTTCTTTTCGAGAAGGTGTATTCTATTATATACTGTAGGGAATATCAACTACAAAAATGTTTTTGTTGGCATCTTTGTTAAATTATAAGTATTTTTTGTTTTTTTGTTTTTTTTTAGTCGGTTGTGTTGTATGTCTGTGGTGTATGTTTAAAGTTTTGCTTGATCCCAATTATTGTCACATTAACCATTACGTCTGTTTTTGGGTTGCTCACCCAATTTTGTCAATATAACGATACTATAAACAACTCTCATACAAGGGCTATAAAACCATGTTAAACACACCCTTTTCTTCGGAATGTGACGACAGTTGTTTTCCATTAGTCTGTCAATTTTATGGACTTCCTTTTATGAATTTACACGGGTTAGGTATTTTTGTTTTACTTTTTAGGTTTTTCTGTTTTCTGTTTTCTGTTTGACTTTTTCGCTTTTTTGTTATACTTTTTTACTACAACCAAGTCGATGTCAAGTATCTTCCAAGAAGAAACCTGTTATCTGGTAGATTCCCCCCGAGGGCATCATAAACTTGATAGACAGACAACAATACAACAATCAACCCTGCTAAGACATCACCCGGGTTACCAAGGTCCTATATTGCTACACAGAACATTGTAGCACTCGGATTGTGTGTTCCATCAAATGTCATATGGGAAACACATGATTTGACTTATGAACAGCCAGAAGGTAATTATTACTTCAAGAATATGGATACCTTTAAAAAAAAAAAAACATGTGCTGATAATAAATAATATTTTTATGGTGCCCCTCCACAAGTATAAGATACAGAACAAAGATAACAAAAGATTTGACTGGTAACAATCGTTGCCGTTTAGTTTTTCTGTCCGGGAGGACCTTGATTGATCTGACTACGAGTGCAGAAAAACTATACGGCTGATTGTTACCAGCCCGTTTGGTTTGTTACTTCTGTTCCGATCGGATTTGTACGATGGGGTTTTTTATCAGAAAATAGAAAAGTGTGAATTTAAAAGACGATATACATTTTTTTTTTCTTTTTTGATAAGAAGATCGAATTAATTATAACAAATCGAGTGCGTCTTATTTTAGAACAAATAAAAACAAAGACACCTCGCTGTATAATATAAGAACATAAATGTATTGCTTCAAATACAAAATATACTAGCTTGTGTAGTCACATATATAGTTTTCTGTTTAAATACATATTTGGTTATTTATCTTGGGACGGATTAAGATGATTCATGGAATTAAAAGTACACTTAATTGAATATATCTACGATTGTATAAATTGTAATCTTTACCTTTAATTAAAATCCATTGGTCCGTTTCCGATAACAGTAGCCAATCATTCCCCTTTTGGTATTATTTTGTTTATTACATCTAACAGAAATGTATGAAAATGTTTACTGACGAACGTGTAAATATTCATACATATGTTATTTTAGAACTTGTGACATTTCA
Organism: Mytilus coruscus; assembly: GCA_017311375.1. Classification (NCBI taxonomy): domain Eukaryota; kingdom Metazoa; phylum Mollusca; class Bivalvia; order Mytilida; family Mytilidae; genus Mytilus; species Mytilus coruscus. The sequence continues at coordinate 16,197,714 of CM029603.1, forward strand.
TGTTACATTATAGGAAAAAAGACAAGATAGCACGGAGTACCAGCCAGACTCATTGCGGTAACTGTGTACAGCAGTAAGGAGACATACAAGAGATAATTGTAGGCGGCACGATTTGAATTCGTTTAACAAATAAAACTCCAAGTTTGCGATCGTCCAGCATACTTTTGAGGGGAAAAGGAAGGAAATTGAACGCGTTAATCTTCACGCACCGAAACGGACTGTACCCACTACGGAAGATGAAGAAAACAAACTTTGGATCGCTTTGTTTTTTTTAAATTATGAATAGATTCGAAATGCCTTTGATATGTTGTTTATTTTTACAACTGTAGAACATTTGGTTGAAGAGCAGCCGATGAACATTCTGACCTAAAAGTTAATCAATATCAATATGGGCATAATGAAGAAGGTTTTTATCTTCAGTTTCAGGGAAAATCATCTAAAAATTGTCAAGTCGGTATTTATCACAATTAGGCTGATAAAAGTATCTCCGACAATATGAAAATACATTTGATTCTCGGTGTGACTTTTAGCTTTTCCAATTTTACCTGTCCGTGATACCATGCACAGGCCTACGCATTCCTCAGACTCCAAATAACAGGAAAGACGGCACCAGGACTTCCAAATTATTCACAAAAGATTGGCATACATACTATCCAATGATATATGAAAGACATGTGTAAACTAGCAGATGTAGATGGCAGAAGAACAGGGCACTCAGGAAAGCTATTCTGTGTTTTTTTTGCTTTCTCATTGAAACTACTACTTGAAATAATTGTGGGGTATAAACAAAATACGACAATTATTTTGTAATGTGCCATATGTTGATTATATCACACTATTTGTAAGAAAAAAAAATATAATAAAAAGTCGGTGCAACATAAACTAAAATTTATAATAAACACTGAAATTGTGAGATATTGTATATCCCTTTTCCGTCTCTATATTTTGACAACATTTGGTGAGCAACCCAAAAAGACAGAATTGGTTTACCATACATTAACCGGGTCCAACATCCAAAAACTGTTAACAAACATAACATTGACAATTATGAAATATATGTTTCACAGATGACGAAGGATTTGTTCCAATTGTCGTAACCCCAATCCCGTCCTCATTTCCCAGAATGTGACCTACCGAATTAGACTTTTTACCGGATTTATACTTGCATGAGCAACACGAGTGCCACATGTGGGGTAGGACCTGCTTACCCTTCCGCAGCACTTGAGATCACCCCAAGCTTTTGGTGTGGTTCGTGTTGCTCAGTCTTTAGTTTTCTATGCTGTGTTTTGTATACTGGTACTTTTGTTTGTCTTTTTTTGCCATGTGATTGTCAGTTTATTTTCGACTTACGAGTTCGAATGTCCTATTGGTATCTTTCGCCTCTCTCACAAACGAATATAAATAAATCTGACAAATACGCCAGCAAAAAATGTTTGTGTAGTTGACAATACATACAGTATAGTAAAACATAATGAAATATATTACGTCCCCACTGCTAAATCTACCTAGTTAAGGAAAGCTCGACTGAAAAAAGGTTTGTCCAATGCACAAATACCGAGCCATTTCAAGATAATGAAAGTAAAAGCAACAGTAGTATACCGCTGTTCAAAAGTCATAAATCGATTGAGAGAAAACATATATGGGTAACAAACTAAAACCGAGGTAAACACATCAACTATAAGAGGAAAACAACGGAACAACAGAAACACTGAAGTGCAACAAAAACAAACGCCAATGTAACATACATAGAAACGAACTATTTGATAACAACTGCCATATTCCTGACTTGGTACAGGACATTTTAAGAAAAAATGGTGGGTTGAACCTTCAGAAAGAATGCATCATTTAAGAAAATTTACCCCTATACTAAGAACTAAGGGAAGGTACCAGATGACATGGACACACCTATCTTTACTGCTACTTCTCTACCTATGGAGATAAAAGGTAAATTAATTTATGAAAGCACAAAAAAGCTATATCTTTCAAAAGGGTGGATATGTAGGAAAGTGTGAAGTTCCTAATGTTATACATCTATTCAATCATTGGCACTCAAATCAAAACAAGCAAGTAGTGCAATACTTATTCATTTCTAAAATACAACATATCCTATAAGTGTCTTATATTGTATAATATTCCATTTGTGAATGTGTTGAGTCTTCGCGTACTTTAAAACAAATGTTTTATTTAGGGATATTTTAATTTTTCGCTTAAACTTATGGAATCTTTCACTTTCTTGCCATTTCTTAAAATTTTGCTTAAATTTATGAGTGTGATAACAGTTTGTCTGAATGGACCAAAGCTTTTCGACCATGCATTCAGAAACTACGATGTACTATGAGCACAAGGGTTTCTAACCCATTCAAGAACCCGGAGGTTGTGCATGCTTTATCTTCTTTGCATGACAAATATGTCGTTGTTCCAGCAGATAAAGCCTCCAATAATATTGTCTTCATATGTAAAAGCCATTACTTGGAATGTCTCACAAAAGAGTTTGGAATAAACAGCAAAACTGGTAATCCTACATATTCTTTAACATCATTTACAGAGGATGAAATTTTAGAAAATCACAAATTTGTCCTTCTTTCTTTTGGTATTAACATCAAAGAAAACGAAGAAAATCTACCTTCATTATACAGGATACCAAAACTTCACTAAACTTCATATACAGAATGATACATAGCTGGATCATCAAGATGTTCGACTAAACGTCTTTCTAAAGTGCTGACTACTATTCTTTCTACAGTAAAAGATGGCCTTCAAAAGTATTGTGATGAGATATATTCAAACGGTGGTGTCAATCAGATGTGGATTATTAAAATTCTAAAGATCTACTGCTAAATCTTAGATCACAATCTCTGCAATTTTGCAGCAACATTAAGACCTTGATTTTTCTACGCTTTACACTACTATTCCCCATGCTCAATTGAAAGATCGACTTCACCATCTCATTAAACAGAGCTGTTTCTATAAAAATGGGAATCTTAGATATAAATTTCTTGTATTGGGTTATAATAATTCTTATTTTGTAAAGAACCACACTGATTCTATCAGAAAATACACTGAAGATGATATTATCAAAATGTATTTGTTGAGTTTGGAGGATTGATATTTCAACAGACAGTCAGTATTCCAATAGGTACTAATAGTGCACCCCTACTGGCCGATTTGTTTTTGTACTCGTATGAAGCAGAATTCATTCAGAACCTTCTAAAAGACAGAAAGAAAAAGCACCTTGCGAAATTCTTTGATTTAAATTTCAGATATATTGAAGATGTCCTATCACTGAATAACCCATATTTCAGTCAGTACTTACATCTCATATATCCCAGTGAACTTGAAATTAAGGATACAACTGATACTAGAAGGACTGCTGCATACCTTGATCTTTTCCTCAATATTGACACAGATGGACGACTTCATACTAAAATCTATGACAAATGGGATGATTCCAACTTCCCAATTATCAATTTTCCATTTCTCAGCAGTAACATACCTTTTGCACCATCGAATGGTGTTTACATATCTCAGATGATACGTTATGCTCGTTCATGTTCACACTATACGGATTTCATATACAGGAGTGTGCTCCTTACGCAGAAACTGCTCCAACAGAGTTATGAGGAGGAAAGATTAAAAATGACACTCCGTCAATTTTATGGAAACCATCACGAATTGGTTGATCTATACGATGTATCTGTGTCTAAACTAACTAACGACATTTTTACCACGTCTTAGATTGTGGTTTACCATCTACGTCGTCTGGTCTGCTAATTACCAAACGTGACCTATTCCCGAATATGACTGTTACGCCGTGTAAATTCGCATTGCTATTCGACGTGTCTCGGTATTTATACATCCAACATTCATGTATTTAGTTATGATTCTTTTGTAAGTCTGGTTGGATATGTGTTATGTCCTATCGTTTGTGGTTTGAATTCTGTATTTTCGGTACATTTCACATATGTCTTATTTGTCAGTATAGTCAAGTTACTCGTGGTTCGTCTTCAGTGTTTTTGTTTTATGTTGTTTGTTTTTAAGTGTGTTTACTGTTTGGTCTTACATGATCTTGCCTTATATTACAGTTATTTTATTTTTATTTTCTATAAGTATGTAAAAGTTTAGATAATTAATCAGCTATTTCATTTATATGATTTTTAGTTTAAGGCAACTATATGCACAGGATTTTTTTTTATACAGTTTTGATTTAGAAGAAAAACCGACATGGTTACAAAATACAAATAATAACACCAGTACAAACACAATCTAATATTCTTGTACGTGTCTACAATAAAACAAATCTATTCTACTTTAGAAATTTACCTGTGATAATATAAACGTCACAAATAATACGTCACTTTTTGTGGCGTTGATACATTCTTGTGACGCACAGTTTAGAATTCGTTTGTGGTGTCCTGGTGTGCTGTCGTGGATTCATGGGAAGTGTCCGTTGTTATTCTGTGGTTTACATGTTGTATGTTATTTATTTATGTGTTTCTCTGTCCTGAGTGTTCTTGCGTTTATTTGTACTGTATTCCTGTCACGTAATGTTGTCATTTTAGCGGTATTTTTAGCATTGCCATATAAGCGGGAGGTTTGGCTAGTCATAAAACCAGGTTCAACCCACCATTTTTTTTCTTAAAATGTCCTGTACAAAGTCAGGAATATGGCAGTTAATATCAAATATTTCGTTGCTATGTATGTTGACGTTTGTTTTTTGTTGCAGTTCAGTGTTTCTGTTGTTCCGTGGTTTCCCTCGGTTTTTGGTTTGTGACCCGGATTTGTTTTCGCTTAATCGATTTATGACTATTGAACAACGGTATACTACTGTTGCCTTTATTTACTGCCTCCATAATGCTCTTATGATCTACTAATAAATTTAAAGTCGAAACCAATCTATATTGATGAAGATCAATCATTGTTTACAAACAATATCAACATTACGAGAATTTCCCTTGTGAGATCCATGGTTGCTGATTGGTAAACAATATGTAACAAGCTCTGTCATTGGTCAGTCGGAAGTATAAAAGCAAAAATAACAGAACCGACGGATTGTTGGGTTGACAAAGTTGGAAAGTGAAAAATTTGGCTAGAATCTAAAATATGTCTGATCATTACTACCAAGCGTTTAAAGTTAGTAAATACTGTATATAACAATATTTAAGTTTGTCGGTGCCGGTGATAAATCAGGTTGCCAGTGACGGTGCTTTTGTAGTAATTGACGGTGCAAATTAAGTGTGACGATGAAGGTGCTAATGTTGTTAGTGGTTGTAGTTAAGTTGTTTATGGCGGTGCTAAATAAGTTTGAGGGTGCCGGTACTAATTAAGATTGGCGGGGACGGTGCTTATTGGGTTTTTGACGGTGCAAATTAAGGGTATGTGTGTCGGTGATAGTGTTAAGGTTGTTAGCGACAGTGCTTAGGTTGTTATATTGACGATTCTAAGGTACTTGATATGTTGTTGGTTTTATTATGCTCAGTTGATGTTTTATAATGTTGGATGGTAATAATAACCTTGAATTTGGGGTTATTGGAAGATTTTATATAAGTGACAACCTTGTTACTTAACTATGTATCTTGTTAATACATGTACCAAGTTTGTTTATCTACTGTAATACCAACCATTACCAGGGACCCGACCATACCAGTGACAGAGTCTGCAAGATCCATTCTCTCCGCCGTTATTTATTTTAGTAATCAAATAAGAAACTTTATTTATTCAGATATTTTATTTCATAACCCAGAATATATCAATAATCACAAACATCTGTAACGTGCTTTGGTCCGACGGTAAACATTGGATGTCGAACCTAACACTGTATACACTCTTTAACTCTCTTTGTCTGTGTGACCCTGTGATCTCTGGTGGTCGACTCTAGCACCAGGGAGGCAGCGGTGGGATTTTAAAGTAGTCTTGTTGAAAGTTAAAATTGATACAGCTTGGTTATATTTGGCAGTTATTTTGTAAAATATGGACGATTAAGATGACATTTCGTTCAAGCCCAATCTAAACAAGAGGGAAGACGATGAAGAAACGCTACCTGAAAATAATTTTTAATAGTTCCCCTATTATAATGTCTGGAACTGTTGGAACAACGGAGAGAATGGTTGTAGAGACTAGACTGGAAATGAGGACAACGGACCAATGTATGTCTGATTTCACGAATAAAATGCAAGAAATGTTCTCAAATTTTCAAACGAGACTTGTCTTCACAACCTCAAGTAGACCTTCCGAAAGTAGTAGTAGGAACGTAGTTAGTTCACCAAAAGTTTCTAGAGGTAGGGCTGATATAAGTAATAATAATAATTTAGTCGATAACGATAAGTCAAATGTCAAATATGAATTGAGTTTTTATAATTATATATATATAGATATATGTATAACACAAATTTGAAGATCTAACATTGTTGGGCTAAATATGAGACGAATTATATATATATACATGTTTATGCTATTGACATTTTCAGAACTTTGTGGAACAAATAGGATAGGTTAAAAATTTATTTTTTAATGCTTTGACCCAGCTGAGGAAAGACATTTGTAGGGGGGATTATGTTTCCTGGTTTGTTTGTCCATTCATCCACCTGAAACTAAGCACAAATTGCTGTTATATCGTGATCTTAAAATTATGGTTTTGACCCAGTTTCCATGGTTCCTTACTTAACATAGACCATGTGTAATAAGTACATTCATAGATTATAATACTAGTAATTGGTTTAGGTAATTAACCTTTTTTTCATTGATTAATAGGCAAACTTTAAAATTGTAAGCCAAACTTAGATTTTAACCCCGATTTCAATGTTCCCTAAAAGATGATAATGCAAGCAGGGCATAGTGTCCTATGGGCACACTCATATTCTTCATTTAAAAAGAGTTGAACTATTTCAACATTAATTTCTATTTAATAGTGCTTGTTAAAAAAAGATGTAATAATCTTCATTAATTGCAGGAATGTCATTGGATGTCTTGTGACTTGTTTTCGTTCATGTTGAAATGAAGGCTCCCAAGATAAAGTATTGGTAAGGGTAATCTAGGATAGGAACCAGCTTTATGATGTCTGTGGAAAAGTGGGCGATCTTGTTATTAATCCAATGGTTTAAACCTTACCTGTACTTATTCAAAGCATAGGCATCAATAGAAAGGTTTCTTCCCTTTCTGTGATCTGTTCAATGGGATGGGTTATGATCACTTATTTAAGCAATGGCAAGTTTTAATACTTAATTTGAAAAAATCAAACACACGGTAATGTCATATGTTAAAAATTATAATGGATTCCGTCGAGAATTACGCCAGACCATGTTTGGACAAAACGATGAGGTTCAACTAAACACTCTGAAGCAATTAGGTCGTTGATAAAGCGTAGAATTCAGAAGTTGAAAAACTGTAAAATGTTCGACATAAGTCCGTATTTGGAGACGAAGAATGCTGTAAAAGTCTCTTCACGACAAATATGTTGTTGTTCCTGAGTGAAAAGCTGCATAAAATATTGTTTTATGTACAAATAAAGTAAGTCCTCAGATTTGTTGCTCTTTAAATATTTCAATGAGCAACAAATCTGAGGACTTATCGTATTTGTATTTGATACAAAAACTTCATAAAATTCCGTACAAATAACGGTACATTGCAGGTTCATCTGCATGTTCTACCAAGGAATTGTCCGTTATGTTAACCAAATTTTTGTACGCAGTGAAAGAGGGATTACAGAAATACTATGCAACTGTTTACTTGCGAAGTGGCATTAACCACATATGGATTCTTAAGAACTCAAAAGAACTTCTGGAAAATTTTTAATCTCGGTCATTCTCAGAAATAAAAATCTATTAAAACCCTTGATAAATAATCCAAATTGGTACTATACTCTATAAATTTATTGTTTTGGGATACAATTTGCTAAAAATAAGCCTAAATATAAAACATGCTACACCGAAAACAAGTGATCAGTATGCTGGAGGTTCTTGAGGTAGAATTTTCCGGCAAGTTGTCGGCATTTCTGTGCACCTCGCTGACCTTTTTCATATTTTCACATACAGGTCAATTGATGATGTTCATTCCATGAACAATCCAAACTTTTCTGATTGGGTTCAATTAAAATAACCTCCTGAACTAAAGATAGAAAAAACATAGGTACAGCTTCCTCCGTCTTATTTCTAGAAAATACCTCTACTTCGACCATCTGAGTATCAGAAACTTTGACAAAATTTTTATCTTGAAATCATAACTTTCCTCATCACATCAACAATATACTAACTATTCCTGAGTATGGGCTATACATTTCCAGACTCATGCGATATTCAAGAGCTTTCAGCTACTACTCAAGTTTTTATAGACCGTCGTCGGTGTCTCTGCAAAATATTGATGAGCTAGGGTTTTGTCAAAGAGCGTCTTGTCCGTTTTCTCAAAATGTTTAACGAAAAGTATCATGACCTAATAAATAAATATTCAGTGCCTACTTCACAAATACGAAAAGATGGCCTTGAGATCTTGAATATTGGTACTGAAGTTGTGTATCATTTTATTCACTTAACAGTTTTGCCTTTATTTGTCGTTGTGCCATTATGTTCCTTTTGGTCGTATGACATTTGATGTGACTCAGTGTTTATGCATCTAGCTTTCGGCTTTTGAAAGTTCCCGGGTTCAGGTGTTTCCAGAAGTCCGATTCGGACGCAAGAGGATTTTATAGTTTAGTTTTCATTTTGGTTACCCTTGTCTATATATTTTACTTAACTTGTACTTTATTGAGAAAGTATATACTGCTTGTACTGTTTGTTGGTGTCTTTGTTAAGATTTATTTGTATGTTTGTTTGAATTTTTTAGTCAGTTGTGCTGTATGTCTGTGACGTATATTTTCAGCTTTGGCTGCTGGATCCTAATTATTTTCGCATTAACATTTTGGGTTGCTCACCCAATGCTATTTGGTCAATATACGGAACTATAAACAACTGTCTTAATTTGAACACCGGTATAATACTACTGCCTTTATTTACAATTGAAACCTGTCCAGGAATTTGACAGTTGTTTTCCATTCGTTCCGGTGGTTGATAAACGTTTGATTTTGTCATGTATTATGGACTTCCCCTTTTTGAATTTATCTTGGGAGTACGGTATTTTTGTTATGCTTTTTTCAAAGCCATCTGTGAAAATGCGCAGGCCTTCACATCAATATCATCTACTGATTAAACCAGTTTCTCATATTTAAGTATTGTCTTTTTCTATAATACAAAAATAACATGTGGTTTGATTGCCAATGAGACAACAGTTAACTCTCTACTTCAGGTCAAATGACTTAGAAGTTAACAACTATAGGTCACCGTACGGCCTTCAACAATGAGCAAAACCCATACCGCATAGTCAGCTGTAAAAGGCCTTGAAATGACAAATGTAAAACATTTCAAACGGAAAAAATAACGGCCTGATTTATGTACAAAAGTACGAACGAAAATCAAATATAATATACAGCAACAAAAGACAACTACTGAATTACAGGCTCCAGACTTTGAACAGGCACATACAGAATGTGGCGGGGTTAAACAAGTTTGCTGGCGCCGAACCCACTCCATAACATGGGACAGTGGTGTAACAGTATAACATAAGAACAAACTATATAAAAGAGCTCAACTCAGATCGATACAAAGCAGAAGAACATCTAACAAAAACACAGACCGGACGTGGCAGGTATTTATACATCTCCACAACAAAAAAAGACACTAACGAGCTCATTAGACAAAGAATAGTCCTCGCCACTTAAAAAAAATCAGTAGCATCTTTACCAATTCTGTCTGAGTAGTTTGAAAGTGTAAAGTTATGTGTGCTTAGGTCGAATACATGGAAACTTAAGATCTTTTAGTGTACATAGTGGTGCAGAAATCTACTTTGATGTTATTCATGAGACTTTACAACATGCAACAAGTTGAAGAGTAAGTTTATGTCATTTGATTTGAGCCCCATGAATACTTTTCTCATTCGTGCATGATGGTAAAAATCAATTTGTTCTGTCAAAAATATTACATTGAACCGGTTTCCTCGAAAATCTACAAACATGAACTTTTCGTTTTCATTCTGAATTGCTGAAGAATCATCTCTCTAATAAAGATGTTTCTTGTTCTTGTAGCTTTTAAACAAATGAAAAGATTGGTGAGACATTCTGTAAATGCAAACCACAGAAAATGTTATTTATCTTTACTGCCAATTAATGTTCTGCATCCGTTAAATCATTCCAGTTTTGAATCAAAATTGGCATGACTGCTAATCGAATTTGTGTAAGGAGTTTAGTAAAAGATATAGAAGTCCAAGCTCTGTCAGACATAAAGTCACAAATATTACATGTACTCTATGACCAGGTGATTTAGTTTAGTAAAATATATAGAAGTCCAAGCTCTGTTAGACATAAAGTTACGAATATTACAAGTACACTATGACCAAGTGATTTTATGTTTTTCAGCTTGTGCGATTTACACATGTCTTGTTATGTCATCTAGCATATTTATGAAAATATCTAGTGGTATTTACTACTTTATCACTGATGTCTTTTAAAACAAGGAATAATTCAGTCTTATAATAATCTTTTATTAAAAATTATTGGCGTTATTTCTCTAAATTTCCCTGTTCCAATTCCATATATAAATGTATGTTTCTGTGAATTAATTGTTTTTGTCCCGACAGATGGTGTTACTCTACAGTCTCTGAAGCCTTTTTGGAAGGACTGTATTTTGGGATCTATTTGCAAGCTTTTACACCTATTTTATTAAAGGTCAAACGTTTTGAGTTATAACATTATATGAAGTTAAATTTTAATGTATTTTCTTCCTGAGTTCTATTTCAGCGTTATCTTGTAGAGAGAAGTGTAAGTAATCTCGCTCTTCTTTTATTTATTTTTTTTAAATTCTAACCTTAGTTCATTAATTGAATCCTTTTTACTAACCGAGTTCTCAGCAATTATTTTTATTTTTTAATTTCTCTGCCTTCCCCCCTACTTTTTGTATCTTATTTCACTCTAATTTTCTTTGAAGTGGAACATTTTGATTACTCATAGCCTGTTTAGATTTAAGTATGTACTTTTTTTTTTTTTTTTTTCTTTCTCGTTTACTTCTTCAGAAACAAGACCTATTCTTTTTCGGAGTTTCCACAATGAATATTTTGCTATTTCGTTTATTTCTGGGAGATAAGTTCTCTTTCAAAATTTTACTTTTTTCTTTTGCAAGTCCTCAATTTTTTTTAATTTTAGCTGTATGTTCATCATTTATACTCTTAATTTCATCTTTTAATTTTATTTTGATTCTGAAAATTCTGTGGCTAGAAGCGCACATGTTTTCTTGTTTAAAGAAATTTCTTTGAAAAATGATCCCTGGATGAGGAGGGTGTTGTAGAAACTGGAAAGGAAAATACCTAATTTTCAAATTGATTTTGGCTTTCCCCCTTTCAATATTGAAATTAAGTCTGTTTGTTTATGGTGTTTTTACCTTATGTCAGTTTTGTTAAGTCGGACAGCTTTTCCACTATAAAACTGTCCCTATGTTGTGATTTTCCTTGGTCAAAATAATCAAGAACTGTTTTTACATTTACAGATTTTACTTCGGTATGAACTTGCATATTTGACTGATAAAATTACATATTGTAGTTAATAATCAGATGATAACAGAGGGTGACAGCTAGAAATATGAATACTGTACACAATAAACAAATAATATACACGCCTAAATTTGTATAAACAACAGCAATATTAAAACAAGAGGCTGTCAGAGCGACAGCAAACCGAATTATTTAACATTTATTTGTGTCCTGGCATTTTTTAATATCACAAGGACCATAACTCCTGAACGGTCAAAGTGACAATCATCAATATTGAACTGGATCTCCATTTTGTCATCAGTAACAACATATTAAAACTTGAAAAGCTTTGGTTGAACGTTTCATGAGTTAAAGCACGGACACGACGGGAAAGACCATTTTTCAATCTTTCAAGAACCATAACTCCTGAACAGTAAAAGTGAAAATCGTCAATATTGAACTTGACCTCCATTTTGTCATCAGTAACAACATATTAAAATTTGAAAAGCTTTGGTTGAACGGTTCATGAGTTAAAGCACGGACACGACTGGAAAGACCATTTTTCAATCTTTCAAGAACCATAACTCCTGGACGGTGAAAGTGAAAATCGTCAATATTCAATTTGACCTCCATTTTGTCATCAGTAACAACATATTAAAATTTGAAAAGCTTTAGTTGAACGGTTCATGAGTTAAAGCACGGACACGACTGGAAAGACCTTTTTTCAATCTTTCAAGAACCATAACTCCTGAACAGTGAAAGTGAAAATCGTCAATATTGAACTTGACCTCCATTTTGTCATCAGTAACAACTTATTTACATTTGAAAAGCTTTGGTTGAACGGTTCATGAGATAAAGCACGGACACGACTGGAAAGATCATTTTTCAATCTTTCAAGAACAATAACTCCTGAACGGTAAAAGTGAAAATCGTCAATATTGAACTTGACTCCATTTTGTCATCAGTAACAACACATTAATATTTGAAAAGCTTTGGTTGAACGGTTCGTGAGTAAATGCACGGACACTGTTTGGCAACCGCCCGCCCGCCCGCCGTACATCCCCAAATCAATAACCGATTTTTCCTTCGGACAAAAAAGGACACAATGACTATTTCGGATAAAAGAGCCTCAGTATGATTTCACTAATACCGAACATAAAGGCAAATTAAAACTAGACAAAGTGATGCCATCGCACTCCACTCTGTATAACTGTCATAACCCTGACCACATGCACGCCTTCAATATATGTACAAACAGTCGGCACAGTGAAAACTTCCTAGCATTCAAACTGTAGGAGGAGATATCCGGAAACGCTATGCACCTCTTATGCAATTCAATACTCCAAAAATGACAAAGTTCAACTATATCCCAAAAGAGCAAATATTAATAAAAATCAAAACCCTGACCACATGCACACCTTCAATATATGTACAAACAGCCAGCAAAGTGAAAACTTCCTAGCATTCAAACTGTAGGAGGAGTTATCTGGAATAGCTATATACCCATAATGGGACGGACGGACGGACGCAAGGAGATACGGAAGGACGGACAGGGTAAAACAATATGCCCCCCAACTTTCAGCTGCGGGGTCATCAAAGGAACAAAATTGAGAATGGAAATGGGAATATGTCAAAGAGACAACAACCCGACCAAAGAGCAGACAACAGCCGAAGGCAACCAATGGGTCTTCAACGCAGCGAGAAAATCCGCACCCGGAGGTGGTCCTCAGCTGGCCCTAAATAAAATTGTGTACTAGTTCAGTGAAAATGAACGTTACACTAAACTCAAAACCTATAAATGAACTAAAATTAAAAACATACAAGACTAGCAAAGGCCAGAGGCTCCTGATTTGGGACAGATACTCCAAAAATGACAAAGTTCAACTATATCCCAAAAGAGCAAATATTAATAAAATCAAAACCCTGACCACATGCACACCTTCAATATATGTACAAACAGCCAGCAAAGTGAAAACTTCCTAGCATTCAAACTGTAGGAGGAGTTATCTGGAATAGCTATATACCCATAATTGGACGGACGGACGGACGCAAGGAGATACGGAAGGACGGACAGGGGTAAACAATATGCCCCCCAACTTTCAGCTGCGGGGTCATCAAAAGGGAACAAAATTGAGAATGGAAATGGGGAATATGTCAAAGAGACAACAACCCGACCAAAGAGCAGACAACAGCCGAAGGCAACCAATGGGTCTTCAACGCAGCGAGAAAATCCCGCACCCGGAGGTGGTCCTCAGCTGGCCCCTAAATAAAATTGTGTACTAGTTCAGTGAAAATGAACGTTACACTAAACTCCAAAACATATAAATGAACTAAAATTAAAAAACATACAAGACTAGCAAAGGCCAGAGGCTCCTGATTTGGGACAGGCGCAAAAATGCGGCGGGGTTAAACATGTTTTGTGAGATCTCTACCCTCCCCCTATACCTCTAGCTAATGTAGAATAAAGAAACACATAGCAATACGCACAGTAAAACTCAGTTTAAAAGAAGTCCGAGTCCGATGTCAGAATAGGTAACAAAAAAAACTAAGCAAAATGACAATGATACATAAATTATCAAAGGACTACTAGCAGTACTGACATGCCAGCTCCAGACCTCAATTAAACTGATTGAAAGATTATGTCTTCATCATATGAAAATCACGTACAATCCCTCCCGTTAGGGGTTTAGTATCATACAATCATAAAATATATGAGAAGAACATAACCCGTATCTCTGACAAAACACTACCAATTAGGAACACTAGGAACAAGTGAATTCCTGACGGTACATGCATTTTCCGAAGAAAACAATATTGATCGTCGTATAAATTAATAACAGAACGACGCTTACATAATTCGAAATTTTCAAAGTTCACGCAAGTTAAAAGTATGTACAACATAGAATGAGTAAATGTGCATCCTAAATGCATTTAACCAAAGGATTAACTAACCAAGGCTTAAAAACACAACATCATTTTAACCCTTGATTACGTAACCCTCTGTTAAAAAAAATAACAATGGTTATACATAACAAAGAGATGAACAACCGGGTCCTGTTCTTGTTCTACAAATACACGCCGGTCTGCAATGTCTTTTGTTTGTGCTCTGTACTTTAGACTTTGTTATTTGTGACGCACCACGTTTGCCAAGGGAGCTGAGAGTTGTTCTGCTAATAGAAGTGCAAGCTTGATTGAAATCCTCGATCAGCCGTGACCTTATCAAATGGTTCTATAATGTCTAGAAATCCACTTTGGTAAATGATGTATTTATCACTGGCCCAACCATTTTATGCCTGTGGTAATGATCGCATGTTTATCATCTGATGGATAAATACAAACTAAGAACTTATTCGGACGTTCAATAAAGACTTCAGTTCAGTGTATATATGATGACGGAATTTTCTATATTTTGAAAGGAGGCAAACTTGATTGCACGTCCTTCTCTGTAGGATTAAATACAACGTTCCCCAAAATACTGGTCAACATTAGTATCCATGTTGTAAACATACTGGACACAGATGATGTTTTAAAAAACGGTAAATCTATCAGACCAATCTCCCGACAACATGCCCAATCGTAATTTGATCAGCGCCATTATAAACTGTAAACGTTATGAGGCACACCTTTGAACAATATAAAATTTCTTCAGTATTCCAATGGATAAGTCATGAGGAAGGCCTTTTTTTCAGACATCTTCACCTTTTAATTATTTTTTTTTAATATTCACAATTTCGTCTTGCAATTCAACAATTTTCAAATTCTTACTTGTACAATTTCCAGTCATGGTCACAGTCGACTAAATATAGATATTGCCAGATGTAAACGATACATTAGGGAATAGTGGAAGTTGACCAGAAGGCAAACATGGATCAACATCCATTGATTTTGATTATAATTATTTTAACGTATTATAAGCATGCTAGGGCGGGGGCATTCGTGTACTCATTCTTTTTTTTTTAGTCTGTGATATCATACCCCGGTATAACATGCAAATCCTCTATCCTTTATCAGGTTAAAAAATATGAAAACAACACGTTATAAATTTAATGCGTCCGAAGCGCTTTTCTGGATTTACCTTCATCAGGAACGCTTAAAGCCGAATATTTGAAAGCCTAGGATGTATAAAACCGAAACAGTTGAAGAGCTATATAATCAAAAATGACATAAAATAATAGCCAAATCCTTCTACGGCCAAATTTGCCTCAGGGAGTTGAAACCTTAGTGTCTTTAAAGTTATGTTACGGGAATGAGTTTCTCCATTTCTCTTCTTCTTTTACTGTTCCAGAGTCGGGTCTCCCTTGCTTGTGGCGTCTAACCTTTCTTTGAAAACTAGCCTTATTCTTCCTAACGAGTCCATAGTATTACACAAGAAAAGAAAATGCATGTACATGTATAATTCTTAATCTGGGTTCATTTTCTGGTAAAGCAGGCAGTTGAACGGGAGGGTAATCTTCAAATGATGTCCGACTTAAATTGTCAGAGAAAGCTTTTGCCAATTACACAAAAGAGGTATTACAATTCCTATTCGTGGGTAAAGTTGTAGGTTCAGTCTCTAGTTTTCTATGTTGTGACCACCCAAGGGTGACTGGGAAATAGAAATATGGTCGCCATTTGTCTTCCTCCGACCGGCAGTACAACCCTCGCCAAAGTGGGGCGTCCGTTTGGCTGTGCGGGATGAAACAGACTGCAGCCACGTCCGGTCAGAATGGGGACGTTACATCCGATGCTTGTGTAAAGAGAGTGCCACGCTCTTTGCACGTAAAGAACCCTTGCAACAACTCTTTGAGGGGTCCGTAGGTGGCCTGTTGCAAGACTAAATTTCTGTCCCTATCCAATATACCCTCATTTTCTCGTGGTAGTCCAAATTTCCCAGACCTTCATCCCGGACGGCTTCTATTACAGGATCTGCCTATTGTATTTATTGTTAATATGTTCTCGTCCTGAACATGCATGAAATATTAAGCAACCAACAATCAATCAATCTATGTTGTGATTTTTATACCGTTGTTTGTCTTTTGATCGTTTTTCGTTTGTTTTTTGTTTAAGTTTGTTTTCAACTTGTATCTTACGCCTCTCATTTAGTTTCAGGTGAATGCTGAATTTCTTGTAATATTTTAAAGAAATATTTGATGTACTGCTGGGAAATAGGACGGAAACGGTAAATTGAGGCCCCTTGTCGTAATCGGTAGGGTTTACTATGAACGAGATATTACGGTTAAGAACGGATGTACAAGTACGCAGCCACGTCCGGTCAGAATGAGGACGTTAAATTCGATGCTTCTTGTAGAGAGCCCTTGCAACAACTTTTTTTAGGAGTCCGTAGGTGGCTTGTTGTTAGGCTACATTGCTGCCCCTATCCAATATACCGTCATTTTCCAGTCCCAGTCCGAATTTCATCCCGGATGGTCTTTGTTACAGGGCCTGCCTATTGTATTTATTGTCAATTTGTTCTCGTCATGAACATGCATGAACTATTTGCCACTAGACATAAAGCAAACCAACAATCGATCAATAAATATTCAAAAGAAAAATTGTTAGTTGAGCTAACAAAACCTACTCGTTTGATTTTTTTTATTTCATTTGTTCCCTCCCGTCCTGACTATGCTAAAAAAACAATACATCTTTGAAAATTTAACAGATGTCATCATGTTAATGATTTAGTTGACTGTTCATGTAAAACTATTTATAACTACTGAGGATAACTTTATTGTATTTTCAAAGAAGTACAACGTATCGATAGGCTTGTATGCAGTATTTTAATTCGTGCGCCACCTATGTGTCTTATGCAGACGAAACGCGCGACCTTCCTATAAGCCTTGTATCTGTGATTTTTCAGAGATAACCACCGACATATTTCATTTCTGTTGGCATGATACAGGAAGCCAGCATGACGGTTGCCACCAATGAAACAGGAATCGCTTGCATTCCCGGAGTACCATTATTCTCAGGTTTTCCCTAAAATCGTCAGTTTTCTCTGTCTTTTTTGTAAACTTCTGTTAATAAGTTTTTCTTTATTGTCGATTTGCCATAACAGCAATTGGTATCAATTACCCGCGTTTGAGGGGTAACAACCCGGTAAGGTGCATCTTTTTGACTATGTGGGATGTATAAATACGCACTCACGTCCGGTCTAAATTTGGATCTTAAATTCGATGTTTTTGTGTGGGAGTAAAGTATCACGCTACATGCACGTTTACAAACCCTTGCTCAAACATTTCACAGTCTATGTTCGTATGCTTGAGAGTACAACAGAAACAATACTAAAAAAGGCTTCATCAAGATCTTATCAATAACTGTTGCAGTTTCCATCAACAACTATTAATGCAAAAGAGAGGCAGATTATACCAAAGAGATTTTCAAACTTAAAAATCGATGACAAACTAACAACTTTTACGGCCAGAAATCACCTTTAAATTGTAACCAACAAAAGACAAAAATCAATAATAGATTAAACAAGATTTATTATACAACTTTACACGAAATATTATACAAATTGAAATGTCAACTTAATTGTTAAAATATCTGAATGTCCGATCCTAGTTTTTCTTTATCCGGAATTCTTCTCTTAACTGTTGCGGAATCCAGACGGAATATTATGCCCAATAAGTCACAAACTAGTATGATGAGGAATTTACCAATAAACAACTCCAGAGATCCTTTGCGAAAACTTGCATATTTATGTCTGTCTTTACAATTCATCGTCAGTATATGTTAGACTCACATCGACGACCGGTCTCTAATCGACGGCCGTTCCTCAAATTGACGTCCAATGTGCAGTCATGATCTAAAATCCGTGTCCAATATTTTTACCCCCTAATCGACGTCCAATGTGACGCCATATATTACCAAAACGACATTCTATCGATCAGAGTCTGATCTCATCTATCAACAAAGAAGACAACATCCCGTCCCAAGTAATCAACTAAATAAAAATAAAAGGACAAACATCAGTAAATGACAATAAGACAAACACCGACATCATATTACATGTACATGCATATTACTAAGTTGGTGAAAGAAGTTAATCCACTCGATCTACGTTGTCTTATTCCTTTCGTTTTCATATTAATAAATGACATGTGGATATACGACAATGAGAAAACAACCCAACGACAAAGATAATCGAAAGACATCTTGGGAGCAATATACAGTCTCAAACAATTAACATAATAAAGAAATACAGGCAATAGTATTATTATTTGGACTCTGCAAGATATAAAAGCTGATATTTTAAACAACTGTTTTAGTTTAATGTTCATCCAAACCATTGATTTGTTTTCGGAAAATGCCGGTTTCAAATCAGAAATATGACAGTTGTTTTCATCAAAATTGTGACGTCATTGTGGCAAGTCCGTAAAAAAGACGTCGATTTCATGTTTGAGAAAAACAAAAAGACGTAGATAAGAGGGGCATATAATTAGCCGTCGATCTGCGATCAGTTTCACAAAAAGTCGTAAGTGAAGGTCCTACGTGTAATACTTAAGATTCTCCTAAGAGTTATCTTAGGAGATTTTCACAAAACATATCGTAAGTTTTAATCTTAGACTTAGGACCACTCTTAAGATCGAGTCCTACGACTACTCTTACGATCCCTCTTAAGACCAAACTACGTTAGCAACGCTACTTTCATTTCATGAAAGCATGCGCAATGAAATCTTCCTGTGTAAACAAAAAAATCGTCTGCAATGGAGCCATCACTGACATCAGACGTTCTTGTGTTAAAACGTAAACCAAACTGGTCGGAGAGGGAGCTTCTTACCCTTTCCGAAAAAGTTACAAGTAACATAAGAATTATCAAGGGACAGTTCGGGCCAAGCTTGACAATCAATGATAAAAATGCATGTTGGGCACATATCACTGAAAGGTACATACTCGTTTTAACCTGGGAGAAGGCCGCGTGTAATATCCGTAACATTGATCCTTATTCATTCCGTCACGTATATGCATAGTATAAATATTAAACTTGTCCCAATTATTGACTCGCAAGCAGCATATAATTTATATACTGAACCATTTGCTCATTCTGTAGTAACAGTGTTGATTAAATTGCATGGATTTAGAATAAGGTAACAATCCTCAGATAAAAAGAGATAGATCTTTATTCTCATTGCCTAAATGACATAGTTACAGAAATGTCAAATATATTATATATTTTCATGTGTGCAATTTACATAAATACAGTCAATATAATATTATGCAAGAAGGACAAACTTTGACTGATATAAAATTAATAAATATACACAACAGATATAGTAACACAATATTGACTGTACTGATAAAGTAAATACTTTGACATGAATATTGTAATCGTAAAATATTGTTTCTTTATTCTTTTATGTCCATGTGACATGTCTGTACAGTACTACTCAAATCTCTGACATTTGTACACACCTTCATGTTTCAATTACTTTGATAAAATAACTAGACTAAGCCTAATAATATGTATGTTGCGTTTATGGATGCTATCATCATGATCATCTGACTTTGACTAGTCTTGTTGAACATGGTGCAATCTTTTTTTTTAATTCAGAATATTTCTCTTTCAAAGCATGAAAAGATATACCTGATGTACAAAATCAGATTAGAAATGTGTATTTGCTGAATGTAATGTCAAAAATTTACACCTTAATCCTGTTAATTTGGTCATGTTTTTAGATTGAGATCAGTGTAGACTATTTAATTTCTAGAATTATAACCTATGACATGACTTCATTGATCAGGAAAAGTAAACAGATTATTAAGGTTGTTACATAGAATTTACCCTGAGAATAAGATTGATTGATTCAAAACCTTGTGATTGAGAATAAGAATCATTTCACTTTTTATTGCATGACTAATAACCTAAAAGCCTGTATAATTCAGCTGTCAGAATATTTTGCTAATAAGTTGTATTTAATTTCCATTAAAGACAGGATGTGATATGCCCTTTTAATCAGTTTTTCACAAGTACAAAAAAAGCACTAAAAGTGTCATATAGTCAGTGCCTTACGTACGTATATTTTCCAATTTATATGGCTGATAATATAATTTACCTCAATTTATGATCAACCACTGCTTGTACATTAATGGCATTGTAGCCTTTCCTACATACAAAGTTCGGTTCATCATCACCAGAGAGGCCCTGAATAGGGATCAGTGTGCCGTCTATGGCCCCAATGACATTTGGAAATGTGGCAATCCGATAAAAACCTTCTTTGACGGCTGTAAGATCCGCATCTCTCGGAAATTGTATATTGCTTATGCAAGAGTTGATTGCAGAGCATACTCTATGGATAATCCTCGATGCAGATGACGTGGATATCCCCCACCTCCGACTGGTAATCCCCTTTTGCAAGAAACCTAAGAGTGGTCAGAACCTACAAGTTCATCGCAATGTTAATTCAGGTTTATATTCACTATCTTAATATAATTACTTTTGGCAAGAAAACTAAGGCATGAAACAACAGTTTGAAATTCTAAGGTTTAATTAAGACACAGGACATATTTAACAACAAGAAAGCACACGCTGAAATGTCTCGCCTTCTTTACGAATCATATATATGTTGATAGTCCTAAATATCAAGCTTTAATACAACTATCACATTAACATCCAAGAAAATGAGGTCTAGGTCATATAACCCAATCAAGAAATACATGTACACCTTACAATCATTCAGTACACAGTACACAAAATATAGTTGACCTATTGCTTATAGTTTCCTAGAAACAGACTAAACAAAGGAAAATAAACATTGACCAATGAACCATGAAAATGAGGTCAAGGTCAGACGAACCATGCCAGGTAGACATGTACAGCTTACAATTCTTCCATACAACAAATATAGTTGACCCATTGCTTCTAGTTTAAGAAAAACAGACCAAAACACAAGAACTTAACACTGAGCAATGAACCTTGAAAATGAGGTTACGGGCAAATAAAACCTGCGAGACTGACTTGCTCATCATAAAATATTTCCATACACCAAATATATTTGACCTATTGCATATAGTATTAGAAAAACCGACCAAAACACAAAAAACTTAACTATAACCACTGAACTAACTAGTGTTTATAATAGGGGGAGGGGGTCGTTCATTTCTGTATTCTTCAGTTTTTATGCCATTTTTCTCTATTCTTTATACTTTATGCTCATTGTTTTTTCATCTTTATATTCTAGCACCTCATTATTCTCTATTCTTTATTTTTTGGTTCATTTTCACTATTCTTTATATTTTTGCCCCTTTTTCTTTGTTCTGTAAACCTCCATACACACCCTCATGAAGTAGATTTTCTAAATGTATTATGGCAGTTATCAACTTTTGTCGGACCAGTGGGGTGTCGGACTAATGGGGTGTCGAAATATCGGGGCGACCCCGATTTGGTTTAGAGCGTGATGAATCTATCAAACGCTATATTCTTTCGTCAATTTAGTTGACCGAGGTTGTAAAAAAAAGATCGATGCTCCAAACCCTGATACTGCCGTTCACGCACCTATTGAAGTATTTTTAATTATAATCATTTATCTTAAGATCTAACGTTGTAGTTTCAGATTTTTCCTTTCTCGTAGTACCAGACGGTATATCACCATTGTCAGTAATAAGGCTGTTGTAAAGTTTTTATATACATGGATAGTATTTTAAAAAATAGGACAGAATTAAGCTTTATATGGAAGGGCCGGAATGTCCGCCATAATTATATATTTCTTGTAAAATCTAATTTCACAATACGTAACATGCAATTTCTTAATTTCTTAAAATGTAATTGCGTAATTTGTAACGTGTACCCATACCGCAAAGTCAACAATAATTTATGTGTTTGACCAAGTCAGGGTCTTATAGAACAATGGTTGTCGTTGGTTCATGTCTGTCATGTAATTTTTTCGTGTGTGTTTTGTTATAAAGGAGAATTTAGTTTTCTCGTTGAAAATGTTTTTCAGTTTTCATGTCGAAACATTTCATAGCCGACCACTCGATGTGCTTTTTTTCTCATTGTAGAAAGGCCGTAAGGTGGCTTTTAACTACTTTAATAATACTTCTTCATTGTAACCCACTGGGGGCTTCAGACCCATCACGAGCGTACACTTGAAATCGCATAAACTACGCCACAGACAATTTAATTCCACTTGATTTTGTTCTAACGAGGACGAAAGATTGAACGAAGTGTACTTGGGACGAGTGAATGCAAGTATAGTTTCCGGTAGAGGTCGAGGTCATGTTTTATTTTGATTTTTTTAGCTGAGTGCGGACGGTTATAAAATAGTGTTATTTCTTTTAATACTTTACCTGCGTACTTGTTGATATTGACATTGAGCGTCTAGTAGGGGTCTCTCTCATTGGTGACACTCGGTCAATTAGCTCCAACACTGTGGCCCTGGGAAATCAGTACCGCTTCATCATTGTATAAATCTAATGGGTTTGTTCGGTCACGAAATACTCTTTCTCTGCGAAAGTGGCGTCTCATAAAAAGAATTTGCAATGCCGCGGCCATTTTGTAAATACTTAAGATAATCGTAAGAGTGGTCGTCTGCATTTCGTGGAGACTTAAGTGTGGGTAGAGGCACTCTTAAGTTTACGATCAAAGTTGGTCGTAAGTTTTGACGTAAGTTCTTTTGTGAAATTGGTTTTTGGCTTCAGACTTGTCTTAAGTGTGATCTTACACTTACGATGTTTTATGAAATTGGCCACTGGAATCTAATTTCATGATGACGTCAGTTTTGGACGTCGATTTGAGGAACGGACGTCGATTAGAGACCGGGCCCCGGCGCCATAAAACTTTTATTTTCTGAGTAAAAAATATTCTCAGAATGAATTATTTTACTCAGCTAAGAATGAGAACTTTTTTATCCGCCATAAAAAAATATTCTCAACGTTGAGAATATTCTCAGCTGAGAATTTTTGAGAATTTTTTTTCTCAGCTGAGAATTTTTTTTTCTCGATGATGTAAGTGGTAAACGGAACTCTTTCGTGTTTGAAAACCAGATAAGAGTGCTAAAGTTCTTGAAAATGCAGGTAAGATTTGATGAGAAAGTCGTCTGTCAAGGTAAGTTCTGTTGTCAGTGCAGCCATATATGGCAGAAAAAAAATAAGAGAGGAGCAAATTGGACCACTGATGAAGAGCTAGCTCTGATAGATCAGGAAAATCTGAGGGAGGATTCCCTTTTTGGGAAGATGAAAGGTTGTGGCGATGTGAAAATCGCCACTATAAGGCAAAATGCATGGAAAGAGATATGTGACATATCAAATGCGTAGGTTCTCCATATTTTCCCAATTTCTCAAACGTTTCAGAATGAGAATGTCGGTTGTATCAGATTCTTCGTCATTATATATTTTGAACAGTAAATGCGAATATTATTGATGAGGCCCCTCATGGTTGTGTCCAAGTATTCACATAATCATAAATGTTTTGCCAGTATAATCTCATAACTATAACTTACTTAGCACCTTATGGAACGATAATTTAACTTAAAAAAGGGAGTGGGTTATGTTTTTTTCGTAAAATATTATTCTGATCCCCAATTTGATAGAAACAAATGTTGTCAAGTGTGAAATCTTGAAAAAAACATTATTTGATTGATAACAAGATCTAACCCTTTTGAAAAACTGCTCACACTATGCAAAAAAAAATTCTGACTCAAAAAAAAAAAAAACATACCCCCTTTGAAGTTAATTGGTTGCTCCCTAATTATATAAAAAAATATACATGTAGTTTCTTGGAAAACTACATGTAATTACCTCAACAAAGCACCATTGCTACAGATATGTACTTAGATTAGCTACTGCTTTGAATAAACAGAGGCTGTCTAGGATCGTAATGATGAAAAAAATCATTTAATATATCCACCAAAGGTTTACCTGTACTATCTTTTCTGTCCAGGAAGAAATAATATTAAAAACGTGGATCACACTGATTGACTGAATAACATGCATAGCGAATTAATTAATAGTGTACACCAAATTTTTGAGTTTTTTTTTTTTTTTAAATAGACCGAAAGAGTATTAGTCATTCTTTATAGTTGAAATCTGGAGTATATTAAATGAGTAAATCATGAGTTAAACGGTTTATGATGTCACAAAAACATGACAAAATTATGTCTATGAGCTACAGAAATTGAGTCATGATTTCAGTCTTATTTCATTTTTGTCTTGCCTACGCAAAGAGTGAAAAAGTGGGATAAAGGTATACTGTTTCCAGTGACGTCAGCATAAAAAAGTTTGTGCTTATATAAATGTAAGAAGATGAGGTATGAGTGCAAATGAGACAACTCTCCATCCAACTCACAATTGGGGAAAGTAAACCATTATAGGTCAAAGCATGGCCTTCAACAATAAGCATTGGCTCACATCGAACAGCAAGCTATAAAGGGCCCCAAAAATGACTACTGTAAAACCATTCAAACAGGAAAATCAATGGTCTAATCTTTATAAAAACGAGAAACGAGAAACACTTATGAACCACATCAACAAACAACAGCCACTGAACATCAGGTTCCTGACTATATAAAAAAGAAGATGTGGTATGATTGCCAATGAGACAACTCTCCACAAGAGACCAAAAAAATTGAAAACTACACGTTAAATGACACAGAAATTAACAACAATAGGTCACCGTACGGTCTTAAACAATGAGCAAAGCCCATACCGCATAGTCAGCTATAAAAGGTCTGTTTTCATGTTTAAAGTTTCTGATTAAGTCAGAATAGTTTAATAGGAGCCACATACGGTAAGTTAATGATATTATGTTATTATATAAGTGTCGGCACATCTCATTTCTAGGGAGATTTTTGTAACTCAAACCCCTCAATTTTTGGACTTTAGAATTTGTACATGGCTTATTAAAGTTTATGATTAGGTTAGTGAACATTCTAATTCACCCGGTGGAATATGTACCCATTATTTTGCTTGACTTATAATTTCCATGAAGAATCTTTTTTCAAGTCCTAATTATCGGTGATGAATATTTGAAAAATACATGGAGCTTCAATAGCTCTTAAATTAACAAAAAAAAAACAAACTGTATCTGTAATGTGGAATAAAGCAGAGGGATGAACTCAGAGAATACTACTATTTCCTGTCAACCCCTATATTATCTTTTTTTAAGAGGGAGGGATCATACCATAAAGTCGTTTTTATTAACATTTTGCAGACGCTACTTTTTGGGGTTCCTGACAGATTGTAAAATTCTCCAAATATTTGTGCATTATGATAATATCTTTGATTTTACATAATGCAATTTTGTTTGGTAATCTTACGATCATTATTTTCAATGAAACTGTCAAGAAAAATATGTATTAATAGGTACGTACAGCAAATGTTTACAAATTACATGTCCAAAGCCGGGAAAGGCAAAGAAGGTCAGAAAAACAGGCACCATGCCACATAATGTCAAATAAAAAAAAATCAATTTAGTTTGTATGAACACAAGTGCCCTCAAAGAGTGCCCCAATACTAGTCATAGTGGTCATGGGCGTCAACCGGTTTAGACGTGTTTGTGAAACGATGACTAGATACATACTAATAGATGACAGATTCTTACCAGCAATTCTTCTAAATCCCTCCATTACTTGAATGGCCTTCTCACCAACCAGAAAACAAATAACATTCCGGAAAACGGTAATGATGGCCTGGCAAATGTCTCTGCATGCCCTTCCAGTTGCCGACTCCGATATACACAAACTGTCTCCAACTAAACTCAAGTGGGTGCCGGTTGCCACGAATCTGAAGAATAACAAAAGCTGGATCACTGGAGATAGTGCAAAATTTCATCTCGTTTCACGATGAAGAAAATGGTGAATTCCATTTAGAATGAAAGTTATAGTTGGTCGACGAAACCTGTATTTATCGAACAATTCCTCGTCATCTAAAGACTCAAGTGGATTGAGCCTGTCCCTAAAAACTTTTGGCCTAGGTAGGTTTCTCTGACGACGATGACGATTTCTTAGACGGCGTACATGGACAGCAGCCATTGTTTTATATACTTAAGTCTTGACTTAAGTATGGTTTTGGCTATACTCAAATATTTAAGAATATTCTTAAGTTTGAGTAAGAAAATATCTGAGAATTTCATTATGGCGGTGTTTTTTGCTGAGAATAAAAAATTGAGAAAATTCTCAGGCTGAGTAAAAAAAAAAATACTCAAATAGTTTTATGGCCCGGGGCCGGGCATCGATCTGAGTTTTGCATATATATAGTTACCACGGTAACTTCTAGAATACTGTAGAAGTTTAAATTACGCATTGTAGATCATGATCATTCCGGAATTATAATGCAAGTCAAATAGAAAGTTCTTATCATTCCATCAGTATCTACGATTGTTCCAGTGATTTCTAAACTGCACAATTATAACATTATTTTGTAAACATCATATAAGGCCACACAAAGCAAATTAGGCCAAGATAAATAAACATGATAGTTACAATATCATAACACAACATCATGGCAGAAAAAAAATACTAAAAGATCAACAGAAGAAAGGGTAATCAGATCCTTCTCCACAGATGGCAACCCTCGTGTTGCTCATGTCACGTTCGAGAATCCATAAGACCTTATTAAAAACTATTATCACGTAACAACTTAAAAATTTGGCAAACAATCACAAACATCAATTGTTTCAATAAAAATACAAAAAATAATTGTTTAGAATTAAACTTCATGTTTGATAATGCGCTAAGCTGGATGTTGATGTTTGTGTCGATCATTGTCATAAAAATGAGCTTTCATAGAATATGGGACATAATATGTATCCTAACAGGTTTTATCATAAACTTTCAAACCACAGAAGCAGGATAAGCTAACATTTCGTGCCGTCATAGCGTGTGTAAGCGGTTTAACAATTTTTAATATATAGTGAATGTCTAACTGCCATCAACGTCGCTCTAAAATGTAATCTGTGGAAATTATTTAGCCTATGTTACAAATTTCGACAACTGACTTGTAACATGAATTCCGGTAATAACACTTACGAGTGCGTGTTATTATCGTGTTTTAGATAAATGTCATAAGTAATATAAAATATTATTAGGAAACCTTAAATATTTGAAAGTAAATAAACCGACGGGCGTTTCGTCTATAATAGACCCGTCAATGATGCTCGAATCAGTAAAGTTTTAAAAGGCAAAATAAAGTACGAAGTTGAAGAGCTTTGGGGGATCAAAAAATGTTTTACCAGATTGTAAAAGGTTGCAACTTTTGCCTTTTAAATATTCCCTGTATGTGTTCAGTTTCAACAGATATGCTATTTTTACCCAAGAAAGTAGTTCAGTGTCAAAATAATTCAGATAGTGTTACCATACTTCATCCTGTTAATTTAGCTCTTATTGGATGGACAGATTTCAGCAATAGAAACATGGGCAGATTTCAATGGCATCATCTCCCTTATTGCTTTGGGATTATCAATCATTATGACAGTAGCATGTGTACTTCTTTTCAATAAGGTGCGAGCATTAACAACTGCGTTAATCCTCTTACAAAAATCACCTTCAATACCAGCATTTGTTACTCCCATAACTCCACCCACTTTCAATTTTGTTCGAAAATGTTCCATCTACAACACCAGAAACTTATAGCATAGATTTAATTTCACCTTTAGGTCAATGGCCATCACTTGTTTTGACATCGCTCACCATAATTTCATTTTGTGTTGCAATACATTATATATATACTCAGTGTCGTTCTCAACCTCACACTCAAGTCATATTAGAAGTCAGCAATGGTCTACATTGTGTTGTTATCCCCATTCTCAATTTACCCCTTTGTCCTTCAGATTGGGAAATTTCCGCACCAAGTAACATTGGTAACTTAAGAATTTCAGGAGCTTTTATAACCAGATTTCATGTCGATTGGTCTGGATTCTATATAGTCAATGTCAATACAAAACAAGAAATCCTTATCCCTGACACAATTCCAATTAATCTAATAAAAGCCAGAATCGTGAAAAGTGTTATGTCAACCACGTTTACCTCATATATTTCGATCGCACACCACAAATATTTTAAAATTGTTTAATTATTTCAATAATATACAAAACCTAAAAACAGCATTCTTGAACAGATCTTCCAATCGTAAAACAAGCAACCAGTTATTTAAAATTCAACAACATGACCAAGAAAGTGGCCACCAGTATTTAACACGCATTCAAAAACTGTCAGTTGGAGCAGCAGAACTGCCAGAAAGTGTCATCATCCAACTGGCTATAAATGGCATGTCGCAGAATCTAAAGCCACACGTAGTTTCACATGACCCAAAAACATCTGATGAACTTCGACGATCAGTAGAAATAGCTAACAATGTTATTAATTGTAAACCTCATCAAACACAAAATAATTATTGTTCACACAATTTCAACAATTCATGTTCTCATAGTCATAATAATAGTTCAAATATGAGTGCAAATGATATAACTCAATTATGTTCTTCATTATCACAATCTTTTAAGAGCGTAGTTAGACAGGAAGTTATGTCTATGCAACCAAAACCACAGTATCAGGGTAGACAGCAGTATGAGAGAAGAGAACAGAGACAAGGTGACAGATGTAGACGTTGTGGTAAGTTCTGTAAAATTAGAAGGCAATGTCAAGCTTTTAAAGTTAAGTGTTTTCATTGTGACAGAATAGATCATTATAAAGAGGTGTGCGAACAAAAAATGAGGGAAAGTCAGAACACTCACCCATCTGGTAATGGTCGCTAGGGAAACGCGCCTATCCAGGGTATGGATAGGCACATTATTCGCAAGAAATGTGTCAAATCAGCCCAAACCACCAACAACACCCAGATCTCTCAAAGAAATAAAAGTGCAAAAATTTTGCAACTAGTTCATTTGAATGAAAATTCTGTTCTAGCAAGTATACTAAAGTACATAGCAATTTGGTCAGCTGTTTAGTGGACAGTGGTGCTTCAGTCAGCTGCTGTTCTGTAAGTTTGTTAGAAAATTTAGGCATAAACAGTAAAAGTTTTCGTAAACCATATTTCAATGAAGCTGTTGGTGTTGGTGGTGAAGTACATAAAATGTTAGTGGTTACCCTTCATGTCACACTAGGTAATATAACAAGTAAACAGAAATTTCATATCTTAAATCACATGCAACAAAAAATGATATTAGGGCATGACTTTCTAAAACACAATAGAATCCATCTTGATTTTGACAAAGAAACATTATTCATTCCTGAAGTAGGAACAAAAAAATTACACAGCAGTTGAAATGAATTCAGGTTTAGCAAGGACAATTTCTTCTGTCACTATTCCACCTCTTTCACAAGTTGACATTCCCATCAGAGCCTCAAGGGTTCAAGGTAAGGTTGACATTCTTGAACCTTTATCTAGTTTACCACAGCAATCTTTAGCTGGTGCAAAATGTTGCATTTCACTCGTCAATGGGAATAAGTCACTCATGAGAATCATGAATCCTACAAAAAAAGGGGTTTTTTTGCCTGCAAATTCTGTAGTAGCTTCTGTCTCTCCTGTAACTTCACTTAGTCAGAAAGTGGACAACTCTATTAACATAGTCAAGATACTTTTTTTGTTGATAAGAACATAAACAAGAACACATTAAACTTTAATTTAGACAATTCTGATCTTACAGATCAACAAAAAGTAATTCTTACACACTTTCTCAATAAAAACAGGAAAGTTTTTGCCAAAGACATGAGTGAGTTGGGCCACACTGATGTCTACCAACACAAAATTGACACGGGGAATGCCCCACCTATCAGAAAGAGATTTTATCGTCCGTCACCTCATGTCTTGGAGGAAATGAACAAGCAAATTGAGGAATTCCTCAAATATGACATCATTGAGGAATCAAACAGTGAATGGGGCACCAGTCGTCATGTATCGTAAGAAAACAGGGCAGCTTAGATTTTGTTGTGATTTTAGATCCCTGAATCAAGTCCCGGCAACAAAATGTTTTCCTTTGCCTCGTGTTGAGGATGTCTTTGACTCTATTGGCAAAAGCAAGGCTCAGGTTTTTTAGTACGCTAGATCCTTTCTCAGGATATTGGCAGTGCGGCCTTGACCCTTCTACTGCTCACAGGTCAGCCTTCGTAACACCTAGTGGTGTATATCAATGGAAGAGACTTCCTTTTGGTATAGCGTCAGCACCTGCTTCTTTTCAGCATATGCTCACTCATGTGTTACATACTAGTCTCAATTACCAAATGGCTTTGGTATATGTAGATGACATTCTGGTTTTCAGTAGAGACTTTGAGGAACATATGAAACATCTACAGTTGGTTTTTATCAGTAGCCAGTCTCCCGGTTACACTCACAACCTCAGTGTTGACAGGCTAATGATAGATTACTTCGGCCACCGAGGCCCCCTCGAAATGTTATTAAAAAGAGAGTTATGTTAACAGCTATCAAGTAAGGAGCACATTATGGATTAATTGGAGAAAATTTCATGTTTTGCCAAATTGGGAGATAATCTAAAAAAAATGGCTATACCATCTGAAACCGAAATAGTTGTACATGGATTCATAGACTTTTATATGGTTATTAAACGTGAAAGTAATTTTGACGAGTATTAGTTGCAAGAGAAGCTATTAATCTGAATACTGAGACTATTTCTATACAAAGTTTACATTGTGTGCAAATTAAGGTATTCAAATGATTAAAGTAGGGAGGTACAAATCAGAAATATGGAAAACAATCAATGTGGAAAGATATCGGTTATACAAAATACAAACTTGTATACAGAAAATTAGTTAGATGAAGGGTGTTGAGTAGGGATAAAATATCTAAAAACTGCATATCAGGAAAGTAATTGTAGAATCAAAGAAAGGGAAATTTAACAAACCTGGTAAAATTGTTCGAATTTACTGGAACCACTTGGATTCTTTGTATAGAAACAATAATTTTTATATAGAAAATCTTGGGTACCATATTGTTGGTGTATTGTTCAATTAATTTCGTAAATTAGTTCTTACATAATTTTACAAGTCATTAACGGATATTCATCTGGGAATCAGAAAATATTTATCAAAATTGTCAAAGCATCAACAGGAACGCTGAAGCCCAAAACCCAATGGCCTACTTCGAATCGTCCAACTCGGGTTGACTCGAGTTAAAAGATCAGTGCTAATGCGCATGTGCGCAACCATTCCGAATCGAAGTCAAAACTCTTCCATCGAGTTGACTATCAAAATGGAAGAAATTGATGTAGCAGCAGTTGTGAATTAAAAATAAAAATAAAAATGAATTAAGTATGTAAACCAAAAATGAAAAATTCATGTACGCCCAGAAATCATACATTACTTGCATAAGTGACATTGATATGGTAAAGTGAATGTATTTTTGTAATGAAAAACATGCAACTCTGAGAATGCCGAAATTAATTTCTGTTCTATTCATAAACATCACCGACAGTTAATATACACATGAACAATATTTGTTGATGCCAAAATACAGGCAAAATAAATTCCCCTTGTCAGCCTCTTTCTTCGGCTGTATATTGTAAAATGTCAGTTATTTTGTATCATACTTTTCTTTGCTGGAGCTGCTTGACGCCATTTTGAAACTCTACTTAACCTGCCCTAACCCAGGGTTGATGTCGAGTTAACTCGGGTAGGTTCAAAAGGTCAAACTCGACAGACTCTACTAACGAATCGAAGTAGGCCTGAAAGTTAAGGATGTATAAACAACTCGGAATGCACCAGGAGCTTCAGGACTAAAAAGGAGCATAACATTCATAATGCAAAAATATATAATTTCAATATGAATCTCCATCCACGCAACATCTAAACTTCGATTCAATGTTTTAAGGTGTAATTAATAATCGCGTTGGTGGTCTCGTCCTCGTCTCCACTGTCGACAGGGTCACGCCAAAGATCGACTTGAACCTTACCTCTTGCCGCTTCCGAGCTAAGCATCCGTCATTTAGGAGTTAGAGCAAAGACTGGTCGGCACGGAGTCAGAATAATGTACACTGGTAAGAGTGACATGTCTTTTTGAAACTGTTACTAGTGAACTATCCTGTTAAAAATACAATAAGGAAAGGAGTATAGATATATTTGGGAAACATTTGCATTAGAGTTTACTAGAATGGAGAAGAATATCTGACTTTGCAAAGAGCAAAAAAAAAAAAATAGACAAGGGAACGATCCTAATTATTACAATTTAAGTCGAAACAAATGCCTTGGTCCATTCAAACAACAATCGTTATCCCGTAAATCCATCCCGTATTTTCCGCAGTGGTATACCTGCAAATAAGAACAAAGATGACTCATTTTTCAATACATCATGTTATAAATAGGCAATGTTAAAAGTTGAAACCACAGAGCCTGTGTCGCTCACCTGTATCTTCTGTGGTTTTGGAAATCATGTAAAATAAGGTTTAAATCATAATAAATAGTATTAGATACCCTAATAATGATTGAGGCCAAGTTTGGTTTAATTTGGCCCAGTAGTTAAATTAAAAGCAGGTTATCCCACTAGTAACTAGACTTACAATAGTTACTGAAGACCCCTTGTCATTTTTTAAAGTAGTTTTCAAGTTGTGACCATTTGAAATTGTTTTTTTACAATTTTCCCTTAGACTTCTATAGTAAATCCTATGTTCTATTTTTAGCCATGGCGGCCATGTTGGTTGGATGACAGGGTCATCGGATACATTTTTCAATCAAGATACCCTATTGAAAATTGTGGCTAAGTTTAATTATATTTGTCCCAGTAAATTCAGTGGAGAAGATTTTTGTAAAAGATTAAAAAAATTTACGAAAAAAATTGTTCAAAATTTGACTATAAAGGGCAATAACTCCTTAAGGGGTCAATTGAAAATTTTGGTCAGATTGACTTATTTGTAGATCGTACTTTGCTGAACATTATTGCTGTATACAGTTTATCTCTATCTATATTATATTTAAGATAATAACTAAAAACTGCAAAATTTCCTTAAAATTACCAATATTCAGAGGCAGCAACCCAATGGGTTGTCTGATTCGTCAAAAAATTTCAGGGCAGATAGATCTTAACCTGATGAACATTTTTACCCAGTCAGATTTGCTCTAAATGCTTTAGTTTCAGAGATATAAGCCAACGACTACATTTTACCCCTACGTTCTAATTTTAGCCATGTCGGCCATCTTGGTTGGCAAGCGGGGTC
The DNA here is from genome assembly GCA_017311375.1 of Mytilus coruscus. Lineage (NCBI taxonomy): Eukaryota > Metazoa > Mollusca > Bivalvia > Mytilida > Mytilidae > Mytilus > Mytilus coruscus. The sequence continues at coordinate 16,231,324 of CM029603.1, forward strand.
ATTGGACACATTTTTAAAACTAGATACCATAATGATGATTGTGGCCAAGTTTGGTTAAATTTGGCCCAGTAGTTTCAGAGGAGAAGGTTTTTGTAAAAGTTAACGACGACGGACGCCAAGTGATGAGAAAAGCTCACTTGGCCCTTCGGACCAGGTGAGCTAAAAATGGTCAACCTTTGTCCCACAATATCAGGTTAAAGGAAGTTAACAGATCATAGTGCGTGAAGACTTCTTTTTTAAATCATGCAGGACAATGACGATTAAGCAAAACAGTGGCCACAAAAATGTTGCTAGCATAAACAGATAAATTAGCGTCACAAAAAAAAAACAATTTCAGGTGTTCTTAATGATAGACTGTATAAAATTACCTCATAGACTGTATAAATTTACGTCCGGGAATACTTATTATGAACGATCACACCAAAACGCTAAAATCATCTATTGCCCTTGTAGCATCATTCAGTCAAACTATTTCACCTTTACACAGATGACTTCCGACACCAGAGAATGTCAACACACACATTCATGGTAAAACTTTTAACATTAATAGCTACTCTTTAAGTGAAAAAGTATGAAATTGAGTCTTATTTGCAATCATCCAATATATCCTTATTTTTGTATTAATTATTTTGACACATATCGAATGAAAACATTGATTAAACTGTAGTTAGGTTTAACGTAAAAGCAAATCTTAATAGTTGTTTTCAATAAAGGTTAAGGAAATCCTGAAATTTATGTAAACCCTTGGGCAAAATGACATCCGAACAGGATATTCAAAAAATAATTTTAATTAAGTATAAAGAATATATGATGAAGAAGAGTCTCCCCCCACATTTTCTTCCATGACATTTAAGCAATTATTACCTTTATAAACCCAAGTGTAAATTTACACCTAGAAGGCAACGATTTTCTGCGACATTGTTGGTGTGATAAGGGAAGAACGCAGCTTTTAAATTTTTAAATACACCTGTGACGTAAATCGTTTGTTCAAACGCTCCATTAGTGTTCAGAAATGGATAGTTATTTTCTATTTTTCATCTTCATTCATCCGGGCGTTTTGCCCTTTGGATATTTTCATTTGCTTTTTCTTAAAAATGTTCACCCACGGAAATATTTCCAAAGGACGTAACGCGGTATTGAATGAAGATGACAACTTACTAAAACGGCTGATACTGGATTTTAAGGTGCTATCGTCCTGATGGGAGTAATGAAAACTTAGTAATATAATGGACACTAACCAAGTATCTCATTATTAACAAACAGTTTTTATATGCAAGTCGTAATTCCATCATATAAAATATAGTATCGTATTCACTACAATACACAACAATGACCGCAGTCAAAGATGCACAGAACACTTAAGAATTATGATTAAAACAGTTCTATAATCAAACTTTATTTTCCGCTGCATTTCCTGACTGAACTTCTCTCACAGATAATTTGGAAGCGGGTAAAAACGAATAATATCCATTGCGAGCCATAATTCTTCTGTTCATCTACAAAATATTAACTGCGTTAACTCAGTTAAATTTTTTTGTTGTATTAAACACATTAATGAAAATGAGAGAAAACATATACCTTACTTGAAGTTTGTGTTTAATTTAAACTGTTTTCCTTGAAATATAAAATGGGAAATTTAATTCCGTACAGCATAATTACGGAACCGAGTTTTAGGGACAAAGTGAAAAACATATAAAATTGAACTTTTTTCAAGGCGAAATTTTGACAATTGAAATGTTAAAATTTCGACTTGGAGTTGAAATTTGGAGAACTTAAATCTTGAAATTTTAACTTAAATTTGAAATTTTGACACTTGAAAAGCATAAAATTTCGCCCTTTTTGGAACCCGAAATTTTTATATTTTCGTTACTCAAAATTTTGCATTTTTCTAGAAATTCAATGATTCGCTTCAGTGGAAGTATTTAAACCGTTTCCAAAAGAATTGTTTCATTCCATGACCAAGAATGATGGAGACAAGACGAAACTTGATGAGGCATTATTTCAATCTTGGCTATTCATATAAAGAAATTGTTCTTTGTCTTAGGCTTACACATTTCATACAAATAAGCGTAAGACACTTGAAAAGAATATTTCGAAAGGAAAATGTGTTTAGACGGAAGAACCAATCGAGTGTTTAAGACGTTGCTGCTTACATTGATTCTGAAGTTCAAATGTCAGGTTCGTTACATGGATATAGATGGATGCACTTGAAATGTATACAAAACAAACTAGTTACAACACACGAAACTATTCGTGAACTATTTGAAGTGATGCACCCTGAAGGTTGCAAAATTAGAAATAGAAGGAGACTACGTCGAAGATCTTATTATAACAAAGGACCTAACTTTTTGTGGTATGTAGATTCATTTGATAAACTGAAGCCATTTGGGATAGGTATAAACGGGTGTATAGACGGATTTTCGAGAAAGATCATTTGGCTGGAGGCTTATGTGAGCAGTAGCAATCCCAAAATAACTGGTTATTACACCAATGCTGTAAAAAATATGAATGCATGTCCATTACGTATACCATCTGACAGAGGTACGGAGAATTCGCAGGAATCACACTGACAAATTTACTGGTTAAAAGAGCTTCCTGAAAGGAGTAAGTACGGCAAATCAACGTATAGAAGCATGGTGGTCAGTGCTACGGAAACAGAACTCGCAGTTTTGGATGAATTTTTTTGGTAGTATGAGAGACAGTGGTGATTTTTCAGGGGATTTCCTCGATAAAGATTTAACTCAGTTCTGCTTTATGAACATAATTCAGGTAAATTTATTATTCATATATGTAGCTTCTGGTCTTCACAAATTTCCTTAATTTAACAAAGCGGCATCAGTTTGCTACTAAAAACAAGGAGAACATTAAAGAATTTAATTTTTTTTTTCAGGGACCTTATTTGACCTCATTTCTTCCTTTTAGAACAAATTGAATAATAAAAAGTTGGGTCATAGTGCATTTATTTCACCCCATTATAATGAATGAAACCAAAGGAGCTCGAAAATCTTACCCCCCCCAAAAAAAAAAAAAAAAAAAACAAACAAGAGTGTGAATAGTGCCCATCTTTATTGCTAAATTTCAAGCTTATGTCAAAGATGATCTATAATTTTTCTTTCATCATTTAGATATAGTGACATCAAGGTTTAAAATAAATGAAGTTCAGGGTTTTCTTTTAAAGAGATTAAATGGCCCGAGTCGCCAAAGTTTTTCTTTTTAATACGTGGTTTGACCGATCGAGACGAAATGGTATTCATTTTTTGGAGTATGGCAGGAAATTAAACTTTTAAAACAATTCTTTATCAGAATTTCATATTATGCATGATTATATTGTAGGGCGAATTAAGTATGGAATGCCCATCGAATAAGAGGAACAAAGAATATGAAATCGCCGAATGGGCGGCCAAATATAATGTTTCCGTTACGGTAACCTCAGTTATGTAATACCATGAATATGCATATTTTATGTATTTTTTCAAGGAAACTTGCCATGTGATAAAACTGTGTATGAAATATCTTGCATCCTTATGGCAGAAAATAATATCGATGCATCACATGACTGTTTCACTGCTAAGGAAGTTTACAGATTCTTAAAAAACGAGATTAGAAGGAACTTTTAAATATCAACAGGGAGAAGACTTTATAAGTTTGAATTACTTGTGTATCATCCCTTTTGCATATTTAACCAAATAAAATATGTTTAAACTAATCAACTGATTTCAAATGAAACAATTCCATCATACATGTATAACATAAATGACACATGTGCATATACTGCTTTCTGGTTATCTTTCTTGGTTAATGTATGATATTAATATAACGTGCAGTTAACTTTCTACACGTAGCCAGCAAATTTATAAGGCTGCATTCCAATTTTCTTCTTTCTTCGGTGTTTCTACCCTATATATCATACGTTTTCGTATCGATTCGGAAAAGTAATGTAATCTTAATCCAAGATTGACTGTCTCATTGGCCACTTTAAATATTGGATTAAGTTTAAATTACTTTTCCGGTTAGTGATATACCGATTAATCGATTAAATCAATTATCTGACTATTTGAAGCTTCCGATGCTATTAATCGATTATTTAGATAAGATCTGATAATCGTTTATCTCCAATATATTAAAATTATTACAAAAATCTCATTTCTTAGACTGATGAAAATTGGTATAATACCTTAAAATATAAAATTCATATTTCTTAATTTTTTAAGTTCTATTTTCAATTTTGTGCGACCAATATAAATAAGAAGATGTGGTATGAGTGCCAATGATACAACTCTATCCAAGATACAATGTAGTTAAAGTAAGCAATTACAGGTTACAGTACGACCTTCAACGTGGAGCCTTGTCTCACACTGAACAGCAATCTATAAAGCAAATATTTTTTCAAGATCAGAATTCTTCTGTCATAAAGGGTTTAGTAACAAGAAACAATTTATGTTAGAATGGCGGTTATGAAAAATTAAATTGCGATCCTCCGATTATGTTTTCGCTTCCAATTGACTAGCACTAAAAAAACTGGCTGAAATTTATAACACGTTCATAATGAAGTAACTTTTTGTCCTTGTATAACGATAGAAAAAAATAATAGAAGACGAACCATGTCATCTTGATATGATGAGATTTCCTCGGTCGAAATCCTTTCCCTAGTTGTGGATAAGGTGATGCACCTAAAGGACAAAATAAAGCAAAAATTGGCACTCAAATGTGTCTTGCTTGTACTGTGCTTTATCATTAACAAATCTCTGTTAATCATATCGGAAAACAAGACTAGGGTTAAGTAGTGTAACAAGTGTTTCATGTGAGCGCAGGTCTTGACGTTTCCAAAATATGAATGCAATTTATGCCTGTAATGAAGATTTGACAATCAGTCAACTATATGAAAATTGCAGATCAGTACAATGACCGACATTTTCGCGGGGAATTTACTGGTATTTAAGATATGAAATACAGCATGGATATAAGTCGCAAGTTAAAACAAAGTCAGCCGACAGTGAATATAAATTCAAGGTCAAAAGAAACATGTCAACCTGACATATGTAAATACTGCTGCATCTACATATCAAATATTTGTAGGTCTTATAGTTGTATAGTAAGGTATGAATAAAAAGAAGATGTGGTATGATTGCCAATGAGACAACTCTCCACAAGAGACCAAATGACACAGAAATTAAAAACTATAGGTCACCGTACGGCCTTCAACAATGAGCAAAGCCCATATCGCATAGTCAGCTATAAAAGGCCCCGAAATGACAAATGTAAAACAATTCAAACAAGAAAACTGACGGCATAATTTATGTACAAAATAATGAACGAAAAACAAATATTTTACACAGCAACAAACGACAACCACTGCATTTCAGGCTCCTGACTTGGGACAGGCACATACACAAACTAGTTTGAAGGCGACAACTCTCCCCTAACCTGGGACAGTGGTGTAACAGTACAACATAAGAACAAACTATAAAAATCAGTTGGAAAAGGCTTAACTCATCAGATGGATACAAATAGAAATACATCTAACAAAAACACAGAGTGGACGTGGATGGGTATTTATACATCCCCACAACAAAAAGACACTAAGTACAGATCTGAGAGTACTCGCAGTTACAGCTAGTTCAAAGCCAATAACAACTAATAAAAAAAGTCATGCATCTAAGACTAAAATATCAATCAGAACACATCCAACATCCAATGGATTTAGTGAAAAGACGTCATAAACAGCCAGAGAAAAACATGACCTTGTGCAATGCCAAGATACAGGTATCGACAGATTGTAGAGCCATGAATGTGAATATGAATATAAAAATAATATTTAGTTTGATTTTAATTTACTGATAACAAAATCAATATTAATCATACCAATAAAAACAATATTCGAAGATCTAATTACAGCGTTGAATTGGTAACCTTTTAGAATAAGTTTATTTAAAGGATCGATAAGTTTACCCGGATCGTTAATAAATTTCCGGGCTCGGTAAACAACATCCCCGTAAAAATGAGGATGTGCTGTCCCGTTTGAAATAATGACCCACTTCAATCTAATTATGAACTGATCTCTCATCGCTCCTGTTTTTTTATATCCCGCATGGAGGATTTAACAAAACCCGGTTAGTGGTTATATGTGAGAGACCTCGGAGGTTTGTTTTGATTCGACCAATGAAATGACCTTAACCGTACGATAAACTGTCAAGGTCGTGAAAGCCACAAATGACCTCTAACCGAGCTGCTTTAGATCCCCCATACGAAATATCAGAAAACGGGAGCGATGAGGGATCGGTTTTTAATTAGATTGGGCCAACTTGGTCACATGTTTTCTAGGTTTTACTGACAAATACGAATTCCCGGCTGAAAACTAGCAGAACCCTAAAATTAATAGGCATCTTCAAATGAGTGTAACATACATGGATGGTTTTGGACTTATTCCTCGGTTTTTTTTTTTTTTTTCAAGTTTATGATTTCGACAGAAAAAACAATATCAAGTCTCATTTTCGGTAAAGTCTATGTTTTGATGTAACAACCACCATAATAAAAAAACTTAAATAAGGAGGTGCGCAATGGCATTCAATTGCGTGTATATTCTGATCATTAGTTTCATTGAAGCCGGAGAAGTTTCGGATAGGAACGTGAGTAAGTTAATATATATAAAAGAAACCCCGGTTTCCTTTGAGATCCTCAACCATCATAAAATGCGCTTAAGCACATAATGTGCCCATTCCTCTAATTTGGTGTCCAGAACTCTTAACCGAAAAACGAGAAAAATTATGACAAAGAGAGAGCTTCCTTCCAAGAGAACATTGTACCCGAAAATTATAAAAATCAGTCAAAACGTTCTTCGCGTCTCACTACTTTAATGTGCAGCATACTTCATTTTATCCATATTTTATACCAGTTCATCCTATTCTATATGGAAGATGAAATATCAGTTGTTTTTTTTTTATCATTAAATTTACCTGTGTATCACGTGTCTATTGATATTTTTGCAGCACCGTTTACGTAATGTTTTATTTAACATTTTTTTCCTTCATAAGAGTTGTCTCATCGACACTCATGTCGCATCTTTTTATTTCTACTTGTATCTTCCATGTTATATATAGGCACCTGCATTTTAATCTTATAATACAATTGTGTCATGGATCTAACTTATTTGTTCAGTGTAAGTTTACTTGTTTTTGTTTACATTGTGTCGATTTGATGAGTTAAGCCCTTTTCAATTATCTTTTAAAGTGTCTTTTTATGTCGTAATGTTACACACGTAATGTTTTAAATTTTTCTCCTATTTCCGTTACAATGACGTCCTAAATATTACCTGAACATTACAGGATTTATTTCCTTGAAGAATTATTTGATGAGGACTAATAGCAAAAGATTTAGAATTTTGATTATTTTTTTACATTTGTGTAGTTTCCGTGGTAACTGTGGCCATCTTGAAAATGCCATAGTCGAAAAGCACAACCTCACGTGGTGCATGGTTCACATTATGGCATAGTTGCAACAAGATTGGTCCATTCCGTGTAGAGATCCTGACCGGACAAAACTTTTGACGGAATGATAATAATATCAAGAAACAGGAAAAAATATGTCACCCAACGCTGATGTTCGGGGGTGACATAATAAAGAAACAAAGAAAGAAAAAATGTCACCCATTAACATTTGGGCGACATAAACACACTTTATAGTAGACACCCATCCTAAGGATTACTGTGATTCAGCCTCAGTTTAGTTGAATTTGGTTAAGTACTTTCGGAGAAGATCTTTGAAAATGTTTACGACAGACAGACGATGGATGGCAGACGCCAAGTGATGGTAAAGTCTTACATGTCCTTTTAGGAAAGGTGAGCTAAAAATATAAGATCTAGCAGTACCAAATGAAATTTAAATGACATTGTCTGAATTGGTTTAAGCTTATGGACTTTTAGGATAAATGTGGCATTTTTCAATATTCTTCAGTGAAAATAGCATCCGATTTTCATGAATTTAAAGCTTTTTATTAAGACAGAAATGGCCGATGAAATGAGTAAAGGCCATGATTTTGTCCTTCCGTTGGTATATAGATGTCTTTTTATTTAGTTTAAGAATGTAATGATGAGTGTGCGGGTGCATACTAAAATATATTTGACCAAGAGTTTTGGTACCTATAAATATGTGGTAACTAAAAAGAGTATTGTGGGACATTGATATGAAGTATATATATTTCATTTATTGAAATTGCAAAGTGAATCAATCAAAATTGCAGGAGAATATCTTTGAAAGTCTGATTAAATTGGTGCAGATTTGCTTAGCTGTGACAACCACACAATTTATCTTGACACTCTAAAGATGATTGAGATTAGATTGCCACCATAAACTGTTGTCTACTTAACGGACCATAAACATATATTTTGAACTCGTAGTACAAAGCTGGCACTGTCAACTGATGTTCCCCGAACTGCACATTCAAGGAGAGGAAATGTTTTTTTATTGCTAGGGTTTTAAATACTTATATTCTCGGAAGCACAAATAAAGGTTTAACTTGTAAGCTAATTGTTCACCTGTTTCCAAAGCCTTATACCAATCCTAAACAAACTTTAAATAACTGAATAGAAGTGACCTCGACCCCAAAATCGAAAGGATCCTTTCTTTTCTTTCATATATTTTCCATCTGTATAATTTTGAATCCAATCAAGCAAGAGAACCCAAGTTACCATCCGAAAACCATTTTTACATATTCTTATGAACAATGACCCTGACCTTTGATCTACTGACCCAAAAAATACATAAGCTTCTACCCTTTTCCTATATCTCCAATATGTATAAATGTCATTACAATCATGCAAGGGGATTTCAAGTTACTATCCAGAAACCATTTTTGTATGTTTCTTCTTATATTAGTAACAGTGACCTTGACTTTTGAATTACTGACCACAAAATATATAGGCTTCTACCATCCGAAAACCATTTTGACATTTTTTTCTTTTTTATGAACAATGACCCTGACCTTTGATCTACTGACCCCAAACATACATAGGCTTCTTCCCTTACCCTTCCCTATATCTTCCATCTGTATAAGTTTCATTCCAATCAAGCAAGGAAAACTCAAGTTCCCATCCAGAAACCCTCTTTTCATAAGTGTTCTTGACCTTTGACATATTGACCCCAAAATTAATAGTGTTCTTCCTCTTCCCTATATGTTCCATCTTTCATAAAGGTTCAATTCAATCATGTAATAAAAACTCAAGGTACAATCTAGAAAACATTTGTTTCGGACACCGGACCGAAGGACGGACAAAGCGATTACTTTATGCTCCCGAAATTTGTTCGGGGAGCATAAATATTAAACGTACATGTATATACATAACACCATTGACCTAACATGGATAGGGACTGAAAAACAGCTATAAGGCAAGTCCGTCAACCATTAAATTGATGTCAAAAACAAAAATAAATTGATCTATTAGGATCCCTTCAGGTGTTTCAAAAGAAATTATTTTAAGTTAACAGACGGACGACGGATAGACAACAGACGTCAATTGATATCAATAGCTTTGGGTTAGATATGAGCTAAAAAAGAGTCATCGGTAAACAATTTTAAAATCAACATTTATTTTTCCCCCATACTTATAATTGGTACAGACAATTTTGTAGGAAGAGAAAAGCATTTTTTTAAATAAATAATGATAGTCATAGTACTATACCAGATTGAATTGAAATTTATGAAAACATTATCAGGTAAACGAAATGCGATCATGTATATATAAAGAGAACTTTGTCTTTTATAAAATATCCATTACCCAAACTAAGCTCTGCAAAACTGACAAGAATTCAGTTTTAAAATCCGGATAGTTAGCATAAAGTTTTGCCAATTCTAATATACACTCACACGTGTGCGCTATCTTGGCAATTCCTTGAAGATGGACAAAACGCACTGAAATGCAATCTTTAATCATTAGATCTGATCCTGTAACAAATCTTAGAAAATCTATTAGGAATTGTTGTCAAGGTCTTTGATGAACCGTTGCAAATGCTTACTCGCGGTACTTTCTAGCACACCCATATCTGTTGGGTAGCTTACAATATTAATAACTTTTCATAGAGTTGGCGCAAGTTTCTCATATATGGTGTCGAGATGTTCTTTCGACGGTTTTGTGGACAACCGTTTGGAAAAGTACAATTCCAAGAATCAATGACGAAATTAGGTTCTTGGATTATTGCCTTATGTGCCAGCTGAGTTATGAATTCTAAAATGTTCTGGCTGTTTGGTAGTGATTTACAATCAAAATTTTCCAAAATGTTCAACAGGTCGTCTGTATCAACTGAATTATAGACAGTCAATGCCCGATTTAAGACTTCCTTATCTGTTGGGGAAACGGTGCAAAGTAATGCATCTATCAATGACATAGTCGTTTTTACACTGTTCCATAAAAGCTTTTGAAATTTGAATTGGGAAATAGCCTTCCTGTTCCACCCTATTACGATTACTTTAGAAACAGCTTTCCATCGTTTTCTTCGAAACCGTGGCGTAGAAACGGTAGTTTGCTTGTAGTACCTGTAGTACACTGTTGGTAGAAGTCTTTGCAAAATTCTGATAAACAATCACGGAGAACGCCCCAGTTATCTTCAGTTGCTTCTGTCCTACCGTTTGGTAGGATCATTTCTGTTGATAAAATGAGATTATTTGGGTCATTCTCATCTTTTGGAAAAAATCTAATAAAGATTGGAGAACTTGCCACCTGTAGACTTTAACTATTTTGCACTGGTAATCATTTACCATTTTCATGGTTAGCTCGGAAATTGGTGCAGCTTGTTCAGCATCTACCAAGTGCATAAGCCGTGGTTGCATTGCATCATGAAATAATTCTGGAATAGTTTCGTTTAGATCTGTATAGGAACTACCGGGGCAAATTGAACATCATTATCTGTATCATCATTCTGATAGTCATTGATTATATTGGATTCAATTGCCGCCAATATCCATCATCGGAGGTTCACTTTCTACAAATTCCTTTGGTAATCTTTTTTTAATTTGGTAACTTTCTTTTTTTCTATATTTTTCCTTCTTGTATATTTCATCTCTGGTAACCCGTCTGATAATACATTATCAGAATCATCACGATGCTGTATCCTCTCTGTAAAACTGTTATCATAACATAATTTCAACTTCTTTCCTTAGAATTTTCATGGTTCTTCTCTTTTTCACTTCTGTGTACAAGTAATACCTAAGAGAAGACAACCCTGTTACTTAATATGTTTCTCCAACAGTTACAGAATCAGGCATTTTGTTTCTTGCAAAATCCCCAATTTCGAAAATGAAGTTTTCAGTAGGCCCTTTTGCTGAGACTCCGTTTTGGAAAAACCTTAGCTTTTGAATATTCCAGAATATCATTTTTCACTGAACCTTTATCTACACTAATAGTTCGTGGCACCCCGCCGTCACATGAATGAACTTGCGAAAACGAAGATTTGCCTGTGTTATGGATCCATCCAATTTGAATCTTCCTTTGCCGTTTTAGAGCGTTTGAACATTTCATATCTTCAGAATCATTATCTTGGTCGTCCTCACAGTTTTCCTCAGTTGTCGTCTTTGCTATTTTTGCAAAAGTTATACAATGCGACTCTATCTTCTTAAATCGGCAAGTATTTCGATAGTGATACATAATCAATAGAATTTATGACATAGACATCAATCTGAAAGTAAATGAAAGTATCAATCAACATGTTGTCAATACCAAATGCAAGGTCTTACATTTACTAGTTTCTAAATGACTTATATTTCCCACATAAAAGAGTTATGCTTCTTTACAGAAGGTATTCTATAATAGATCAATAGGATGAAAGTGAATGTTATGCTCCACCTACGATAGTAGTAGGGGCATTATGTTTTCTGGTCTGTGCGTCCGTTCGTTCGTCCGTCCGTCTGTCCCGCTTCAGGTTAAAAAATTTTTGTCAAGGTAGTTTTTGATGAAGTTGAAGTCCAATCAACTTGAAACTTAGTACACATGTTCCCTATGATATGATATTTCTAATTTTAATGCCAAATTTGAGTTTTGACCCCAATTTCACGGTCCAATGAACATAAAAAATGATAGTGCGAGTGGGGCAACCGTGTACTATGGACACATTCTTGTTATCTTTTCAAAAAGATATAAAAGGTTGCAAACTAGACTAAATTCTACTGAAGCGTAATAGGGACATAGTAAAAATTAAATTGACATCGAACTTTACTTTTCAAAGTCGAAATTTCGACATTAGAAAAACTTGAAATTTCAACTTAAACTCGAAATTTTGACTTTTTTTAATCTCAAAATTTCTACATTAAACTCAAAATTTAGACTTTAAAAATCTCGAAATTTTGACTTTTTAAATCTAAAAATTTTGATTTTTAACATCTCAATTTCGAGTTCAATTTCGAAATTGTTACCACAACTAACTCGAAATTTTGACATTGAACTCAAAATTTCGAATCTTCAAATGTCGAAATATTGACTTTAATTTTGAAACCATGATTTGCTCGCACTTTTCTAGAGGTGGGAAATTTGTGACACGTTTAGTTCTTTTTAAACATGATTAAAGGATGGCATTTTACAGTTTTTGATTTTCCTTAGTAGCAGAATTCTATGCTGTTCACCAGTAACTGTTACTGTGGATAGTATTGGAGGATATGTGTGTTTAACTTGCAGTTTTGGAAGTAGAAATAAATAAAAGAATTCAGTGATTTATTGCTGTTGTCTTGTACACTCTCTTCATATTCTCTTGTCACCCTTTTCTGTTTTGTCTTGCCTTATTTAAAATTTGAATGCGAAATACATGTATGTGTTGTAACCCAGTGACGGTTGTGGCTTTTGCATAAATTTTAGAGGGTTGTAGAGCTGAATAATCAATATTGTTATAAATAGAAAGTTCTCTGGTACATGGATACATACAATTCTAAAGTTTTCGTTGGTATCACGACAAACAACATTTAAGGCCGTAATGTGGCCTATAATTGCTTATATGTACTACTTTAGGTCTTGGATGGAGTGTTGTTTCATTGGCAATCATACCACATCTTCTTATGTTTATATATATAGTATAGTTTACATATATTTCTGAAATATAAATTGTTTCGGAAAATTAAAATCTAAACTGGATTTAGATGTGCAATATTTTTTGTTCCTGTTAAAGCCACCAACATAAACAGACATAAGTCGGGAAAGATGTTTTAGATCTTTCAACAATAATTCAACTACATATATTTGGCATAAACATGTCTCAAGAGTATAATATCAAATAAATTGAGGGGACCTACATCCCTGTCTGGCATGTGTCATCTAACCATGACAATGACCTCATTTTCATTGTTATTTTGTCAATCTGCTTAATGAGGTATTTTGCTTGGATACCATATACAACAGGTTAACTTTGATGTATGGTAAGATTGTAAGGTGAACATGCCTGTCTGGTATGGTTCTTTGACCTTGATCTCATTTACATTGATAATTGATAATGTTAATTTTATTCGAAACTTATAATAAAACCCTCATACTACACACTTTTATCATAAATTCAATCATGGTAAGTAAAACAGGCGAGACATTTCAGCGTTGCATTCTTGTTAGTTGTTATGGCTTTGAACTTACTTTCAGTAACTGCTAGAACTCTCAGATCTGTATTTTGTGTCTTTGGTGTTTTTGTTAGGATGTTTATGTGCTTTGTGTCGATCAGATGAATTAAGCCCTTTTAAGCGAATTCTTATAGTTTGTTATGCGATACTGTTACACAACTATCCAAGGCTAGGGGGAGTGGCGATAACACCACCCGCCACATTCTGTCTTTGCCTGTCCCAAGTCAGGAGCCTGTAATTCAGTTGTTGTCGTTTGTTTCTGTATATGATATTTTTTTCGTTTATTGTTTTGTATATAAATCAAGCCGTTAGCTTTTTCGTTTGAACTGTTTTCCCATTTCAATGCCTTTTATAGCTTACTATGCGGTATGGGTTTAGCTCATTGTTGAAGGTCGTACGGTGACCTATAAATGTTAACTTCTATGCATTTTGGTCTCTCGTAGAGAGTTGTCACATTGGCACTCATACCACATTGTCTTATCTTTATAACGAGATCTAAATAACAAATTCTCAAATGTGCCCATAATAAGAAAAATAAAAACGCACCTTCAACCTGTATATAAACATTACAGAAAGTTTAAAAATAGAAGTTTGATGGAGTAGCGAGTTACAGATTATACAACATATGCACAGACCCCTGCATATATTATCGAACTAGAGAGCTGTGTCGCTCACCTGGATCTACTTAGGTTTGTAAATTATGTAAATTAAGTTTAAAATCATTGTTGATATAACCCTACTAATTATACTCGCCAAGTTAAGTTCAGTTTGGCCCAGTAGTTTTAGATGAGAAGATTTTGTAAAAGTTGACAGACGACGGACGCCAATTGACGAGAAAAGCTCACTTGATCCTTTGGGTCAGATGAGCTAAATTAGTTACGTTCATTGGTAAATTTGTAAAAGCCCTTCATAACATATGCACATCTTCTAAATGTAATACATTAAAAGCAGCAAAGTTTGAAAAACATTTGTTAAAATATGAGTTACAAATTACCCCTAAGCACGGACGGAGGGGTTAAGCGGATACTAGACTTTTCCGATGCTAGGTGACGCAGGTAAAAAAAATGCAATAAAGGTGCTGAAACTCGATCATGGTATTTAACCACTAATTAGGGCCCGGTAAGACCATAACTTTAATATAGAGACTTGAAGATACTGTATCAAATACTCCGCCAAGAAATAATTTGTAATAATTGCAACTAAAATGAAGTGGTTAATGAGAATCATTTAAACCCGTATTTTCCCAAGAAGAAGAAAAACCGTTATAGCAATTTCAAATCAGATTCTTCCATTCTTTTTTTTTTTTTAAATATAGATGTAAATGACATGAATAACTACATGTAGACATCAAGGAAATGGAATCCATCCATGTGGGCCCGCTGTAAAGGTTCCAAAGTAAGAAAGCGGAGAAGACCCTTAAAGAAAGGACATGGGGTACCAACCTCTGGTCGAAGATTTTGACCTTGAAGTTTGACGTAGTTATTTTGACATTTATCCAGATACACCTTCTGGTGTAATGCATGATCATTCCATGTATCATCACTGAACTTCAAACCATGCTCAAGTTTTATAGCAGACACAATCTTTACCAAAGAACCTGGTGTTCCGAGATTTTCCTCAGTAATTGACCTTGGCCATTGACCTAGCGATTTGCACAATAAACGTGACACCCCTTTTGATAGTCGTGAATAACCATGTCAAGTATCTTCTCTAAACTTCGAACCATTCCCAAGTTAAAGAGCGTATGCAATTTTAACGTACATTGGACATGGGGTTTTCAACTCTGATCTAAGTTTTGATCTTGACCTTTGACCTACAGAGTCGTGCACACATTACGTCACACCCGCTGGTGTAAGTGAATAACAATACCAAGTATTAACTTTGAAATCATAAAGGTTTTAAGATATATACGTAGTGGACACGATCTTTTAACCATAGGATATGGGGATCTTTACTCTGACTTAAGTTTTTTGACCTTGAACTTTGACATACAATGTTGTACATACATTATGACACATCCGCCAGTGTTACTGAAAATACATGCCAAGTATAAACTTTGAAATCGTTAAGGTTCTTGGGATAAAGAGCGGACACAATCGTTACCATGGCCCATGGGGTTTTCAACTCTGATACAAGTTTTTGACCTTGAACTTTGACCTAAACAATTGTACATACATTATGACACACCCTCTGGTATTCATGAATATACATGCCAAGTTTAAACTTTGAAATCATAACGGTTCTTGAGATAAAGAGCGGACAAGAATTATTACGGACAGACTGATCACTACAGGGCGACCTCCACTTTGTGGCAGGGCCCTTATTATGACATATGTGAAAGGTGTAAGTAGTAGCAAATAATTCCTATGTATAGTTTTTGATAGCTCATATTTTAAGGGGGATAATTTGTATGTTAACCATTTTTCAATGTTAAAGACTAATAAAAATTAGGAACATATTGTACATATTTAAAATTTCCTAAGGGTTTATACTACTGTGTGGTACGGGTGCTCCGAGAACAGAGGATATAATTAATTGAAGAAGACAAAAATATTCCTTGTAATAAGTGTATATTTCCGGCTGTATTTTTTCTCTGCCTTCCGCATTCATTTCTTACTTGTAAAGGGTGGAAATGAAAGAAGAGAGTTGAAATAAATTTTGGATGCATTATTTTAACTGTTTAGTAATGGGAACGAGTGATTAGGTTAGTTGCAAGAAGGTTACGTTTATAGTTTTCGGACTTCTCTTGACTTCTCCATATCAGTTTGAGGGGGTGGACAGACGGGTAGCAATTGCCGTTTCCCTCCCCTTACTCCCACTTTCCTCCCCTATATTCCAACCTGAGGGAAAAAAATCCCGCCCCTAAACCACCCTCCATCCCCCATACTCCCGGTTACTCCCGCTTACCACCCCTTTACTCCATACATGTTGTATGTCTTTGAATACTGTGGAGAATTAGAATATTTCATTGTCCGTTTAACCTCAAGGCAAATTGAAAATTTAGATAAAGGTAGAATATACTTATGAAATCTTATGATAGCCTTCCTTCACAAATACACACAGATAGAGCCTTCCTTCACAAATACACACAGATATAGCCTTCCTTCACAAATACACACAGAATTTTTCTCACGGATCCTTGCGTATGGTACAAATTCGTAAAGATACACGGAACCTAACGATTTTTTTATGATCACTTGAATAATAATTAGCCATTTACGGTTTATAACGAGATACTACGATGTATATACGTCAATAATCTAAGATTTGTTTCACGTTTCCACGGATAAATACGATCACAAGTTACGACACTTTACGAGCTTTTCATGGATTGCTACGAGTATATTACGGAATGTTACGATTCATCAGTATTTTTACTTGTAAATTTCGACCTGTTAACATGTTGTTACGAAAAGTTGAGTTTGTTATGAGTATTTTCTAGTCCTTACTAGGTTTTTTTTTGGCAAATAAGTATGTAATTCACTACGCATCATCATTATGCAAGATGTCGAGAGATCTGACTTCTTTTGCGTCTTGATAACAACTGGAAGGAACATTTTGAATTCTGAGCTTTTATACTTTTCAAAATCGTTTTAGCATATGCATGTATTCGTGAAGTACTCGTAAATATATGCAAAGTGTTTGTAATAACGTTTAACAATACGTAAAACTATTGTAAATAATAACACTTAAATGAAGCCGTTAACATCACTTATATTAATTAAGCATTCGTATTAAGGTCAATATAGGTCAATGGAAATTGATTACTGAAAAAAACACATTGATGTAATTGAAAATGGTTATAAAATACCATTCAAAATGAGCCTCAACAAGCTATAATAAAAAAGAACAGATCTTCATTAAACAATACTGAGTCGAAGTTTTCAAACACATTGTTTAGATGCTTAATAATTATTGGTTATATAACACTAGTTTTCATATTGCTTACAAGTTGCCGCAGATACACGAATTTGGCCACACATTTACTGTTATATACATTGCAATGCTTTGTCATAGGGATTCATGTTTATATCAAGCGTTGTAATGATTTAGACATTCAAAATGAATATCGGATCAGCCAATCAAATTGCAGCATTGTCTTGCTAGGGGTATATAAGGCCGCGATTCTCATTGTTCAGTTAGATAGATATAGATAGTCTTATATAGAAAGCTGGTTAAAGTGACAGAGAAGAATACAACGAAGAGATATTATTAGGTAAATATAAAGGGATATATATTATTATTTCTATTTGCGACCGCACAGTCTGAAAAGGCTTAGGGTTGTATATTAGACATAAGGTTTAGTAGTTCCCTTTGGCGGATCCGCCAGTGTTGAAGGCGAGTATTATAGCTCGTGCGCATCAGTTTACCTAAATAATATAAGTACGTTTAACTATCATATATCATTTAAAAATATACGCTCTGGTATAATTAAATAGAGTAAAGCGCTTTGAATATAGAAACGGGCGAATGCGCTTTTGGCATACCAATACCCTATTCAGGAATTAACCTGATACGAACCAATAAACCACGTTACAGAATTTGGTTGCGAGCGTCGGGATAGGGTATACTTTTGTTTGAAATATGGAGTCAGAAAAGGAAAGGTTAACGTCTGAAATGGAAACACTGCGTTCTGACATTAATGCAATAGAATCATCACTATACTCGATACCGATGAGAGATCAAAAGTAAAGAGCGTTCGGGAGTTTGTCAACTGTAAAATCATCAAAAGATTCGGGAATAGCGAGTGCGATTAGAACTGGTGTTAGCCCAGATATTTTGTTTAGATTTCCAAAAACAGAAAAAGACAAAAGTTACACAAAAACTTAAATTCAAGGATGACGAAAATACAAATTTAAATAGTGCTTCGGAATCTAAAGACAGAAATGCCGCTAAAACAACAGATTGGAATGGTAAAGCAGGATTTATGAAACCGGCGACGTATGATGGTAGTACACCATGGATTGATTTTAAGGCGCATTTGAATCAGTCACGGTTATAAATCGATGATCGGATACACAGAAATGTCTGTATCTCGCAGCGTCTTTACGTGGAGCTGCACAAGGAGTTTTAGGCAACCTACAAGGCAGAGAAAAACATGAGTATCCAAAATTGGCAGATGCTTTACAGAGCCGATTTTCGCCAATCAATCAAACAGAATTATACTGGATGACATTGAAAGATCGGAAATTAAAACCAAACGAATCTCTTCTTGAACTGGGCGAAAGCGTCAGACGACTAACCCATTTAGCGTAACCGTCGGCACCGCGAGATGTGACGGAAACATTGGCAAAAGACTACTTTGTCGACGCTTTACCGGACTTTGATATGAGGTTGAGGATTCAACAGTCACGACCGCAATATCTGAATGATGCAGTCCGACTTGCTGTAGAAATAGAAGCTTTTACGCGCGCTGACAAACATAGGCGAAATGAAAGTGGTTACGCACGACCTGCGCTTACGACGGAGAATATTGATAAAGAAAGTCAGGCGCAACCGTCACTCTCATTTCAGCAGACACGTTCCGAAATATGGATAGAAAGCGTGAGCCTGAGTTAAGAAAAGTACAGCAAGAAGTGTTAGCTGCACAAGGCGCGCCTTTAGAAATCCATGGAACGGCTAATTGTGAGATAGAGATAGGAAATATGAAATTTTTGAGTGACGCACTCGTTTCAAAATTGGGCGTTGATGGGATAATAGGGTTAGATTTTCTGCTCAAACACCGCGGAATAGTTAATGTACCAGATAAAACATTAAACTTAAGTGAGGAGACATTGCCTTCGTTTATACAAGGAAGGCTTGGGTGCTACCGAGTTTCAGTGTCAGAGAGAATAGAGATACCACCACGACCAGAGGTAATATGCAATGGCATAGTAGATGTTGATCAAAACGGAGAAATAGGCTATTGCGATGCTATTGTTGAACCATCTGAAAAAATTTTCAACAAAAGAATTACGATTGTAGCGCGAACTTTAGTAAAATTTGCAGATCAAGTTCCTATCAGGTTGATGAACGTGACAAATGAGGTAAGACAGATTTACAAACACACAGTTGTCGGACAGTTAAGCCCAGTTGAAATAACTGTGGACCAAGACGCACACGCAAATCATAAAACAGAGCCTAAATTGCCAGCAACTGTGCAAAAACTATACAATGAGACAACAGGAAATTTAGACACTAACCAGTCACAGACAATTTATCAGTTGCTCAGTAAATATTCCCATGTATTCGCGAAAGACGACAATGATATGGGAAAAACAAGCGCGGTTAAACACAAAATAGAGATTAACGGCGCTACGCCAATAAAGCAACCTCCGCGTTGATTTCCTCCAAAATTAGCGGATGTAATTGATGAAGAAGTAGACGCTATGAGAAATCGTGAGATAGTGCAGCCTTCACACAGTCCTTGGTCATCGGGCGTAGTTCTTGTTAAGAAAAAGGACGGTGCGCTCAGATTTTGCGTTGCTTATAGGCGCCTGAACATGTCACGACAAAAGATGCGTACCCGTTGCCAAGAATTAATGATTCTATTGACACTATGGCAGGAGCCAAATGGTTTTCCACTTTGGACTTGTTTGCAGGCTACTGGCAAGTGGAAATGGAGGGTAAAGATAGACCAAAAACTGCATTCTCGACTAGAAAGGGATTGTTTGAATTTACGGTAATGCCCTTCGGTTTAGTGGCGCGACATTTGAGAGGTTGATGGAAAGTGTATTATCTGGACTTCACTGGGATATATGTTTAGTCTACATCGATGATTTTATTGTGATGGGAAAGACATTTGAGGAAGCGCTGAAAAATTTAGTTACAGTATTAGAAAGACTGAGCGGCACCAGTCTAAAACTGAAGGCTAGGAAGTGCGAACTATTCAAGAAAGAGGTTCTTTTTCTTGGATATATCATAACTGATGAAGAAATCAAGACAGACGGTGAGAAAATCAAAGCTGTTATGCAGTGGCCAAGACCTGTAAACGTTATTTTAATCGTTAACGTTGATCTGTTCATTCCTAGGATTCTGTAGTTATTATAGAAAATTCATTTCTCGGTTCGCTATTGTTGCTAGGCCATTACACCGCTTGACGGAAAAGGGGCGCGAATATAAGTGGACGACAGAATATGATGAGGAATTATCTGAACTTAAGCTAAAGCTGACATCAGCACCGATTCGTGTTCATCCAGACATGAATAAGACATTTATGTTGGACACAGACGCATCAGGGGAAGGAATTGGAGTCGTACTTAGTCAAATACACGATGGGTCAGAAAGGGTTGTTGCGTATGCGAGCCGATCTCTAAGTAAAGCGGAAAGAAAGTAGTGCGTCACACGTAAAGAATTGTTGGCCGTTGTGACGTTTGTTAAGTATTTCCATCATTACATGTACTTGTTTGGGCAAATGTTTACTATTCGGACGGATCACAGCGAATTGAGATAGCTTTACAGTTTTAAGACCCTGAAGGACAAGTCGCAAGATGATTCGAAATCTTGGGTTGTTATAATTTTGAAATAAAACACCGACCTGGCGAATCGGAATGTCAAAATATTCAAGCTTTGCCGGATTCCGATGAAGATGTGAAGCAAGTCAAACAGTGGGTACGTGATGGCGTGTAGCCTTTATTCCGATCGGTCAAGTTAAAAAAGTCGGTCAGCCGAAGCTCTTTGGAACAATTTCGAAATATTTTTTGTTGAAAAAGATATAATGTATAGACGCTGGAATGATGGTTTACGGACAAAACGCCAGGCAGTTATACCATGGTCGGAGGGACGCAACGTTCTTATGATGTGCCATGACTCCAAAATTTCATGCCATCTTGGTATAAAGAAAACATTGGCTAGAGTTAGGCAAAGTTTTTACCGGCCAGGACTAGATGTCCACCAGTATGTTCTGGGTTGTGATTTTTGTATGAGGAGAAAGAAACCGAGAAAAGCAAAAAAGAGCGCCATTGCAGATTAAAGGGTCCGCGCATCCGATGGAGCGCGTTGCTCTTCATATAATGGGACCACTTCCAGTAAAAAAGAAAGGAAACAAGTTTGTATTAGTAATTCAAGACTATTTCACCAAATGGGTTGAGATTTTTCCTATGGAAAACATGGAGGCGATTACCGTCGCAAGGTTGTTAGTAAATGAAGTAATAGCGAGATTTGGTGTTCCCAGTATGATCCATTCGGACCAAGGAAGGCAGTTTGAGAGCGTAGTTTTCAGGGAACTATGCACATTGCTTGATATACACAAGACAAGAACTACGGCCTTCCATCCAAAGTCAGATGGAATGGTAGAGAGATCAAACCAAACTGTTGTGACTATGGTAAGCGCATACGTATCAGAGCACCAGGATGACTGGGACGAGTATTTGGAGTATGTGGGGATGGCGTACCGATCTTCTGAGCACGAGACTACAAAATTCACGCCGAATATGCTTATGTTTGGACGCGAAGTTGGGACACCGTTGCATATTCAATATGCGCTGCCACAAGTAGAAATGTCAATGATTAGTAACATGTGGGCATTGGAAGTAAGAGATGGATTGGAAAAGGCGCATAGATTAGCCAGAGAGTATTCAAAAGGAGAAATGCTAAGACAAAAGAAGTACCACGACAATCGACTCTCGTGGGAATCCTTTGAACCAGGTGACAAAGTTTTGATGTATTTTCCGACATGAAAAATTGGAAAAACACCTAAATTGATGAGCTTTTGGCAAGGGCCGTTTGAAGTATTGAGACGCCTAAGAAGTCGACAAATGAGGTACAGTAATCCGGTGAAAAGAACAGTCAGAAAGATCCTGTTGTGGTTGTCGCTAAGTTGCTCCCTCCTGTCACGACGGATCTTGATGTTGGGAGAGTCTTTAGAAAGAGAACGACGCCCAAGATAGTAAGTCAGGCATTAAAGAGAAAGATTTCTTTGTCTCCAAAGAAGATAGGCATTTTCAAGAAAGCTACTCCCAGTTGTACTCTTTCCTTATCGCTTGGGAAGTCTGTTATTAAGGACAAGCCTACAGAAACGGGTGCTGATAGAGAGGGTATTCGACGGAAGCGTCAACTTCGGAAACAAATCCTGAAGAAAGTCAGGAATATCAGAAAAGTCCAAACATTGGAGAAAAATGTGAACTCTGTGGTAAGAGAAAAGGGTGCTAAGCGCATCAGAATAAGTAAGCCTACCAAAAGAACGTATGAAGAAGGAGGACAGAATGTCGTAGACTTCGAGGAAGATGAAATAAAGTATTGACTTTTATTTTGATACAGACACTTTGTGTTAATTTGTTGGAATAGGCTCAGAGAGAGTAAACTTTAAATGTATACATATTATTACATTTGATTATAATAATTTCTACTTTGAAATAAATAAGTAAATATCTGTATTTATTGTTCGTGTTGTCCGTCGGATGGGGACGTTAAATCCCGAGGCCCTATGTATAGGGAGGCGTCACGACCTATGCATGTTAGAGATCCCTGATGAATGCCGTATGCGCTTCTTGCCGAGTCTTAAATTATTTCAGAAACGGATGTTTAGATTAAAACATTTTCTAGTGACAGTCAAAATTTACATTTGGTATTGGAGCATTGGTCTAAATTATTTTTAATTATGAGTTATAGTTACTATACTGTAAGGATTCGATATTAGTATGAATCAGATTAGAGTTTCAAATGTTAAGCGACTGCGTTGCTCTCCGAGCGAGCATGGTCTACTCAGTATTGAGGTTGATGAGGAACCGGAACTGTGGATAGAAGATAGTTCTATGAAATTTGTTTTGTGCTAGGGTGAAAAGCTTTTTATAGCTTGGTGTTATACCTTTGTTTAAATCAGTTCCTAGCTGGTTAACCTCTGCATTGCAAGTTGATAGAGTTTGAGTCTGAAATAGGGCTACCAGAATGACTTTATCAACCTTCGTTTAAGATAAAAGACTATACTAGCGAAACTGAATGCGAGGTCGCATTATTCGAAGTAGTGGGTAATGTGACGAAGTTTTCAAACACATTGTTTAGATGCTCAATAATTATTGGTTATATAACACTAGTTTTCATATTGCTTACAAGTTGCCGCAGATACATGAATTTAGCCACACAGTTACTGTTATATACATTGCAATGCTTTGTCATAGGGATTCATGTTTATATCAAGCTTTGTAATGATTAAAACATTCAATATCGGATCAGCCAATCAAATTGCAGCATTGTCTGGCTAGGGGTATATAAGGCCGCGATTCTCATTGTTCAGTTAGATAGATATAGATAGTCTTATAGAGAAAACTGGTTAAAGTGACAGAGAAGAACACTACAAAGAGATATTATTAGGTAAATATAAAGGGATATATATTATTATTTCTATTTGCGACCGCACAGTCTGAAAAGGCTTAGGGTTGTATATTAGACATACATATGAGGTTTAGTAGTTCCCTTTGGCGGATGTGCTAGTGTTGAAGGCGAGTATTGTAGCTCGTGCGCATCAGTTTACCTAAATAATATAATTACGTTTAATAACTATCATATATCAGTACCGATTATCAGGTTGCCTGCATATTGATATTGTTAAATATCAGCTGCGAGTCATAATATGAAGCTGTGTGTCGAGTGAGCGAAGCGAACGAGTTCAAAAAGGCTTCATATTGTGTCGAGCTGCTGATATTTTACCATATAAACATGCAAACAACTAGATAATCGATTGATCGGGTTGTTTTTGCGTATATGTATGAGAGAAACAAGTGTTTTCCTGGTTTCACCAGCAAACCGGAAGATGACTTGATAAGTTCGGGTCAAACTTATCAACGTCGGTTCATACATCATGATGTCGCTGATATGTTCGGGTCAAAGTTATTAAGGCCGGGTCAACGTATTTGACGTCACAAAGCCGTGATATGCAATTTTATTAAGAGTTGAGCAGTGTGATATAGACAGTGGGACGACCGATAATTTTAAAATATACGCTCGGGTTTAATTAAATGGAGTAAAGCGCTTTGAAAAAAGGAACGGGCGAATGCGCTTTTGGCATACCAATACCCCATTCATGAATTAACCTGATACGAACCAATAAACCACGTTACAATACTTGTACTTGTTTAGGCTGAGATCAGCTATCTTTTAAAGAAAAATATACTTCAGAAGTGCAACAGGTTCCACATGTAGTTATCCCTTTAACTGTCGCATACATCAAATCGAGCAAACCTAGACTTGTATTAGATTGTAGACATATCAATATTCATTTGTTCAAATTTAGATTTAAGTATGAAGACACCAAAGTAACCAGAGAAGTGTTTCAGAAAGTTGATTTTCTGTTTAGTTTTGATCTAAAGTCGGCTTATCATCATATTGAAGTTTTCAAATACACACAAGTTTTCATGAGATTTTGAAGGCGAAATTAGATACTTTGTTTTCAATGTTCTACCTTTTGGTTTCGGTACGGCCAGGTACATTTTTTCAAAAGTACTACGAGAATTAGTCAAACATTTGAGATCTGAAGACAAAAGGATCATCTTGTTTCTAGATGATGGTTTAGGTGGTGACCGACACTTGAGCTCGTGTCTTAAAACTAGTCAAGAGAAAAAAAACAGAAGTTGGAAGTTCTTGGATTTTTGATTGCATATGAAAAATTTAGCTGAATCCCTTCACAGAATGCAAGATTGTTAGGTATTATTTGGGACACAAAGATAGGAAATATTTGTGTTAGTGATGAGAGAATTGACAAAGCAGAAAAAGCTGTAAATCGTATTTCAAGCGATATTGGTAAAGGGGTACTTTTGTTCAGTGTTCAAACATTGGCCAGTATTATTGGTCAGCTGATTTCAATACAAATCGTTTTGGGTGATATTGTAAGATTAAACATATGTTTTTATATGATTGTGTTCAAGCGCGAGCTAGCTGGAATGCACCTGTTAAAATAACAGTAGAAGCTACTGGAAAAACTCTTGCAGAACACTTAGTGTTGTAGGTGTCGATATTTTCGGTTAATTTAACTGACATTTATGACATTGAGTTATTTTGTGACGCCTCAGATGTAGACTTTGGTGGATATTTCTCCACAAATTTGGATTTTCAGAATGAAAATCATGAGATTATGTAAATTGGTTTGCAGGTGAACAATTTGAAAGTTCTACCTTGCGTGAGTTAGAGACGGTAATTATAAGAAGAGTTTTGAACATATGTGATTCTATTATTGAAAACAGAACAGTTAAAACAGTGAATTATGACAATAAGAATATGACACATATATTATAATATTAATAATTAATAGTTCTTTTTTTAAAGAGGGTTACACAGTAAGCTATGAAATTAATCTTCCCTGAGGCCCTCATGAAATACATTGAAATATAACAATTAAAGAATTACAAAATAATTTAAAAAAAACACACATAAGAAAAATCAAATAAGAAACTGTTATGAAATATACAATTTTCAAAACAGGTAAGATTGATGAATTCATATAAAATTGAGAATGGAAATGGGGAATATGTCAAAGAGACAACAACCCGACCAAAGAGCAGACAACAGCCGAAGACCACCAATGGGTCTCCAACGCAGCGAGAAAATCCCGCATCCGGAGGTGGTCCTCAGCTGGCCCCTAAATAAAATTGTGTACTAAGTCAGTGAAAATGGACGTAACACTAAACTCCAAAACATATAAATGAACTAAAATTAAAAATCATACAAGACTAACAAAGGTCAGAGGCACCTGACTTGGGACAGGCGCAAAAATGCGGCGGGGTTAAACATGTTTTGTGAGATCTCAACCCTCCCCTATACCTTTAGCCAATGTAGAATAAAGAAACACATAGCAATACGCACAGTAAAACTCAGTTTAAAAGAAGTCCGAGTCCGATGTCAGAATAGGTAACAAAAGAAACTAAGCAAAATGACAATGATACATACATTAACAAAGAACTACTAGCAGTTACTGACATGCCAGCTCCAGACCTCAATCAAACTGATTGAAAGATTATGTCTTCATCATATGAAAATCAAGTACAATCCCTCCCGTTAGGGGTTTAGTATCATACAATCAATAAATATATGAGAAGAACATAACCCTTATCATGCCAACAACTGGTTTTAGAATAAATAGTGCAAAGACCCTATGAATCAATATTA
This sequence comes from Mytilus coruscus, assembly GCA_017311375.1. NCBI lineage: Eukaryota > Metazoa > Mollusca > Bivalvia > Mytilida > Mytilidae > Mytilus > Mytilus coruscus. The sequence goes on from CM029603.1 coordinate 16,257,977, forward strand.
ATACCAAAATATGCAATCCTTAATGACCTGACAACAGTATCGTAACTATATTATTATATATAGTATTGGCATCATTCAAATTACCTCAGCAATATTTAAAGTTTAAGTAAGTTTGTGAAAAAATTATCATGCATATAAGATTACACAGCTTCTTAATGTTCTAACAAGTATTTTTTTTAATTTTATTTGAATGAGCTTGTACTTCAGGTTGATTTTTCAGGGGTATTGGTAAGTTATTCCATAAAATAGATCCTGAACATATAAAAGATTTCTTATACAGCTCTGTTTTGGCTCTTGGAACTTGAAATTTTTGCAAGATGTATTCCTCAAACAATATTGGTTTATTTCTGGCATTTCTTTAAATTTTTCAGTTAAATATTCAGGGGCTTCATTCTTAATGCATTTATGCATCAAAAGTTAAATTACAAAAAATACTGAACTCCGAGGAAAATTCAAAACGGAAAGTCCCTAATCAAATGGCAAAATCAAAAGCACAAACACATCAAACGAATGAACAACAACTGTCATATTTCTGACTTGGTACAGGCATTTTCTTATGTAGAAAATGGTGGATTGAACCTGGTTTTATAGCGCTAAACCTCTCACTTTGTGACAGTCGCATCAAATTCCATTATATTGACAACGATGCGTGAACAAAATGTCACAAATAGGGGTACAACAACAACACGAACCCCACCAAAAACTGGGGTTGATTTCAGGTGCTCCGGAAGGGTAAGCAGATCCTGCTCCACATGTGGCACCCATCGTGTTCATGTTATTACAAAACAGATTTATGGTATGATATTCTGTTCTCTATTGTCTACTGAATTAAAGGTTAGGAGCAAACATTACAAGTTACAGAAGGTCGTAACAGATATTCACAAATCTTGCTCGAAGAAGAGCATAGATTTACCAACAAATTTGGTACTAGTACCGAGAACTGAAAATAAGCATGCTGATCAATTAAGTAGACACACTGATCCCGATGATCGGAGTATTAAGGAATGTTTTAAGCGATCTTAGTTGTCAGTTTGGTCTTTTTACTATTCACAGATTTGCTACTCATTACAATGCTCAGTGCTATCGCTTTAATTCGAAAATTTGGTGCCAAGGTACAGATTCAATAAACGCTTTTAGTCAATTTTGGGGAGGTGACACTAGTTGGCTAGTGCCACCTCCGTCGTTAGTTGCCATGGCTATAAACAAGATCATAAATGACAAAGCCAAATGTACGTTGGTTATTCCTGAATGAAAATCTGCTCCGTATTAGCCACTTTTATATAATAACGGCAGATTTAGAGATTTCATACAAGAGATTATTTATTTGCCTAAAGACAAAATTGTAGTAAAGGGTACAGGAAAAAAATGAATTTTTGGTGAAAATCCACTAAATTTAGAATGATTGCTTTACGTATCAGATTTTAATAAGGACATTACTTTTTTCAGGTTTAAAACTGAGACAGAACGTGGAGAACGCCGTCAAGAGCAGTGGTGTTGGAGAAAATAATGTGTTGAGAACCTTGGCAGGAAGTTGGCTTTGTATATTGTTTATTCTAAAAGTGAAAATACGTCAAAAAAGTACTTCGCCAGCTTTAATCGTTGGAAGTCGTTTATTAATGAACATGGTTTTTCCGATTTACCAGCCGAACCTGTGCATATACATTATATTTAACTTTTCTTATTGATGAACATTCTTCACCAAGTGTTTTGCAGTCTGCAATTTATTCTATAAAATGTGTTCACGAATTAAACGGCAACATAGATCCTACAAGCAATTCATTCAGTAAGTCTCTATTAGAATCTTGCAAAAGGCTGAACGGTAAACCGGTCGTGAAAAAAGATCCAGTTGATAACATTATGCTTAGAGAACTATGATGTATGCATCAGCATTCTAGTGACTAATTAGTGATTAGGGATTTAACTATGATACCTATAGCTTATGCAGGATTTTTACGTTTTGGCGAATTAAGTTCATTAACTTGTAAGGACATTAAGATATTTGATAAAGACATTTCTATTTCTTTGTCACATAGCAAAAATGATCAGTATAGGCAAGGAAACGAAAATTTATTTCTAAAGGGAATTCTCAGGCATGTACTCTTTTGACGTGTACGCATTTTTTGGGCTTATATGGTTTGGATATAAATTCCGATCACTTTGTTTTCAGACCCATATTAAGATCAAGTGGTACAGCTAAGTTAATTTATAAAAATAAGAAACTTAGTTATACAACAGCCAGGCAAAATATCGTTAAAAGGTTGAAAACGGTTGCTCCTCATCTTAACTTAGGTTTACACTCATTGCGTTCATGTGGCGCTTCGGCTGCAGCTAAGTCACATGTTAATGAGAGATGTATAAAGAGGCATTGACCTTGGAAGTCTGATTTAAGTAAGGACGGGTACATTGCAGATTAGTTTGATAATAGATTTTCAGTGTCTAAGAATTTAGGCTTATAGGCATATCATGTTTTCGCTTCGGCCCTTTCTTTGAGTTTTCTAGTCTTTGTGGGCGATCGGCAATTGTAAAATTTGTATGAGATATTTTTGTCATGAATTAGTATAGAGTGTACTAATAATTTTCCGCGTTTCGAAGTATAGAGGAAAATTATTGTACTGACGGTTCTTTGATATATATACTCGTTGGAAGTACTTGATGAATTGCATGCATATATTGGTGATTTTGAATCTGTTCAAAGTTTTGATTTTTCTACCCTATATACCACTTTTCCTCATATTCTTATTAAGAAAAAATTCACACACCTAATTAAATGGGCATTTAAAAAGTCGGAATGCGAATACATATGTTCAAACTCTTTTAGGTCATTTTTTAGTAGCAACAAACAAAAGAACTATGTCAATTGGACATGCTTTGATACTATATCTGCCCTTGAATTTTTACTTGATAACATTTTTGTTCGCTTTGGAGATTCCGTATATCGTCAAGTTATCGGAATTCCAATGGGGACTAACTGTGCACCACTTATTGCGGACCTATTTTTGTATTGTTATGAGTTACAATTTATGACTAAAATCAGCAAAGACCCATCGAAACAACATCTTATACAAAAATTTAACAATACTTTTAGATATTTGGCTGATATTTTAGCTCTCAATAATGACGACTTCAGTATGTATACTAAAGAAATTTATCCTGTTGAACTTACTTTAAATAAAGCTAATACTAACAATGACCACTGTCCTTTCCTCGATCTTGATATCTATATCATTAACGGGAAGCTTAATACAAAATTTATGATAAAAGAGATGATTTTCATTTCCTATCGTTAATTATCCATTTTAGATGGTGACGTTCCTTGTCACCATCTTATGGTGTTTATATATCTCAACTTGTACGATTCGCTCGTGTATGTAACAACGTATTAGATTTTAGCGAGAGAAATTTATGTATTACTGAAAAATTATTAAAACCAGGGTTTTCGATATCATAAACTAGTCAAAACATTTACTAAATTTTATCATCGGTATAAGGACATCATTCATAAATATAACTCAACATGCAGACAACTTATACGTTCGAGTATTTCACATTCAATCTTTTATGGTAATATTCTTTACAAAGCACAAAAATGTCAGTATTCACCTCAAAGCTAACAAAACCTTTAAACAGACTTATTAAGAAGGGATATAGTTACGATACTGTTGTCAGGTCATTAAAGATTGCATATTTTGGCTTTAATATTGATTCACTTATAGGGTCTTTGCATCGGAATTAACACATTTATTCTAAAACCAGTTGTTGGCATGACACGGGTTATGTTCTTCTCATATATTTTATGACGGTATAATACTAAACCCCTAACAGGAGGGATTGTGCCTGATATTCATATGATGAAGACATAATCTTTCAATCAGTTTAATTGAGGTCTGGAGCTGGCATGTCAGTAACTGCTAGTAGTCTGTTGTTATTTATGTATTATTGTCATTTTGTTTATTTTCTTTTGTTTCCTTTTCTGACATCGGACTCGGACTTCTCTTATACTGAGTTTTACTGTGCGTACTATTGTGGTTTGTTTTTTCTACATTGGCTAGAGGTATAGGGGGAGGGTTGAGATCTCAAAAAACATGTTTAACCCCGCCGCATTTTTGCGCCTGTCCCAAGTCAGGAGCCTCTGGCCTTTGTTAGTCTTGTATCATTTTAAATTTTAGTTTCCTGTGTATAATTTGGAGTTTAGTATGACGTCCATTATCACTGAACTAGTATACTTATTTGTTTAGGGGCCAGCTGCAGGACGCCTCCGGGTGCGGGAGTTTCTCGCTGCATTGAAGACCCATTGGTGGCCTTCGGCTGTTGTCTGCTCTATGGTCGGGTTGTTGTCTCTTTGACACATTCCCCATTTCCATTCTCAATTTTATGTAAGGACACCTGATAATAAATTATAAATGTAGTATCATTTTTTATGGGTTCATTTTCAAATTAGATCATTCTCTCGCAAACTTCGAACTGATCAAGTTCTAATAATATGTTGAATCTTATAATTGTTTGCTTTTTCATATTTTCACACAATATAGGTACATTTTTTCCCAGTATAATTTTTTATTGCATTTTGTTTATGTAAACATAAGCCAATTTTCAGTACTGTCCAATGTACATCTCTCGAGGCGATCTTCTGAGCATTAGGGTTTGGACACAGAATTCCATATCAACTGAGGTAACTTGGATGTTGGTTTTTCCTAGCTGGCGGGTTCGTTTATGACAGAGTAAAAATTTTCAACTCGTATTGGCAGTTTGAATATTGTTTATATTCATGTATAAAAGATGTGATTAAAGCTGTTAATATACAAGAACAATATTGTTTTCATATACAAAACTAATTTATTTTGAACGCCGCGTTAAACAAATGGAAATAAGCTACACATTATTTTAGTAATAAATTCCTCCTCATTTAAAAACTAGCTGTAGAGATTTCTCTGATACAGAATTCACGTAAAATACCACTGTATAGATAATTTAAACTTTATTTCAGAGAAAAATATACCGAAGAATCTTTATCGAAATACTGGAGTTTTGATTCATATTCAATAAAATATGCGACTTCGTTTGGAAATGCGTATCTATGTCCTGATACCAGAACTGTTTCTGTCCACATTTGAAGCATACATGTATAACTTGCAAGAGACCCTCAAAAAGAAAAGAATAAGGAGAAAAAATATTCTATCAAAAATCCTTAAATCTTTTTATTTTACCTCTTACATTTCTTTTTATTTAGGCGTTACTGATGATATAAAAAAAAGATGTGGTATGATTGCCAATGACACAAAAGAGACCAATTGACACAGAAATTAACAACTACAGGTCACCGTACGGCCTTCAACAATGAGCAATGCCCATACCGCATAGTTAGCTATAAAAGGCCCCGAACTGACAAATGTAAAACAATTCAAACGAGAAAACTTACGGCCTAATTAATGTGCAAAATAATGAACGAAAAACAAATATGTTACACAGCAACAAACGACAACCACTGAATAACAGGCTCCTGACTTGGGACAGGCACTTACAGAATGTGGCGGGATTAAATTAGTTAGATGGCACCAAACCCTCCCCTAACCTGGGACAGTGGTGCAACAGCACACCACAAGAACACACTATACAAAACAATATATGATAAACAGCAAAAAACAACAACCACAACGCCATTACAGGCTCCTGACTTGGGACAGGCACATACATAATGTGGCGGGGTTAAACTAGTTTGAAGGCGCCAACCCTCCCCCTAACCTGGGACACTTGTGTAACAGTACAACATAAGAACAAAGTATAAAAATCAGTTGAAAAAGGCTAAACTCATCGGATGGATACAAATAAAAATACATCTAACAAAAACACAGTGCGGACGAGGCAGGGTACTTGTACATCCCCACAATAAAATGACACTAAGTACAGATCTGCGAGTACTCGTAGTGACTGACAGCTAGTTCATAGCCAATAACAATCAATCATGCATCTAAGACTAAAATATCAATCAGTACACATCCAACATCAAATGGATTTAGTGTAAAGACGTCATTAACAGTCAGAGAAAAACATGACCTTGTGCAATGTCAAGATACAGGTATCGATATATTGTGGAGCCATGAATGTGTATATGTATAGAAAGAGTCTTTCTTTTGAAGACGAAACGCGCATTTGGCGTACAAAATTATAAGCCTGGTATTTTTGGTAAGTGTTGTTTCTACTCTTAAGATAAATGAGAAACATAGTGTTTATGTATCTAATATTTAAAGTTCCCATTCTTAAACAGTTATTGGAGTTCGGAAATATACACCCCTTAAAAGGGACCAAAATGGACCTCGACGTCCTGAAAAGTAAAAGTAGCAAAAGGGAACGAAATTCCTCTTTTCCTAAATGTTGGTATAAAGTTTTCCGGTAGAAACTGAGAATCAAAAAAGGACAATTATACTGACAGACTTTAAAAACGCAACACTAGATTAATTTTTTTAATTTTTATTTTCAAATATGCATTTTTTGTAAAATAAATGTATAAACATAAAATTCATTCATTAATTGTCTAAAACTGATTATAGTTCAACAGATGAATTTATTACGTCAAGTTTAATGTTCAAATTGAATTATATGGTATGCACTGAAACCCTAGTTTTCCCCCTTATTAATGGATGTTTCAGCGTCGAAGACAATGACTGATTGTAACCAACGCCTAAATGATTGACAGAATGATCAACCAGTTCTGTTGGGTATGTTTTGTACCTTCTGATTTGGCCTCTGTCCCACCCATTACAGTGTGTGTTCGTAATTATGCAGTTTAATCTTTAGGGCTTTTAATGTTTTTCTGCAGTCAATTCTTTGACGTTTCAGTAAATGGGAAACATTTATGGCGTGAATCTGTCTGCCATGATATTCGACGACTTGATTATCAGTTGACGTTAACATGTCTCGCAAGTGACGTTGCGTAATTAAATTTATTGGCGTGGTGTTGTCAATACATGTTGAGCTGGTCAAATCCCGTTTGCCTGTACAGTTGTCAAGACATCAAGAGCAGTTCCTGACGTAAAATTGTTTACAACAGCACGTTCGCGTATTCCTGCCTGCAATATATACTTATGATTGAGTTAAGCTATTTCAGTTGATATTTTATAGTGTGTCTTTCTATGTTGTGATGTTACACTATTGTTTCAGAAAAGGGTGAAGGTTTGGTACCATTAAAACGTTTAATCCCGCTGCAAATGTTTGCACATATCTATTTATGACTTGATTCAGGTTTTCATTGTTCAGTCTCGGCAATATGGACATGCAACATTTTTTACTGATTAAAGTGTGGGTATGGACTGAAAGAATTGTTGTACGACGAAAAAAAACATTAAATTTTAAGAATTATTTATGGGTTTCATATTCATAACAATATTGTAACAAGTCTGCTATGAAAAGGGCGCAATTTTTAGCCAATTGCAACATATCGAAAAAAATGATTTGCCGAAACGTACAAAGATATTGTCAAGGAGAAAAATTACAAGTTAAGAATCTATATATATACTTTATTCTGATAAACCGCTGTAAATACAAAGGTACACAGAAGAACATAGACATTATACAATATTACAAAGGTACATATGTTGAGGAAATAAACAATACAATAGAAATGCATGAGTATGTTTACATGTTAAAAATGTGCGGTGTATATTAAATGGAAGACCTTAAAATATGACAGAGGAGGGAGAAAGTTAATTGAGAGAATCCACTTCATCGTTTATAACTCCAATAAAATTGCAAAAATGTCTAAGCTTTGACTGTTTTGATATATTCATAAGTTCCCCAAACTTAAGAATATTACAATGGTTTGTGAACTTTTTATCTAAATATTTATTTCTTTAATATATAATAACGGTTCCAGTAGGTATATTTATATAAAAATATGGATGGGTGGGACGATTACAAATGAGACAGCTATTTATCAGATATCAAAGGACGAGAGTGTAAACAACTATATGATTCTGTGAGGTCTTCAACCATGAGCAAAACCTAAACTGTATAGTAAGCTTAAAAGGCCAGGGTATGACCAAATGTGAAACAATTCAAAAGAGAAGACCAACAAGATTGATGCTGAAAACAATAAACGAAAAACAGTAAGACAGACAGCGACTTGCATATTCATCTATTCAGAAATATTAAAGGATGAAATTTGAAAAAAATAGGCAGGACAGGAGTTTTGAGTAAAAAAAAAGGCAGGATGAGACACTTTGCAAAAAAAAAGGCAGGATGACAATTTATGTAAAAAAAAGTCAGGATAAACTAAAAAAAAAGGCAGGACCGAATAGAGTGAAAAATAAAAAGGCAGGACAGAGATTACAACTAACAAAAAGGCAGGACAAAATTTTTCATCCTAGCCCCCCATAAAAATCAAATGGCAGCTGCCTTAAAAATAAGTCATATAGGAAGCAAACTTTGTTGTTTATATATCGTCTTTCTATGGAAGGCCATACTTTGTTGTTTATATATCGTCTTGCTATGGAAGGCCAAACTTTGTTGTTTATATATCGTCTTGCTATGGGAGGCCATACTTTGTTGTTTTTATATATCGTCTTGCTATGGAAGGCCATACTTTGTTGTTTTTTTATTTATCGTCTTGCTATGGAAGGCCATACTTTGTTGTTTATATATCGTCTTGCTATGGAAGGCCATACTTTGTTGTTTATATATCGTCTTGCTATGGGAGGCCATACTTTGTTGTTTTTATATATCGTCTTGCTATGGAAGGCCATACTTTGTTGTTTTTATATATCGTCTTGCTATGGAAGGCCATACTTTGTTGTTTATATATCGTCTTGCTATGGAAGGCCATACTTTGTTGTTTATATATCGTCTTGCCATGGAAGGCCATACTTTGTTGTTTATATATCGTCTTGCTATGGAAGGCCGTACTTTGTTGTTAATAAATCGTCTTGCTGTGGAAGGTCATACTTTGTTGTGTATATATCGTCTTGCTATGGAAGGCCATACTTTGTTGTTTTTTTATTTATCGTCTTGCTATGGAAGGCCATACTTTGTTGTTTATATATCGTCTTGCTATGGAAGGCCATACTTTGTTGTTTTTTTATTTATCGTCTTGCTATGGAAGGCCATACTTTGTTGTTTATATATCGTCTTGCTATGGAAGGCCATACTTTGTTGTTTATATATCGTCATGCTATGGAAGGCCATACTTTGTTGTTTTTATATATCGTCTTGCTATGGAAGGCCATACTTTGTTGTTTTTATATATCGTCTTGCTATAGAAGGCCATACTTTGTTGTTTTTATATATCGTCTTGCTTATGGAAGGCCATGCTTTGTTGTTTTTATATATCGTCTTGCTATAGAAGGCCATACTTTGTTGTTTATATACCGTCTTGCTATGGAAGGCCATACTTTGTTGTTTATATATCGTCTTGCTATGGAAGGCCATACTTTGTTGTTTATATATCGTCTTGCTATGGAAGGCCATACTTTGTTGTTTATATATCGTCTTGCTATGGAAAGCCATACTTTGTTGTTTATATATCGTCTTGCTATGGAAGGCCATACTTTGTTGTTAATAAATCGTCTTGCTGTGGAAGGTCATACTTTGTTGTGTATATATCGTCTTGCTATGGAAGGCCATACTTTGTTGTTTTTTTATTTATCGTCTTGCTATGGAAGGCCATACTTTGTTGTTTATATATCGTCTTGCTATGGAAGGCCATACTTTGTTGTTTATATATCGTCTTGCTATGGAAGGCCATACTTTGTTGTTTATATATCGTCTTGCTATGGGAGGCCATACTTTGTTTATCGTCTTGCTATGGAAGGCCATACTTTCTTGTTTATATATCGTCTTGCTATGGAAGGCCATACTTTGTTGTTTATATATCGTCTTGCTATGGAAGGCCATACTTTGTTGTTTTTATATATCGTCTTGCCATGGAAGGCCATACTTTGTTGTTTATATATCTTCTTGCTATGGAAGGCCATACTTTGTTGTTTTTATATACCGTCTTGCTATGGAAGGCCATATTTTGTTGTTTCTATATTGTCTTGCTGTGGAAGGCCATACTATGTTGTTTATATATCGTCTTGCTATGGAAAGCCATACTTTGTCATATCATTACATATTTAATGGAATATTCTGTTTAGCATGTAGTATCCTCATATCCTTTTATTTCTCAAAATCAAGTCACATTATCTGGACCTATAGCATCCATTGGAGTGCATATCTAGTAATTACTACTGAAAGTTCCTTCGGCTAATCTATTCGGAAAACAAATATTAAATTCCTACTTCCTGTTTATTTGATCATGTACTTCAACATGTTTACATCATTCTTATGATAGCTGTGGTCGCACTTATAGGAAGATAATCATCACTGACAAGTTCAATATGTACACAAGTACGTGATCATAGTAAAAATAGAAAAATTCAAACTGTTACAGTAGTTAAAATATTGTTGTTGCAAAGGCGGAAAAGTACAGGAAGACTGACCGACTTTCAATGTCTGTTTTAGAAAGAAGCCTTAATTTAAGAATAAGAAGATGTGGTATGATTGCCAATGCCTTAAATTTGTCTTGATTCTGTGTAATTTGAACTGCTCATCAATCCAACACTTACTTGTATTTCTGCATTGTTCATCATTAAAATGATGTCCAACTTTTACCGAATTGTTACAAGAACTTTAATTATAGGTGTGTTAGATATTTCTTTCTTTCTTTCTTATAAGATTAATGCAGATATATTTTTTCTTTCTTTCTTTCTTTCCTTCTTTCTTATAAGATTAATGCTTGTTTCTGTGTGTATTTACTCCATTAGATACTTACAGTTCTGCATCCTTTGTACTTGTATACCATGCACGCTTTGTATAAAAACTATTGACAAACCTTTGGCAGTATTAAATAAACAATTAATTTTGCTGACTTGACCGTCAAGTACGCTGAACGCGGGAATTTTTTATCGAATGAATAAAAATGAATTCCATGAATAATAACATAAAAGTTCTAAGCATTTACTGCATTATCAAACGACCAAGAAAGTTCTTCCCAGTGTCAACGGCCAAGGCACGCACAGGACAACATAAAAAAGAGGCCTTGCGAATTCTGGAAACTTGCAATTTCTAGTAAAAATTACCTTTCGACAGACCTTCTCATGGGGACAACGCGAGAACATACAACACTGTGCGGGACAAATTTGCTATTCCAGGTTGCACTTCTGTAAATATAGACAATGCAATTTCCCATAGGGACTCCCTTTGCGGCTAAAGCTGTGCCACTTTTACTATGAAGTTTCGTATAAAATTATATCCTAGAACGGAAAGTTGATATGCACTACTTTTTTATTCAAATGTCAAAACATAGGGCTGTGCGGCATATTTTCAACGTTTATATGCCCCGAACTTCTAAGAGTTTAAACTAAAATTCTGTACTATCCCTACCTCCACTTTGGGTGTCCCTCAGAATTCAATTATTGCCGCTACAATCTGTTTTTATACTGGTAACATTCCCAAGTTATTTCTCTATGAGAAGAAATATAGAGATCATATCTGGGAACCAGTACGTAAACAAAATTAAATATTTATGAATATTATATATCTCCCCAAAAGAGGCGTGGCTTGTGAAACAGCTGTATTTACAAAGTGCAACTTCCAGAATTTGCAGATCTGACTGTGTTGTTTTACAAGATAACAAAAATATTTTTTGGCCAAATGATAGATAATTAAAAAAAATTAATTTCCCCATATGTCCCAACATGTCACTGTTGTCTCTAAAGCTGATTAAAAGTACATTTCCCATGGGAAATTTAAAAATTCATTTTTATAGTCACTATGTTCAAAGAGTATAGTTTTTCTGCACTTGTAGTCAGGTCAAGGTCCTCGGCTATCGCCTCGGACCTTCACCTGACTTCTCGTGCAGAAAACTATCCGGCAACGGTTGTTACCGGCCTGTTTCTTTGTTACCTTTGTATTGTATCTAATACTTGTATTACAATGCTGTATAGATATTTCGTTTATGTATGTATGTATGTATGTATGTATGTATGTATGTATGTATGTATGTATGTATGTATGTATATTGACTTCTTGTACACTGTTGTGTCTGAGGATAATAAAACTTTGAATCTTGAATCTTGGAAAATATAATAGATTGTGTTTTAGACATTAGGTGACAGACACAACAGTACAATGAAATGGGAAGAAATGTTTCCTGATTGTGAGTATGAATGTAAATCATGTTATATTTTAGCGAGGAATTATCTTTTTGTTTATTTCCCGTTCAAATCAATAAATTCAAAATTTGAGTTACAAATAAATTTTATTTTACAGCCAATATTTTAGTCCAGTCCTTTACATCAAATACTACTTCATTATGTCAGGGAAATGTTCAAATACAATGCCTTTAAAATAGTTTAAAATATATTCAAGAGTTAAACTAAATTCTTTTTTTTTTAGAATTTTATCAGAATATTGGAAATTACTATTCTCACCAACCGCGGATCCAGTAATCTGAGTTTTTGAGAGAGGAGACGCTAAAGATTTAGGTTTTATTTAATTTTAAAATTATTTTTTTTTTTTTTTTTTGCACTGCACTGCATTGCTTTGATATTGAAGTTATTAATATCCTCATAATAACGTTAACGGTACCAATGTTACTGCACCAGTAAACTTATTTTGATTTTTTTTTCTGTGTTTCAAAATTCAACTTTTAGTCAATTTTAATCACAAATTCTTTCAAGCTGATAAATGTGCTTCGGGGCATTTGTAACTCATTTATGGAAACTGTTTTGAACTGTAAGTAGGCCTAAACAATAGGATAATCCCTTACTAAGATCATGATTTCATTCATTCTTCACAATTAAGAAACACCAATTCCTACAATTTCATTGGTCGAGAGCACTTTGCTATATTCTAAAATAAATGTATTATATAAAAGCTGGGACATAATATATTGTATAATAGTCCCAGATAAAAGAGTTATGAACAAATTAGATTATTGAAAACAATTTTACACGGAACACCGCTAGTTAATTATGACTTTAAACTATGAGAGAATCCATAAAAGAAATCGCTCTAAACTAATTCCCCTATATTTACTTGTTTCATAAATTTAGTTAAAAAAAACAGTTTAAAAATGACAGATCATAGTTATGATTTTCATGGTGTTAGAAAACTTAATATCATTCATACACGGTTGAGAAATATGCACAGCTCTTTAAATGCAGATCTGCGCCGTGTTAATATTAAACTAAATCTCGCATGCAACTGTAGCCATGCTGTTGAGGATTGTATTCATCATTTTTTCGAGTGCCCTTTTCACAATGAAGCAAGAGAAATATTGTTTTTGACTTTAAAAAGATATGCTATATCAATTGAGCTTCCACTGGCTGATCACGGTGACCTTACATTTCAGCAAAATAAAGAAATTTTTGAATCTGTACAATCATGGCTTATATCAGTTACACAAAGATTCAGAACATACAATTAAAATTCCGAATTCCTACTTTCTCACACCTCACGCCAGTCCATATTACAACAATATTATATTGTATTTTCGTTTTTGTTTATAGTTTGTATTACATGCATTCCTATTTTGTTTTTCGCCATTATCTAATGCATTGTGTTTATATTTGTATAAGGAGAGTACTTCACTAATGTTGTTATAACTTGTGTTCAATCCCATTTGCTACTTTTTTGGAAATAAAATATGTTTTAACAAAATCAAAACAAAACGGAAATAAGCCAAACGAAAAAAACTCACAGGTAAAAATTAACAAACTTGTACATTTGGTAATCTCCTAGCCAGAAAAGTGAAATACAAAATGTAGGAATAGCCAGAAGACACCTATACAGAATATAATACGGAAGGAATCAAAATGTTGAAATAAAGGAGTCCGTAGAAATACCGCAAATGACCTTAGTGCTCTAAAACATGATTTCGCACTAGGGACTTGATGGGATGATATAGTTAGCACAAAGGACATGAAATATAGAAGTGGACTATGTTAATATAAATAAATAAATAATTCCAAATTATATAATCATATCTTTAGTAATTACGAAGTTATTTAATGTTTTATCGACACGTGCCACACAATATTGATTGTCATCTGTGTGTACTCGATTGAAATTCATGTTCATTCAACCAGGACCCGTTTATTACGCACGTGTATACAGGTTGTACATGAATATATGTAGTGTTTTTTGTTTTATAGTTCTTGTATTTTGTATAAAAAATCAAAATGTGTGGTATTTATACGCACCGGAAAAAAAGTTGTTTTCAACATTTTTTCATCTATTTTCCAATAAGTTTCATAATAGAAAAGAGTTAAATACAATGAATCTTTTAAAACATTTTAAGGTTTTTAAAAGAAAATCTTTAAAAAAGAAAGCACAAATACAAGGTAAAAAATAATTCAACAATAACTGATACATTTATTATTGTAACTTTATGTACTGTGACTTTCCTCCTACATTCATCAATAAGAAGGTAAGACAGAAGATCACAAGAAAAAATTGAAGGACAAGAAGTCAAAAATTAGTTTTTTTAATTAGATAATTTTTTGGCAAAGATCTTAAAAAAAAATTGACAATTTTATTACTTTCAAATTTTATGAATCACAATAAATTCTGCTATGTGGAAGTATTTGGTTTATTTTATAACTTACAATTTGTTGTAATTTTACTATTGACAATGATAGAAGAAAACTAAGAATGTCACTGTATATCACCAGAAAGTTGAAAAAAGAGAAAAATACAGTCACTGCTGTTTCTCATATTGCAAGTTAAGATGACATTGTTTTTTTTTTTAAACATTTTTATTTATTTAACTATCAAGCCCTCCTCATTCTCTGCTATGGATGAATGTTGATTGTAGTTTTGTCAATGTCTCTTTTTAAGCTATTGGTGTTTTTTTTTAATAACTACATACGTTATTTTGTGTTGTTGGATTGCGGTCTCGTTGATTTGTACCTTTATACCTTTATCTCCTCTTATTCATATTCATTTCAAATTAATGTTGGTGACATAGATGTTGTCAGAGGTTTTGATAGGAATTTGTATACAGGTCAAGGCATATAATATATTTGAAATCCTTCCATGACACAATTATGCTTTTAATACATATAGTTCTAATCATGCAGTCAGCATTTAAAAGGATATTTATTTTTATGAAACAATTGAATAAAAACGAAAGAACCAAAGTGTACATAAATATTGCAAAAGAATATTTTGTTATCACAACACACACGCACAACTTGATTTAAAAACTTTCTTATCATTGCTTCATATTTTATTGGATAATCAAAGTTTTATGGAAGTTGCATGTTGAGTGCAACTTTAGATACGTAACCATATTGATATTTTGTAGAAAACCTGCATACTGCAATAATTTAACATAAATCCTGAATTTTTAACAAATTTCAATTTTTCTAGGAGAAAAACAACCAAAAGGAAAAAATGTTCCAATCGTAAAATATATGTTCCAAAGGGAAGAAAAATTGTTCCCATAGGAAGAAAAAATTGTTCCCATAGAAAGAATAAATGTTCCCATGGGAAGAAAAATTGTTCCCATGGAAAGATAAAATTTTCCCAAAGGAAACGTTAATTTCCCATGGGAACTTTTTGTATTCTTGTTTTCCCATGAGAACTTTGAATATTCCCATGGGAATTTTTAAATTTCCCATGGGAAATGTACTTTTAATCAGCTGTAGTGACAACAGTGACATGTTGGGACATATGGGAAATTTTTTTTTTTTTAATTATCTATCACTTGGCCAAAAAATATTTTTCTTATCTTGTTAATTAACAAAGTCAGATTTGCCACTTCTGGAATGGCAAAATTGTCCCGTACCGTAATATACGTTAGTTTTGAATATGCTGAACTTTAAATCATAAGAAAAAGCATCACATGAATAAAAAATAAAAAAAATATTATACGCCCATGCTTTGTAAAATTAATCTAAAATAAGGGGATGGGATATGATTAAGAATGCGAACTACCCAAAGACAAAAATATTTAATGACAAAGATGTGAACAATTACAGGATACCCTACGGCCTTCAACAAAGAGTAAAATCTATACCGTATAGTGAGATACCTATATCAGAGGCCTCGGTATACGTGTAACAATTCATAAGATTTAGAGTACAATGTCTGTCTGGGTTGCTCACTCAATTTTGTCTATATAACGGAACTATAAACAAATGTCATATTAGTGGTAGGTTTAGCTAGCTATAAAACCAGGTTTTACCCACCACTTTCTTTGGAAAATTCCTGTACCAAGTCAAGAATCTAACAGTTGTGTTCCATTCGTTCCGTTGGTTGATAGTCTAACGTTTTTCTGTTCTTATGGACTGCCCCTTTTTGAATTTATCTTGGAGTTTGGTATTTTTTGTTAATACTTTTTTGCAGGACTATTTCGACGACGGTAATTTCCCAATTTATTTCAAAATACTTCATTTGCATATTTTTCTTCTGCTACAAGACTTGATTTGAGAAAATATTACAACGCCTTAACTGGACAAGAGTAATCAACTCTTTAGTCTGCTCACACACCACTTTACAAGTTTTGTTTTGAATCAATATGTTTTGGGGTTTCATTTTTTTTTTAAGTATATGGTATTTAAAAGGACAAAGCATTTCTGTCAATGTCACTTATAGTTATCAAATTTTAATGTATTCTTATCTGTGATCTGACATCTGTGATCTAGTGTCGAAGCGGGTATTTCTGTCAATTTACAAGTGGTATCATACTTCAAAAGTTATAATCAATGCGTTGAAATATATGGATAACAATGAAAAATACAAATACAAAAGAATATGCCGTGCTGTTATATTATCTCTTGGTTATATCTGGATTTTAAAAAAAGGGAAGTAGAAGTTACACGTACCAAATTGACAATTAAAAAACCAAAAGTTCGATGAAAAACAGACAAGATTTGACATAGACGAAATACAAAACGACAAAAGGACAAATAATAGTTCATTATTCACTACACAGAAAACTCAAGTTTTACGGAAATATAGTTTGAAGAACACGATCCAACATTTTGAAAAATATTTGCAAGTTACAATTCGAATTTTCGAATATATGTAAATATTGAAAAAGAGAGGCGAACGATACCAAAGTGATATTCAAACTCACAAGTCGAAAATAAACTGACAATGGCATTGCAAAAAAAGAAATGACCAAAGACAAACACAAGTATACTTAAATATTAAATCTTTGATTTGCTTGCACATTTTGTTTTTGAAAAACTGGTTTCTTTGTTATTTATTGATCATTCTATTCAAATTATGATTTTCGCTAATCAAAATGGGTATAATGCACCACAGAAAAATCGTTTCACGGGATGAGCCGTCAATATTTGCGTATAAGTGATTTGATTCATCAATTTAATTTAGTTGATGCCATACAATGTTAATCAGCATGAATGGAATATAAAACATGATTAAAGATTTTGTCAGTTTTTTATAGACGACGTGACTGCTGATACAATATCATTAAGAGCATACGATACAGTTTTGATCGTACGGTAACTTTATTTTTCACCTATTCAATTCAAATATGCTATAAAAAAATATACCTTCATGTGCTACTTTTAGAGATAAATGGGATCGAAAGTTTAGACTATAACTCAAAATTTCGGTTTCTTGGACATTTTGTTCGAATTCAGCTTTCTAAGAGATACTCCCTCTGTCAGTATACAATTTGACTTAAAGCTGATATCGCACCAATGAAGCAATATTCAAACAATATATGCCAGCTTAAAAAGTCGTAAAAGACCGAGGTTGTGAACAAATATTCATCATTATTATCAGTTATATCAAATAAACTGTACATAATGGAAGGGGGTTCAACACATTGTTACTTTATATTAAACAGATTACAGAAAAGATTGTAAACCATGAAAACTGCGATTGGTTTGTTCATATTTCTCCTTAATTCTACATGTGTGCAATTTTGGAATATTTGTTTTTTTTTTAATATTTAAAGGGACAGTAGTTGCCAAATTCGTGTCCATCCAATTAAATCTAATTTTCAATTTCGATTTTATGACAACAGAATTACAAAAGTTCCAAAGGAAACAATAAGCAATTCATGGCATCTTAAAAAGTATCAAACATTTTTGGACTGGACGCCATCAAGTTAATCATCGACATGACGATCGAAGATGTAAATTTAAATAGAGCATGTACGACTATTTTACTCATCGTAGGACCTGTAATCTGTATGTAGAACTTAAATCTATGGTGGGTTCCAGATTTATGGCAGATTTCAAATCTATGGCAAATATGACGTCCTTAACGCCATACAAATCATAAATCTATGGCAGATTTTTGTGTTCTCCAAATCTATGGCAGATTTTGAAATTGCGTAATTGTCCGGTGAAAAGAGTATTTCACCCGGGACTTTTACAAACAAATACACAGGGAAACACTTTCCCTCTTAATGGTTTACAGGAAGATGTGGCCTTTATCCAGAGGAGGGACACTATGTGATGTACCGTCGTAATTCCGCGATGAATAAAGGCACCGCTGTTTTTAGAAGCTAATATTTAAGGAAAGGAATTATAGTTAATATTATAGTGTCTACGGCTTGCAAAGTATATAAAGTGAGGGATGAAATCACAGGATACCACTTTGATTTAAATCGTTATCAGTTAGAAAAAGATTTATTAACGCCAAAATTAATATTATGAAAAAAGGCAAACTGTTTAATTTTTTTTTATTCAAACTGCATTTTGGTTTGTTAATGAAATTTCACTTTGACTAGTTGGTTAAATGCCTGGGTTAAATAGGTATAATGCACAGAGTAGGAAATACTTATACTCCCGGGGCACATCATTTCACTCCTAAAGTTTGTTTCAGTGTATATCACTTCCTAACTTAGGTCGCCATCACGATTTGTTTGACCATTATGAAAGGTCCATTTCACAAATGGTTATGGATATGCTCCCATTGTCGTACTCCTAATCCATTTTTCTTATACTGACTTTTACTTACTACCGGTTAATTCGTTACCTTTGGGCATTGCGACGGGTCCCACATTCATATTATGCCATAGATTTGGAAACTAGTAAATCCGCCATAGATTAGGAAACTAGAAAATTTGGCATAGATTTGGATTTTTAAAAATTTGCCATAGACGGAATGGTTCTCGATAGATACTGGTGTACGTCAAGGTGACAACCTTGCTCCGACCCTTTTTGCTTTATTCATAGATAGCCTAGTGCCAGAAATTAACAGTCTATCATACGGAGTTCCAATTGGAAATGATATGGTCAGTTGCTTACTCTATGCAGATGATATTGTGTTTATCTATGAAAGTCCTCATGGTTTACAAACTCAACTGGACACTTTACATGAATGGACAAAGTTAAACTGTTTACAGGTCAATATTGATAAAACGAAGATAATGCATGTTAGGAAAGCTACCGCCGTTAGATGTGATTCTGAATTTACGCTTGGAAATACCCGGATTGATTTCGCAAATAAATATCGCTATTTAGGCTTAATGATACCCGAAAATATGGACTACACTGTTTCTGTGAAAGAGCTCTCAACAGCAGCTAGTAGAGCACTTGGATCACTTACATCCAAATACCTTCATATGGGTAACATGGACTTTGCTACATATACAAAAATATACGAAAATACGGTTATTCCCGTAATGGACTATGCGTCGGGGGTGTGGGGATCAAAACGTTATGATGTACTAGAAAGACTCCAGTATAGAGCTATTCGAACTTTCTTGGGTGTTGGAAAAACCTCGTCGATTCCAGCAATAACAGGTGACATGGGATGGACTTCTGTACTTGTGAACAATCAATGCAATATAGTTCGTTTATGGTGTAGACTTCAGGATATGTCGCAAAGTATTCCTTTGGGATGTCGATCTTTCCACACGCTACAAAAATACCTGGTTCAACAGTGTTAAAACAATTTTGAACAATTATAGTAGTCTATCAGCCTTAATTGACAGTACAAACAACCACGATACGATTTCAACAAAATATGTAATTGATTCTGTTAAAACTAAACTTGTAGATAACTTCAAAAGCGAATGGATTATTAATGTTCAGAATATGCCAAAACTAAGAACGTATAAGTTACTTAAGACCGAATTTTGTACTGAACCGTATGTTAAAACGTTTTTGTCCAGAAAACAGCGATCAGTTACAGCTAGAATTCGATGCGGTACACTACCTTTAGAAATCGAACGAGGTCGATATCGAAATATTCCAGCCGAACAGAGAATCTGCAAAGTGTGCAATTCGAACTTGATCGAAGATGAAAACCACTTTTTGCTTTTATGTGACCGTTACTCCGCTAGAAGAAAAGAACTTAGGCGAGAACTAACTTCTGTTAACTTTGACTCCCCAGAAGAAGCACTAAAAGAACTCGAAAACTCGAAAACGGTGGCAAACTTTGTCATTGACTGTTTAAAGATAAGACAAGATGTTATATAAACACTTTTACTTTACCAAAACTACACGACGTAAAAACTGTAAAACTTCATTTTTCATATCAAATCAAATGTAGCTACATGTATAATTATGTTTTAAAATGACAGTGCATCGTAAGCCTATAAGGCTGGCTGAAAATATAAATGAGCATAACATTTGTATTATATTATGTCAATTCAGGTTGCACTTTAATAAATTATTTATTCATTCATTCATAGATTTGGGATGGCATGACATCATATTTACCATAGATTGGGAATCTGCCATAGATCTTTAACCCGTCATGGATGTGAGTCCTACGTGTATAAGAATATATCTTTTGTGAGTCGAATAAGTCAACCAGATCGGTTTGCTGTTGACATCCCTATTATAAATTTTCGTCCGGCATTCTTATCAATATTTCAACATGATGAGCACATGTGCAATCATCATTTACTAAAGTCGCATGCCTTTGGATCCAAATGAGGACGAACTGTTGTCTTGGAAGACAATAATGTATCCATGAAATCTTTTGACAACTTTTGAAAAAATTGAATTGAAAGTACATCGTGCCAAGCAGATGCTGCTAGAGAAAACATTTGCCTAAAAAAAAATCATGATTCACAAACAGGAAGCTGTATGAGTAAAACATGCCATGATAAGCCAACCTATGATAAAGACTGAAATTTTGTAGGAATATTTGAACATGAAGGTTGAGTTGGAGCATGTGGCTAAATGAAGAAAGACTAAATTGCAAGAAGAGACCGCAAGTGCTGGTTTGGGAAAGAACTGAAAAAAACACTCATAAACGATACCAGACTTTTAAAAGAGACGCGGAAGATACCAAATGAATATTCAAACACATAAGTCAAAAACGAATTGACATTACCATGGCAAAAAATCAATAAACCTCCAATAGACAAACAACAGTCTACAAAGCACAATATAGAAAACTAAAGCCGGAGCAACACGAACCCAACCAATAAACTGGGGGTGAACTCAAGTGCTCCGGAAGTGTAAGCAGATCCTGCTTCACATGTGGCACCCGTCGTGTTGCTCATGTGAGTACAACCCCGGTGATAAGTAACTTTGTACGCCAAATGCGCGTTTCGTCTACATAAGACTTATCAGTGACTCTTCAAATCAACACGTTTGGAATGCCAAATTAAATACAAAGTTGAAGGACTGAAAATTCCAAAAAGTAGTTTCGAATAATGCTACGGCAATCTACCTGGGGAAGAAACACTTTAGTGTTTCGAATAGCTCAATATTTTATAAACAGTAAATTTATAGTAAAAATGAACATGTCAGTAATATTTCATATCAACACAAAATTGCTGGTAACTGGGCTGGTAAAACCCTCGGAGAGGAAACTTCAACCAGCAGTGGCATCGACCCAGTGGCTGTTTTAACCCATGCCCATCAAAGATTCCAGCCTAATAATTGTGTACGCCATACTCGCGTTTCGTATACATAAGACTCATCAGTGACGCCCGAAACAAAACATTCAATATGCCAAATCAAATCAAAAGTTGAAGAGCATTAGAAACCGATCAATTCCCAATCTTTATGTTTTGAAAAAGTGTTCTAAGAAAAAGAGGACATCCAAGGGATAAGCGATATTTCCGACCAAAGTGAAAACCCGCTACAACTTGTATAAGACTTTGTCTACCAACATGTCGATTCTGCTGTCGTACCGGGAACTGCCGAGACCTGCCCAAATTTAAACATATTCCAATCGTTGCCAAGATAACCCATACTACGCCCAAGTTATCGCAATAAGATCGAAAACTGCCATTGTGAGGACCTGTTTTATTGCCGGTAGACGGTACTTATTCGGAAGCTACTTTTTACAAAGATCTTGGAACAACCACATAAAAAACGGGACATTTCAACAAAAATCCCTGCTACACATAAGACAAACCCAGTAATATAGTCTTCTAGGACTACTGAAAATTGCAACCAGAATATCAACCCTACATAAAGAGTTGACCAGATTTCTCCTGCAGTAGGATCTGTTGTACTCTAGGCAGACCTATTTTAATAACAACCAGGCTGAATCCGTTCCGGTATTGAAACCTAATTTCAACGCATTTCTATCTATGAACAGATAGATCTCCTGGGTAAGTGAATAGGAACTGAGTTTTCAAATCACGCCATCAGAGTTAGAGACTCGAACACTAGCAGAGGCCTGCAAAGGTTATGACAGAGACTTGATTAACCTAACGGCACCACCAGAAACTCTCAAGAAAAAACTTGCAAACTAACTAAAGGATCACGAACAAAGACATTAAACACCTGTACAAATTATCGTATATAATGTCAGAGAAGGAAATATAACAAAGAAAAATAACCCATCAAAGATACCAGGCTTATTATTTTGTACGCCAGACACGCGTGGCGTCTACGAAATACTCATCAGTGACGCTCATATAAAAAAAGTTAAAAGGCAAATAAAGTACGAAGTTGAAGAGCAGTGAGAGTTGAAAATACCGAAAGGTTTTGGCAAATACGGCTAAGGTAATCTATTAATCCTTCATGGGGTAGAAAATCCTTAGTATTTCGAACAATTCAAAGTTTGTTAACAGTAAAACCAGACCCTTAACTGAGATTTTTGCTGGCCTACTTCGCTTTTTCGTCAGGAATCAAACCAACTGTCGCTAAATTACCCAATAATCTCCCAGAAAAAAAGGATAACTATTAAAAGATTCTATATAAACATCAATATATGACGTTGGGGAAATCCAGAAATGTCCTCTTTGCGGACTGAAATATGCAAAATTCATGAATTTATCAAAATAATGCATATGCATCGACTGTTTTCTAAATTTGGTAAACGGATTTTGAAAACTTCAATGGTTAAAAGAAATTTCTTTTCTGTAAGAAACAACAAAATTAGAAACTTGTGTAAAACTATGAGAATATTCCACGCCCGAAATTTCTTCTCCAAAACCTTAAAAGAAGTAGAGAAGTTTAATGGAAGACATTTCTTTTATTTGATACAAAATATAATCATTTTGACGAGTCGGAGTGAGGGCGGGCCGCGGCGGCCAGGGACAGTAAGTTCATTGGAAGACATTTCTTTTATCCGATTTAGGCCTAAAATATAATACTTATGGAAGTCAGTCCGTTGAAAGAAATGTCTTTTATCAAACTAATATGGTAATATGAATTACTTTGAGCTGTTCGTTCATTTGAAGAAATTACTTCTTTCAGATTTAAACCTAAAATGAAATATTTAGTCTAAGCCGTTAGTTCGTTGGAAGAAATTTCTTCTATCAAACCTACATTTAGATCTAAAAATGAAACACATGTAGCTGTAGGTCGTTGGAAGAAATTTCGGTATAAAACCTGACCTAAAATGTAATATTGGTGGCAGTTAGTAACACTGTGTATCATCGCCACCGGAAATTGGGTACCAACGAAGCGGAGAGAAAGGAGAAAAAATAAACAAGGTAAGAATTCCTTTAATTTAGTACATTTCTACCGTTTTGATGAGATTACCGCTTATGAAACGATTTTCTAATATATACTGTTTTCATTTTATATTTTAATAAGTAGCAAACAAAGACAATATTTTGTGTTATACTCCAAAAATGTGCACTTGGTACCAGAAAATTTGAGCTCGATCGACCTCCGACGTCCCGCTGGCCTGATATTCAACTGTTTTCCTTTTCTTTCGAGACAAATTTTTAGAGTATGGTAGTGTGACTTCATATGTACTGAAATTCACTTACAAAAAGGTGTTTTCTAAAGAATATAAACCTAAACAGCTATTGCTTACTGTGCGGCGAATTGCAAAACAACAACTTGTTTTTGTACGGCCTCTTGCAATATACTGTAATGTAAGATGATATTAATAACTTTATAGATAATAACCAGGGTGATATGGTGTAAATTTCAATGCGTAACCAGCTTACAAATATACGAAATAAACAACATAGCAAAAATATTCTAAAATATATGCCGTTAATTTCATTCAGATGTCATTATCGCGTACCGGCCTTAAGGGACGTTGTGTTTTGAAAGACAAAAACATATTTTTTTAACCAAATTATTCGAAATATTTTTATATGTCGTTATACTTCGAACAACTGTGTTGTTTTATGGACGAATTATCAAAGAGAGGCGAAAGATACCAAAGGGACATTCAAACTCATAAGTCGAAAATAAACTGACAACGCCATGGCTAAAAAGAAAAAGACCAACAGACAAACAATAGTACACAAAACACAACATAGAAAACTAAAGACTGAGCAACACGAACCCCACCAAAAACTGGGGATGATCTCAGGTGCTCCGGAAGGGTAAGCAGATCCTGCTTCACATGTGGCACCCGTCGTGTTGTTCATGTTAGTACAAACCCGGTAATAAGTCTAATTCGGTAGGTCACAAAAGTTCAAAGTTCAATAATTCCTTGTTTAGAAGGAAAGTGAGCCAAATACGTTGTTTCCGTTGAAAATTAGGGAGGTAATGAATTATAAATTGCGTTTCGAACTAATTTTCTAGTAATTGTATATATGTTATTGAAAAATAGCTTTTTTTTATTTAAGTCGAAAAAATGTTTGCCCCACAAAAAATACGGGCAGAGCCTACAAGTTAATTCGGGAAAAAAATTAAATATCGCGATAGTTTTGTATAATAACGCGTTAGTTTTTTTAAACTAACGCGATAAAATGGAGAAATAACGCGTTAGTAACGCCACAGCTGTCTTATGTGGAACTCTGATATTACGTTATGTTGTTCTGTTATTACTTGATGATAGTTTGTCTTTACATAATATGATTTTGACATAAGGTAATGATGTTTTGATATAACTCAATATGGAAAAGTCATTACTTAATGATATTCCGATATTACATGATACGGTTTCGTATTGACTTGATATAGTTTTGTCATTACTTAATATGGTTTTGTCATTACTCGATGTGGTTTCACCATTATTTAATGTGGTTGTGTCATTAGGCAATGTGGTTTTAACATTACTTGATGTGTATGTGACTTAATTGACGTAATGAAGTTGTTTGATTACATGATGTGGTTTTGTTATTTCGTAATGATGATTTGCCAATTCTTTATATGGCTTTAACATTACGTAATGATGTTGCAAAATTTGACGATTTTACACTACATGATGTGTTTGTTTCAGTATTTGATGTGGTCATGTCATTCTTTGATGTGGTTATCCCATTACTACTACGAGGTAAAACCACGTGACCATTTTGGAAAAAATATGTTCTATTTTTAGACCGATTTCCATATGTCGTTTCTGTAATGCGCTTTGGATGAGTCGCTATCCATTAAGTTAAAGTTCAAATTAAAGTTCAAGTTGTTGTTCAGAGTTATTTGGTATGAAAAAAAGGAACGACAGACAAAAATAAGAAAAAAAGTACTAAAAATTAACAGTAATTCGGACATATCCCAAACCATTTGGTCCTGCCGTTTTTTCCTTAGTTCTCAAATGGAAGCTGTAAATTAATAAATTAAGTAAAGATTCTTATTAACCCTGTGTCTCGCCGGATAATTCTGCTGTCAGTGTAAAAGCGTAAATTAAATGTTGACTGACTGTACATTAACCGGTACACTTAACGGAGGAAAACATGTTTTTCTGTAGATGCTTTTATCTTGATCTTGAAGAATAACTCCCATACAAGTTTTATAACAATTCATGGAGGTTTACAAATTTATCATGTCAAAACAGTTTAATTCGGTAATATTAAATGCATTAAAAAATCCTTATATAGAAATAAAGAAATGTGGTATGATTGCCAATGAGACGACTCTCAACCACACCAAATTTCGAGTTGAACTTCGAGTTTGAGTCACATTTAAAGATAGAGTTCCGAATTACAATTGGACTTCAACTTTAAATTTGAGTCACCTTTTGGCGTAGAGTTCAAGGTAAACCCTTATTTGAGTCTCATTTAGATTAAAATTAAGAGTTGAAATTCGAGTTATCTAATATGAGTTCTATTTTTTTTTTATCGTGGATTAAGGGCTTTTGCTCGAGCTTCCGAAAAGAGGGTTCGGGGGTAGGTATGCGTACAAAAGATAAACAATTTTACAGCATATAAAACACAACATAGAAATTGAAATAAACTTAGATGTGGTGTGATTGCCAATGAGAAAATTATCCACCATAGTTTAAATGCAGTGGATGCAAGCCATCATAGGCAACCGTACAGCCTTCAACACACCGTATAGTCGGCTACAAAAGACCACCACGTGAAAATGTGAAACAATTCAAACGAGAAAACTAATGGTCTAGTTTATAGCTAAACAATCTACGAATAAACAGCTGCCCCATGGGCGCATGATACGCCCGTCGTCTTGTGTGTGAATTTTTATGCAATAATCATAAATTATAGTTTCTGACATACGGCGCGACATGCGAAAAACTCCCTTTTTTAAAAAAAACTCAATATCTCTAAAATAAAATTTTGAATCAAAACCAAAAAGTAGACAGATCTTTAGATTAATATAACTAAGAAGTGTATACAATTTTAAGCAATAATCATAAATCGTTTTTGAGATACGGCGCGACATGTGAAAAACTCCTCCCCCTTTTTTAACAAAATACTCAATAACTCAAAAATAAGATTTTGAATCATCACCCAAAAGTATACAGATCTTAAGATTAATGTAACTAAGAAGTGTGTAAAGTTTTAAGCAATAATCATAAATTGTTTTTAAGATACCGCGCGACATGTGAAAAAAATACACGCCCGATGTATGAATACACTCGTATTATTACAGCCTTTTGTCATCATAGGCTATTTCCTAGTATCGATAAACCTGAAAATCATAAACGGCATTTTCTTAAATTAAAATATATAAATAGAGGTATTGATTTTATTAACTTATCTAGTATATTCAATGACTCTACCATCCAAAGCCAAATACCTCCATATTTTGATAATATAGAACCACCTATTATTTCGTATTCTTATAAAAAACCAGCAGAAGTTTGATTTTTAATTATACGTCAGTTACATCAGACGTCAATATAGTAAATAATGTTCCTTCCACTTGAGATTGTGAAACATCTAGTTTTAGATATGTTCCCTATGGTCATGTCCTTACAGGAGACCTCAACATCGTCGAAGACCGTGAGGTCATAACTTTTCTTAAGAAAGGACCGAAATATCGTCCTCCATCTAAAATAGATTGGAAACAGTGTCGTAAGGTTATTAAAGACGCTCTGTCTGTCTACTGTAAAATTGGTGTAAACGTGAAAAATCTGATAAAAAATCTCTAGACAGTTATTTGAATAAAATTATGAATACTGTTAATATTCGTATATCTCATTTTGAAAACAATTCTGAAATAAGTAATAGGGTCCATGATATTCCCAATTCCAGAATAAAAAATAAACTCCAAGTACTCGCAAAGCGGTTTGTGTTCGTACCGGCAAATAAAGCAGCAAATAATGTAGTGGTGGTGTGACGCATATACTACACGGAAGTTCTCCAAAACGA
The DNA here is from genome assembly GCA_017311375.1 of Mytilus coruscus. NCBI lineage: Eukaryota > Metazoa > Mollusca > Bivalvia > Mytilida > Mytilidae > Mytilus > Mytilus coruscus. The sequence goes on from CM029603.1 coordinate 16,285,875, forward strand.
AATTACAAATTCATCTACATTCAGGTCCGTACGCTCCACAGAGAGTCAAATTGTAAACAAGCATATCACTGCCACTACCCAGCTTAAAGCCTCTTCCGAACATTTGAAAGTCCCTACTATGTACTGGTTACCTAAATTGCACAAAAAACCATTTAAATTCCGTTTCATCTCCGCATCTAGTAAGTGTTCTACTACCAATCTATCAGTTCTTCTAACTACATCCCTTACTACTATCAAAGAACTTGTTATTAACTTTTGTAATAAAGCTTATGAAAATAATGGTATTAATTATTTTGGAGTGTTAAAAATTCTTTAGAGGTTTTAGATAAAATACATGCTTTTGATGGTCCTTTTAATTCTGTTGACAGTTATGATTTTTCTACTCTCTATACTACACTTCCACACAATCTTATCAAGAAAAAGTTTTCATATTTAATTAAATGGTCTTTTGAAAATCTCATTACAAATTTATTTGCTGTAACTCGTTTAAAGTCTTTTCTGTAACGAAAAGGAAAGTATGCTAGATACACTTACTGGAAATGTGAAGATATGATTGAAGCTTTAAATTTTCTCCTGGACAACATATATGTACGTTTCGGCGATAAAGTGTATCGACAAGTAGTAGGTATTCCTATGGGCACTAACTGCGCCCTTTAATAGCAGATTTATTCCTGTATTGCTATGAATCTCAGTTTATGACCAAACTCAGTAAAGACACGTCATTGTTACATTTGGTTGATACATTCAACAATACCTTCCGTTATCTAGATGATATTTTTCGTTAAATAATCCAGAGTTCTCTAAATATACTACCGAAATTTACCCAATAGAACTTACTTTAACTAAATCTAAAATAAACAGCAGTAGTTGTCCTTTTCTGGACTTGGACATTTCAATCTCTAAAGGAAAACTCCATACGAAAATTTACGACAAAAGAGACGATTTTTCGTTCCCTATTGTTAATTTTCCTTTTTAGACGGCGATGTTCCTTTGGCTCCATCATACGGTGTGTATATATCCCAACTCGTTCGTTATGCCCGTGTGTGTAGTGATGTCATAGATTTTAACGAACGTAATCAATGCATCACTAGTAAATTATTAAGTCAGTGATTTCGTTACCATAAATTACGTAAAACTTTTGCTAAGTTCTTTCATAGATACAAAGATTTGATTAGTAAATTTGGCTGTACCTGTAGAAAACTGATTAAAACGGTATTTCACATCCTAAATTTTACGGTAATATTGTACTTAAAGCGCGGAAATCACTATATGATCCGTGTAAACTCATCGAACCTTTAAATAAACTTATTAGTTCAGGTAATCTTACCAATGTTGTAATTAGATCTTTAAATATAGTTTACATTGGCACTAATATCGATTTTGTCATCAGCAAATTAAAACATAACTAAATTTGTATTCTTTTCAAACGGGATGTTTAAAGACACACCCACGTTCATTTTGATCTATAAAGAGGTTAAACTCCTAATTATCCTACTGTCTGTCGATACATTTATTTTGGCATTGCACTAGTCATGTCTTCTTTGACTGTCCATGACGTTAAAATACTAAATCCCTGGGATGTGTTTTAGTTGATTTTAGTCTCTGATGCATGATTTTTATTATTAATTGTTTTGGCTTTTAACTAGCTGTCAGTAACTGCGAGTACTCTCAAATCGTACTTTCTTGTTTATTTGACCTGTTTATACTAATTGTAATGCTTTTTGTTATTTAATGTTATTCAGGGTTATATCTGGTCTATATACCAGCTTTGATAAGTGTTTGGTACTAATATAAATTTCCACTTCGTACTATGAACATCAAAATTATTTATTTTGTTAAAATATTTCCTTTCTCTATTGTAACTGTATACGTATACCTAACAACAAAATTATTTTATTTACCTGTGTTTAAAGTTATTGCAAATGGCTGATATTTTGTTCGAGCATATTGTTTTTCTTAAATTGTTTAACATTTCATACCGATATAACATGTTACTTTTATTATTCTTCCTTAGTTTATTTATTTTGAATTTACATTGTATCATAGGTCAAATTTATTTGTTCAGTGTATGTTCAATGGTGTTACTATGTCCTTTGATTGAGTTAAGCTATTTCAGTTGATATTTTATAGTGTGTCTTTCTATGTTGTGATGTTACACTATTGTTTCAGAAAAAGGGTGAAGGTTTGGTACCATTAAAACGTTTAAACCCGCTGCATTTGTTTGCACCTGTCCTAAGTCAGGAATCTGATGTTCAGTAGTTGTCGTTTGTTGATGTGGTTCATAAGTGTTTCTCGTTTCTCGTTTTATATAGATTAGACCGTTGTTTTCCCGTTTGAATGGTTTTACACTAGTAATTTTGGGGCCCTTTATAGCTTACTGTTCGGTGTGAGCCTAGGCTCCGTGTTGAAGACCGTACTTTGACCTATAATGGTTTACATTTATAAATTTTGACTTGGATGGAGAGTTGTCTCATTGGCACTCATACCACATCTTCTTATATCTATACACACCTGTTTTAGTTACTAAGTCCCGTAACTCAAAAAGTTTTAATCTTATTTTCACAAAAAAGTATACAGATCGTTTGACTATCATTAGAAACAACCATGTTAAGTTTCATGAAATTTGGATAAGTCGTTCTCAAGTTACGGTGCGACATGTTTACGCCGGACAGACAGACGGACAGACGACATTTGTATACCATAATACGTCCCGTCAAAATTTTGACGGGCGTATAAAAACAAATATGACACACATGAAACAACGACAACCATTGAAATACAGGTTCCTGACTTGGGGCAGGCATTTAAAGAAATTGCACGCGGCGGAGTTTAACATGTATGTAAGCGCTAATCCCTATCCTAACCTAGTGTATCATAGCACAGCATAAGAAGAAAATGTAAAGACAGTTTTGATTGGCTCAACTAAATAGATCAGTATGACTGGGTAACATAAATCCATCAGCGTGATCTCGGGTGCTTTGGAAGGGTAAGCGGATTCTGCTTAACTTGTGGCACCCGTCGTGTTATTCGTGAAAGTACAAACCCAGTGATTTGGTAGTTCACATTCGCGGAAAGATGACGGGATTGTGGTTACGACAACTGGAACCTAGAAAATACAGTACAAGTCTTTTGATTTGTGTTGTACCTGCGACAATAATGTAGCGACAGTGAGATACAACAAACCTATATGCCGTCGTCGGTAGCATCGTCGGCGTCTTCATCATTTAGTTTGTTAGGTTTCTAGTTTGAACTGGTATGAATTTTGCTCATTCTTAAAGACCATACAGTCACATATATATATTAACTTCTACGTCATTTGGTATGTGGTTGAGAGTTGTCTCATTGGCAATCATACCACATTTTTTTTTATTTCTATGTAAGGTTTTTTTTTTGGAATTGAATATTACCGAATTAAACTATTTTGACACGATAAATTTGTAAACCTCCGTGAATTGTTATAAAACTTTAATAGGAGTTATTCTTCAGGACCAAGATAAAGCAGTGTTCCTTGGAATCATTTACGAATTTATTATAATACTGCTAACATTTGAGAACTAAGGAAAAACCGGCAAGTGGTTTTGTGATATCCCCCTTATGTCCGAATTACTGTAAATGTTTTAGTACTTTTTTTCTTAATTTTGTCTGTCGTTCCCCTTTTTCATACCAAATAAATATGAACAACAACTTGAACTTTAATTTGAACTTTAACTTAATGAATAGCGGTACTCATTCAAAGCGCATTACACAAACGACATATGGAAATCGGTCTAAAAATAGAACTTTTTTTTCCAAAATGGTCACGTGGTTTTACCTCGTAGTAGTAATGGGATAACCACATCAAATACTGAAACAAACACATTATGTAGTGTAAAATCGTCAAATTTTGAAACATCATTACGTAATGTTAAAGCCATATAAAGAATTGACAAATCATTATTACGAAATAACAAAACCACATCATGTAATGAAACAACTCCATTACGTCAAGTCACATACACATCAAGTAATGTTAAAACCACATTGCCTAATGACATAACCACATCAAATAATGGTGAAACCACATCGAGTTATGACAGAACCATATAAAGTAATGACAAAACTATATCAAGTCAATACGAAACCACATCATGTAATATCGAAATATCATTATGTAATGACTATTCCATATTGAGTTATATCAAAACATCATTACGTAATGTCAAAACCATATTATGTAAAGACAAACTATCATCAAGTAATAATAGAACAACATAACGTAATATCAGAGTTCCACATAAGACAGCTGTGGCGTTCCATACTCGTTAGTGTTTAAGTGCCAGTCTGCCTAAGAATCAGGCAGTGGTGAAAACATGACAAAAAAAAAACCCACTCAAGTTGACATTTATGTTCAAATTGTATTATGGTGCATGAATATAACATTCGTTTCCTCTTCCTGTTCTGGTAACTCAAGATATAATTTGGTTGAAATGCACTAGAAATTAACAATTAAAGGGAGATAACGCCGTAATTTGCTATCATTCTAACCAAATGTTTAGATATCTAGAGATTTCTCGAATTACCAGAACAGCAGAAACGAAAGACCTACCATTTCTAACTCAGGATGAGGGTAACTTCAAAATAGGATAGATTGGTCGTCGGGTTTTTTTCGGCCATGTTTTGAAATTTTTCTAAATTGCCTGATTCTTACAAAGACTGGCACTTAAAAGTAACGCGATGGTTTAGTAAAATAACGCGTTATTTTCACTAACGCGATAGAATATCCCGCAAATGACATGAACGGCCACTCATATATCATGTACATCGTAGAGCACAACACCCAGTGCCGTGCCTTTGGTATTTCACTGTGAACTACAGGGTACTCAGTGGGTAATATTCTTAGTACTTTATCTATGGGACGTAATAATAACCAGTACGTCTAAACACCACCTAGGCCGCATTGGTGCACTAAGCTCTTAAAATTGCACTTTGCCCGTGATGGAACAGTCATATATGCACCAAGACCATTCTGTACGATAAAGTTGTATATAAAGATCCTATATTTCAAATTTGGTGTTAATATATTAAGAAATAAAAGAGTTATTATCATTTTACATGACACGTACCGATTTATGTTTATTGTGTCCAGTTATCACGGTGTTGATTGACTCCAATCAAGCTTGACAAATTACTTAACACTGAACTGAGGATGTGAATGCAGGGTTAAATAATCTTCTTCTTCTCTGGATCTTACTCCCTTTATAGGGTAACCATACTTTCGTATGTCGAACAGTTCCACCACCACAAATATAAAACATAATAAAAATTAAAAATCAAAACTAAAGACATTATGTACACTTTTTACATCGGGATTTTTACGTGATCTCCCTAATCACTGTACTCTTGTGGTAATCTATTGTTTATCTAACGTTTAATTTATAATTGTTACAGTAACTTGTTTATGGTTATCATTAATATTCTGTACATGTCTCATAGGATCTATTTCACTTGGTACCTCTTTAACTAATTTAATGATTGGCTAGCTTCACAAAAATGTTATAATATAACCAATCACGTAGAGACAGATCTTACGGACTTTTGATTTAGGCATGACAACTTAGGCCAAATGGAGGAAGTTTAAAGTTTTCCGGCTTCTGATATTAAATTTAGTATATTTATAAGGGTGAGAAAAATTCACCTATATATTTTTAAAGGTAATTCGCTAAAAATATATTGACTGTGAACTATAAGAGTTAATAGAAGAATAAATGCTTTCGAAAATATATTTAAGTACATAATTAATTATTTATTTATTTATTTATGTATTTACAAGTTTGATAGTTTATATAAATATACATTGTTAATTTCCACAGTTTAATGCAATGTAGGCATGCATATAATAATAATTTTGCAGCTGATTTATTAGTTTTAGGTAAATAAATTGAAGAAAAACTACGGTTTCTTTTTGGTGCATTCTGGATAAAATTCGGATCTATCATAACTTTCATTCGTATACACCTCTATGTCTTGCATTGTTCTGGACATACTATTCAATTTTATGTATGATAGTATAGGTACATTCTATTAAGCAATTGTCGTGTTGCTCTTTTAGATTTTTTTTAACACCCTGTTTTGAACAAAACGATTTGTTACATATCCTGCACAAAATGGGTTCTCAACTACAATTTTAAATTCTCATATGCTGTTATAGAAGTTATTGATATCTTTAGAATTTTGTGTTACTTTCTACGAAATTTCACCATGTTCTGGGAAAAAGTTAAGCTTTTGTTTTATTTCTATTAAATTGTTTTTTATAGTATCAACATATGCTTATCTTACTTCAAGCATACGGATTCATTTCATCTCTATATGAGTAGCAGATTCTGCTGAACAAATTTTATTGGTTCTAAAAAATATTGGATGCCTATATAATTATTTCATTACCTTTTGTAGTTGAGAGGTTGTTTTATACAATTAACAACTATTTTTTTTTTGTATGCAGGATGTTTTAAAAATGCGTTGGGCGGATTATACAAAAAAATATGGAAATAGCATCTTCATCTTTGCAGGATGCTGATATGGCTTTATAAAGTTCCCTATTGATCACACCAGCATTTGGATGCTGGCATGTAATATATATATAGACTTTGATATACCTTTTGTTTGGATGCTGGCATCCCAATTATATGCATGCAGACTCAACTTTCTCTTTGGATGCTGCACTTCCCATTAAAAAAATTGGATGTTCATCCATTAGAGTTATTCTCAGGGATGCTGGAATCCCAGTTGTAAGTAAAAGTGATCTCAAAATATTATAAATTGAATGCTGACAGTCATTTCCTTTGGATGCTGGCATCCATCTTCTTTGGATGCTAGCATCTGTCTTCTTTGGATGCTGGCATTCGTCTTCTTTGGATGCGGGCATCCGTTTCTTTGGATGCTGGCTCTGTTTCTTATGATGCTGGCATCTGTTTCTATGAAAGCTGGTGGCCGTTTTGTTTAAAGTCATTTCCTTTTGATGCTGGCTTCCGTCTTCTTTGGATGCTGGCATCTGTTTCTGTGAAAGCCGGTGGCCGTTTTGTTTAAAGGCTGAAATCTTTGCATTATATGTTTCTTTATATATATATATATATTTGACCAGGTGACTTAAGTTTAATCGCTCAATTGAAAAGTCTTTTATCTTTAAAAAAAAAAATAACATATTTGGTGTTGTTTATTATTTATATAAAAAATATATAGGAAAAGCGCATAAACCTAAAACTGGTGACTATTACTGTGATGAATTATAAAAATATAAATAAAGTGAAACAGTAATATACAATATTATATTGTATCAAAGAGTGTTTGGAGTTAATGAAAGTGAGCTTAACCTCATAGCCTGCTGAAATGATATCATAGACATACACTCTACTATTCAGATTGGTGAATGCACTTTATTAAGGTGCTTCATATGCAGTTTGTAAGCTTGCATTATAATTTTGTGTCTATGACAAACCCCCATTTTTAATTAAAGTATATATTGGCATTAAATATATAAGATATCATAAGGAGATCTGTCTTCCCTAGTTGCCTACATACAATAATACATGTACCACTTTGATAACAATGCAAACTCTTCTAAATTTTTATTTCAATTATCAGTACTGGTCTCTTTAATCTGTACGTACTGGATATTGTCAATATCACTGGACTTGCTATATGCAACTTCCCATGCGTCGGCACTTCATGTCATGATATATTTTCATTTCAATCACAAAACTTACATTTTCTTTATTATGATCATTGTTAAGCTTGTGTCTTTTTTCTGTATTCAATATTTATCAATCATTTAATAAAATCAGTTACATGAACTAGAGCTTTCTAACTTTCTTTTATCATTTATTACTAATCTGAAATCAGCTGGAATCGCAAATGATCAAGATGATCTGGTGCTGTTTGGATGTTTCGTCGCCTAAATTCAAACCCGGTAATAAGTCCAATTCGGTAGGTCACAAAAGTTCAAAGTTCAATAATTCCTTGTTTAGAAGGAAAGTGAGCCAAATACGTTGTTTCCGTTGAAAATTAGGGGGTTGGGGGTGAATTATAAATTGCGTTTCGAAATAATTTTCTAGTCATTGTATATATGTTATTGAAAAATAGCTTTTTTTTATTTAAGTCGAAAAAAATTAAATATCGATACATAATACATAACACATAAATAGTAACCAGAAAGGTACAGCTACTGCTTAAAAATGCTGAAACGAGAAATGAAAATACCATATAGATTTTAATACACATAAATATTCTGATTAATATAAATGTTTAAAGAAATTGTTTAAAATGAGTTTTCCTGTTGCTTACGTCTTTCATCCACGACAATTTGGGCTCATATTTGTCTCGAAGGCAATTATACCACACCTCCTTAGTTTTACATTCACAGTAAAATTTAAACTGGCCTCAAGCAATCAATGAGTCTATATTCTTCATATAAAATCTTGCAAATATATGAAAGATTGTCAACAATAAGTTTTCGTTGTAACATGACAATACTGTTAAAGTAGATATTCATGTAGAACAAATTGCAAGCATTCTGAGAGTATTGCATGGCAATGCATAGTCCCCTACCGGTTAAAAATTCATTTAACTGGAACAAAATGCTAACTTGATCTATAACTTGTCATGGTGTAAACTATATAACAAGTACCAAAGTCGAAATCTTCAAGCATGACGAAAAAAAAGTGTGGAAAATTGATTAAGTGAATTTTCTAAGTCCAAGGACCATAACTCGGCACAAAATCATCAGACCGGAACAAAATTCGAACTTGATCTATAACTTGTTATGATAAAACTATATATCAATTATCAAATCAATATCTTCAAGCATGACGACAAAAAGTGCAGAAAACTGATTATTTGAGTGAATTTTCTAAGTCCAAGGACCATAACTCTGCACAAAACTATCAGACCGGAACAAAATTCGAACTTGATCTGTAACTTGCCATGATAAAACAATACACCAAATATCAAATCAATATCTTCAAGCACGAAGAAAAAAAGTGTGGAAAACTGATTTGCCGGACGGACGGACAGACAGACAGACAAACACACAGACGGAGTGCAGACCTAAAGTCCCCTTCGACTTCATTGGTAGGGGACCAATAAAGTGTTAAAAATATATTGCTTCCTCCTCCCCAACGTTGAAAATGACTACTCGTGGTTGCAAAAAAAAACTACTTACACCCTCTCACCCTTTTCCACCCCAGAGAAAATGCACGATTATTTGAAAAAAACCTCCATTTAAACTTCACTTTACCAAAGTTTACCATACCAAGCCTGGTGCTTCTGCATAGTCATCAAATAAAACTTAAAAACAAGAATGTGTCCATAGTATACGGATGCCCCACTCGCACTATCATTTTCTATGTTCAGTGGTCCGTGATAATGGGGTCAAAACTCTAATTTGGCATTAAAATTAGAAAGATCATATCATAGGGAACATGTGTACTAAGTTTCAAGTTGATTGGACTTCCAACTTCATCAGAAACTAAAAACCAAAAACTTTAACCTGAAGCGGGACAGACGGACGCACAGATCAGAAAACATAATGCCCATACTACTATCGTAGGTGGGGTATAAAAACAATCTGAACCACTAATTAGATTGAATTATTATGGAACAACACGCAGATCTATACACTATCAACATGATCAAAGGGAGAAAAGAGTGCAATTTCATCAATGTCATTCGTTTTGCAAAAATATAACCTATTTGGAGATATTTCATGATATTGCAATCCCATCCAAGGGTGGATTCATTTTACACCTTAATTTATGTTCTGGTTTTTGCTTGACCCTAGTCCTAAAGCACAAACATTGTGTGGCGATATTTTCATTTTCTTTAATTTTTCGTATTTTCTTTTTCATTCATTTCGCTATTTGCTATTTTCAACTTTTATAATCAAGCTGTCACGAGCTTCAAAATTAAAAAAAGCAAGAAATAAAAATATCAGCTTTAAAGAGGCATGAGCTACGAGATATGAAGAAAAATACGTTGTTTTTTTTTCAATCATTAATGATAGTGAAATGATAATTCGCTTTTAGCAGCCAGTTTGGTTCAATTTTGTCAAAATAAGCCAAGACACATTGCTGATTAATTATTCACTTGGAAGTGAATAATTCAACCTCATTAAATCCGTTTTTATGTGACCTTCAATAAAACAAACCCCTTAGCTAGAGATTGATTAGGCATAAACTAGGCATGTTCAGCTATTAAAAGGAAAAGAATGTTAACATTGAAAGTGAAACAAAAGTAAACCATTTGGTTGACTGATTCGATCCACAAAAACTCATTCTTATACAGGAAAAAACGATGATTAACATATTTTTTAACCTATAATATGAAATCAAACAGACCTAGGAAAATCCAATTGCACGTGTTTGCTATCTATTTATATCTTTATTTATGTTTATATCATGTTACATGACCGTTGGCAGTCTTGGAGGTCACCTCATGGTTAATTAGAGGCGTCTAGACTAAAATACACACGAAATTGAAATTCTGATACATATTATCGATTTCATACATTGCAAATTGTTTATTTAAGACTTTTTTAAATTGGGATATATGTTTTAGTATGTTATAAATCAAATAGAAGAATTTGAGTCAAATCGGTGAACATGAATTTGACAGCTAATGACCCTTTAAAAACACTAAATAATGAAAAGATATATATATATATATATATATACATTGTATATAGGACAGTAATAATATGACTAGCTTGACCCATAAAAACATGTAGCAAATTAATTTCTTCAAGTATATGTATTAGAGTAAATTTTATTTTAAGTCGATAAATCTATTTGTGCTCCTTTCTTAAACATTATTTATATAGTATTTGACATTCACCCTTTAATATTCATACATGACTATGCGGTAAGGGTTTTGCTCATTTTTGAACCGTACGGTGACCTATAGTTGTTCTATGTTCTATAGCTTCTATGTCAGCTGGTCAAATTTCAAATACTTGTTCCCTTCAGACCCGTGCAATTAAGATGCGAACAACATATTCAACTTTCTGGTAAACTGGATAGATCTTATCGCTATAAGTCTGTCATTTCTGGACATCACAAAGGTTCCGGTAAAATTTTGACGTCACAATAGAAAATGTCTAACGCCACAAAGGAAAATTGATTGTTGTATGACGTCAATAGCTCAAGTATAGCAGATTATCAGGTCAAGTGTTCTGATATCCAATTAGCGATGTGGTCTATTGTCTCCTGGTACGAGGAAAATTCTCCCTTACAAACCCGAAAATCAGTAATTCATGGAATTTCTTTTGGTTTATATGGCTTGTGAGGCCTTTTTTCAGAACAATTTCAGTCTTCGAAAAGCTTCTTGACTTTCTAGACCGAAAATCAATCTCAAATCAAATTTCTTTTACTTTACATTCCTTGTTTTAAAATTGTAAGTCCTCTTAGTCTTACCAGTAATGAAATTTACTGGTGTAGGTCATATGGCTAGTGGTGAACAAATTGATTTAGCTGACCCGATTTTTATATTGGCCATGGCAGTATTACATGTAGCATGATAGGATACATATTTTCAAGATATATGAAAAGGGTACTGGATGTCTCAGATGCTCACCGTTTCTACAAAAGGATCGAAGTGCTACATGCACATATCGTTGGCCAAATGAACGATATGTCCTAATCAGTGTTTAAAACTTCTGAAAAATATTGACGGAAATGAGGGATGAGTAGTGAAAAATAAATGAAAACGGAACGATTCTAAAACGGATGTTAGATATACTGTATATTTGGGTTGATATAGATATATACGATGTTATATTTTTGTCCAGTTTCCCATGTTAAATAATTAAAATGAGAAGGTATTTACCTTACAGCTTTATTTTCCGGCGATGCTGGAATGTATAAATGATATAAAACAAGGTAAGCGACTTTGACCTACTTTATCTCTATATTCGGATACTTGCGGATATCTTCTCAAAGTTCAACGGAAATATTAGAAAAGAACCCGGATAGAACCAAGAAGTTGGGTTTCTATAACCAATAATCTGCCCTGTTTGAACTATTGATGTCATGCAACAATCATTTTTCAATTGTGGCATCAGATATTTTGTATTGTGACGTCAAAATTTTACAGGATCCTGGGTGATGTCCAGTAATGGCAGACAAATAGCAATAAGGTGTATAGGAAAACATGACCTAACGCCTCGTTCATATAAGATGCAATTACATGGAAGCTGACTGGTTGAATGTGTTCAATATGAAAATAATAGTTAAAATGTCAAAATCACAAAACAGCCGTTGGACTATGAGTATGACTTTTGAGCAAATTTGGAGGGATATTGGGCGTAGAGGAGGTCAAATAGTGTCAAGGGAAGCAAATGCTCTTTAAATTATGCGTGTTTCAAAATTGAGGAAAATTTACAGGAAAGTTGTGTCATCTTTTCAGACTTAAGTTAAATAATGACTAATGTACTTACCTTCTAATTATATATTAAAAAATCACAACTCAGAACAGGAACAATAACACTATGTCTATTTTACTTTGACTACTGATCTGCAAACCTACAAACAGACACAAAATATCATAAAATAGTGAAATATAAGATTGATTGCACTTTGTATGGATAATTGCGACACGTGTTACATGGGGAGCCCGTTTGTTTACAAATAATAATGTCACGTGATCGCGCACTGACGTCAAAAATTTGCATCGCCCTTACAATACACTACACAATTCACACATACATAACCCATTTATCATGCAAACATGCAAAGGGAATGTGATTGGTTATCAAATAATACAAAAATATTGCATGTACAGTTAATGAAGAAATTAGTTCATCAAATAGATAAATTTTCACTCATGACACAAATCGACTGGGTTGACATTTCTGTCAGCGGGGATAATTGATAAATGGGATTAAACTGACCGTCAAGAAGGTCTAGAGGACCTCCTCTGGAGAACCTTAACATTAATAAGTAGTACTTACCAAAATTACTCATTATTATTAAACGTTATTTAAATGAAATGTCAGAAAGATTACGACATAATACTGATGCAGGCGGGGATGCAGGTTATTTTGGCGCGAAAAAATATTCTTACTCCTATTGCTTGACGTAATAAAATTTGTATAGAATTAAATTTAACTAAAGTTCAGCGTAAACAAAAGTGAATATGCAGAAGCATGACAATATATTAATGATAAAATGTGTATATATTTCTGTAAAAGAAGTTGCCAGTATACTTCACTAAGAATTACATTTCAGCGCAAGGAGATCTCTATTTGTGAATTGGTTTATTAACCCCGGTTGAACCCGGGGTCGAAGTTCAACATGTTAACATATTAACGGAAATTTTTTGCGTTGCTTTACATCATCGAGGCCATCTATTTTTACTGCAGGTTTTGACATATTTAAATTGGAATTATAGAAAAAATGGAATGTTGTTAGCAGATACAAAACAGAAAATGATGAACACTTGATCATTTTTAGCAAAAGATAAATTGGATCGGGGGTCTGTGTATTCATATTATTTGTAAAACTTACCTTATTCCTGGGAAGCGGGTGCTTTACATCGACGCCACAGTAGTTCAACCAATCGGGGAATGTTTATTTCGGGCATGTGATTTTAACTGCAGGTTTTGGCACATTTTAATCGAAATTATAGGAAAATGGAATGTTGTTAGTACATACAAAATAGAAAATGATGAATACTTTTAGCAAAAGATGAATTGGATCGGGGTTCTGTGTATTCACATTATTTGTACAACTCTCCTTACTGATGCCATATTTTGGAATTTCCATAACCTAAATGCTTCGGGAAAATTAGTATTTTTATATATAGTAACAAATATAGCGTCTTTGACCTACTTTATCTTTTTATTCGGATCCTTGCGGATATCTTCCCAAAGTTCAACGGGAACATTAGAAAAGAACCCAGATGAACCAAGAAGTTAGGTTGCTATAACCAAACAACCCGGATGTTGAACCAGTTACCATGGTTTCGAACCAAGGAACTCGGATAGATCCAAGGTTCAGAACCAAAAAACCCAGATGGAAGCAAGGTTTTGAACCAGAGTGCACGGATTGAACCTAATTGCATTCGGAATTCTCATGACTTTTTATACCTTCAACGTATTTTGCATTCGGAATTCTCATGACTTTTTATATTTTTTCAACGTATTTTCCAAATCATTTATTTTTTTAGTATCTATATATTTAAATTATTGCTGTCCCTCCCATCCTTGCGCCCACTCCCATGCATCTTATTTCCTTGCTTGGTCTTTCATCACCAGTTGATATCGTGCATGGTGTATGAGGAACACTAGCCTTCTTGCTTGAAATTCTATTTTAGACATCAGGTCGGATGTTATTCTATATCTCTGTTGTATTTTAGTTATGTCCTTTGATACTAAAGTCTTGTATTATCATTTCACTTGTAATTTCTTCTTCACGCACTTCTCCATTTGTGATTAAGAGGTTCTTAATTGTTTGTAGTATTGGATCTCGCAAGTAATTCCAAGCTTCACATTGTATAAGCAAATGTTCTAATGTCTCTTCTTTACAGTCGCAAGCTATACACTGATCTTCAGTTCCTTCCTTGTATATCTTATATTTTAGTGGTTGAAGTATATAAGTACCAGTTAACATTTTAATCTTGGTAGGTACTCGCTGGCTGTCTCTTGGAGATGGGTGCTTAATACAAAAGATTGGATGTATTTTCCCTGATGTAATTCGCTCACTCCAATAGGCATCGATTCCTTTTCTTGTTTTACTTACTAGTTCTTCCTTTTCATCTAAATATCTAGCCACTCAATTGCATTCCCCAGATCGTATTTTAGCATCATTGTTTTTACTTCAATAAACTAGCTGTTACTATGTTACTATTCATTGACTGGATGCTAAACTAGCTGTTACTATTCATTGACTTGATGCATAGTTGCCTCTTGGCTAATTGCTTTTCTAGGCTTTCATCGGGTTGGGTACATACATTTATGTAGAGGGTCATAACCTATATGTGTATTTGTGCCTCAATGGTAATATTCCTGTCAATATTTTGATTGCTAGATCTGGTGTGTTAGCTGGTACTGACATTAGTTGCTTGAGCATTTTCTTTTGGAATTATTCCAATTTCTCCAGATTAAGAGATCGTGGTGTTAATAGATCCATGCCATATAATAACACTGGTAAGATGTAGATTTTATACAAGTGTATTATTGTTTCTATATCCAGTCCATTTCCACCATGGAAGCCACTGCCAAGAAGAGCATAAGCACTTCTCCTTGATTTTTTTATATTCTCCTCGATATTTGTAATAATATTTTGTTTCATAGAGTTGGTTCTGGGTATTCCTAAATGCATAGCTGATTCGACTCTAGGCATAGAAGCTTCACGCATTGTATATTCTTCCAAGAGTGTTTTTTCCTTGATGTCTTGGGTTTGATGTTAATAGCCACACTTTTTTTCGGCTGTAGTTTATACCCCTCCATGCCGGCAAAAGTGTTTGCCATGTTGACTTGTACTTGCATATAGAATGTCTTTTTGCTCATGACTGCTACGTCGTCTGCACATGCACTAGTATTGCAGAGTATATTCCCGATTCTACATCCTTAACTTGATGTTTCCAGTATGTTAAGTAGTGGATTGATATATAGCTTGTATAGGTCGGTACTTAGGATCCCACCCTGGCGTACTCCCTGCAGTACATTAAATTGCTGAGTTGGTTGGTTATTCCATTTAACTGCACTTGTTGCATTAGTGTGCATACTTTGAATGATTGTCCAGTGCTTATCATCGATTCCTGTATGATAGAGCCACTTCATAAGATGAGAAGGTATAACCACATCAAAGGATGATTTTGCGTCCAGCAGTAATAGTTCATACTCTTGATTGTTGTCCTTCGTTTCACGGTTTATTTGTTCTACCGGTAAGGCTTCATTTGGTAGTCCCGAGCCTGCCGTAAATCCTCTCCGAGTTACATTTTGGGTTGCACGTACTGCTGGGTTGATTCTTACTTTTAGAATTGTTTCTATCACTTTGTTTAACACAGGTAGTACAGTGATTCCTCTGTAGTTAGTTGCTATATTTTTCTCGCCTTTGTTCTTAAACACGGAGGTGAGTAAACCCTCTTTTAGCATATCTGGTACCTTGCATTCTTTGAATATTATATTGATAAGGTTCAGTAACAACAATTCCAAATTTTTCCCTGCATGGAATATATGTTCGACAGTGATTCCATAGATATCAGCTGATTTTCCTTTATTAATTGATTTGATGGCTTTTTGTAGTTCTTCCAGTGTGGCCGGTGGTATATCCTTATCTATCACAATCTCCGAAGTTTATCCTATTTCGTATTCTATTGCTTGATGATATTGCAGGTTGGACTGTAGCTTCCTCTGGAGTTGCTAAGTTTCTAAAGTGCAGTTTGAAACCTTTCATAACATTTTGCTCACCAGACACACATACGTCTCCTACATGCAAGTCCATGATAGCATTACCCCTGTTCTTTCTATTGCTTTTTACTAAATGGTGAAACAGTTTTTCATCCTTTGTTCTAGTTTCCATTATGCGCTATTTCTCTGCATCTTTGATTTTAGCATTTTTAATTCGCACCTGTCGCCTAAATTCCTTTCTCGTTCTCAATCTTTGTTGGTATATATTATTTTCAGGGTCCTTTGGTTTTCCTTGCTTGACCCACTGCGCATAGTATTTACGCATCTCATCCAGGGCTAACTTTATATCTACAGACCATACAGTCAATTTCTGTTTTGCCTTGTAACTTGGCTTGTTAGAGGCAAATGTTACTGCTGCATCATTTAGAAATTCATGCACTTGCTCTAAGACGGATGTAGCTTGTTCCAATGTATCCAGCGGCATTTTGAGTATAGCATCCGATCGTTCATTTTTCATGGCTGCATAATGGTCAATATCAACTTTATCCCATTTGATAGCTCGGTTTGTACAATCCTTTGTTAGAATTTTGTTATCCGCATCGTTCAAGATTCCATATTATATTTTCATTTTTATTGGATGATGATCTGATGTATTGTTCATAATGCTACTCATCACTTGCTTGTGTGTTGGCCTGATTCTTCCAAGTTCATGTAGGAAATAGTCCAATTCTGAACATTCTTCTCCATTGACCTTTTTGAATGTCTTTCCTTCACTTTCATATTTATGCCCTGCCTCTTTCACAAATTTCTCCAAATAGTCTTTTCTCTTATTTATTCTATCGTTGTTTCCTAAGTCTTCTTTTAGATCGCCTCCAATTATCATATAATGGGTATCTTGATATTTGAGCACAATTTCATTAAGTTGGTCTAAAGTGTCTAAGAATTCCTCATAATGATCACGACTTCCAGTTGATGGTAAATATATTGATATTAAAAGCAGATTGTTATTATCTTTTCCTAAGACTTCGACACATACGTTTTCTTCCATCATCTAATGGCCTAATCGTACTGTCTAATTTCATTTTCCATATTATAGCTTATTCTCCATATCCTCTTGGCAAATATATCGGTGGGAGCGGATCATATTCATCCACCCCTTTTGCGGCATAGTTCACATTTGAGTCGATTTCTCCTATCAAATTTAATTGTCCCTCAAATAGCCAATGTTCTTGAATAAGTACACAGTCTTGTTGTCTAATCAGATCCCTAACCGTTGCACTGCATGATTTAATATTTTTACAGTTGAATGATACTATTTGCAGTGTATTTTTGAGACTTCTATTGTTTGTGCTACCTGATCTGCTGTTGGAGGCTTTGTTGGCATAAAACATGATGTTGGTGATTTGGAATTAGCGGGTTGGCAACAAATACTTGATTATTGTGGTTAGTTGTTGATTCTGTGCCGGAAACACCGGTTCTAGTACTACTTTTTTTGCTTTGTCCGTTAAGCTTCCGGTCTTGCACCGTAACATGTTTTCTATCTGGGTTTCTATTATTTGGTTGTTGGTACTGAGGCCTGTTGATTGATGTTGCTTGTTGGGATGAAGGTGGAACATCACAGGATTATGAACTATTGGCATCTGGTTTATGAAGAATGGTGTCATTGGCTCTGTGTGCTGGTGAGCATTATATATTGGCGGTAGATGGTTGTACCAATCTATGCGGTTAAAAGCATCATGCCATTTACATTATATCCTGGTGTTATTACGTTGCACCCTGGGTAATTGCTTGTAGCATCCCTTGTTGTAGCGCAATTCATTTCAGTTTTCATATTTTCCTGACCATTCTCATAGCGTGGATTATTACCTTTACTTTCATGATGTATGTCTTGTCCTGGATCAGGGATGTTTAGGCTCTCCACTACTTTCTGTAGTTGATTTTCTACCTGGTCCATAACAAGATTTGTTAGTTTCTCGTGGAAGGATAATATTCTATTGTTAATATTTCCTTGCATTTGTTCATTTAAAGGCGTTGATGATGATGAAGCCCCCACTCCTTGTATACTATTGGCATCAGTGTTCATGTCAAGTCTACGTTTCATTGTGTTGACCAATGATTCCAGTTCACTATTCTTGGATTCCAGATATTGGCATCGAGTTTCCAGGAGTACTGTTTTAGACTGTTCTTCTTTGAATATTTTTATTTCATTTTCAGATGTTCTTCAGCCTTTTGCAATTTAAGTTCTCTTTTACGGATCTCTTTCAGTTTTACCGTTGCCACCTCATCTTGCTCAATATGCTCTGATGTTGGTTGTTCATGTGTAGGGAATGGGTCAAGGTTTGCCTTTTGCGTTGCTTTTTTCCCATTTTTCTGATATGCTTTTTTCTCTTAAGTACATTGATAGTTTTTATTTGCTGTTTCAGGGCCATTATGTGGGTCCTGCCTTTCAAGATTGTTTATTCTCACAAAAGACTTCTCATGGGTTTGCTCTAGGCTGTTTTCTTTGTCTCCAGGCAATTCACAATATCTGGCTAGACTCGTTCTGTTCAGTTTCGTCTTGTAGTGATTCCAGTCTTTCGATTGTGTTATTGCAGGAGTGGCACGTAAAGCTATAACCACTGATTGACATGCACTCAGGATGAGCCATATCACTTCAAATATCACAGATTTCATATTTATCTTCCATCATTATTGTGTCGCATACAGCACGTGTTTCAGAGCTTTTCTCAGTTGGGTCATCATTACGGTTAGTGTTTATTTCTTGGGTTATTGCTGGTACGTCATTGTGATGGTAAGACGTTATACTGTTTGCACAGTTTTTTGCCGGAGACAGCACTTTTTCTCATACTTTCAAGTTGGCTTCTCCGCATATTCGTCATGTGTAGTCTTCAAGTTCTTCCTATTCTATTGTTTCAATCTCCTTTGCTGGTAGACGTTGGCAGTTGTAATGTACCCAATGTTGGCCTGAACTACAGTACGTGCTTCTTGTTCTACATTTCTTCTTACATTTGAAGTATGCAATGCTGGCTTTTCCATCTTTTCCATCTTTTTCTGCATATTGCTGTATTGTTTGTAGAGCTTGTTCTAATTTGGATTTCATGAACTCGTTTAATTTAGTGATGGTTTTGTTTTTATCTCCATTGTTCATATTTTCTATAAGTTTATATATTTCTTTTATGTCTCCATCACCAAAATTTTCAGGATTTTCCCCATTTACCATTAGTGTACAGGTAGTAAGGTATAAGTTGACTGTGTAGGTTGTGCCACATTTTCTCTCATCTTATGGTTATTTGCACCGTAGCAGCTTTGGATCTGTCAGTTTCTCTTTGAATTGTGGCTTCGCCTACATTGCATGGCAATTCCTCAAAATAAGCAACTGTTGCATGTTTCAGTAGTTCAAATGTTGCTGCATCTGCTTTTATGACTTATCCTCCACTCGTTTGCTTGTATTCCAGGCTTGAAGACGCTGGGTCGCTTCAAGCTTCTTAATCAGTACTTTATCTACATTAAGAGAATAATCCTTTATGTATTGTAGCAACCTCTTTCCTGCGCACGACTTGTATATCAAAATTGCTTGCTATTATAATATTTGTTATCTTACTTGGTAAAATCCTCTTACTACTGATCAGCAAAAAAAGTACGTCGTGGATAATCCCACTATTGACTGCAATTCACTGACCAGCAATAATCTGTATTCAAAATTTAGTATGTAGATGTCTATACGCACAGAGAAAAAGTTAAAGTCACAATTATTTCCTTTTGAAAGTTGATTTTTGGATTATAACTTTATGGTAAAGGTACAGCTAATTTAAATATACTACTTAAAGTATTATGCCAGTATTATAGATGTTGCTTTTGATTTCTTTGAGTTATGGTTTTAGTTTCCTTGTTCCTTCGAGTTGGAATAATTGGGTACAATGCACTAGACTACGGTTGATCAGCAATAAGGTATGTCGTGGATAATCCCACTGTCGACTGCAAATCACTGATCAATCGCACTCCGTGTCTACTCGTAGCCAAAAGTTGATGAAGAAAAAAGTTTTTTTCTTTAACAATATTGTCGGTTTTGCTTTTGAAAATCTAGATGATGTGGGTTTTTAGAGTTATAGTTTTTGTTTGACTTTAAACAAAACAGTCAGTTTGCATAATTTTGCCAATTTTACGCAGCCAAACGCGAGCCAGGAGGGGATCTGGATGCATTCCGTCCTTGTATAGAGTAAAGTTATATTGATCTGCTAATCTTTTGTGGCGATTTTTCGATTTTTTGTTAAGGCAGTGCCTTGGGCCATTCCAGTTAATTTCTGACAGGTGGGGACGGATGGGAAGAAATTTGTTTATACGTATCAGAAAAGACATCATGAAAAACTACCTATCATATCTAAAAATTTAGACCTATCAGATGTAGAGTTTCTGTTAATATTGGGTGGATGGGCTTTCATGGGGAAAATTGACCTATCAGAATTTTTTACTGCAAGGGGTGTACCCATCAGAATTTTGCTGACACTTCAACCTGTCAGAAGATACCTTCCATCCCTGGTAAACTTTCATTTAGTACATAATATATGACTAGTGAGTGTATCTTCGTTATTGGGCAAAAATGTATTAACTACTTTTTTGGACTTGGGTTAATTTAGAACTTTGCATACGGTTTAAACATCTGCCTATCATGGAAGATAGTATGTTGACTGTCATACAAGTGAGAGGTTTAGCTACCTATACAACCAGGTTTAATCCACCATTTTCTACGTAAGAAAATGCCAGTACCAAGTCAGGAATATGACAATTGTTATCCATTCGTTTGATGTGTTTGAGCTTTTGATTTTGCCATTGGATTAGGGACTTTCTGTTTTGAATTTTCCTCGGTATTCTGTATTTTTGTTATTTAACTTTTGACTTCTAGATATTTTTTGGGTTGCTGTCATTTTTACGTTTATCCCACACCACCTTTTATTCATATTTGTATCAATTGAAACTATTTACAGACATAAGGCAAAACAAAATACTGTGCCTGGTTCATTAAATTTTAATTCTATAGTTTTCACTGGATTTTCAATAGGAAATTGTTTTAGGGTCACAGGGATGTTAACAAAGGATATATTAAATAAATCATAGGCGGATCCAGGGGGACCTCGGGGGCCCAGCCCCCTTTGTTGGAAAAATTTGGTTGATTATGTAGGGAATCACTGAAGAATGACTGAGTGCCCCCTTAGGTCAGTCAGCGAGCCCCCTTATGAAAAGTTCTGGATCCGCCACTGTTAATTAACTGAATACTGCATTGGTATTTGCCTTCTTTTGCATGGTTAAAGGGAGGAAGACAAACATAATAATTATTTATTAATTGAAATGAGATCTTTGAGTACTGAAATTATATAAGTTTTTCCATGTGCATGCATGTGTGGGGAATGGAAAAGGAGTGGACAATTTGTAATCATTTAATATTAATAACACTTATCAATGAATTAAGAGGATGTATTAAACTTCTCCTATCCGATATCTAAATTGAAATAAAATTCTTTAAGCTGACTTAAAAAAAGACTTGAATTCTTATGTTGTACTGTTACACCACTGTCCCAGATTAGGGAGGTTGGGATCCCGCTAACATGTTTAACCCCGCCACATTCTTTATGTATGTGCCTGTCCCAAGTCAGGAGCCTGTAATTCAGTGGTTGTCGTTTGTTGATGTGTTAAATATTTGTTTTTCGTTCATTTTTTGTACATAAATAAAGCTGTTAGTTTTCTCGTTTGAATTGTTTTACATTTGTCATTTCGGGGCCTTTTATAGCTGACTGTGCGATATGGGCTTTGCTCATTGTTGAAGGCCGTATGGTGACCTATAGTTGTTAATTTCTGTGTCATTTGATCTTTTGTGGAGAGTTGTCTCATTGGCAATCATACCACATCTTCTTTTGTATATTGAATACTGCAGATTTGCGAACAACAACCTGTGTCAGTATCAGACATTCTCATTTAGAATCCCCCTTTTTGTACACTTACAGCTGACTGAAAAGATTTCCAATAATGTCTTTTGAAGGAATCAAAAACCCCATGTATATAGTGCTTTGATTTTCAGGGAAAGATTTATTCCTAACACTCTGATCCACGGAAATCAAATGAACATGTAATATCCACTGAAGTTTAAAACTTTGTTAAATAACAGCTTTTGGTAGTTGATATTTCCTCTTTTCGTTAATATAAAACACCTATACAGCCACACATGTTTACACTTGTTTTAATGTGTCTTCACAGCAGAAGTTGTCCTATGATCATGCTATCCCAGATGACTGGTAAGAAAATTACCATGCAGCTTTGTTTTGTGGATTACTTTTATATATAAATATTTCATTACATAAAATAGATTGGCAAGAACCAGTGGCAAACTGTCTTCTGACTTTTGAATTGACAAACACAGAATATACAAGTTTTTTTTCCAATTGATTTAATACTACAATGCAGAAATTAAAAATAGGACTATTTTAATTTTAAACAATATTACTACAGGCAGTTAGAAATGATAAAAAGGAATATGACTAATCTTACAAATTGACAATTTTTTTTTTATTGTGAACTGGAATAAAAATTAAGAACATATTGAGTCAAATTTCGCTTACCTCAGGCCGCAGGTTCTTGTTGCGGAATTATTTGTTTACCTGTAAAGGTTTATTGGTATTTTTTTTTTTAGAAACTAGTGACTGTACGTGTCTCGAGCATATTTTGGAAATTCATTCTTTTAACAAAGGAAGCAAAATCAGATACATTTTGAGTATTAGCAATGAAAAATGATATACAATCCTAGGTCTTTCACAAAAAGACAATTAAAAACATAGAAATTTTTCATATATGACAAGACATAACAATTCTATATTCCTGAGATACCTTGTGAAGTATGTGAATTTTATCCATCATTCTTTCATAATTTTACCACTAAGTTGGCATAGTTTATTTTGCAGTTAACATTTAAGTATAGCCTGTGATTATAAGATTTCACAACCTAAATATTTTTTTTTAATCTTCATGGTATTTTTAAAACATTGACAAGAGTTTCTTCGGTGATAAGAGGTTAACCATGAGAAAAGTTTTGTACATTTTTTGGCAGTCGGCATTACACTTTCATACTGGCAACAACATTTTCGGGAAGAAACATGGTTTTCGGGGGGAACCCTTTATGATTCTATAACAAATCAAATTCAATATGATTAATTGGCAGTTCAAGATTCTTTAAAACACACCATAAAGTTTAAGAAATTCCTTACTTCAAGAAAAGTTTCCTATTTTTGTGTCGCTTTCAGTTATTAATTTCTGTAACTAAATTTTTGAAATAAGTATTTCCCCTAAAAAAACAGGTATCTAAAACTAATTTATATTCTAATAAAATGCTCCGCTGGGCGCAGCTTGATACGACCGCAGAGGTCGAACCCTGAACAGTTGGGGCAAGTATGGACACAACATTCAAGCTTGATACAGCACTGAATTTGGATTGTGATTAAATATTTGACACAGCATAGGTTTCTGACACAGAATGAATGTGGTTTAAGAACTTAAAATTCTTACTTTACCTATTCAAAGCATATAATTATTATTTGCTTTTATATATAAATCAGAAATAACCAATTTAAAATGGAAAATTTTAAGAAAAAAAAGGAAAAAAAAAAAAAAATCCTCCCCAATTTTTGAACCCCTTATGATTCATCACCCCAAACTCAATCCCAGCCTTCCTTTGTGGTATGGTACCTTGCAGTACAATTTCAAAGAGATCCATACACTTGAACACAAGTTATTGTCTGAAACTAGAAAATGCTTGTTTTTGGCCCCTTTTTGGCCCCAAATTCCTAAACATTTAATGCAATTACCCCCAAACTCAAACCCAGCTTTCCCTTTGTGATATGGAACCTTGTAGTACAATTTCATAAAGATCCATACACTTACGCACACGTTATTTTCCTGAAACTAGGAAAATGCTTGTTTTTTGCCCCTTTTTGGCCCCTAATTCCTAAAATTTTCAGGCAATTACCCCCCAAAATCAATCCCAGCCTTCCCTTTGTGGTATGGTACCTTGCAGTACAATTTCAGAGAGATCCATACACTTGAACACAAGTTCTTGTCTGGAAACTAGAAAAATGCTTATTTTTGGCCCCTTTTTGGTCCCTTATTCCTAAACTTTTTGGGCAATTACCCCCAAACTCAATTCCAGCTTTCCCTTTGTGATATGGAACCTTGTAGTACAATTTCAGAAAGATCCATACACTTACACACAAGTTATTGTCATAAAACTAGAAAAATGCTTGTATTTTTGTCCCTTTTTTGGCCCCTAATTCCTAAAATTTTGAGGCAATTACCCCCAAAATCAATCCCAGCATTTCCTTTGTGATATGGATCCTTGTAGTACAATGTCAGAGAGATCCATACACTAACACACAAGTTATGTCTGGAAGTTACAAAAATGCTTATTTTGGCCCCTTTTGGCACCTAATTCCTTAACTGTTGGTACCATAACCCTTGAAATCAATCCCAACCTTCCTTTGTGGTATTAAACCTTATGGTAAAATTTCATAGAGATCCATTCACTTAAACTAAAGTTAGAGTGCGAAAACCAAAGTGTCTTCAGACGACGACGCCAACGTCATACCAATATACGACCGCAAATTTTTTTTGCGGTCGTATAAAAATACATCGGGGTATTCCTAGCACAAATAATTTTCACTCTATGCAGATCTCCAAAAGTGTGTTCTTATACAAATGTGAATGATACATGTGTCTTTTTTAGTTGATTTTTGTCTGTGGTCTATGGTCCGGTTACCATGGTTACAGATACAAATTTTCATTCCAAGTCATCAGACTATCCTTAATATCTCAAACCACAACAGCAAGGATGCTAACAAGTGGTTGTTATTAGCCCTGTCTATAACTTCACTTTAATTGTGTATTAATTTGATACGGTCACTTGTGTTTCTTATCTGCTGTAATTATGATAATGCTTCTGAGTTAACCTCTTATAAATCATTAGAATGCATGCTGTGAAGGACAAGACATTGTGAGATAGATAAAAGAATATTTTCCTTCCAATGTATTTTCAAGGTCAAGAATGTCAGGTTGTAAATCTTTAACCTTTAATGACATTAAAATCCAAGAAAGATGTATTTCTAAATTATGTAAGCTTCAATAAAGGGTTATAATAATTTGTTTGCCAGATTAAACAAATTCTTTAATTTCATCTGATTATGATTTCAATGTCCCTGTGTATCTGCCATGATAAAATATTTTGTCTTAAAAATATGCTGAAATGCAGAAAATATTTTAGTCATTATTTCAAACATAAATGCTGTGTCTATTATTTGTTTATATATCATCCAATCAAACTCAAATACATTTTTTTCTATAATGAGTTTTAACAAATGTAATAATACATTGATTGGCGGGAAAACAAAGGTGTTTTTCACAGGCACTTGTCTCAGAAAAAAATTTCCTGTTATATTAAGGTATATAGGAATTTTTTTCTGAGACAAGTGCCTGTGGTGTTTTTGTATAAATATACATTCACTGTATTGTGGACAAAATTCAATTCAGTCATTTTTGTCTGGATACCAAAGCACCCCTAAGATCTGACATAGGTATTTACATAACCCCTAAGATGTAATTATTTTTACCTTGCAAACTATTTACTGCTGCAAGACCCTCAGAAGTTTTTTGCGTATAATTGTACGTGTCAGATGAAAAAACCCAAAATTACACCCCCTAAGATGTATAAATTTTACACCCCTCAGAAAGGACCATCCATCCCCCTTTAGCAGACATTAACTGGAATGGCCCTTAGGTCGACGGCTAGTGATGATGATGCTACTCCTAAACCCGATTTATAGATCTAATATTTTGATTGAGTTGATATCTGCTTAAGGCACAGTCTTGATTAATAAATTGGTTGGTGTCCGGATGTTTCTGTTTAATATAACACTGCTGAATTGAGTAAGGATGAGTTTCTATGAAGGTAATTTTACAATTGTATATGGACGAAGAAGTTCTGCAATACCACGGAGATTTTTAGTGGCGGCTTCAGCGGCTTCTTCGGGTTTAGGATGCAAAGTTACGTAGCGTGTCTTTGGGTCGAACGCTGTCAAGTCACATGTACCCAACCATATATATATGGAAATATTATCCAGATGAAAGATGTTATGAGCTAAATTTTGCTGTAGCCAGTGTAGTCCTTTAGCTGTTGTTCTGGACTTTGCACACCAAATTTAATGTGATGGTCAATGCCTGGTTTGATTTGCCTATCAAGGTAGTTGCCCTTACTGTCTGCGTAGAGTACAGGTATAAGTTTCTTTGTGTCTGTTATTGGAGTGGTGGGCTGACGTAAATATTTATTGAGCTTCGTCGTGGACCTACCAGTAATTTTTACTTTTTGGGGAAGGGGGAAAGGGGGGGGGGACAGCGGGCTCTAACAGACTTTATTCAAGTCTTAATTTTATAGGTATTTAAATGTGAAAGAAATATGCTTATATTAGTATAAATAAAGACTTTAAAAAAGTTTGTCCCTTAACTTATAACAAGTTTTTAACCCGGCTTTCCTACCGGCCCGTAACAAATGGGGGCCTTAGAATCGGCTATATTTACAAATTTATGGAAATATTTGATGTCATAAGATGTAGTTTAATTAAATAAAGTGTTTTAGATAATATGTGTTGTCCAAATTGCTTTGTTTCAATTTATATCCCCTTTTTTTTTTCTTTCTCTAAGATGTACATGATATTCACCGACATCCATCTATGGTAATTTTACCCGTATATCATATTTCACACATGTATAGTAGCTTGAACACATTTTAAAACTTTTGATAACTATATTGAATTGTAGCAATAACTTTTATGTGGTAAATTTTGTCATCCACCAATTAGACACCGGTTACTTTAAAATCTACACAGATCTCATTTAGCTACATTTAAGACAGTGTGCACATGATCAATTTCTTTAATTATATGAATTAAATTAAATATATGATTATTGGTTGCTTAAAGTCCAGTGGCAAATATTTCATGCGTGTTCAGGACGATATTAAATATAGATATAATATTTATAAATATACATTATTGTGTCCTTTTCATTTTATTCATAGAATTAATTGTATTCAAATCATTGTCATCATTGTAATCATTTGTACCAAATTTAACTTGATTATTCTGCCTGTAATGGGCGTCTTTGATTGACAATTGAATATATATTTAAATATATACATTTATACTTACAAATATCGCAGAAGTCATCTGGATATTATTGAATAAGATATTAGAAAAAGTAAGGTACCAATACGTACAAAATAAAAATTAGGATATATTTTCTTGATGAAAAACTTTATTCCCATGGTATGTTTATTTTAATAATAACACGGTCTCATCATAGTGCAGTTTCAAGGGCTTAGTGCACTAAGGCGGCCTAGGTGGTGTTTAGACGCTTCCCGTGATAACGAGTATATTAAGACAAAAAAAGGAACTTAATATTTCAGTTAGTGGTCGAAATAAATGATAACATAACATTTTTGTTTTTATAGGGAATATATCAAATTCAGATTTTGCCGAAATTATCACAAGATGTCCTCTTGCTATCTTACATGAATATAGTTTTATAAAATTTACTCCCAAATAACGCTTTAGCGTAATAATGGAGACACTGCGGTCCACTCTTTTTAAAGTTTTGTTCTAAGAGGGAAGTTACTTAACATAATCCGGAATTTGAGACTCGCATAATACCACGAGACGAGATGATCATTTATAATATCCCAGGCAATTTTGGCTAAAACTGTAGTGAGCTTTAGCATCAATCACTTACTATATGTTGAATATAGACTTAGTGCGGTGGATGTCTTATTTGAAACTTCATTATCAACATTTAGAAAACGATTTAAGATTTTATAGAAGAATACGTAATCATTTATCGTTAAATTGCGCAAAGCCTGGCAAATGAGAACTATAAAATTATATCAAATCTGCCGTGACTAAAATGTATCGGCGTCTTTTTAAAAAAATATAGTTGTTTTTGTCAAAATATAGTCATAATTAAAATGTCAATTGTTCTTGAACAATTGAGAGGTCTTTCCTTTTCATAATGTAAAATATATGTTTCAATAGGCGTAGAATGCATTGAATGGCTCTTTAACACACTTAAAACCCTTAAAATATGACAAAAAAACACAAAATCCGCTATTTGGGACATGACCTTGACTTTGACCTTATGACCTTTGTCAAGGTCATTGGTCCACGATGTCATAAGAAAAGATCCCATGGGTCTAGGACCTTTGGTTCGTGAGTTAAAGCTTATTTTGTCTTTTCTAAAACAGTTAACAGGGGTTATGCCCCTTACGGATAGGTCAAATCTCTTCGGTCAAATGTTAAAAAGTTGCGCATTTATGTCCCTATTATTTTTCACTATTTACTATTTCTGTAAGTATTATCGTTTTTGAGATATCCAATAAATAAGTTTTAAGGTCAAAGGTCAAGGTCAACCTTAAAAACCTTTAAAACACACTTTAAATCATTTAAATAAGGTCAAAAACACATAATTCGCTATCTGGGACATGACCTTGACCTTTGACCTTTGTCAAGGTCATTAGTCCCCAATGTCATTGCTGAAGACCCCATGGGTCTAGGACCTTTGGTTATATAGTAAAAGCTGATTTTGTCTTTTCAGAAACCTAAAACAAGGGTTATGCCCCTTACAGAAAGGTCAAATCTCTTCGGTCAAAATGTAACAAAGTTGCGCCGTAATGACCCAAACATTTCCACTATTCAAAACTTCTGTAAGTATAATGGTTTCTGAGATTATCCCATAACAAGGTGTTAGGTCAAAGGCCAAGGTCAACATACAAATTTGACCTTGAGGCATTTCTCAAAGTTACATGAATTGATGATTATTGGTGAAGATCCTAGGTGTCTACGACTTACGGTTTCTGAGTTTTGGTGGCCAACCGACACCGGTTAATTTTCATAGAGGCATAACCCTACCAATGTGTCGTTGAATCTTTTCGATCCAAATGTAACGAAGAACCGGGGTCTGGTCCTGAACAAATGTCACCCTTCGGTTTTTTTCTAACTATTACAGTTACGGTGTTTGAATGATAACAAGGTTTTTTTGGTTTCGGAGGGATTACTCTGAACCGACAAAGTTTTTCGACTCACAGGGTGAGTTCCGGATAGGTATTCATGACACCGATACAAAGTGTGAACATGAAAGCGACACGTCTTACGGTTAAGGCTACTAATTTCGTCAATGTTTGGCGGAAAAAGAATAATAATAATAATAATCAGAAGAAATACAGTAAGGTCTTTCCTTATAGAAAAAGGAAAGACCTTAATTATTTCCTTTATATTTTAAAAGAACGTCGTGTTGATGAATTATATCTCGATCATTTATGGCATCAAGCTTAAGGGAGCTATATACCGTGATGTATAAGCAAACGAAGGGGTTCTTCTTTGCTTCTACAGAAATACATCTGCAAAAATAACCGAACATTTGTTGCTATAGATGGCTTAAAAAATATTCGAATTTCAAAAGTCTCTTGTTTTTAATTTATTATAAAGTAAGGGGCATACTTTACTCCTGTCTGTCCGTCTTACGTTCGCCATCATGAAATGTACACGAGTCACCGTTGCAACGTCCCTATAGTCAGTTTTTTTTTTTTTTTTTTTCTTCTTTTTATAAATACAAGCATGAGGACACCTGTATATCATGAGGATTTATGTTTTGATTGATTGACTGTTTCTCACTTTATGTTCAGTGGCAAATATTTCATCAAATAGTTGTCGCAAGTGATATTCAAATCCTGTAAACGCGAGGTACTGGATTTAATGTCCCTGCTCCGACTGACGTGACTGCTCTATTTATACATCCCACGGTTAGGAAAGGGTTTTACTGTTGGAACCGGACATTTCTAGAGATTACCATATTTCTATACCCAACCCAATCCTTGAGATTGATTTAGTACTTAAACAAATTAAATCAAATTGTCCTACAGCTAGGTTTTTGAACTTAAGACTTTTTCATATTCAGTACGAAGTATACTTACATGAAGATTAGATATAATTTATTTCTAAGGGTTTTTTGTTTACATAGATCATTATTGCAACTCTTCCTACAATTTCAACCTATAACCTTTTGATGTCAAACACACGTGTTGTGAACTGCATTTTTTGACGTGTATTTTAACTGATAAATATTACAATATACGAAAGAAATGATAACCTTTGTCCATCCACACCATTATCCGAGGTAGTATTACCGCCGAGATCTTACTTAAGATTGGTGATATTCGAAATTGAGGAAAGGGCATAACATTATTTTCCCCTCTATTTTTGTATCATAATACCTGTGAAAATATAAGAAATCGTAATTTAAAGCAAATTAAATGGTCGTATGTTGACCTCTAAGTGTCCTTAATTTTTTTACGATTTGCGATGTTGGGTCACTGTCTTATTAGTGTATATACCTTACATCTCCTTTTAATCATACTAATTCAAGATAAGATTAGTAAACAAGTTTGAAGTACTTATTCATACACATACAAACGAAGAAGTTGTCCACTTTACCTTTTAAACATATACATTACCCTTTTTTCAATTACAAAACTCTCAACAATGTAAAAAAAAAAAGTATGTTTAATATGGAATCGCTGCTTATGTTTAGGTGTTTGTTTATTAAAGGATAAATAATGTCTAATAAAAGATTAGAATGGCCTGAATTAAACTACATAATAGAAAAGAAAGGATATGGGGATCCATCCATTACACAAAATCAGTATATGCACAGAAAAAAACACAAAAGGCAAAGAAACAGCGCTTTTATTTCTGTTCTTCATCTCAAAGCCACAGTGAGTTCTTTAACACGGAGCAAAGAACTCTCATCTCACTGCAAGTTTAAGACGGTTCCTAGCACCGGTATGAGTTGAGTTCTTTGTAAACTGACGATCACGCCACAAATATGAATTGAAGAACAAAGCCATTGAGAAATATCAATAAATAAATCTGGCAAAGAAATCAAACATATATACTGTCATAATTTAGCCCGACAACCACACTGAAGCGTGCAAAAAACAATACAAACATTTAGACAACAACGGTGCACATCGAGATATATGTTAGATTACTTAGCAGGAAATACCGTATGTATCGGGCAAATAATTCGGGTAGAATATGTAAGATGTAACACCACAAATCAATGGGGGCCAAGAATAGGTGGTGTGCGTCTTATTAAAATTTATTACACAAAATGGCTTCAAATTGAGAGGTTGATGTACATGTAGCACACATCAGAGAAGTTATCTCAAGAATAAATACGACATAACTTCAAAATACCATAAGTGCATACACCACACTACATGTACGTGTTACAAAGCATTCGTGAGTCAATAAGAACCAGTCGGTGTTAACTCCAATTCGTCTTTGGTTTGAAAAAAACAACCATTTTAGAACAACGATGCTTGCCTTATGAACAAAGGGATAGCACATCCTCATTTTAACGGAGATGTTGTTTACCGAGCCCGGAAATTTAGAAACGATCCGGGTAAACTTATCGATCCTTTAAATAAACTTATCCTAAAAGGTTACCAATTCAACACTGTAATAATACCTTTGAATATTGTTTTTATTGGTATTAATATTGATTTTGTTATCAGTAAATTAAAATCAAACTAGATATTATTTTTATATACATATGCACATTTCTTCGCTCTACAATCTGTCGATACCTGTATCTTGGCATTGCACAAGGTCATGTTTTTCTCTGGCTGTTTATGACGTCTTTACACTAAATCCATTGGATGTTGGATGTGTTCTGATTGATATTTTATTCTTAGATGCATGACTTTTTTATTAGTTGTTATTGGCTTTGAACTAGCTGTCAGTAACTGCGAGTACTCTCAGATCTGTACTTAGTGTCTTTTTGTTGTGGGGATGTATAAGTACCCATCCACATTCACTCTGTGTTTTTGTTAGATGTATTTCTATTTGTATCCATTTGATGACTTAAGCCTTTTTAACTGATTTTTATAGTTTGTTCTTGTGTTGAACTGTTACACCACTGTCCCAGGTAAGGGGAGGGTTGGCGCCTTAAAACTAGTTTAACCCCGCCACATTCTGTATGTGCTTGTCCCAAGTCAGGAGCCTGTTATTCAGTGGTTGTCGTTTGTTGCTGTGTAACATATTTGGTTTTCGTTCATTATTTTGTACATTTTAGGCCGTTAGATTTCTTGTTTGAATTGTTTTACATTTGTCATTTCGGGGCCTTTTATAGCTGACTATGCTGTATGGGCTTTGTTCATTGTTGAAGGCCGTACGGTGACCTATATTAATTTCTGTGTCATTTGGTCTCTTGTGGAGAGTTGTCTTATTGGCAATCATACCACATCTTCTTTTTATAAAGTACTATACATTAATTAATGAAACATTAGTGTCTGGCAACTTAATTACAAAAAATATCAATCCATTTGAAAACAGAGCTTTATTCCACTTCCTGTGAACTAAACAACTGAGAACAGTCACTGACAGTCCCGGCACAAAGTTGTTTGAGTCTCTGTGTTTAAAAAAAGGAGTAGAAACTGCAGATGGAGATGGATAGTAATCTTTGAAAATTTCGAGAAAACGATGCGGAATATATCAAGTGGACATTCAAAACTCTTAGTCGAACTATAGTTAATTGCTTCTCAATTGTTTTGTAGTACAATGCAGGATCTGATCATTTTGAGAAGTGGGATTGTTAATAAAATTTGTTTGCATATCTGAAATTTCGAATCCGCTTTCAGTTGTATGCGTGAATATTAACCTCGGAAACTGGGAACTGAAAGAGAGGCGAAAGATACAAAAGGAACATTCAAATTCACAAGTCGAAAATAAACTGACAACGCCATGGCTAAAAAAGAAAAAGACCAACAGACAAACAACAGTACACAAAACACGACAAATAAAGACTGAGCAACACGAACCCCACCAAAAACTGGTGGTGATCTCAGGTGCTCTGGAAGTGTAAACAGATCCTTCTCCACATGTGGCACCCGTCGTGTTGCTCATGTTAGTACAACCCCAGTGATAAGTATAATTCGGAAGGACAAATTCGGGGAAAAAGGGACGGGATTGTAGTTACAACAATTGGAACATATCCGCTGTCATCTGTGAAATAGATATTCCATAACGGCTAACCAACTCGTCCGTGAAATTTACGAAGGAGTGATTTCAACTTCACCACTTGGAACTTGGTTTAATAGCTTTCTTGTGAGCAGCAACCCTCTATCAAGGAAATCATGATAGGAAATACAAGCCCTGGAACATCTTATCAACTGGGAGATATATACTCCGTTTGCAGGTGCTTCTGGAATGTTGCTACATAGAAACGAAAAGTTCACAATTGGTAAGCAGAAATCATCTCATTTGTTTTCAACCAACCCTCAGGTGTAATCTTTGTGATGGTCCTCAAAATCATCAATTTTACATACGGTATAAAATATAAGATAAAATCTTGTTTATACACAAACAAACACATACTTATATTAAATGTATACATTTTGATTTCATAAAAACTATGTGTCAAAAAGAAACTATAATATTTTTCTTTAAATTGTTTTAACTGTTTGTAATCCTGAACTTCTGATGACAATTTCTTCCATATTTGTGCCCAAGAGTACATTACTGTTTTCGTCCAATAGATTTTTGAATAACACTGATGAAAAGCTTTGTTATTAACAGAAAGATACAGATAATATAGAATATAACAGTATAGAAAATGTTCTTAATATGGAGGTGTTGATATATTGGTATACCACTGGGAGTTGAGCAAGTGCAGGAAATCTGATATCCTGAATACCGTTATGGTTTGGATTCATACAGTATTTTAAAAGTGTACCTCGAAAACTCCTTATATAAAGCAATTTAAAATCCGGTCAATGTTTCTATGATTTCAATGTACTCTTAGAATGATAGGAAGTACCGGATCACATAATGCGTTTAAGGTACAACTGAATTATAAGGCAAGGCATTTAAACACAAGAGGGCGTACCGAAATTTGGCTAAATGGCAGGTTATGAAATTGATAAATTTGAAAATAACTTCTAAGGTACCAAAAGGAGGTCTGAATTAAACTGAAAACCATCTCATCATATCATCAAATAGTATAAAATATGTTGTGTTCGGAATGAAATACTGGTTGAATAAAATATTTCTCATTAATTTTCTGTTTACTTGTCTTTTACATTGGGTAAAATGTAAGAGGTTCCCTTCGCACGTAAATGCGCTGTAACCAGTTTGCCTTTCTGGTTATACTGTCATTGTTGACTTGTAATATAAATCCTAAGGACGTTGAGTAAGATAATACTAGATTTTTGTTATTTAGGAGAACTGACAGTCATAAAAGATCTATAAAAATGATGGAATTTGGGAATTTTGTAATAATAAATAGTAAAAACTAAATGTATATCGACAGTTAAGCTATGCACTTTCTTAAGATGCAAATTAATTCACTTTTGTTACGGGTTTTTAACTTATAAACGGTACATCACTCACTAAGAGATTCCAAAATTATAAAAAACAAATCATACAATTTATGTTCGGCATTTTCGAGAAAAAAAAAAGATTTTTTAAATTACATCAAAATAATTTTTTTTTAATTTAATTTACCAATTATTAAGAAATACATTTTATGATTAAAAGCATGTTCATATAAAATATCCTCATGTATGTAGTTCTTAATCATTTCTATAGTTCTTAAGAGCAAGTTTTATTCAATTGGTGAAGGATTTTTTTAGGGTGACGGCTTTTGATTAAATGGAGTGATACCTAACCTGAAACTGACAATTCTCATTTTGAGTTCATGTTTATTGTTTATTTGTGATCAAAACAGTTTCGCGAATTTTTTTTATTTTGTTATTTTTATTTTATTTATTTAAAAAATTCAAACGGGAACAGATCTGATTACTAATTATACGTGAGTTGCTACAGAATGAGTGAAGAAAATAATTCTCTTTCAACTTGCGAATCGACCATCGTAGCTCAGATATAATCCCTATGGTCATGGTATTACAGTGGACTTCAATATTGTTCCTAGACCGAGAGGTTATCTACTTAAATACAGACCTCCATCAAAGATAATTAAAAAGTTAGTCGACAGGTCAATAAATTTGCTCTTTTATTCATTTGTAAAAAAACAAATGTATAAAGAGTAGCTTCCTGATAAAAACATCATTCTTATTTAAATAAATGTATGAATATTCAGGAGGGTTGAAAGCTCACAAGGTCATGTTTTTCTCTGACTGTTAATGACGTTTTTACCTAAATTCATTGGATGTTGGATGTGTACTGATTGATATTTTAGTCTAAGATACATCATTTTTTTATTAGTTGTTATTGGCTTAGAACTAGCTGCTTTCAGTAACTGCGAGTACTCTCAGAACTGTACTTGGTGTCTTTTTTGTTGTTAGGAATGAGGGATGGATAAATACCCTGCCATGACCGGTCTGTATTTTTGTTTGATTGTTCTGCTTTGTATCGATCTGATGAGTTAAGCCCTTTTCAACTGATTTTTATAGTTTTTTCTTATGTTCTTATATTCCACTAACCTGTTTAACCACTGTCCCGAGTTAGTAGGGAGGCTTGAGCGCTCACAAACATGTTTGACCTCGCCGCATTCTTTATGTACCTGTCCCAAGTCGGAAGCATGTTGTTCAGTGGTTGTCGTTGGTTCTTGTCGGTCATATTTGTTTTTCGTAAATTGTTTTGTTATAAATTTGGCCGTTAGTTTTCTCAATTGAATTGTTTTATATATTTGTTTTATGTCGGGGCCTTTTATAGCCGAATATATGGTATGGGTTTTTCTCATTGTTGAAGGCCGCACCTATAATTGCTTACATCCACTTCATTTGAACTTTGGTGGATAGTTGCCTCATTGACAATCATACCTCATCTTCATAATTTTTTATTAACCCCGCCACATTCTTTTTGTGCTTATTCCAAGGCAGAAGCCTGTAATTCAGTGATTGTCTTTAGTTGCTGTCTGTCATAATAGGTTTTCGTTTATTGTTTTAAAATAAAGCTGACCTTTCATTTTCTGTTTTGAATTGCTTAGCTTTTTGACATGTCAGGCCTTTAATAGCTTACTAAATGATGCTCATTGGCAATGAAACTACGGTGACCTATAATTGTTTACAGCCTCGCCACTTGGTCCCTGGTGGATAGTTGTCTTATTAGGAATCATATCACATCTTTTTAATTTGTATTTAGCAGATCACAGACTGGATGATTTTAATACATCAACAATACAGCTAGCCTGTTATTAGTTATTACATTAAATAAGAAGTTCCGTAATGGTAGTAAGAACAATCAATTATTATGGTCACAAACATATAACACTAGAACAAGTATATGTTTTGTTCAGATTTAATTTACTAGAAAAGAAAGGATATGGAGTATCCATCAACGACACAAAATCAGTATATGCACAGCAAAAAGACAAAAAAGCAAAGGAACAGCGCTTAATTTGTTTCAATTATCTGTATTTGATTTTTTGTCACAAACAATATTAGTGTTCATTGGCGTTAAAATATTGAACTGAATTGAATCTTAAATATAAGCAAACAGGCACATTCGATTATCATATTTACTGTAAATATATCAATAAATATAGTGTAAAAGAGAGGCGAAAGATACCAAAGGGATATTCAAACTCATTAGTCGAAAACGAACCTACAATGCCATGGAAAAAAACAAAAAACAAACAACAGTACACGAAACATTTCAGTCAGTGCTTGCATCTTTCATATCCCAGTAGACTTAAGATTAAGGATACTACCGATACAAAAAGGTGTGCCTCATATCTTGATCTTTTCTTCGATATTGACACAGATGGATTCGGTCAACCTTTAATGTATGACTAACACGATAATTTCAACTTTCGAAATGTCAACTTCTCATTTCTCAGCAGTACGATAACCTCTGTCCCATTATATGGTGTATACGTATCTGAAATAATACTTTATGTTCGTGCTTGTTCACACCATACGGACGTCATTGAAAAGAGTGTGCTCCTGACACAAAAAAATGTCCACCAGAGTTATGAGAACACGCACGGTGGGTGTTTCATTGCTTAGCTAGGGACGTTTAAAAAAGAGGCGAAAGATACCAAAGGGACATTCAAACTCATAAGTCGAAAATAAGCTGACAACACCATGGCAAAAAAAGAAAAAGACAAACAACAGTACACAATAAACAACATAGAAAACTAAAGACTAGCAACATCAAACCCACCAAAAACCGGGGGTATCCAAGGTTTTCCGGAAGGGTAAGCAGATCCTGCTCCACATGCGATACCCGTTTTGCTCCTGTTGGAATTAATGCGATCCCCTCATCTTTTCATTTTTACCTTGATTTGTATCTGCTTAATCGATTTATAAGATCTGTTAATTACTGCAACACTATGATTTACATTGATACCATAAAAATTACTGTAATGAAATATTAAATATAAAATATTTAAGCTGTCAAAAACTGTCGAATAGCTAACGCATTTGCTTTAGTCTATATTCTGTTTATCTATCAAAGAATAGTTATATTTGAATATTATTTTGAGACATTCGTTTTGAAAAGCGTGCAAGGATATTGTTTATTTTATATTACACCGAACACTTGGGACCTACAGTGTAAGAAAATACGCACAATGAATCATATTTGAAGAGCAATTGTCCTTTAAATGTCATATTTCAGTAAAGGTTATATTTCATATATCACGGTGAACTTGAAAATAATATACAACCGAAAATAGAACGTCTTCGTCATTTCTTGATCTTTTTCCCCCGATATTGACACAGATTGACCACTTCAAACTAGAATTTGTGACACACTGATGATGATTTTAACTTTCCAATTGTCGACCTCTTATTTCTTAACATTAACATATACTCTGTTACATCGTATGGGCCGTTTAACATATCTCATTTGATCCGTTACGCTCGTGCATGATCAGAC
Organism: Mytilus coruscus; assembly: GCA_017311375.1. Lineage (NCBI taxonomy): Eukaryota > Metazoa > Mollusca > Bivalvia > Mytilida > Mytilidae > Mytilus > Mytilus coruscus. Next base: position 16,324,233 of record CM029603.1, read on the forward strand.
TACACAGACTAAGCACACAGACTGTTCCAATAGAGTTATGAGGAAGAATGATTAAAATCGACACTTTTTAAGTTAAATACGTTCACCATCACAAATGGTTTACCGATCCGAAATGTCTTTGTCTCAACTAACTTACGACATGTTTTCGCAGTTTTTGATCTTTAGTTATTAGTACAAGAATTATCGTCTAATCTGCAATTTTACGTATTGTGTCCTATTCCCGAATGTGAAATTAAACTAGACGGGTTCGCATTGCGGTTGATGCATACATAACAGGAGATGCTTACCCAGTCGACGCAACCGGTTTCGCCCCCTTTGGAGTTGATGCAATTCCATTACTTTGTGTTTGGTACCTTGATGTACCTCGATGTGTCTCTGAAATTCATTCTATTAAAACGTTTGATTTTTCAACCCTGTATACCACAATTCCTCATGTGAAATTGAAAAACCGCCTAAAAGAAATAATCCACAGTGCTTTTCAATATAAAAATGGTAGCATACACTATACATTTATTACTCTGGGATACCATACGGCATATTTTTGTTAATAGTGAACTAAAAGGTAAAACATGCTACACAGAGGAACAAGTGATCTGTATGCTGGAGTATCTTATTGACAACATATTTGTTGAATTTGGAGGTCATTCCTATGGGAACGAACTGTGTGCCTCTCCTTGCCGACCTCTTCTTATTTTTATATGAGTCGGAGTTCCTTCAGACACTTGTCAAAAACAAGAAGAGTAAAGAAGCCAGATCATTGAATTTTACACTTAGATATATTGATGATTTTCTTTCCATTAACAATCCTAACTTTTTCTGATTGGGTTCCATTAATATATCATCCAGAACTAGAAATTAAAGAAATAACAGGCACGGCTTCCTCCGCCTCATTTTTAGACTTATACCTCGAATTTGACACAAGCGGTTATCTCATTACTAGAATCTAAGACACACGAGACGATTTTTATTTTGAAATTATCAATTTCCCCCACCTTTGTAGCAATTTACCAATTTCACCAGCATATGGAATATACATTTCCCAACTCATTCGGTATTCAAGAGCTTGCAGCTGCTACTCAGAAATTACAAAACGTCACCATTGTCTGAGCAGAAAGTTGATGAACCAGGGTTACGCCAAGAACATCTCGTCCTTTTTCCCAAAAAGTTTATCGGAAGATACCAAGACCTTGTCGATAAATATCCGGTATCAATAGATATAAGAAGATGTGGTATAAGTGCCAATGAGACAACTCTCCATCCAAGTCAAAATTTATAAAAGTAAACCATTATAGGTCAAAGTACGGTCTTCAACACGGAGCCTTGGCTCAACTCTACAAATAATACATGATGGTCTTGAAGTATAGATTCTAGGTACTGAAGTTGTTTATCATCTTAATTGCGTGTTATAGTGTTCTTTTATTTGTCTTTGTAAATTATTAACCTTTACTGTTTAGTCCATTTTTGATAATATCCTTTAGGCATGGCTCGGTACTTATACATCCCGCCATTGTGTTATTGTGCTTTGGTCATTTTTTTGCATTCATTTTTGCTTATGTGCTTTGTCTATATGCCATTTTAATTTTCTTTGTTAACATATTTGTTTGTTTTTATAGTGATTAAGATAATAATACAATGTTAACTGCTGCACCCCTATTTTTGACATTCTTTCCTATTATGTCTGTTTGATTTGTTCACACATTGTTGTCAATATACTGGAATTGTATGCCACTGTCATACAAGTGAGAGGTTTAGCTAGCTATAAAACCAGGTTTAATCCACCATTTTAGACATAAGAAAATGCCTGTACCAAGTAAGGAATATGACAGTTGTTTTCCATTCGTTTGATGTGTTTGAGCTTTTGATTTTGCCATTTCATGAGGGACTTTCCGTTTTGAATTTTCCTTGGAGTTCGGTATTTTTGTTGTTTTACTTTTTAATTGTTTTATGAGATTTAAACATAGGAAAACCTTTGTTGCCCTAATATATAACATAAACTTAAGTCACTGTCCGTTCAAATGGTAAAGTCTTGGTAAAGTCCTATCATGGGTCACATGTCTTTATTCAGTTATACAATGTATCCTTATAAGATATATAATTGTACTACTAGTATATTCATTGGTGCTGGGTTAATGTTGTTGCTTCACTATTCTACCTAGTGAGCTTTGCACAACATATGTCAGTAGACTAAATTACTAGCAATAGTGTATACTTAGAAATGTACTTATTTCGTTTCGAAAACTATTGGTCACAAGAGTACCCAATGAATGTTGACCCAGAGACAACGACCGCGTGTCTGTTACGTGCACTGAAATATGCCGTAAAGTATGTTTATGTTCAGAATCATTTCATGTAAAAAAACAAGCCATGATCAGAATCGACTTATTTATATTATATGGTATGTCAAAGTTCAACAAGAGGTTTATGAAACCATTCTATACTGAATATTTGGTAAAAGATTGACTTGAATCAAACTAATGCTTTAAGGGGCGCATATTGAAAATGACTAGTCCTCTTTAGAGATATAGCCCAAATGTTGAAATAAACGATACTTTTGTCTAAGTAACAAAATTAATACATCTAACGACATTGATATTTCTTGCAATCAACTCTTAACAAAATTTCTAAAAAGATTTATCTCAAATGGCGCTTTATTAGAAGAAAAGCAGACATACCAACTGTCTAGGGTATTTGGTTTAACCAGGATAGAGATCTCACGACCTCCCACGGCCGGTCGAATTCTTAATTCTGATCAATGAAAAAAATATATAACGAAATAGTTCTAGAAATTCTGTACAAGGCCGACTTCTTGCTTCTAAACAGAAAAAGATTGTATTGACATGAAAGGGTTGGAGAGCGTCATATGTTGACATTGGACAGAGATACTGACCGTGTCTTTGGAATCCCTGGTTCGGGTGCATGTTGTAGGTTTTTGATCTTATTAATAATAAATATTTAACCATGTAACTACCCCAAGATTTTTTTCAGCATAAAAGGGGATGAACCAGAACTTGAATTTTGAAACTCGATAAATAACAACAAAAAAAGACTTCGGCAACCACTTACAAGATTTGCGAAACAATCATACAGACTGATTGATTGCTTGTTGAATGCTGAAAGTTCAGTTTGGAAGTAAAACTACATGAAATGGAATTGACTTGTCCTTCGCCTTAAACATGTATCTAAAAGATATTTTAGATTTTCTCACACAAACATACTTAATAAAGCTTTCTAAATCAAGATGGTATGCCTTCTTGATTGCTGGATTTTTGGCTACAGTGGCAAATATGTCATGCATATTCAGAACGAGAACAAGTTACCTATAGTTCTTGAATGTATGTTGATTGGATTAAATAGCAGGATAGGACCAGGTTCGCTTTTCTTAAAATATTGCCTTCAATTTCAACTTAATAATAGGACTTTCTCAACTTCTGTTTCAAAAACCTTAGTGCTAGGTTGAACAAAAACCGACATGAGAGTATATTATAAATATTATAATTAGGCTGAAAAGTCAGCACATGGTGAATATGTTGTCAAAACACGAGGATTTTATGAATTTTTCGGACAAAAAATTTTGCAAACAACGTTCAAAAATGTGTTCTGTTACCAAAATGATTCAAGGTGAATATTAAAACCCTAGACAAAAACCTGTTTCTGAATCAAGGATTTCGGTCAAAGGCCATCTATGCTAAAACACACAAAACTCATCAAACATAAAACTGTTATAAATCATGCAATATTGGAGCAAAAATGACGTTTTTACTCAAATAACGCATAATTTAGAGCTCGTTGTCTATAATGTGATGGACAAAAACGATCTAGAGTTATTCTGTGTTAATAATTAAATATTAGCTATTTCTATGTAAAATCTTATGTATTAAGACCAGATTTTAATACAACTAAAATATTATGGCCAATTAAGCAATTACACCGAGAATGATATCTTGATATTTTGATAGACAACATATTTGTTGAGTTTTGGTGGATTGATATTTTAAACAGACATTCGGTATTCCCATGGGTACTAGTTGTGCAACCATTCTTGTTTTTGTACTCACATGAATTATAATTCATTCAAAACCTTCTGAACGACAAAAAACATCTTGCAAAGTTCTTCAATTTCACTTTAGATATATTGATGATGTCACTCAATAAACCACATTTCAGAGTGCTTGAATCTCATATATCGCTTGAGAACTTTAGATTAAGTATACAACCGAAACTAGGAGGTCTGCTTCATATCTTGATCTTTTCCTCGATATTGACACAGATGAAAGACTTCAAACTAGAATCTATTACAAACGTGCTTTAAATTTTAAGTAATCAACTGTCCAGTTCTCAGCAGTAACATATCCTCTGTCCCATCGTATTGCGTTTACATATCTCAATTAATACGTCACGCTATACTGACTTCATTAGCAGATGTGTGCTTCGTACACAAAAAGGCTCCTCACACAAAAACTGGTCCAATTCAGTTATAACGGAGAACCACTGATTTTTACGCCAACCATCATGAATTGGTTGCCCGATACAATATGTCTGTGTCTGAACCCACTAACGACATGGTTTCGCAGACTTATATCTTAAGATACCAGAATAGTGGTTTAATCTGTAATTTTACCGATTGTAACATTTTGAAGGAGTGTGTATTCGTATGGCGGGATATGCATGCATAGCAGGAGACGCTTTCGTATTCGACACACACATGATCTCGCTTTTTCTAGAGTTCATGCGAGTTTTTGTTTGTGACCTTGATTTGTCTTCATAATCGACTTTTGAGATTTTAACATCGATAAACTACTGTTGCCTAAATTTAGCTACATTGATAACAACTGTTCAGTTAACATTTATATGTGTAACTTCAATTATTATTTTAGGTCGTTTTCTCCTATATATATATTCGATTGGCCTAACTTACTCATATATATGAATAAAAACAAATATTGTATAGATTAACCCAAAGAAAACAAAGGATATCGCAAAATAATTAATCAAATTAGGATTTTACAAAATAAAAATGATCAAAATGTTTTTTGTGACACTACAATGTTTTCTTAAGTTAAAGCAATGTTGAATTTAGTGTTGTTCGGTTAAAGTTACGTTTTTAAAGATATTTTTTTGTAATTAAATACAAGAATATTTATAAAAGATTTTCCATATTGAAGCGCTTGCGTGTCCTATTGTACTCCTTGCAGGCAGGCTGTTTGACTGAGGGTTCTTGTTCACAGCGTTGGAGTCATTTTTTCGAGGGTACGTACGCCGTCATGGTTTGCTTGACTGTTGAAGGAATTCGTCACGGAGGGACATAAGTGTGTTCTACTTGGCTTGGCCAAAAACCCGTCCTCATTTCCTCATCTCATTGATTTAACGAATGTCGTCCTTCTTCCCTAGTTTATGACTTCCATCGAATAAGACGTAGCTAATCGAACGACCTTTGACACTGGTGAAATCATCCAGAGTACCTTAGTATACAAGTTTTGTTTTATTTGATTGATCGAGGATTGCTCTAGTTTTGTTTTAAGTCAGTGTAGCCTTTTCTATAGTTTTCTGTTGTGTTTTGTAATATTTGGTTTTAATGTTTTTCTTATTTCTATTGTTTAAAAAAATTAAAAGAACACGTTATAAATTTCATGTGTCCGAACGCTTTTCTGGATTGACCTTCATCAGGAACGCTCAAAGCCGAATATTTGAATGTCAAGGATGTATAAGAACCGAAACTGTTGAAGAGCTATATGACCAAAAAGGACATAAAAAAATAATCAAATCCATCTAAGGTCAACTTTGCCTGAGGGAGTTGAAACCTTAGTTTCCTTATAATTTAAAAATTTATAAACGGACAATTTTAGAAAGGTTTGTTATACATTATGTCAGTACCGAAGTACTGACTACTGAACTGATGATACCCTCGAGGTCTGATAGTTCACCAGCAGAGGTATCGACCCAGTGCTGTAAAAATGAAAACAATATGTGTTCATCTATTCATTATCTTGAATATCTAATTATTTGAATTCAAATTACCAACATAGCCGATTCGATAATAAGATATTTTAATGTACCTATGGTTCCTAATGTAGCTTATATCTTCAGCTTTTACAAGTGACATCCAACCCGCAGAAATAATTTGAAGCCTTATCACGGACATGTTCATATCGAATTCAAAACAAATAAAAACCTGACATTGCCAACTGGTGTCCTAGAACTACACATTTATTGATAGAAAACATTTTTATTACAAGGGTTTAAAAAACTAATATGTTTGGAAGAACAAAAAAGCATGTTTATTATACACATGTATAAATCTGTTACAATTCAAGGTGAAAAACTATACCAAAACAAACTTTTAAGAAGAATTTGTTTTAAGAAAAGCTGACCTTGCCCTTGACATATTGACTCTATAGTCAAATTCTTCATTCCTTTATTTATATCTTCCACTTGTATAAGCCTCATTCCAATAATGCAATAGAGACTCAAGCTACTATCCGAAACATGTTTTTCTATTATAGTAACCTTTGACCCTTTAATGCTAGGCTTTTCCCCCCTTCTTTTATCTTCGACCTGTAAAAGTGTCATTGAATCAAGCAAGGGAAACCAAAGTAACCATCCAGAAAACATTTTTTGATTTTGTTTTTCTAATTTTAGTAAAATTGAACTTGGCCTCTGAGCTATTTAATCCCAAAATAGGACTCTTCCCTGTCTTATACGTTCTGTGTACGTTTATTACCACAAAGCAAGGGATACCCAAGTAATAGTAAGGAAATCATTTATTTTGGACAAACAGAAGAACGGATAGACAAAATTATTTCTAAATACGTGTACTCCGATTTTTTTTTCGGTGAGCATAAAAAGTATGACGAATGGCGTTACAAGAGGACATGGAACTGAGTCTCCGATAATCGATGGTTCTAGTTGTACTCTTTTGGACCTCTGTTTAACTTTCCGGGTTGTTCCTCTTTTGACCATCCTTGTTGAGCATACGATTACGTTTGATTATATTGTCTTCTTATTTTTACATACTTTCTGTCACTTGGTTGAGGTCACAGTAATTCAAGTAACTAGGAGACCATTGTAGTAGTTAATGTTACTTTCCAATCATTTAATAATGTTTGTTACCATTTCTCTTTGCAGTATAATTTTGACGCCTGTTAATTTCTGTTCTGGCCTGTTAAAGTTGAAAAAAAATTATTGCAAGTTAAAGTGTTTTTTGTAAATAACTGACATCGTGAACATTCACGAAAATACCAATGTAAACACTGGGAGCAGGTAAAACAAAACAAAAAGCCAAGACCCTTTACATATTGATGACTTTTAAATATCCCCCGAGTATTAACATATTATTGCAATGTTTATTACTATACTGTACACGAGTATGAATATGTGGTATGTATTGATTTTAAAGATATAGCTTGCAATTCTAAAGTCCAAGAAAACAAGAAAAAAAAACAACGAGATGTCAACATACAGGTCTGAATCAGTGCAATACCAAAAGTAAATACCAGAGCGTACAGTAAAACTATGTTCATTGTTAACTTACTCAGTTGAAGGCCGTCCGATGACCTGTAATTGATTACATTCCGTTCGTTGTTGTATAAAAGACGATTGTCTCATTGCAATGGCATAATGCTACGTGTCATTTTTATGTCCATGTATGGATATTACAACAGATGAAAAAGAAAGTACAAGTGAAAAAAAACAACTAAATAATGAAAATGAATGCTCGCATTTACTGAAATCAAGTTCACAGTACATACTATAGCGATATAGAAATAATGCTAATAATATTGTCTTATCGGTGGGTGAACTTCTGAGAAGATACCATACACGTATTCCACAAACAGGGCAGATTGTGATTGATATTGCTAGGTACATATTTTCCATATTCTTATTAAAGATGCAGTGATAAATAAGGTTTTCTAAATAATTTATTTGATTTTATACAACAGTTACAACAAAGTTCTTCAATGTCATCTTATCTTCTCTTCTCTTCTATAGTGGTAGTCATTTATGGATCATTTAAAAATCTGAAAATGGAAACAACAACGAAAAATAAGCGAACATGTATAACACAATTGAAATTTACTTTGTTATCTAAACTCAATGAAGCAAAACATAATTAGCAGTTCTAGTGTAATGTTAATTGTGCGAAAAAATATTCATATATTATGAAAATAATCTCTGGCATAATTGTAAAGTTTCTATTTAAATGAGGCGATATATAGCCATATATTGTCTATATTATAAAGCTGACAATTGTTACTTTAAAATTGAGAATGGAAATGGGGAATAGGTCAAAGAGACAACAACCCGACCAAAGAGCAGAAAACAGCCTTAGGCACCAATGGGTCTTCAACACAGCCAGAAAATCCCGCACCAGGAGGCTAAAGCCTATGTTGATTGCCACCTTTTTGGCACAGGGATTATTGTTGGAAAGTTGAAAGTATCAAAGCCTTGAAAAACAATAAACCGAAAATAACATAATACAGATACCAACATTGGCAAGGGAAAATATAACAAATATCTCCATATTTCAACAGTTTTTAACATAACAGCTGTATTTACCAGATTTGCAAGACAATAAAGTAATCGATCAAAATGAGACCTTGAAGTGAACGTAACCTGAAGTGTTTGATTTTCTGATTATGATAGTATGAAAGGACACATTGAAGGATTTATTAATTTGTTAAATATGTATTTTAAGTTTTTCCTCCCATGAAGACGAATAAGGTGTATACGAAACAAAATGAATGGTTTATAACTAATCATTGATGACAAATGGAGTACAGAAAAATCAATTGAGTTATTACTTACAGAAATTGCTTTCACAAATGTAAGAAGCTCTGTAATGACAGTCAGAATCAACCCAGACTGTTTTAATACCATTTATCATCACACAATTACTCTTTATGTCATTGGCACCATAATCAGATTGCCACGTTTTAGATACACTTTCGACTGATCATAGGTCCAGCGCCAAATCCCTTCTTTGAGATCTGTCAGGCAACTCCAGTAATCCTTACCTTCAAAATAAGATGCTGTATATTTGGTTTGTTAAAAGACCGAGTTCTTGTTGTACTAAGTAATTTTAGATAGCGGGTATAAATAAATCCAAAGAAGATGACGGGTCAACATGTGGTTCTCTCTCCAAATATTGTTTAAGTGTTACACTCTAATCACGTTGTATAGTCATTGCAATACTTCATGAAAGCAAAGGGTAGTTGTTCATTTTTGTATGTTAAATTAGTCATTAAGTCATTATGTTATTTAATTAATGCACCATGTTCTGTACCTGTGCATGCTTAATATTATAAATTTTAATCAAAGTACTGAAGTACTGAACATCGGATGACCGTAAGTTCTTGTGGATGGTCACAAGCACTTGTCTCAGAAAAAAAAATCACATCTGTATACCTGAAAGTGAGGTTAATGTATAGAGATATATTTTTTTCTGAGACAAGTTCGTGCGTAGATGATGAATAAATGACAGGGAATTCCACCTCACCGTAATAACTATTATATTGTAGTGATACAAATCAGTATACTCTGGTTTGTTGTTATATATTATATTAATGCTTGTATATAACAGTTACATATATATATAATTTTCATCCATTTGTATATCACTCTATTCTACTATTCTAATAAAAGTGCATTGCAAGTGCATGGTGGACACTCTTCTGTAATAATTTGATTTTTCTAATAGATTGGATTTGAGCATGCATTCATATTTTCCCGCAAAACGTTCTTGAGATATTCTTCCGCATGCGTTAACACAATTTTTCTGTACGTGTGCATAGATATTATTAATGATTTTTTTACTTATATATATATATTTCTAACGACAAAACATTTTCATATTATTAACTTATGTTCTAAACAAACATATTTTTATGAGTATTCATTGAAGAAATGAATATATAACAAGCGATACGGAATGTTATTTTGCACTCGATAATGTCCGCGTATTTATAGATCGGTTACCAGTCAAATCGAAAGTTACGTACGTAGAAATCTCTGTGGCAATAATACATCGGAATGCCCTCAAGGTCATCGCGATGTAAAAATGAAAATATTCATATTATAATTTACTGCCAAACCTGCCAAACCACATGTACATTTGTCAAACCTGCCAGACCACATGTACATTTGTCAAACCTGCCAGACCACATGTACATTTTTCAAACCTGCCAGACCACATGTACATTTGTCAAACCTGCCAGACCACATGTATATTTGTCAATATTTTAAAGTAGCATTTGCACTGTTTTACATTTCCAATGTTAATTGAATATTGTTTCAGATTGTTCATTACAAATGTGCATTTTGGAATTATCCTGATTTTGCTAAACAGAAATACAAAGTTAAAACAAGATGATTTATCCTTTACTGGGACCGCTGTAATGTTAAATTTTGTGTAACTGAAAAAGATAGTTTGTATATATTTGATTAACATCATTTTTAGAAAAGCAAATATACTGATTAATTTTTGTCTACTTCAAGGGTCTGAAAAGCTCAAATCACATACTCTGTAAATGTCCCGATTTCCATTTTATTATCGGCAAAACAAGCTCAATATTTAAGAAATACATTTCTTGTATATGCATACATATGAATTCATTTTTGTTGTTGTTTTTGTCTTTTGTGAAGTTATTTGAATATTTGTTCACGCAAGCTTTTATCGCCCTATAATTCAAGATTTTTTCATTAATATTATTTTTCTATCAAATTCTCCTCAAGTCAAAAGTCATCCTTGGTCATCTCCATAAAAGCCTTGTAAAGGAACAGAATATACATTCGGAGGTTTAAAAAAAAACAGACAAAAATTAAAAACCAATTGTTCAGAGAACAATTGAAGGTCTTTCCACCCGTAAAGATCTATTTTGATATGAAAATAGTAAAATTCGGTTTAAAATGTCATTTCCAACGTCAAATGATAAGTTATTGTACGCTGTTCCAAAAATATATGGTTTCTATACATTTTTTTTTTAAATAAGGGAGAGAATTTTTTACTTCCGGTTTGAAAAATTTTACTTCCAGTATTATTTGAATGTTTACTTGACACTGATTCCAAAAATATATGGTTCTATATACTTTTATATCAAATAAGTACAAAAAATAGCAACTTCCGGTTTACACAAGGTCACTTCAGGTTGGCTTTTCCAAGGTGAAATGGCTTGCAACCTTATGCTAAAAGTCCCATGGCTTTATCATGTATACATATGAGGTAAAAGCAAAGGTCAAAATCTAGAACGTCAAATATACCTATGACCTTGAGCTCAATATCAAGGTCATAAACCAAGGACCTCAAATCAAAAGCCCCTTGGTCTGAATTATATATGGTTAATGAGTTTTATCACCATACGCGTATTTTAAATACACGAGGGAGAAAACTCTAATCTAATGTTAGCGTACCCTTTAAACCGAAATGTATCTGTTACGACATGTCGCAACTAACAATTTAGTAAATATATGTTGTCGATATCTTATACGGTGTTTGAAAATAGTGAAAATAAGCCAAAATCAAAATTAAGAATATGACCTTGACCTTTGACCTTGACCATTTTTTCTTTTTTTGGACCAAGGACCTCAAATCAAAAGACCCTAGGTCTCTATCACTTATGGTTTACCAGTTACAATTACATTTAACTTATTTTAAATACAGAAGGGGAAATATCTCTCATATGGAGTCTCCGGACCGCTTCGGTCAAAATTATTTTTAAGATCCTACGGATATAACGAGCAAATTGGTGAAATAATTTTGTCGTAATCTTTAACGGTTGCGAAGGAGATGCGCACACAAGAAAAACAGTGTTTGGGGAGATAACTCTTACAATAAAAAGAGTACGGCTAAACAGGGTCAGTTTCAAAAGCGCAATAACTGTTCGATATCATATGCAAAAAATCTAAGCGACATCTTGCGAAACCACAAAGCACCGTATGTGGCAGAAGAAGAAAATAATAGTAATAAATATATAAATCAATTGTTTTAAAACAATTGTTAACGGTCTTTCCTTTCCGAAACATAATTGATTAATTGATTTTTTTGATTGATTGATTGACTGACTGACTGACTGACTGACTGACTGACTGACTGACTGATTGATTGATTGATTGATTGATTGATTGATTGATTGATCAATCACATGGGACCGAGCCACTAGAAAAATGCAAAAAAGGAATTGAGAGCCTAGTGGCCGTGTTTAAACACTTGGGACCTAGGCTTAAGGAATACGCGAAAAAGGAATTGAGAGCCTAGTTCCCGTGTTTAAACACTTGGGACCTAGGCTTAAGGAATACGCGAAAAAGGAATTGAGAGCCTAGTTCCCGTGTTTAAACACTTGGGACCTAGGCTTAAGGAATACGCGAAAAAGGAATTGAGAGCCTAGTTCCCGTGTTTAAATACTTGGGACCTAGGCTTAAGGAATACGCGAAAAAGGAATTGAGAGCCTAGTTCCCGTGTTTAAACACTTGGGACCTAGGCTCTAGGAACCGCGAAAACGGGTCCTTGCAACATGTTTATTTATATTCAAAATATGACATTTGTAGGAACATGCAAGGATTTAAACACACTTACAAAAAGTATCCTTGCATTTTCTTTTATAAATGTTCTCTTTTTTTATAAGGCTTCCCAGTACTTGTGTCTTATTTACTTATTGTGTGTGCATTGTTTTCAATTTTATAATTAAAGGACATCGGACCTGACCTGCATGGATCTTTTGTATTTAACGAGGGTGGTAAAGGGTTATTTTCGTGCAACGTGATTGCCGTTTTTATTTCACGTTCAACGTGATTGCCGTTTTTTATTTCACGTTCAACGTGTTTTTACTTTTTATTTGACGTTCAGTCGTGCAAGACAGGTGCCTCGTTCAACGTGTTCTTCTTATTTATTTTTGCGTGCATCGTGATTTTCAAATGCTTATTTTGCGTGCTCGGTATTTTTCAAATAAAATTCAAACACTTGGCAGGGATCGTCAAGAAATACTTTTTTAAAAGCCGTAAACCATTTATATCATAAATGTGTATACTAAATCGGGAATAACAAGTAAAACAGAGAGTTTATATATACAAGAAGACAGTGACTCAGTCACAAAAGGTTCACATCAAAGTCTTTATTTTTCGTGCAACGTTCATGACAGAAATTATTTCACGTTCAACTTGAAATAGACCTAATCGCTATTTATTCCATTCCGGATAAGTTCTAAAATTACACAACTTTTTCATCCAGTTGAAGCTATCTGGGGCCCTGTTTAAACAATGCACCATGCAAGATACTTTTTAATCAGATCTGTTTAAAACATCGTAAAAACTTCAAACAAAATATTTTTTGACTATAATTTGAGTTTCGAAAAATTGGATCATAATCTATCAAAGTTTCCTATTGAACGCTTTCTAATTTTTTCCCTCCCTCAGCTCGTTACTGATGGCCTTTGTTGTTACCCTGTTCAAGGCCTGTTGACCCAAACAGGAAGTTGTCTAAATGACTGTTTTTTCCGGATTGGACTAAATAGCGATAAGGTGTATTATGTCTTATTTCACGTTTTTTCCGTGCAAGCACCCCCCCTTTACCACCCTCTTTAACCTACGTGCACATTTTAATTCTTTTCGAAAAGGGGAAAACCCCTATTTTATTTTAGGTAGCACGCGCTGCACCGGATGGTTGGTGTGATTGTGACGTCACCAAGCTGATCGATATACACATTTAATTTCTTTGCAGAGAAAGACGTCGTCCTGACCACACCTATGTATAAAGAATGTGCAAACGGATTTAATTTTCTTTCATTTACAGGTCATTGATGTCGGATCATGCATGCTTTTTTCGTACACATATTAACGGAAACACAGATTTGATTTTAATACATGTTTAGAAATTTGATTCTAGGATTTTACTACTATTTACGAACTTTGAAGAGGATTTCTACGTCATTGATTTTAATTTCTCAATCCAGATTGGAACGTCAAGCGGACTGCACGTGATTTATACTGCTAACGGAAAATATATTTTCTCGATTTATTTTACAGGTAAACTATTGTCCAATCGCTGACCACTGGTCGACTCATTCATTGCATGCACACAAAAATAATGCTGGTGTTATAGTACATGTATAACAAAACGTTTATCGATTAATTTTCAAAAATACATGAATTGGAGCAGATTTTTTTGCAGGAACGGATTTGTATTTCAGAAAGAAGTTTATTCATAGAAAAGAATTTTATAATAAAATAGAAATGGGATTCCTAAAAAAAAGGGGGAGAGGGGGGCTAGATGGGTAGTTATGGGCATTGGATGATTTATAAAGATAAAAAATTGCATGTACGCATCATGATGAGAGCTGTAAAGTTTGAAGCTATAATTAGTGAATTTGTTCATTTTTCCATTTCAGTGGCATAAAAAACCCCAAAATATTACGCGTATCATTTCGACAAATACACTCGACTTAAATCATGTCGTGACACATTATTTTTAATTTTACCCTAACTTTTTCTGAGTAAAAGCAGCTTGAAGTGAATGTCAAAATTTAGAACATGACCTTGACCTTTGACCTTGACCTAATTTTCTAAGTTGGGACCCAAGGACCTCAAATAAAACAACTCTAGGCTTATACGGCTTACGGTTTATGAGTTCATATGCATATCACTTATATCAAATGCATAAGGGGAAATAACTCTCATATGGAGACTCCGGAGCACTTTGGTGCAATCGACTCAACATCTTGAAGATATAGCAAGCAATTTGGTAAAATAAATTTTTCGTAATCTTTTACGGTTGCGAAGGAGTAGTGGCCACAAGAAAAACAGTGTTCGGGGAGATAACTCTTACACCGTAAAGTGTACGGTTAAACAGGGTCAGTTTCAAAAGCGTAATAACTGTTCGATATCATATGCGAAAAATCTAAGCGACATCTTGCGAAACCACAATACTACGCAAGAAAAAAATGTGGCGGAAGAAAAAAAAAAAACTCAGAACAAAACCAATAGGTCTTTCCACGGAAAAGTGGAAAGACCTAATTATCAAACAAATATTTTGTGCTTCAGAAAATGCATGACAATTAGGAAAGGCTAATTTTGTTTTCATTTGATAGAAAAGTACTAAGTATATGGTAATTATGCAAGTAAAAAAACTTCAATATTTTTCTCTATAATAACTTTCATGCATATGTATGCAACATACTTTTCATATACCAAGTATTTATGATTTCTTAAATTAGTTTGTTTCTGGTATGGCGGAATATGCGCTATGATTTCTTTAAGTTGCAGTCATTCTTTGAATAAATATATCTTGTAAGAAAATTTAAGGCCACACATATTTGATTTCTTGATCTTCGGACTTTTGGCCAAACTATTAAAGAACACAAATCCATGTTTGCCAATGAACTCCACGTTAACATGTGCGTAACTTCATAACACACAAAGCATTCCAACCTAAAAGCTAACAAAACCTTTAAACAGACTTATTAAGAAGGGATATAGTTACGATACTGTTGTCAGGTCATTAAAGATTGCATATTTTGGCTTTAATATTGATTCACTTATAGGGTCTTTGCATCGGTATTAAACACATTTATTCTAAAACCAGTTGTTGGCATGACACGGGTTATGTTCTTATATATTTTATGATGGTATAATACTAAACCCCTAACGGGAGGGATTATGCTTGATATTCATATGATGAAGACATAATCTTTCAATCAGTTTAATTGATGTTTGGAGCTGGCATGTCAGTAACTGCTAGTAGTCCTTTGTTAATTTGTGTATTATTGTCATTTTGTTTAGTTTCTTTTGTTACCTATTCTGACATCGGACTCGGACTTCTCTTAAACTGAGTTTTACTGTGCGTATTGTTGTGTGTTTGTTGTTTCTACATTGGTTAGAGGTATAGTGGGAGGGTTGAGATCTCAAAAAAACATGTTTAACCCCGCCGCATTTTTGCGCCTGTCCTAAGTCAGGAGCCTCTGGCCTTTGTTAGTCTTGTATGATTTTTAATTTTAGTTTCTTGTGTATAATTCGGAGTTTAGTATGACGTCCATTATCACTTAACTAGTATACATATTTGTTTAGGGGCCAGCTGAAGGACTCCGCCGGGTGCGGGAGTTTCTCGCTGCATCGAAGACCCATTAGTGGCCTTCGGCTGTTGTCTGCTCTATGGTCGGGTTGTTGTCTCTTTGACACATTCCCCATTTCCATTCTCAATTTTATTTCTCTACTCTTGTATTATCACTAAACGTTATTATGATGTCATGTTATTAGAATGCTAGATTATATGGGTGTTGTTAAAATTTATAGTTATTTTCTGAGATATCGAAATGTTAGTGACGGTCATGAAGTAGCTAAGCATTTTATAGTATTTATGGGCTATACAACTTTTTACACATACAATAAGGTGTGATATTTGTTTTCAAGGCCGTATTTAAATAGAATACCAAACAATATTTCTTTTTAATTCTTAACATGAAGAGATCATGATGATATTTTTTTTAATTTTAAAAGTTTCTCTCATTCCCATATTTTGTGACATTCCTAGTCCTGGAGTTTCTGTATTTTAACATAGTTCGTGTTTCTCATTTCCAATTTTCCGGAAGCTTGTCCCCCTTCCATTTTATGATATACTAGTATGTAGCTGTTTACATTAGAACTATTAATTATATATGCACACAAAAAAAATGTCATAAGATGTTGGGACGTTTTCGTGATTCATTCATCTCCATATTTTCATCATATGCTATTAGATAGACGTTTTTAGTGTCAATATCAAAAAAATACTATCAGTTACGATTATCTTTTCATTTTTACTACTGAAATTACGATTATCCTTTACTCGAGTTACGATTATCATCCCGAATTTTTCGACGGTAATTTTCTAAGCGCTTAGACAATAATAGTGCACCGTTACGATTCAGATATGATGTAATGGTATAGAAAAACCTTGCAGCTGAGTAACACTTGACAACAACGGGCTACATTTGAGAAAAATGACTGAAAAGATTTTACCTATTTCTGCCGTCGCCAGAAGAAACATTTTAAATTCTACTAAATGCGATTTAATTGGTATAAGTGAAACACATTTAGCAGGACAGGATGAAATTTCTGTATTAGGATACACATGGTTAGGTCACAACAGAACGAACATTCATCGAAACACACCTAAAGCTTCTGGTGGAGTAGGAATTTTGATAAAGAATAGGATTTTTAAATACTTCAAGGTTTCGGAAATAGACAAGTCATTTGATGGATTTTTGGAATTAAATTTACAAACCTCTTTTCTGATACCGAATTTATAATTTTTGTTTGTTATCTACCTCCCAAAACTCATCTCGAGGAAGAGATGCACAAAGTTTTTTTGCTCACCTGTTAACACAAATTTACACATACTCTGACTGTAATAATATCTTACTGCTTGGGGATTTTAACTCGAGAATTGGTGCTTTATCAGAAACATTATGCTTAACAGACAATGTACTGAAACGAGATATTTTGGATAAAAGTATCAACCAGCATGGACATGAATTCGTTGACTTTTTAAATGAAGCAAAGTTCTGTGTTTTGAATAGACGATTCGCACTGAACGACAATTTCACATCGATGTCACGCAAAGGAAAAGCCGTTGTAGACTACATATGTGTACCACAAGATTCTTTCAATGACTTCCGAAATTTCAAAGTGCTAACAACTCAAGAAATTGTTGACGATAACAACCTACAAGGGTTAATTGGCGATAAATCAAAGCTACCGGACCATTCAGTAATCACCTGTAAAGTTACGCATTGTAATCTTGTCAACAAGACTGAGACAGCTAATCAATCAAATACTCGGTCCAGACACAGACTAGACAGGATTCCGTTAGATTTTATGTCAAGTGATTTAATGCGACAAACTTTACTGAATCTTATCGGTCAAATTGAGCATAGTAGAGAAACTCAAGAAAACGTTGACAAAATATATGACAATTTATGCAACTTAATTATCGCAGAGATGGATGACAAAATTCATAAAACAAGTTCTAATATATCAAACAGACGTTATAAGCATTCGAAACCCTACTGGAATGACACTCTTAAAGACTTATAGAATGGTATGCGCATGTGTGAAAAAGAGTTTCTTGCGTGTACAGGGAATCGACACAGAAAAACGACTATTCGAGACTAATATATACAAGCAAGAAATAAATTCGACAAAATTCTGAGAAAAAAGAACGCGAATACAGACGATTAAAAGCTGTAGATATATAGAAACAATGGCCACCACAAATCCAAATGAGTTCTGGGAGAAAATTAAAAGACTAGGTCCGACAAAAGATACTACAATACCGATGGAAATACTTAGTAATCAACGAAAACGGAAATCCTATTAGATCGGAATCCGATGTCATAAAACAATGGCGTTTAGATTTTCACAACCTCTACAATGGAAGAACCAGTGACGAATTCAACAAAGAGCATCATAATCAGGCTATAATACACAAACAGTTACTTGAACAAAACATGGAAGACCCATTATACTCACAAAATGATCAGATAAATAACAACATAACTATAGAAGAAATAACAGAGATTGTAACGCACTCACGAAACCGTTCCGCATGTGGATATGACCAAATTCCTAATATTGTCTTGAAGTTCCCTTTGATAATAAAAACCCTACATCATCTGTTTCAGTTCATATTCGACACAAGTATTATTCCGTCTATATGGAGAAAATCTATTATTTGTTCAATTCTGAAAGATTGTAACACTGATTCGAGAGACCCGATGAACTACAGAGGGATAAGCTTGTTGCCCTGTAAAAGTAAACTTTACAATGCACTTATTAATTGGAGAGTAACGAATTATTTAGAAGATAATGACTTGTTAGCGGACGAACAAAACGGATTTAGACGAAATCGTTCATGTGAAGACCATATTTTCACCCTTAATAGTGCAATCCGAAATAATGAGAACTTATTCGTTGCTTTTATCGACTTGAAAAAATGTTTTGATTTCATTGACAGGGAGATGATATAAGTTATCATGCTTTGACCCAACTAACATGATTATTTAGACAGTGTCGAAAATTGTTGAACGGTGAGGGCGAAAGCCCTCACCGTTCAACAATTTTCTACACTGTCTAAATAATCATGCTAGTTGGGTCAAAGCATTATAACATTTTTGTGCGGTTATGCTAACCGTATTGAGTATAAAATTAATGAAACGTTAAACACAAATGTCCTAGAGTTCACTTCGCAAAATTAACATGTTTACTCCGCCCACTGACCGCGTGTTTGACCCTCACTCTTAATGTGTATGCTCCGCCAACTGATCGTGTAACCTGATGATCTATTGATTTTCCATGTAGCGCATAGTTGATGTGTTTTTACGCCAACTAAAGATGGAACCTGGTAAAAGACGATTTGTCGATACAAGTGATGAAGAAATCGAACAAAAACGTTTGAAAATGAGTGCTGATAAAACAATAAAGCAGAATATAGCAGCAGCGACTATTTTCCGGGAGTATTTAAAAGAAAAGAAAATGGATCCAGGATTCGAACATTATGACACATTAAAACTAGATGAAGCGTTGGGCCATTTCTATATGGATGTGCGTAAATCAGATGGAAATCGTTATAAAACAAATTCACTGCAGTGCTTGAGATACTCATTGAATAGATATTTAAAGGCTCCACCGTACAATAAAAAAATTGACATTGTGAATGATGAAAGATTTAGCGCTTCCAGAGAAAATTTCAAAGCGGCAATGGCAGAACTAAAACGCATGGGATTAGGAGACGTCGAGCATTATCCGTCTATTGATGAAGCTGACAGAAGGAAACTATATACCTCAATATATCTATCCCCGAATACACCATTTGGACTTCAAAATAAAGTTCAATTCGATATTTCACTTTATTTCATTCCATCTTATATTGTTTTTATTTAGATTTTTAAGGGTTTTCTGGACGAAATTTTTTTTTTACATCTGTTATCACTTTTAATTTTGTATGATATATTACAGAGAAGTATAATAAATATATTTTATTTGAATTGCTCTAGATCGATAAAGCCCTGGATTGCGTCATGCATGTACAGATGTCAACCAGTGGAATTTTCCATTCGCCGACCGGTTAACAGGTCAACTTGCCTTATGTAGGGCAATACACTAAGGTTATCACAAGACAGCGTGTTCCTTACTTTGTTCTTTTTATAGCACTCATGATTTAAGGTCAACAGGTTGAGCACACATGATTAAAGGTCAACATATTACAACGCGACTGCTGGTTGGCTACAGGCACATGTTTTGTAAGAAGTTTTCTTTTTTGGGGCAATTTGATTGGGTTGTGTACGGCGAACATGGTTATTTAGCAGATGGCAAGGCAGCCAGTAGAATTCAAGTTTACAACTGCATAACCGCACAATGTTGTTTAAACTACTACGATATAACATTAATGGAAAAGTGTATAACTCTATAAAAAACTTTTACCAGAGTTCCGAATCATGTGTGAGATTAAACGGTAAACTTGCCGACTGGTTCTGTTGCGAAACGGGTGTAAAACAAGGGAACAATTTATCGCCGACATTGTTTTCGATATTTGTTAATGACCTGATGATGGAGTTAAACAATATGAATCTTGGAATTGGATTAAAAGACAGCAATCTCTCTATATAGCTTTATGCTGACGATATTGCACTTTTGGCAAAAAATGAAAAGGACTTACAACAAATGTTAGACAAACTTCAGGACTGGTGCAAACGATGGAGAGTTTTGATAAATACAAATAAATCGAAATGCGTCCATTTTAGAAAATCTAGAGCTAAACCTACAGACTTCGAATTCAGAGTTGGTCGAAATAAACTTGAAACTGTTAATGAGTTCAAGTAT
The DNA here is from genome assembly GCA_017311375.1 of Mytilus coruscus. Taxonomy (NCBI): domain Eukaryota; kingdom Metazoa; phylum Mollusca; class Bivalvia; order Mytilida; family Mytilidae; genus Mytilus; species Mytilus coruscus. Next base: position 16,345,071 of record CM029603.1, read on the forward strand.
TTAGGAGTCGTGTTTACTTATAATGGAAACTTCTCAACACACACTGAAGCATTATCAAAGGGATCAAGACGAGCATTGGGGAAAATAATATCAAGTATTCATCAGTTTAAAGAGTTTGGAGTTAAATCATACGAAAAACTGTTTTATGCCTGTGTAGTGCCTATATTAGACTATGGATCAGGAATTTGGGGATGCCGTAAATTCCAAGCTTTGGAGAAGATTCAAAATAAAGCGATACGTTATTTCTTAGGAGTACATCGCTTTGCACCCTTGTTGGCGATTTATGGTGATATCGAATGGCTACCTTGTCACTACCGACATAACATTAACATGGCCCGTCTTTGGAATAGACTTATATCTTTCGACGATCAGAGGATAACAAAACTAGCTTTCGAATTTGATTATGAGCGATGCCGAAACAATTGATGCTTTGATTTTAAAGACATCCTTATTAAACTAGATTTAATCAGTCATTTCGAACGTAAGGAAATCATCGATATGTCGTTATTGGACTTACGATTACAAGACTTCTACCTTTCAATGTGAAAAAGGGACATTATTTACGTTTCTAAACTTAGAACGTTCGTTAAACTGAAAACTATGGTTGAACAAGAATCATACGTTAAGTTGAATCTAAGCAAATCTATGCGATCGTGCGTAGCACAATTACGGTGTGGAATTCTACCGCTAAGAATAGAGACGGGAAGGTACATTGGTGAACAACGAGAGGAACGTATTTGTAAATTTTGTATCGAAAACCGCATTGAAGACGAATCACGTTTTGTTCTACACTGTTCGCTTTATACTGAACTTAGAAATAAACACTTAAAAGACATTATATCAGATGTCAACTACTTGCAAATGAGCAATGACGAAAAACTTTATCATGTCTTAATCAACTTTCCACGAAAAACTGCTAAATATTTGGTGGACGCAATTAGGAAACGACGTCAAGTTGTATTTGGACAAGTTTAATTTATATTATCTAAAACTTTAATTTATTGATAAATATATATCCAATTGTAATTATTATATTTTCTGATTAGATACATTGATTATTGAGACTTACTATCAAATTCGTGACACAAATCAGATATGAACTTTAAATATTTAATATTTAGGTGACTTATAGACCCATTGGGTCGGGTGTATATGTAAATATTATGTTAAACTATGTTAATTGACACACTACTGTAATTACACAAATACTAAATAATCTACTTACTTATTAATATCATATCATAATTGTATTTTATTTTATTTTGATATAGTCTATAATTAGGTCTTTCCACTTTTCTGGAAACCTAATAATTAGAAGAAAACCAATAGGCTTTTCCACAGAAAAGTGGAAAGACCGAATTAGACCGAAATATATGACGAAATAATCTAAATATATATTAAATGTAGGTTAAAAATCTAAACAAAAAACATTAAAGTACAAATACCAATATTAATATTCGGGTTCATACTTGTACAAGTATTTAAATGTTAGGTATTCAAAAAATCAGTACACATACACTGGGACTTTTATACTAGTCCCAGACATACATAAGAATAGTAATTCACACAAGAATCAGAAGAAAAAGGTTAGTGTTGAAAACTTATCATTTTGATTCAGTTCGAAGTTAAAAATCGTTTTTATCATCTGATATTATGTCTAAATGGTCATGTCTGTGCCTAGAATGATAATGCGAAAATCCTTGTATGAAAATATGACTTTGTTTATCAATGTTTTTTCACTGTTGTACGAAAATCAAAATTAATTATATTATTAGACATGTTACAAAAGGTATATACTCGACGCTGAGGTTGACAAATTAGACTTTAAATGTGGGGACTGTGTCAAAACATTGATTATCGATTAAAACAGGTAAAATTCAAGTTGAGTTATGTTAATCAGGTATCCTTCACAATTCTTGGCATATAAAATTATTCAAAATTTTAGAATTATCTTTTTCTGATATCATTGCTTGTAATTATAGGATGGGAAAGTTCTACGTGTTTCTAGGGGATGGGGACGATGATTTTTGCTAGTATGTACTTCTAGATTTGATCAAAATCAAATAATAAGCCAGGTTGATATTGCTTTATCAATTACAATATCAATCTGTCACTCATGAACAGCATCCTAAAATTGCATAAAATGTTTGTCACTGGACAAAAAACAAATATAATTCAATCAATCTCTGCAAAACCGCACACTCTTAACAGTCTGGTTGTTTTTATGCCCTAGTAGAGGGGCATTATATGTTTCGGTCTGTGCATCTGTCCGTCTGTCCCGATTCAAGTTAAAGTTTTGGTCAAGGTAGTTTTTGATGAGGGTGAAGTCCAAACTAGAAACTTAGAACACATGCTTCCTATGGTATGATCTTTCTAATTTTTGATCTCCATGGGCTTCCACTGAAAGTTTTTAAGCGCTCTATACATGTAGTACGATCCACATAATTATACCTGATACCCGAACGATAATTGCAAGGTTTTTTTTACATTATATTTTTTCTGCTCTTGTTCTACACTTAGCCCGATGATAATGACACAAATAGCGGAAAACGAACGGAGAACGACATGCAGTATTTTTGTTTGACTTAAAATGAAAACATCTGGATATCTAATGTCATACCTGGCCAATTAAAATCAGTAAATTAAATTGTAGAGCAACATACTGTTGTCCTAGGAAACTACTGCAGGTGGACATGATATGATTTATATTGTCCACAAAAACCTGCGTATGTACGCAATGCCGGTATCTGGAGTACAAAAACATAGGCTCCTTGTCTGGTCTGAAAATGGCACGAAAACTGCCGTCATTTACTACTTACGTGTTGGACATTTTATGCCACCTTTCCGCGTAGTTGTCGAGGATGTTCGATCGGCGAAAAGCGAGTCATATTTTATAAAATACCCTTACAAGAGAATTTACAATTAAAGTTTAAACTTTTTCGTTTCGTTTTTGTAAAGACTTGGTTATAGTTAAAGCGACAAACAAAAAATACATGCATTAGAGTGTGTATGACCTCAAACCTCAGAAATTACAATGCAGAATGTTTTGAAACTTTGCACGAATATGTTTAAGATGTCTTTTTCCAAAGATCCTCTGAGTTATTTCATAGGGTCGAACAATTCACATTTACATGAACATATTATAAGGGAAATTTATCTTTTCTTGAGTATTCTAACGTCTAAAAAGGGCCAGTGAGGCCCTAAAGTTATGAGTTTATTACTCAAAACGGGTTCCCCCTTCTCCTTCTCGCCTGAACTTCTACTCGTCCGTAAGCTGAATTTCATAATATTGTTTGATACGTCGGTTCTGCATTGAGTACAACCCGTCCAAATGTTCCAAAATGTAAAAGGAAGAAATATTATGGGGTATATTTTTATTCTTCACGGAATAATTATTATCAAACATTTGTTCCATAATGAATATTTATAATGAAATTGTCTATGATAAAACCTTTGAAGGGACGTTTGTTATAAGAAATAAATATACGCAGACAGGTAATTTTAATCTTTAAATCACTTTTGAGTTTTGATACGATACCCGCATTTAATGTCTAATTTGTCAACATAAGCGTTGAGTATATACCTTTTCGTAACATGTCTATTAAAGCATATAAAAGCATTGGTATGCAGTATTGTTAGTTGTAGGATTATTTCATTAATTGCTTCGCATCGTTTTACTGAATGTGTGTTCTCTCCGAAGTTTAATTCCTTATTTAAGCTTTAAACAGTAGACAAAGCAAACAGTTAGTTCCAGGATATGGTACATGTAGCCCTTATTACTTTGGATGTGAATCAGAAATTAAACTCCTCTATGCATATGAAAATTTCAAATAACCTCGATCTTTTGTTTGCTAAATATCTGTTTAAACATTTACTTTCGTATATAGATAAGTAAACACTCGTTAAAATTTTATGGAATGTTGAATAAGCTCTTATTTTCTAAGATATATTACATCTATTTCTTTGCGTAATGATTAATCCAGTTTATTCGTCGGAAGTGTGAATTTTACATAGCCAGAAATTAGTAGTACTTTTGCTAATTAATATTCATAATATGTAAATGAGAATTGTACCACGTGATAATAGTTTGAACTGGACTGTTGATATCATTAAAATCTTTAAAACACGGATATTATAAGTTGCCCGTCACAGAGTCTTTGTTTATAATCACTCTGATATTTCCGTAAAGTTGTCAGGCGGTCAAAATCAAAACAATGAACGCGAATTTAGTGAATTTTTTGTGTTTTCGTGAGTTTATTCTTCTTGAAATAGGGGCATTTTAACTTTACGTGGGAACCTAGAGTTCAACGACTACACATACAAGGTTTGGACTTGCTTATTCTTTGGACATTCAAGTTTCAAGTTTCATCCCCGCAACCTGTTTTTGTAATGATTTGTTAGCCAATTTTCAACACGAAGTTTGCAAATTTGACGTTTCAGCCATTTTAGCCTGTATTTTATACTGCAATGTTAAAAGCCTCTCGCTTCGATTTTTAAAATAGCTCAGGAACCTTGATTTTTGCAACGACAGTCATTATGTTTCGTTTAAATGGTGTATATTGTTGTGTATATATTTTTTTCTGTCCCCGCAACCTGTCTATCACTTAAATTAAAGTTAAAACAGACATTTTTTTTCAAAATTCCCTATCATTTCAAAATAATTTCCGTGACCCGTATCCGATTTCTCTAGTATAATATTCAAATAAGCAAAGTGGCGTTGATTTCTGGATATGAACTGCTGTATTATTATATTTTTTAATTTCACGAGATAAAAGATATAACATTTGAGCTCTGTATTTCCTTATTCATTTATCGGATAAAATCCTGTCGAAAAAAATGTTAATAACATAACACTTTTGATTGTGTCAACGTTTAAAATTGTCTATATGTAAAGTAGGCACAGTATATCTAGTACAAATTATCTGTCTATAATTAGAGGCTAAACCGACTTTGTACACTTATAGTTCAAGCTGCTTTTGCAATTTGTTTTTATGTTGTTTTGTGTGGTTTTTTTTAAATGACCGTGTTGCTTCTACCAATATTTCTATGGAATGATAAGTTCATGACCGAATAACATTCATATGCATTTAGAAACGTAAATCAAAACATTTTGATGAGTTTAAAATGGTCTAAACAATCATAGAAATTCTACCAATGGCGTAACGTTATTTTCATTTTGGTGTACGAATAATGAGATTAAGTATAGTCTTTTAGAGTCTGAAAAGGCTATTTAATTTTCAACATAAGCATGACGACAGCGTCAAATAAGGACAATTAATGTCTTTGATGTGTTTTTTTTCTCTCATCGGGGCCCCAAAGGCCCAATGTGAGCTTATGCCATCATTCAGCGTCCGTCGTCGTCTGCCGTCTGTCGTCGCAAACTATTTCCAAAACTACTTCTCTGAAACTACTGAGCCAAATAACTTCAAACTTTAACTAAATGTACCTTAGGGTATCTAGTTTATAAATTGTATCCGAGGTTTTGATCCATCGACAAACATGGCTGCCATGGCTAAAAATAGAACATAGGGGTCAAATGCAGTTTTTGGGTTATATCTCAAAAACTAAAGCTTTTAGAGCAAATCTGACATGGGGTTAAAATTGTTCAATTGGTCAAAAATCTATCAGCCCTGAAATTTTCAGACGAATCGAACAACCCATTGTTGGGTTGCTGCCACTAAATTGGTAGTTCTAAGGAAATTTTGCAGTTTTTTGTTATTATGTTGATTATTATTATAGATAGATATAAACTGTAAACAGCAGTAATGTTCAGCAAAGTAAGAACTACAAAAAAGTCAATATGACCACAATTGTAAATTGACCACTTAAGGAGACATTGCCCTTTAAAGACAATTTTACACAAATTGTTCCTCCAGTTTGCTAACATTTAAAAATCTTCTCTGAAATTATGGTGCCTTATATTTCTTAACTTTAAATAAATGCTCCTTTAGGAATCTTAAAGCTGTTTATGAACTGTATCTAATTTTTTTTATCCATCAACAAACATGGCCGCCATGGCTAAAAATAGAACATAGGGGTCAAATGCAGATTTTGGCTTGTATCTCAGAAACATAAGCATTTAGAGCAAATCTGACATGGGTAAAGTGTATGTTTAAGCATGTTTAAAAGGTCAAGATCTATCAGCCTTGAAATTTAAGACAAACCGAACAACCCATTGTTGGGTTGCTGCCACTAAAGTGGTTATTTTAAGGAAATTTTGCAGTTTTTGGTTATTATCTTGCATATTATTTAAGATAAAGATAAACTGTAAACAGCAAAAATGTTCAGCAAAGTAAGATCTACAAAAAGTTTTAGTGACCAAAACTGTCAATTGAACCATTAAGGAGTTATTGTCCTTTAAGGACAATTTTACACAAGTTCATGTTTTTTTACTTTAAAAATCTTCTCAATAAACTCATCATAGATACCAGCATTGAAATTCTATATTTACGCCAGACGCGCGTTTCGTCTACAAAAGACTCATCAGTGACGCTCGAATCAAAAAATATTAAAAAGGCCAAATAAAGTACGAAGTTAAAGAGCATTGAGGACCAAAAATTACTTAAAGTTTTGCCAAATACAGCTAAGGTAATCTATTCCTGAGGTAGAAAAGTCTTAGTATTTCAAAAATTCAAAGTTTTGTTAACAGTTAATTTATAATTATGAACATATCAATGATAACTCAAGTCAACACAGAAGTGCTGACTACTGGGCCGGTTGATAACCTCGGAGAAATAAATCTTCACCAGCAGTGGCATCGACCCAGTGGTTGTAAATAAACTCATCATAGATACCAGGATTGGCTCAAATGAATCTAGTATAAATTTTGTATTTCATTGCCTTGTACTTCAAGCAACATAGACACTACGGCTAAAATGGAACATATGGGTAAAATGCATGTATTTGCTTTTGAAGAAAATATGACAGATACAATGAACATTTAAATGGCATTTTTAAGCCACTCATTAAAGGGGCACTAGCTGTCAAATTCATGTTCAGCGATTTGACTCAAACTCATATTTGATTTATAACAATGTAAAACATTTATCCAAAATATTAAAAGTCCACAATAAACAATTAAAAGGGCATAGGCTGGCATGATAATACGTAGCTTTGTTTCGTGATTTAATGTGGATGGAATCAGTCAATCAAATTTTTTTAATGATTTACCTTTGTTTCACTTTCAATGTTGACATTCTTTTCCTTTAGATAACTTTACACATACATTTCACGTGTTATCCATCTCTAGCTAAAGGGTTAAATTGAAGTTCACATGAATACGGATTTAATGAGGTCGAATTATTCACTTGCAAGTGAATAATTCATCATCAATGTTTCTAAGCTTATTTTGACAAAATCGAAGCAATATTTCACTTTCTTTAATGATTGAACAAAAAAAAACATATATTAGATTTTTATCTCGTAGCTAGTGCCCCTTTATTGAAAAACAAAAATAATCATTGATGAAAGATTTAAGCAATTTTTAATCGTATTTCTACGACTGATGTTTTAATCTTCTTGTCACGGTATTGTCTGTATTTCTACGACATGCGGTTTTATTTTCTGGTCACGGTATTGCCGGTATTTCTACGACTGATGGGTTTAACTTCTGGTCACGGTATTTTCTGTATTTTTACGACTGATGGTTTTATCTTTTTTTCACGGTATTGTTTGTATTTGTACGACTGATAGTTTAATCTTCTTGTCACGGTATTGTCTGTATTTCTATGACTGATGGTTTATCTTTTGGTCACGGTATTGTCTATATTTCTATGACATGCAGTTTTATCTTCTGGTCACGATATTGTCTGTATTTCTACGACTGATGTTTTTTCTCCTCACACGGTATTTCTGTATTTCTAAAAATAAAAAGACAAACAGACAAATAATAGTACAGAAGACACAACATAGAAAATTAAAGACTAAGCAACACGAACCTCACCAAAAACTGGGGGTGATCTCAGGTGTTCCAGAAGAGTGAGCAGATCCTGCTTCACATGTGGCACCCGTCGTGTTGCTTATGTTGTTACAAATCAGGTAAATAGTCTTATTCGGTAGGTCACATTCGTGGAAAGGGAAAGGTATTGTAGTTACGACATAAGGAACATATCCGATATAATCTGTGGAACGGTTATTCCATAACAGCCAACCAACTCGTGATGGCGTCCGTAAAATTTACGAAAGGATGATTTCAACTTCACCATTTGGAACTCTTGGTTTAATAGCTTCCTTGTGAGCAGCAATCCTCTATCAAGGAAATCATGATAGGAAACACAAGCCCGGGAATATCGTATCAATTGGGAGATATATACTCCGTATGCAGGCGCTGCTGGAATGTTGCTACATAAAAATGGAAAGTTCATAATTGGGAAGCTGAAATCATCTCTTTTGTCGTAAAGTTTTGTTTTCAACCGACCCTCAATGTCAATTTCTAGATGTAAGTCAAGATATTAGGCAGACTTAACTGTATCTGTAGTATCCTTTATCTCTAGTTCGATGTGATAGATTCGTTCAACATAGTCACCAAACTTTGTATTATTTAGTGAGAGAACATCATCTATATAGCGAAACGTAAAGTTAAAGGATATTGCTAACGTCTTATCTTTCTTCCTAAGAAGTTCCTGTATGAAGTCAGCCTCATAATAATAAAGAAACAAGTCGGCAAGAATTAATATTCTTGTCACGGTATTGTCTGTATTTTTTCGACTGATGGTTTTATCATCTGGCCACGGTATTGTCTGTATGAAGTCAGCCTCATAATATAAAGAAACAAGTCGGCAAGAATTAATATTCTTGTCACGGTATTGTCTGTATTTTTTCGACTGTTGGTTTTATCATCTGGTAACGGTATTGTCTGTATTTCTACGACTGATGGTTTTATCTTCTGAAAGTAACCTGTGTGTTAATATTAGTTATGATTAAGAAACACTCTAATACTACAAACCTACAACTTTCAACATGAATTATACAATTGTATATAGTAAACCAAGCTTTACAAGTCATAATTACACATACAATACTTATCACGAATCCTCTCATACCGGAAGTACCATTCACGACTGTCTAAACTACTTTGGCATATATTCTTTGCTGGATATAACTTTACAACTGCTTTCGACCAGGAAAATCGAGCACACATTTTACTCGACTAGTCTCGACATTGTCTCGACAGTATCAAGGTAAAACAAAGCTAGAATTTTCAGTTCGGACTATATTCAGAACGTACACTTTAATTTTTTTTATCACTTTTTCAAATCAACTTGGATTCTCATCAAACTATACAGCTATCTTAGCTATATGTTGATCTTACTGAATCCCAGGTCGTCATGTAGTTTTTTTTTTTTTTTTTTTTAAATTTGACAGCAATTAATCAAACTACCAAACAACCTGGAATTCTGTAAGATCAAAGTATAATTGAGATAGCTGTAGAGTTTTTAAGAAAATTCTTTAATTTCACAGCAATGAACCAAACGACCAAATGAACTATTATTTTGTTAGATCTGTATCTAATTAAGTTAGATGGGCTGATTTACACCAGTCAAGACTACATTTGAAGGTACAGACTAGTCGAGACAGGTCCAGACTGGTCGAGACTGAATTGAGGCAGGTCGAGACAGGTCGAAACAAGTCGAGACGGGTCGAGCCTTGGTCGAGATCATTTCAGACTACACAAAGATCATCAAGTACTGAAACAGATTTATTAAGTAAAGTCGAGACCTTGTCGAGTAAAATGTGTGCTTGATTTTACTGGTCGAGCACAAAATCTGGTCTCTTCAGACTCTGAGCAGTTTGTAGTGTAAGTAGCATGATATACGATAAATTTGAATAATGAATTTATATATAATATAGATAAAGATAATTAGTTCATCCTCTATTCCAGATTGTGATTTTATCTCATCTTATCTCTTAAACACATTAGACATGGACGAACCACCATCTTATAACTCTTTATTTGGTAAAATTGCTGAGGCAAAGGTTACTTCGGATGGGAATGTCGATTTCGTTCGTAAATCAATAGGAATTGTGTGTAATTCGGGTAAGTATAACAATTCGTTAACATTTGATTTGATTTTTGTGTTTGAACGCCACTATTAAGCACCGCCTTTTTGCTATTTCGTGGCGTCTAGTCTTTATTGGTGAAGGAAGCCAGAGTGCTTGGAGAAAACCGCATACCTTCGATAGGAAAACTGCAATCCTAGTCAATTTGATTTGAGTTGAGTGCACAGGCACGAGCGGGATTCGTACTCACAACCTCAGTTATTAATGGCTAGTGATTACAGTAGTAAATTTTTAGATCACTCGGCAACCGAGGCCCCCAATTCGTTAACGATAATAGGTGAAAGTTATATCAGCTTCTAATTCAGACTTAATCCGCAATTTACTACATAAGAAAATGCCATTACCAAGTCAAAAATCCCTTCGTTTTATAAGTTTGAGCTTTCGAATTTGCCATTTGATGAGGGTTTTTCCACTTTGAATTTTCCTCGGAGTTCAGTATTTTTTTTTTGTCATTTTCTTTTCACAAATTATTTATCTGAAATATAACATTTATGATGCTATTGTATAAAAGAATTTTATTAACGAAATAAATTTGCGTATTGGTAGTATTTTTTTTTTATTAAATGCACATGGTCGCAAAATATACATTAAATGGTTGGATAGTCCCTTGATCAGATTATTGTGAATAGATGGTTAAAAGGGTTGAATTTACCAGGTCATTCATATTCATGTTACTTTTGTGCATCTCTAGATCTTTAGATTTAATGTTCATATTACGTTAATATCTTGAAACAAACCCAAAGACATTCTTTATGAAGATTCTATTTACTGCAATTTTAAAATGCAATAAACTTTTCATTGATCAATGTTTTATCCATCTTATTTATCCCATTTCCTTATTAAGAAACTGACAGCAAGAAACAACGTTATGAATTTCCTTACCATTTTCGTAGACTGTAAGTCCCCGACGATCAAGAATCCAGAAGGTATGATTGCTTCGGCAATATACTAGTATATTCTAACATAATGATTATTCCTTTTGATTTAATTTGTAAACTATTTTTTTTTCTTCAGCTATTAAAGTTTTGTCTTATGTCGAACCATGTACATCAGACGCAGTAAAGACGTTTAATTAATCTTTGGTTTAACATTATTAGGAACCAACCCTTTAGTCTCCAATAAGTGTATAAAACCTCTTGTACACTGTGTAAAAGTACAGCAATATTTAAAGTTAGCTTTTTACTTTTTTTTTTATCTCCCTCATCCTTTTTGTCTGTGTTTGCTATGTATTTTTTTAGTAAGATTTACTATCCGTGGCATTTTTTCAATAAATTAATCAAAATACTCACTTCATTGGTTTATCTTTGTTTCAGTGATTGCCACAGTTTTCCTAGTTGTGTTCTTAGCAGTGCCAATAGCAGCCATAGTAATAGGTAATTTGTCATTTTATTGTATCAAAAAAAAATATAAATGTGAATAATTGTAGCAAAAAAAGAATTGTAATTCTTATGCAAAGAGCAGAAACACAAAATTTTAAATATATTCCTGTGTATCGACAAACATGAAGATCATAAACGGCACTGTTTGCGAATTGAATATATTAACCGAGGTATTGATTTTATCAACTTATTGAGTATATTTATTGATTCTACCGTTCAAAACTTTATACCTTCCTATTTTGACAACACAGAACCACCTATTATTTCATACACATACAAAATAACCAGCAGAAGTCTAATTTTTAATTATACGTCGGTAACATCAGACGTCAATGTAGAAACAAAATACTCCTTCAACTTGAAATTGTGAATCGTGGAAGTTTAGCTATGATCCTTATGGAAATGTTATTACGGGGGACCTCATTATCGTCCAGGACAGAGAGGTTAAAAACTTTTTGAAAAAAGGACGAAAATGTCGTCCTCCATCTTAAATAGATTAGAAACAGTGTCGTCAGGTCACTAAAGATGCTCTTTCCTCGTTTTGTAAACATTGGTGTAAACGGAAAAAATCTGATAAAAAATCTCTTGATTCTTATTTAATAAATGTATGAATGTTTTAGATAATAGAATGTCACATTTTGAACATAATGTAGAAATGAATAAAAGGGTACATGATACGCCTATTTCCAGAATAAGAAATAAAGCTCAAGAATTTTCAAAGCGGATTGTGTTTGTTACTGCCGACAAAGCAGCCAACAATGTGGTGGTGGTATGCTGTAAATACTACACGGACTTCCTTAAGAATGAAATTTTAAATTCATCTACATTCAAGTCCGTGCGCTCCACAGAGAGTCCTATAGAAAAACAAACATATCATAACCACATCATTGTTTAAGGCTTCTTCTGAACATTTAAAGGTCCCTACTATCTATTGGTTACCTAACCTACACATCTCAGCCTCTTGTAAGTGTTCTACAACCAAATGTTCAGTGCTTTTAACAAGTCCTTTAACTACTATCAAAGAACTAACAATAAATATTGTAATAAAATATATGAAAGTACTGGAAGTAACTTCTTTTGGAGTGGAAATAATCTTTGGATGTTTTAGATAAATGACGTGCTTTTGATGGTCCTTTTGATTCTGTTTTGACTTTTCTACTCTTTACACTACACTTCCACACAATCTTATCAAACAAAAGTTTTCCTATTTAATTAAATAGTCGTTTGGTAAATCTGAATGCAAAAATATATTTGCTGCAATTCATTTAAAGCCTTCTTCTCTAATGAGAAAAATAAATATGCTAGATATACTTACTGGAGGTGTGATGGAATTATTGCAGCTGTTTATTTTCTCCTTGATAACACATTTTGTATTTATTTACATTTCGGCAACAAAGTTTATCGACAGGTTGTAGGTATTCCTATGGGCACTAATTGCACCCCTTTAATAGCAGACTTGTTTTTTGGGCTGTTATGAATCACAGTTTATGACCAAACTTAGAGTACGGACCCGTCTAAATTGCATTTAAGTGATGAATTCAACAACATTACCGTTATCTTGATGATATTTTGTCGTTAAAAATCAAGAATTTTCTAAATATACTGCCGAAATTTACAAAAAGGAAATTACTTTAGATCAATCAACTTTAAACGGTAATACTGACATTTCCTAGATTTTAGAAACTCCACACTAAAATTTACGACAAAAGAGACGATTTTTCGTACCCTATTATTAATTTTCTCTTTCTGGATGTTGATGTTCCTTTGGCACCATCTTACGGTGTTTATATTTTACAACTAGTTCGCTATTCCCGACACGGGTTTGTGACACGGTGTTGTGACGTTTTTGATTTTAACGAACGTAATCTATGTATTACTGGTAAATTAAATTAAGCCAGGGATTTCGTTACCGTAAATTAATTAAAACCTTTACTAAATTCCTTCATAGATATAAAGATTTGGTTTTGAAGTTTGGTTGTACCTGTAGAAATTCAAACGGGATAGCACATCATCATTATTACGGAAATGTTGTTTACCGTGCCCGATTAAGAAACGATCTTGGTAAACATATTGATCCTTTATATAAACTTATTATAAAAGGTTACTAATTCAACACTGTAATTAGATCATTGAATATTGTTTTGATTAGTTTTTATATTGATTTTGTTTTCAGTAAATTAAAAGCAAACTAAATATTATTGTTATATGAAGGCCGTACATTGACCTATAATGGTTTACTTTTATAAATTGTTATTTGGATGGAGAGTTGTCTCATTGGCACTCACACCACATCTTCCTATATCTATATACAAATAAACTCATCATAGATACCAGGATTGAAATTTTATATTTACGCCAGACGCGCGTTTCGTCTACAAAAGACTCATCAGTGACGCTCGAATAAAAAAATATTAAAAAGGCCAAATAAAGTACGAAGTTGAAGAGCATTTAGAACCAAAAATTCCTAAAAATTTTGCCAAATACAGCTAAGGTAATCTATTCCTGAGGTAGAAAAGCCTTAGTATTTCAAAAATTCAAAGTTTTGTTAACAGTTAATTTATAATTATGAACATATCAATGATAACTCAAGTCAACACAGAAGTGCTGACTACTGGGCTGGTGATACCCTCGGGGAAATAAATCTCCACCAGCAGTGGCATCGACCCAGTGGTTGTAAATAAACTCATCATAGATACCAGGATTGAAATTTTATATTTACGCCAGTTCATGGATCTACGGCAATCATACCACATCTTCATCATTTGGTCTCTGGTGGAGAGTTGTCTCATTGGCAATCATACTACAACATTTATCTACATGATTTAGTCTCTGGTGGAGAGTTGTCTCATTGGCAATCATACCACATCTTCATCATACAATCTGTCGATATCTGTATCTTGGCATTGCAAAAGGTCATGTCTTTCTCTGACTTAGTATGACGTCTTTACACTAAATCCATATGTACTGATTGATAATTTAGTCTTAGATGCATGTTTTTTTATTAGTTGTTAGTGGCTTTGAACTAGCTGTCAGTAACTGCGAGTACTCTAATATCAGTACTTACTGTCTTTTTGCTGTTCGGACACGGTTACGTCTACTCTGTTTTATTATTAGATGTATTTTTATTTATCATGGCCATCTGATGAGTTAAGTCTTTTTCAACTGATTTTAATAGTTCGCTCTCATGTTGTACTGTTACACCACTGTCCCAGGTTTGGGGAGGGTTGGGATTCCGCTAACTTGTTTAACCCCACCACATTCTGTATGTAGAGGCCTGTCCTAAGTCAGGAGTATGTTATTCAGTGGTTGTCGTTTGTTGATTTGTTAATATTCGTTTTTCGTTCATTTTTTCTACATAAATTAGGCCGTTAGTTTTCTCGTTTGAATTGTTTTACATTTGTCATTTCGGGTTCTTTTATAGCTGACTATGCGGTGTGGGCTTTGCTAATTTTTTAAGGCCTTGCGGTGACCTATAGTTGTTAATTTCAGTGTCATTAGTTCACTTGTTGAGAGTTGTCTCATTGACAATCATACCACATCTTCTTTTTTATATTATAAGCAAAACTAAACTACCGGATATCGGTATTGAGACTTTTAAAATTTAAATGTGTCTTTCAAGTATATATTCATTCTATGCCATACACTTTTAATTGCTAATCTCGCGATGGACGACCGAAACATCTCCTGATTGGTATGCAATTGTAGAGTAGAAGGCATCATTTTACATGTTATATGTTAGCGTTGCAGTTATCATCATCTGGTTTCCATGACACTCGAATCTTATTATCACCGATTTACGTTTTATTGTACATGTTCAACAGATAACAAGATTTTTTTTAGTTTAACAATCTATCATATAAAAATGTTCCTACTCTTCGAAATGTAAATCACAAAAGTTTTCACATATTACATTCTTGATATTGTCGTTTTTATATAAGCTTTGGAAACAGAGTTTTATATTAACTGAAAAAAATCCTAAAACTTGATTCATATTTTTTATTTAGGAGGACTATACCTACATGACTGTCCGAAACAGAAATATATTCCTATATACCTCATCGTATTTGGCGCTTTTTCCATTGTGAAAGCTTTGTCGAGTTTGGTAGACAATTGTAGAGCCAGGAACAATGATGGAGAACAAGAAGAAAACAAACCTAAAGGTGCATGTGATGTAATCATTGGTTGTTTTCTAAGTGTATGGTTTATGCCAGGTGTGTATGAAGTAAAATATATATTTATATACGTAAACTATACAATGTATCAAAATTTGAAATACAAGTTCTCATTGGACAATATTAACTAATATTCTAAGAAGGGCTTTTTGAAACAAAATAATAAAAACTACTTATGTCACCTGTTAAAGGAACAACGGAAAAAAAAAGAATAATTTGTAAACAATGTAATGTGAAAAAATGCATTTTTATTGACAGCAAAAGTATTACCAGTAAATTATTTTTTATCCAATAGGATTGGATGCAAGTGATTACAACTAATAATAAGTCCTCGTCTTACTATATACATACATAATTTAATTTTGGATGTAACGTGACTTCTGATTGGCTGACAGTGTTTTGTTTATCATCTCATAGACATAATTTTGTCATGTGACTGACGTCATCGACGTTTTTCAATGATTTATTACGGTTTAAAATGAAATTATGAATCAAATTATAAAAAATCACTGTAATATATTTTCTGTCTATTCTAAACAACATAAAAAATATGGTGCACACTTAATAATAACCTGCTACGCGGGTTATTCAGTGTGCACCATATTTTATTTGTTTATTTCTTCAAAGACAGAAAAATATAACAGTCATATTCCTTAAATAATGATGAAAAAATAATTTGTTCTTGTACTGTTATGAATGCCATTTTATGACCATATTAGTGACGACCTGTCTAAATTGCATTTAATTGATATATTCAACAACACTTAACTTTATCTTGATAATACTTTTTCGTTAGATAATCAAGAATTTTTTGAATATATTGCCGAAATTAACCCAAAGAAACTTATTTTAGATAAATTAAATATAAACGGTCATAACTGTCCTTTCCTAGATTAAGATATTTCAGTTTACACGGGACACTCCACACTAAACTTTACGACAAAAGGGACTATTTTTCGTTCCCTATTGTTAATTTTCTTTTTTGGACGGTGATGTTCGTTTGGAACCGTCTGACGGTTTTTATATGTCACAACTCGTTCGCCGTTGTAATGTTTTTGATGTAATTGATTGGATCTATGTATTACTACTATCTTCACTTACTTAGTCCTTGGTATGCCTTATGGCACATAGGGCAAAGACAAGTTTCCTCCATTTTTCTCGGTTGTTTGCTTTTCTTTCAACTGTGCCACAGGTATTTTCTCTTTCCTTTAATTCATTTTCTATGGTGCGTCTCCTTTGTTTAAGGTCTTCCTCTTTCCTTTTTTCCCTCTGGTGTCCATCTAAGGGCTACCTTGGTCTGTGTAGAAAATGACCACGCCATTTCCATCTTTTTTTTTTGTATCAGCAAAGTCTCCATGTCCTTGGTATTGGTAATCTCATGTAGGTCTCAGTTGGAGATTGTAATGGCCAGAATATTTTCATTATCTTCCTCCGACATGTGTAATGGAAGCTAGAGAGTCTTTTGATATCTCAGTCATTCTCCGGCACTCTGAGCCATACAGAAGTACAGATGGCATACATCTGTTCTAGAGCCTGAGCTTATTCTTCTTTGAAAAGGTTGTTGTTTTCCCAATGTTGCCTAATCTAATGAATGCGGATCTAGTTTTTCCTATTCTGATCTTAATATCTTTCAGCACCACCTTCTGTTGCAATACAACTTCCAGAAGAAGACCGTACTTGGAATAGCTAGTAGGTGATTCATCTCCAGTTGTTGAAGTTAGTTAAGTCTCCTAGTTTTGGTACATTTATGATGTTGCATTCAGACCAATTGTTAGGAATAACAGCTTGTTTTCATATTTTCTGAAATACTGGGTGTAAAGTATCCACCTCTAGCACTGGATCTATCTTAAAAAGTTCTACATTTAGTTGGTCAATGCCAGGTGCATTTTTGTTTTTCAAGCTTTTAAAGGCTTTCTGTATTTCTTGTTATGAAGGTGGATATGTGTCTATTTCTAGGTGTAAGAGTGCTTCACACCACATCTTCCTATATCTATTCAGGAATAATTGCTAGCTAATCTGGATCTTTTCGGTTAAGAACCTCTGGAAAGTGTTCCTTCCATCTTAAGTATTGATCTCGTTCTGTTGTTAGTATATTGTTGTTTTTGTCTTTAATTGGCATATTTACCGTAGCTTGTTTTACCACTTTGTTGTTTAGTTACTTGATAAATATGTTCCATTCTTTATTTGATTTGAAGCTACACTTTCTGCTTCTCTTGCTAGGTCTTCCATAAAATCTCTCTTGTTCTTTCTTGTTGCTGTTTTTACCTTCTTGTTGCATTCTGTATATTTTGTTCATAGCTTTTCCTTAATTCTCTAAGAATGTGTTTGACAAATTTTGGTGTTCACTTCTTTTCTTTCATCTATCAATTTCCAAGTCTCAGGTGTTTTTCCATTTTTTGTATACTTGTCTATTGAATCCTAGTTCCTTTTTACTGGCTTCAGTGTAGATTTCATGTATGTGCTGCCATTCATCATTGACTGATATTGGGTTTGTGTCGTCAATTGTGAGGTTATCTAATAGCTGAAACCTGTTCCAGTTTTAACTCTTGCTAGATTTTTGTGTCTTGTAATTTACCAACATCAATATGTACAAAATGTATTCCTTGTAAATTATATTAAGTCAGGGATTTAGTAACCACAAATGACTTAAAACGTTTACTGACTATTTCCAATGATATAAAGATTTGTTTTTGTTTGATTATACCTGTTGAAAACCTATTTCAAGCGAAATATCACATCCTCATTTAACGCAGATGTTGTTTCCACTGCCTGGAAATAAAGAAACGATCCTGGTAAATTTATCGATCCTTTACATAAACTTATAAAAAAAAAGGTTACCTTTTATACGCTGTAATTAGATCTTTGAATATTGTTTTTATTGGTATTAATATGAATGGTTGTTATCTGTCAACTAAAGCAAACTAAATATTATTGTTATATACATATTTTTAATAAAATAATGGTGATAATTTGGTACTTCCGGTTGAAAACTGTTATTGCTGGTGTCTTATGATAGCGTGCATAACACTGAATTGGAAATAATATGGTTTCTGAACACTTTTGTTCAAAATAAAGTAGAACATTTTCAATATCAACAAGTGCATTCATTTTTGTTAAATCATTGACTAAAAATGTTTAGTGATTTTGATAATGACATTCTAGGAGGTAGTGGTAAGCATCTTCTACAGGAATATTGATTGATTATATCGTTTTTTGGGGACAA
This sequence comes from Mytilus coruscus, assembly GCA_017311375.1. Lineage (NCBI taxonomy): Eukaryota > Metazoa > Mollusca > Bivalvia > Mytilida > Mytilidae > Mytilus > Mytilus coruscus. The sequence continues at coordinate 16,363,904 of CM029603.1, forward strand.
CCTGTGTTTAAAAGACATAATTATAAAAACTTCGCTCTATAATATGTTTTATTGGTTATTTACTATGTTTTGCAACTGATGTCTAGATTTCAACGATATATAACAACTTCAGATTATTTTTAGTTGGCTATTCATATATTTTCAGGAAGTGTCTGGGTTTATACGACGTATAAACACTTCTCCACAGATGAATCTAGTGACGAATACTGTCAACCAACATTATTTTATTTCTCCTTTTGGTTAATTATTGGACAATACATAGTTATAGGACTCTTGTCTCTCCTCTGCTGTTTATGTTGTATTTCAATGTTATGCTGTAGTGATAAAAAGCCATCATACGAATCACTTACATATGGTGTATAAGGAACGTTATGTTACAATATTTGGCATTCTTGTAGTTTAGTGACACTATATTTATGGCTTTAGAATTACATGAGAGATGTTTTTTTCACAAAAAAGTATTAGTCAGTATATCTGCATCATTAGAAGAGGATTGAATCCTATCTAACAGTGGAAATATAAATAAGGAAAAAAGGATAGTTATAGAATTCTTTATATTATTAAATTCAAATATTTCAATTTTACTTGTCTGTCTTTCTCACAAGCGAACCAGGGAGATAACACGGCGTATGTCCTCTCCTACAGATACCACCTGTTTTATGCATGTAAGAGTTTATAATATGTAAGTAAATAATAAAAAGAGCACAATCTATTATTTTGTGCGCACAATATATATATATATATATTGCATGTCCCTAGTGGGGCTCAGTAGTTTCGTTTTAGTATTTTATATTTAAAGTAATAAACGTTTTAACAACATTTCTGTTATTATTTTCTAGACAACTCATTATTAGTGCGGTGACTGAAGGCAGATTTTTTCGAATTTAATCTCCCCACCGAACACACACCTATATAATATATCATTGGAAAGAAGAAACCTTGTACTATAACAATATGCCTGTCGCCATCACTTGATATGGTCACATTTATTTTAAATTGAGGTCAAAGGTCATCTTTACAACTCTGTGAAAATTTTGAAGGGTTTCAATCTTGACATTTTTTTCTATTTCTAAACTCTACGTAAATTCAAACGATACTTTTTTGGCTTTAGTAATGTTTGTTATTATACATAAACCTTAATCATTAAGATTTGTTTATCAAAAAAATTCCTAAAACGACGTTTTATAAACAAAACTTCAAAAATCAAGTTTTCAACCCTTATAATGTTTTGAGCACCTGAACCTTATAAATGATTTCAATTTCAGGTAAAAAATCAAGTGCCATGAAGGACAATACTTTAAAATTATTTTTTAAACTATCGTATTGGGTGAGGTATCAAACCAAAGCAATAGAACACTACAGTCAAATATGACCTCAAACTGAATTTGCGGATAATTTTGTCTTTTTTATAGACTACTCATTGCTTTTGGTTTTTTCCACAATTTTATTACTGCTTCCATAGTATTATCTGTTGTTGTGTATTTTACTCTGGTTAATGTCTATTACATGATAGGTTTTGTACCTACATGTATCCCCCCTTTTTCCTTAAACGTAATAGAAACTTCAAAAATATTCCATATGAAAAAAAAAAGATGTGATATGATTGCAAATGAGACTACACCCCAAAAGAGACCAACTGGCACATAAATTAACAATAGGTCCCGTACGGGCTTCAACAATGAGTAAAATCCATATTGCATAGGCTTCAATTCCCGAAATGAAAAATGTAAAACAAACGAAAAATCTAACGGCCTGATTTATGTACAAAATAAATAAAAAAGAAACAAATATAGTATATAGAAACAAACGACAACCACTGCATTACAGTCTCATCATGACATGAGCAGAATGTGGCGGGGTTTAACTTTTTTAAAGGCGCGCCAACATTTCCCTAACCTGGGACAATGTGTACCAGTGTAACAAGCTAAATATAAAATTAAGCGTTATCTCCATCATCTTCATTTTCATCAACCATCACAAGACAAGTTTTTATATTTTTACACATTTCACACATGGACACAGGTCTGTACATGAAAGGTTCTGCTCAAAGCAAACACGTTATTTTGAGCACACAGATTTCCCTTTACAAGTACAGACAAGGTATTTGTAGGAAGTTCGAAGACATTTGTCCCTAAAAAAATACCGGCTTCAAACCATCCCTATCAATCCATCCAAGATTTAACGTAGATCTAATATTAGGTGGTTTAGGAAGGTGTGATGACATCCATATGCTTGTCTGCAAAGATTCTTGGGAAACATTTTACGGGATGTACACACTATCTTGAATTCGCTCAATTTCATTGTTGGCAACACTTATTAGATAGCGTCGCACTTCACTTAAAGAAGCACAAAATCAATCGGCATTCAATGTTTCAAACAGGTGTTTTGAATCACAACTCATGGTACATTAGTAAAGCCAATCCTAAATGAAAAGGAGTAAAAAAAAATTTCTCTAGTGCCATTATCTGAGAATAGACTTGGCTGTACTAGATGTACAGTAAAGCAGACTTCACAACAAGTACCAGGGAATATGGTATCTCCAATAGTTATGTTGCTACTGAATGGGCCTTGGATGATTAACAAAGATAAATTACATGTAAGCATCATGATAGCTGTAAAGTTTGAAGCTATAATTAGTTAATTTGTTCATTTTTCCATTTCAATGGCATGGAACCCCCCAAAAAATGACGCGTAACATTAAGACAAAAACTCTCCAGCAAAATCATGTCGCGACTAACATTTTGATCACATTTTTTAAAACTTTACCCCTAACTTTTTTCCGAGTAAAAGCAGCATGAAGTGAATGTCAAAATTTAGAACATGACCTTGACCTCATTTTTTAAGTTGGGACCCAAGGACCTCAAATAAAACTAGGTTGATACGCCTTACGGTTTATGAGTTCATATGCATATCACTTATATCAAATGCATAAGGGGAAATAACTCTCATATGGAGTCTTCGGATAGCTTCGGTTCAAATGATACCCTTAATCCTAAGATATATAGAGCAATTTGGTAAAATAAATTTGTCGTAATCTTTTACGGTTGCGAAGAAGTAGCAAACACAAGAAAAACAGTGTTCGGGGAGATAACTCTTACAAAGAAAAGTATTCGGTTAAGCAGGGTCAGATTTGAAAGCGCATAAACTGTTCGATATCATATACCAAATATCAAATCGACATCTTGTGAAATAACCAAACAGCGAAAGAAAGAAAAACTAGGCGGAAGAAAAAAAAAATAATCAGAACAAAATCAATAGGTCTTTCCACGGAAAAGTGGAAAGACCTAATCAGAACAAAAAATGATAATGCAAAAAGTCCCATGACTTTATCATGTATACTTATGAGGTAAAAGCAAAGGTCAAAATCTAGAACGTCAAATTTACCAATGACCTTGAGCTCAATTTCAAGGTCATAACCAAGGACCACAAATCAAAAGACCCTACGTCTTAATTATATATGGTTAATGAGTTATATCACCATATGCGTTATTTTAAAAATAAGAGGGGAGAAAACTATTTAATGTTAGCGTACCCTTTCAACCAAAATATATGTGGTACGACATGTCGCAACTAACAATTTAGTAAAAATAATTTGTCGATTTCTAATACAATTTTTGAAAAAAGGTAAAAATAAGCCAAAATCAAATTTTAGTATATGACCTTGACCTTTGACCTTGACCTAATTTTTTTTTTTTGGACCAAGGACCTCAAATCAAAAGACCCTAGGTCTCTATAACTGATCGTTTACCACTTAGAAATGCATATCACTTATATCAAATGCATAAGGGGAAATAACGCTCACATGGAGTCTCCGGACTGCTTCGGTGAAAACCAAACTCAACATCCTGAAGATATAGCGAGCAATTTGGTAAAATAAATTTGTCGTAATCTTTTACGGTTGCGAAGAAGTAGCAAACACAAGAAAAACAGTGTTCGGGGAGATAACTCTTACAAAGAAAAGTATTCGGTTAAGCAGGGTCAGATTTGAAAGCGCATAAACTGTTCGATATCATACCAAATATCAAATCGACATCTTGTGAAATAACCAAACAGCGAAAGAAAGAAAAACTAGGCGGAAGAAAAAAAATAATCAGAACAAAATCAATAGGTCTTTCCACGGAAAAGTGGAAAGACCTAATAATCAGAACAAAATCAATAGGTCTTTCCACGGAAAAGTGGAAAGACCTAATAATAATAATAATAATCAGAAGAAAACCAATAGGTCTTTCCACAGAAAAGTGGAAAGACCTAATAATCAGAAGAAAACCAATAGGTCTTTCCACAGAAAAGTGGAAAGACCTCATAATAATAATCAGAAGAAAACCAATAGGTCTTTCCATAGAAAAGTGGAAAGACCTAATAAATATAAACGATACCCATAAAGAGTTTTGCATTACAAACCGAAATAATATCTGAATCAGAACTCAGCTGCTGTAAAGGGGCAAGGTGTTCCTGTTCTATCAGGAGCACCTGTCGTGTGTTTCCTGATAATGTTAAATCCGATGATCAGTTGCATTCGGAAGTGAATCGTTAACGAGGCAAGAAGGACGGACGGAATTATTGTTTCGATAAATTGAACATATTCGTGAGCATCAGTGATGAAAAAGATATTTCATAATGTTCAACAAAGTGAACATGGTGCCCTTTATATTTTAATAAATAAACCTTCAAATTTATTTAGAACTTATTTGGAAGCATTTTGTAACGAGGGACCTCTTCTATGGAATATAGTTCAATATGGCGTGTTGAAAAATACTTTCCTTATTAATCTTTTTTTTTTTTTCTTTTTATTAGTCAAAGCATAAATTTTGCAATTTATTCATTGTTTCGTATATTCAAGAATAAGAAATGTATCTGTAGACTCATTCACTTGATTAACTTTTACTCGTTACGAACCAGGAGAAAACTCCACATTTCTTCATTTTCCTCCTGTTTCATACTATCGGACAATTTGCATAATTTGTATTTAAAGAAGTAGTCGTCTGATGTGTAATTTTACCGATTGTGTCCAGATTGGGACATTTTGGCTGATCATGAATTCAAATGGCGGATGGTGCATGCGTGGCAGAAGAGACTTACCTGTAGACACACCCGTTCTCGATCCTTTTGGGGTTCATGCGATTCCCTCAGTTTTTATTTTAACCTTGATTTGTCTCTTCTTAATCGTTTTACGAGTTTTGACTATCGGTTAACTATTGTCGACTTAATTTCTCATTTTCTTTGTAGACAAATAGACGAAAATTCAACTCGGAAAGTAGAATGCCCTTGTAGAGTACTATGTCGGATGAAAGCTAACAAATTATTGGTATTACTGTTTTTACTCTCTTCAGCCGTAAACCAGTCTGTCGAGTCGGAACCGTAGTAACAGTGGCCGTTATATTTGTGCCATTTTGTTTCTGAAATAAAGTCATACCTGGTTCATTTGAAGTGATTGACGAAGTTTGTAAAATTATACATTTTATTTTCATCGTAGTATTGACAATATTCTAAACATTACCTTCCTTTTATATAGAAACCGCTTTGTTGATAGAGCATTGAGATGGCTGTCCCCAACATAGAATCTGGAAAGTATTACAGCACATTCGTGAAAGACGTAAAACAGAAAGCAAACGATTTTGTATTCATTTGTTTATTTATTTTCATGTTGATTTTTCTTTTCTGTAATGAAGACTTCGTCCTCTATTACCATCCGCAGTTCGGTTGAATTTGCATGCATTACATTGCTTCAACATCAAACTAATGAAGAAAAACGTACGATAAGGGGGAGGGGGAGTAGAAATTATAAGTCGATGAAAGACGGACAACAACATGATCAAGAGTCATCCACGTGACGTCTCATTCTCAGAAATGCTATCTTCTTTACCATTAAGAACTATCGGTTTAATGGCTTACTGGTGATTGATATATATGACATAAACAAGTGTTTAATTGTTACTGGAATGTTGCATCCTACAAAAACAAAATTTACAAAGAGGGAAATTTTAACTACCCTCTTTTGCCTTAATGTTTACTTTTCAAACGACCGTCACTGTCTACTGTTTGCTGTAAGTCAAAATATGAAGCAGACCTACATAGATGTATTTCTATTTGTATCCATCTGATAACTTAAGCCTTTTTCAACTGATTTTTATAGTTTATTCTAATGTTGTACTGTTAAACCACTGTCCCAGGTTAGGGGAGGGTTGGCTCCTTTAAACGAGTTTAACCCCGCCACATTCTGTATGTGCCTGTCCCAAGTCAGGAGCCTGTAATTCAGTGGTTGTCGTTTGTTGCTGTGTAACAAATTTGTTTTTTGTGCATTACCTTGTACATAAATTAGGCCGAAAATTTTCTTGTTTGAATTGTTTACATTTGTCATTTCGGGGCCTTTTATAATAGCTGACTATGCGGTATGGGTTTTGCTCAGTGTTTACGGTGACATATAGTTGTTAACTTCTATATCAGTTGGTCTCTGTTGGAGATTTGTCTCATTTGCAATCATACCACATCTTCTTATTTTTATATCTACAGTAACCGAGGTTTAATTGTATTGTAACATTTGGTTCATAATAGTACTTCAGTCTATTTACAAAAAAAAAAATGAGCCTCTGTCTTAAGTGTTTCATTACAGAAAGCAAGCGAACATTGATTTCTATTATCTGATTTAAGGATGCCATTTAAAAAAAATAATGGGGAACATATCTGCGTAAACTGTATTTTGTCTTTTACAAATAGACTTTTTTAAGGACTTTGTATGGTCAAGTAGGCTTACTCGAGGGATGTGGAAAAAAATGGGATGTAAAATGTTCTATAAAAAAGGTCTTTTCATCTGTTACAAATTGAAAATTAATCCAAAAAAGTTTACGAACTTCTCAAAGAGTACGCTGTACTGTAAGTACGGTTGAGTACATTTATATATTTCAGTCTTAGTCCGGATATAATCATTACGGATTGTTTATGTTTTGTGTGTGTACATGTGTATTTTAAAAAAATGAAAACAAATGTCTTATAGCACTTCATACCCATGAAATTCCGCTGTTTATTTTTCATTTATCAGGACAAGGTTCTACCTCTATCCATATTTAAAATATTTATTGTTGCATCACCGAATTTGTACTTACAATGATCAACACGACAGGTGCCGCATGTGGTGGAGGATCTGTTTACCCTTCCAGGTCACATGAGTTTGGTTTTGAATGAAGTGTTTTGTGGACTTATATTTGTCTTTTCGTGGTTTTCGGGGTTATATTTGCAACGAGTTTGTCGGTTTCTTATACGACTTGAGTTTTGACTCACCATTTGGAATTGTCCACCCCTGTTTTTAACTTCAACGTTGCGACAACATTTTTTTCAGATTTTCTTGCATGCACTTACTACGCAAATCTTTTCCAAGAGCTTTAAAATCAGTGTCAAGTTTCTTTATCTTTTGGCCCATAGTGTTTAGAGTTTCTTAAAACATGTCGATTGTCTTTTTATTGTTGACTTCAAGTTGATTTATGACTTTGCCAATATTTTTCTGTACATCAGACACTGCTTTTCTTGATTTATCAAAGTCTTCCTTCGCTTCATTAGAAAGACAGGTTAAACTGCACACAGCTTTAACGATCACTACCAGCAAAATAATCTGGACTACGAACATGTTTTAGAACAAACTACAAAATTTACAGAATCAATATTTTCATTTATGTCTGTATATGCATGTATAATTACATTTATACTCGTAAACCTTTGTGGAGTTCATTATTGAAGACAAGTTGTCTACGTTATTAGCATATGATAAATTTTCATCGTTAAAGGTCAAATTGTATATTGACGTGGGAACGCCGTATATCTCGCATTGTTTCCCTGCTATACTATCAATGTATTTTGTATATTGTATATAAATATATCAGAACGGATTAAAAAAATGAAAATAAGACTATAAACTTAGTGCTTCGAAGTGTTTTTTTTTTTTGATTTACCTTCATTAGGAAAGCTCAATCCTAAACATTGGAAAGCCAGGGATGTATATCATACATATACGTAGAAACGTTAAATGCGGCATGACCAAAAGGGACCAAAAAAGACTGGTCAAATTCACATAAGGTCGTGTTTGCCTGAGGGAGTTAGTTTCTTAAGAATTTCAATGTATTTATCTATTAACAAACATCCCATTTTTCAAAGTGAAGAAGTAATTTAATTATAAGACGATATCGGATATACGTCAAGAGAAAGCCACCCAATGACACAAATAACCAAAAAGACACCAGAAAACAATCTACAGTCAGGTAAATGTACAACATGTAATAATAAATAAAAGCTCTAGATCTTAATTTTCCAACTTTATACATGATGTGAATAATTTCAAAAGGGCCTATCTAAGATATCCCCTCACCACCAATTTCTCTTAATAACAAAACCTTTAAGATACCATGACACACAAATGAGTTTCTTGTTTTGGGAATGAATATGTTGCGAGGTTGAAAATCTCAAATTAATCCATATAAATTAAATCACTAGTCAGGGAATAACAAAAAAGAACATACAATAAAAGTCATAAAATTTTTTAGAAAAGCCACTAACTCTGAAATAACGGTATTTTTGATAACGAAACCACAAGAACAAAATGAAACCAACAAAATATAAGTTAAAGACAGGCAAAATATACCAGAGGGACATTCATACTCGTAAGTCAAAAATAAACTGACAACGCCATGGCTTAAAACGAAAAAGACCAAAAGATAAAAAAACAGTGTACAAAACACAGCATAGAAAACTTAAGACTGAGCAACACGAATCCAACCAAAAAAACAGGGGTGATCTCAAGTGCTCCAGAAGTGTAAGCACATCGTGCTCCACATGTTGCACCCGTTGTGTTGCTCATGTAAGTACAATGCCGGTGATAAGTCTAATTCGGTAGGTCACATTCGAGATTGTGATTTTCTCTAAATAACAAATACATTAAGATATAATGACTCACAAACGAGCTTCTTGTCTTGAGGATGAATATGTTGCGAGGTTAAAATCTCAAATCACTCGCTACAAGTTTAATTATTAGTCAGTGGACTAACAAAAAGTACATACAGAACATACAATAAAAGTCTTAAAAATTTAGGAAAAGGCCGTTAACTCTGAAATAATTACAAAACCACAAGAACAAAATAAAACAAAAACAAAACAATATAATACCACACCAAAGAATGCTCGCCGTTTTGAAAGCTAGCTCAAAATACTTCATCTGTTGATATGAAATTGCCATATTATAGAATGATATACTCCTTTATTGGTTTATGTTATCATTCAAAGAGATCACACTTTCATACAGCAAATTCATATGCAAAACTGATTACTTAAATCCGCGTAAATGTATTTGAACACGTTTTTTTGTCTTAAAACATTTGAACAAATTAGCAAGTGCCAGAAACTCTAAACTTGAAGAACACAAAAGGACAAAACAAATTTAAAATAAAATGCAGTCTGAATCAACTAGTGAATGGACTCAAATAAAATGCAGTCTGAATTAGATCAACTAGTGAATGGACTCAAATAAAATGCAGTCTGAATTAGATCAACTAGTGAATGGACTCAAATAAAATGCAGTCTGAATTATATCAACTAGTCAATGGACTCAAATAAAATGCAGTCTGAATTAGATCAACTAGTGAATGGACTCAAATAAAATGCAGTCTGAATTAGATCAACTAGTGAATGGACTCAAATAAAATGCAGTCTGAATTAGATCAACTAGTGAATGGACTCAAATAAAATGCAGTCTGAATTAGATCAACTAGTGAATGGACTCAAATAAAATGCAGTCTGAATTAGATCAACTAGTCAATGGACTCAAATAAAATGCAGTCTGAATTAGATCAACTAGTCAATGGACTCAAATAAAATGCAGTCTGAATTAGATCAACTAGTGAATGGACTCAAATAAAATGCAGTCTGAATTAGATCAACTAGTGAATGGACTCAAATAAAATGCAGTCTGAATTAGGTCAACTAGTGAATGGACTCATTTTTAGGGGACGGTTATTAACACCACTGAGGTACAGTTTTTAACATCAAATTCTAATGATTGATTTTTTATTTAATTAGAAAGCTGGATATATCAAAATACCAAACTATCAGGTACACTAGAAAAGAAAACTTTTACTGATTTGAAAATGTCTCCCATACTTAATTAAAAACATTTTGAAAAAAAAAATGTCCTAAACGTTTCAATCAGCACTCAACTATTGCCTTGTTTAAAAAAATGAATATTTATCTACAGTAATCTGTCGTTTAATTGATCTCTAATGGTGATGTTAAGTTAAAGCAATGATATCTCCCTTTCATATCATATATTCAAATTCAATATATTTTTCACAGAAGTTTCCACTGTCATTAAAAGAATCCTACTGGTTTTACATATCATTCCCAAAGCTTGGCAAATACATATTAAAGTTTTGTTTTGAAGACAGTCTACAATTAATTGTGTATAATTTAAAGCCATTTTTGACTGTAAAAGATATTTTAAAATAACATGTTTCAAAATAAAAATTCCACCAGCATTGTTAAACTGAACATTAAAACGGCTTCCTCGCACCTTTTCAATAGGATTATTGTCAATGCCTTGACTCTTTAAATAAACATTTGACATGGTTGGGGGTCTCCTGACCCATCTTTATAAAAAAGTTTTGAAACAGAATTCAATAAAATAGATATATATGTGTCTTTTTTTATTTTTATCGCCATCTCTCAGTTTAAAGTTTTCCTCCTTTTCTATTTCTTTAATACTTTTATTACAAACATCCCTGAATTAGAGGATGCACAGAGCATTTAAAACTATTGATGGTATTGTTATTGGAATTATTCATCAAAATACGGTTAGTTTTTTCCTCTGTCGCACTTCTATCAGTCATAAAATTTTTAATTTTCGACATTATATTTTAATCAGGATTAGCAGTACACACATCATTAATATTAGAAATCATTTCATCTGTTGATTTAGCATACGTTTCAGCACGACCATCAGCAAGTTCTTGCAAACCAAGCGTATATGTACTTTTTGCGTTTGACAGTTCAACAGCATAAACATGTCTTCCACTTTTAGTCGTGGCATCTCTGTGCATCGTAAGATTGTCATTTTCATTAAAAATTTCAGACATTTGTTCTTTGGACAAAATGTTCATTTCTTTGTCAAAGATAAGAGCAGAACTACAACTTGGGAGTTCACTATATTGAATATTGAACATATCAAAAATACATTTTAAAATTGGACCAATATGTTCAACTCCAACCCCATGACTTCGCATGAAATAATAAATTTGCCTTATATTACTATTATAAGGTCGCCCTTGAGAACTGTCTCTCGTTTTAAATTTCATTTTATCAAGCATTTCATTATTATTATTATTTTCATCAAATTGTTTTTCAATGTTATCATGTAAATCCTCTATCTCCATCTTTGAATCTTTAATAACTTCGGATAAGTTTTCAAATTGTTTGTTCTTGCTTTCGAGCAATTTCATATACTCCATTTCTTTCTTTTAGTCATTTTCACTAATTTGATTTTTTAATTTTCTTATTATTTGCTCTTGTCTCTTCAATTTTGTCTTAGTATTGTTTATTAAGACAGTTTTTTGACGCAATAGATCAGTCTTAAGCTGTAACAGACGGTAAACGTGATCGACTTGTCGCTGGAGAGAACATTTATCTACCTTTTTTTGTTCGGCCTGTACAACAGAAGGTCTTGGAATAGGAAAAGAGAAAAACTTTTTCCTATAGTCTTGAAACTTATTGCCATTACCATAATGTTTTTTAATCGTTTTGAATGAGCCACAGTTGTTCTGACTCTGGTATATAGGCTGCTTATATTCACATTGTTTTTATCATTTTTCGTCATTTGACATAATGTATTATGTAATTGTTTCCTATTTCCACTACAGCGATCAAAAATTTTTTTGATGAGGCCGTTGCTAATACAGGTTCCTGGATTAAACATATTGAAAGTTCATGAAAAATTACCTACATGAAGTAGGCTGCAAAGCAAAAGCAAATAATTTTAAATATTATTTTGTTTTAGACTAACTTGTTTATGTGATATATTATATGAAGAGACTTGATTGAAATACCGTAATTCATTGATTATTATTAATGGGCCAGGAGTCGGTTTCACAAAAAAAATTAACGACTAAGATTGATCGTAAGTCATGAACAATTCAGTATACTTAGATTAATCTTAGTCGTAAGTTTTTTTGTGAAACCGACTCCAGGAATTGCAAATCAAGACTTTAAAATTAAACTTGTATATAACTGTTAAAATCCAAAATTTATAAGGTAACGCATGTATGTTTGAGAACAGATATCTTGAGTATCAAACTAACTAGTCAAAATCTTCAACAAACAACTGGATCTTTCAAGACTTGATCAACAAATTAAACAGGATCTTTCATGTGTATCTGTAAGAATAAAATGCATGTGCAAACCTGATAAACCAGCATGCCCCACAGTGAAAGACAGTGTAACATTTCTTAACTGAACACACATAATGCTATATAAAATTAATATCGCATGTCTACATCATTTTAAATGTGTTAGATTCAGTTATGACTTGTTTCACTGTATGACTTTAATTGTTGTTATTTGAAATACAAAACAATTACTGGTCTTTAATTTACCTAGTACAGTGCTTATACTTTCATTATTGAGAACCTCTGCTATGCATGCCCCATTAACTTTTGGGTAACATATAAACATTATAAAATAATTAAATAATACTTTGAGACTATAATTATAAAGCATACACTGATTCATAACATCTAAGTGGAATTATCTCCCCTTAAAACAATTTCCATCATGCATATGATACTTATGTGTTTATTGTGAAAGTGATGCCACCAAAATTTTAACCTCATATGTGCTTGAAATCATTTGGTCAATGCAAAATGATATTCTCTTGTGGAAACAAAAATTAAGATGGTCTGTCGAACAGAAAGACAGAAAGGTGGACGGACGGACAGACAGACAGACACTTTAAACAGTAAAACCCTAATTTTGTTTTCTATGTTTCTTCTTAACCATCTTGAAAACATTACAATCAGAATCTGAGTCTGTGCTATTGATACCAATTGTACTTGTTTTCATAGATGGGGAGGAACGATGACATAGAAAGCCAGTTGGATAATTTGTTGCTGACTCAGCAGCTATATTTTCTGGTGAGGCACAATTTATTTTCCTTTTCGGGGTTTTTTGTTTTAAAATCCTCTCTGAATCACAAGATGAAGTTTCATTCACATCATTTGTTGCTGACAAAACTTCATCAAGATAATCCTGCTGAGAGGCAGATAGTTCAGAAGAATTTTTTCTATTGGAAGAAAAAAGGTCTACTGAACCATCTGCTATAACTGTGACGTCAGTTTTATGAGAGGATCCTGAAAATAAACTCATTGAGTTGTCATACGTGGAGTCTGAGGAGGGTTCATATGTTACAGTTTGTACTTCTGAACATGTACCTCCATGACTCCTCGATGATCACTTGAGCTTGAAACTTCATCAGCATGATCAGGTGTAAGCTGTAGGTATAAACATGGATCAGGTTCTACAATAGCAAAATATCCATGAATATACCTATGCATTATAGCCTCACGAGCATTTTGATATAGATCTAAATTTTTATTTATGGTATAAAACTCTGGGGCATGCAGCTTTATAATATCATGCTTATTTTCCAGAGATCTCAAAACTATAGTTCTTGATGTCATTATTTTTTTCCCTAAAACAAACACATTTATATTTGTATTGAATCTTGTTAAACAATATTTCAGTTTATGTTCATTTAGATGTTTATTTCCCCCTGAATTTTTATTAAGTGACATATGATGCATTTTCTGGTATTTTTTATTTCTGATTTGAACAAATGTTATTTAGTCTTTCAATTTAACATACATTTTCAACTTTTAATATGACTTTTCAAAAAGATTACAAAAAATTACAAGCGTTATACTACCTTAATATTTCAAGCGCTATCTTACCTTATTATTTCAATTAATCTGGTCACCAAAAGTATTATTAAGTCGTTGTATACAGTTGTAAATAGCAGTACAATATATATCTACAAGAAAAATTTTTTATACTTGTCAAGCTAAATCACAAACCGTTAAAACGGTAGACACAAATTTGAAATGAATCGATTCAACACCAATATATTGCTCCTGGCCATTTTTGATAGTCAAAATTAAATCCATCAATTTGATCAACTAGATGGAGCCTTCTAGGATATGTGTATGTCGACTGCGCTAAGTATCAGTAAACAAGAAGTAGATGAGTGACGGCAATGAAAACAGTATACACGCTATAGCATCATGGTTGACTTACATACCAAAAATTAGATGAATATCTCAAGCCGTTTAGTAAAAAAACTCTTGATTAATGTTTGTTGTGGAATGTTCACCCCCCCCCCCCCCCTTTCCCCCCTTTTTTTAAAATTTTTTTTACAACTTATACAACTGAATTGCAGAATCACCCTGGTCATTAATATAGCTGTATATGTTAATGCAATGTTCAATTGAACATACACATTAATATTCTTGACAAGTATTTCATCATACTTTTATTTTATTGAAAAGGACTATACAAAGGTAGCCATGAAAAATTGAAATTTGACCACTTCAATTTTAAACTCAACTTTTGGCCAGATATAGCAGGCTAAAATTGTACAAAAGTAGAGCAGTATATGTGTTGTGCTGTAAACGAACTAGTTTTGGGCAAATGGGGCTAAATTTGACCTTCTTCTTATAAGAAATCTTATATTGATAACAAAACCAAACACAGACTACACGGAGTGACAAAGTTGTGAAGCCAGTTTCAACACATAATATTGCAATTTCAACCATTCTGCATACATAGAGATATAGCTAATACCATCACCTTTTTAGTCCAGTGGGAATTTAACCTCTATTTTATTGTTTTTACATGAAAAATAGCAGAAACAAAAGTTGATTGGAGTTACAGACAGGTTTTGACTACCGGAAGTGAAGAAATTTTATTCAAGCAGAGTTATCTACCCTTTTTTCACCTGACGGTAGTTAATATAGCTAAATGATCGGGGATGACGATGGTTCTGACAAATATTGATGTGTGTTTGCGCTCATTTAACGAAAGAATTTTAATTTTTGCATCCTAAAACAGGTCTTTGAAGGTAAAACGAGAAGCAGTTCGGATAACTGTATGTTCAATGACTATTTGTCCACGATAATGAGCTGAAACAACTGCATGTTGGCATCCCGATTTTTGACCTTTTATTTACAAATCATTTTATCTTACGTGCGTTTGAAACGATTGGAGCATTATATGCAACAGGTAAGCGTCTATGTGAAAACAAAAATTTCAAGGAGAAACTATTTTTGGAGCGGCATGCCGTGCAAAAATTTGCGGATACGGTAATTATTATTTTTTATTTCTCCAAAACAGGAGCGGGAAAATCCAAAGAACTATGAATCAAATTGGTGTGGCCTAACATTCTTACTAAGAGTAGGTGCCCATGATTACTACTTAGTTTGTTATAGTGTTGATGTTACCATGCATTATCGTGGGTTGCTAGTGTTTTCATTCAATTCCATTGCATTTTTCCATACGTGTAACACTATTACACAAATTTCTGTACCCGGGGACATGCAAATTAAAAAGCTCGTTTTAACTTTTCTTGGTCTTTCCCTGTCAGTCATGTTTGTTGCACTTACATAAGTTCTTGATTTGATAAAAGTTCCGGATTTTTGTCTTGATTACAGCGGGCCAATTTGCTTCTCTACCAGATATCCTGCTAACTTAATTTTGTATCAACCTGGATTGACTTATCAAGATTTCATGTCTCATGTGTATTACAGCTTTTATTGAAAAACAGTCACAGACTCGAATCTCTAGTTCTTTTCAGTTTGTGCAAGTTTGTGTACAGATTAGTGTCGTTACTGGTGAAATATGAATATTTTTATGGCCTATCACTAGTATTCAAACTCAATTCATAGAAACGTTCTTGTTTTCAAGTTCTGTTAATTGCCATTGCCAAGTTGACAACAAAACGTGTTTATCATACTATATGGAAACATAACGAATCGAAAACTAAGTAATTCATGATGAAGATTTCAAACATATATTATGTCAATCAAAGAAAACGGTTGTTTACGTAAATCCTAAATAATTACAATCTTATTAAATTGGGAAACCAAATTACTCTGAATTTAATATACATATGTAATAATTCAATAAGGTAAATTTCAACAAATGCCCACCATCTCGACAAATAAAATTAAGTCATATATTGTTATTTATCTATTTGGGATTGCACAAGGGCATGTATTTCATAGGCTGCAATTGATGTCTTAACAATAAATCTATCGGAGGTGTACTGATTGGTACTAGTATCTTGACCACAAAAACCTTAGTCTGTTTACTTGTTCGGGAAACAATTACATTGATGTTAAACAAATGACAACAATCAATGCTTACATTTTTTAATTGAGAATTGAGTATCGAACTAATTTTCAGTAGCCAGTTGTAGTCTAATCTGTACTTTGCGACTTCTTTTCTATTTGTTTTAGATTTGTGTGCAGTACCACTCTATTGAGCCAAGCCCTTTTGATTAATTACTATTTGTTCAACTGTTACATCAGTGTCTGGTTAGGTAAGGGTTGAGTGCTGAGAAACATGTTTAACACCGTCACCTTATGAATGTGCCTGTATTTAACAGGACCTTGTAGTCAAGTGGCTCCCGATATGAGTTGTACGCATTTGGAAAGCCGTGCAGACATCTGTATTCGTTTATATCCTTGTCCTCAAGTGTGCGATGGATAGTTGTCGCAGAGGAAAATATACAACATCAACTTATAAATTAAAGCTTAGGTAGATATTTACTTTTTAATTTAAAAAGTAAAGGCAAAAAACTTTGAAAATTTATTTAATGTGGTAAAAGGATTTTCCCAGAACCCGATTAAAAAATTTTTCCCTTTTGAATTTTAAAAAAATTTGATTTGGAAAAAATTTAAGTTTAAAAATTTTTCCTAAAAAAGAAAATTTTTAAAAATTTTTAAAATTAAAATTTTCTTTAATCCCCTAATTTTAAAAGTTTTTAAAGGGAAAAGAGGTTTAGTTTGGAAAAAATTTCTTTAATTTTAAAAAGAGGGGGTTTTTTTTTTGGTTTGATTAATTTTTAAATTTTGGGTGTTTTGAATTTGTTTTAAAAAAAATGGAATTGGGAATTTTCTTAAAATTTTGAAAATTTTTTTGGGTTTTTATTTAATTTTTAGGTCCTTTGACTTAATTTTTTTTTTCCTTTTAACCAAATTTATTTTTTTCAAAAAAATTTTTTTGTTTTTAAAATTGGAAAATTTAAAATTTTTAAATTTTTTCTTTGGAAATTTAGGAAATTTTGTTAAACGAAAACCAAATTTTTTTTAAAATTTTTTAAAAAATTTAAATCACCCTTTAAATTTTTTTTGAAAATTTGATTTTAATAAATTTATTTAAATAATGAGCCTTCTAAAATAAATTTTTAATAAATTAAAATTAAGAAACGTTAATTTTTAAATTTAAATTAATATTAAAATTTTGAAGTTTGAAGCGAAATTTGGACGATTATAATTAAAACCAATAAACGGAATTTTGGTACTTAATAATAAATAATGAAAATGCACAAATACGGGTTTACGATTTTTCATTGTTAATTTTAAATAAAAAATTGTTCTTTAACCAAGGGTTATCTAATTGTTTCAACTT
The DNA here is from genome assembly GCA_017311375.1 of Mytilus coruscus. NCBI lineage: Eukaryota > Metazoa > Mollusca > Bivalvia > Mytilida > Mytilidae > Mytilus > Mytilus coruscus. The sequence continues at coordinate 16,381,613 of CM029603.1, forward strand.
TAAAAATTTTATCATTTGTTTCCCAACATTAAATATTTTTTTTACGCATTTTGAACCCAATTTTTAATCCTTTTTTAAAAAATGGTTAAATTCTGGTGAAATTATTTTTAAATTATTTTTAAAATTTGAAATCCTAATTTTAAAGGAAAATTGAAAAGGGAAATAAATTTTTAATATGTAAATTTAATTGTAATAAAAACTTTATCTAAATTGAATAATTTTTACTCTGTAATACTAATCCAATTCTTATAAAAAGTTTATTAATAATAGTCTTTGATATTGATTTGAAAAAAAATTTCACCTAAATAAACTTGTAAAATTATATTTTTAAATTAAAGGTAAACCTGTAATTTTCCTGAAATTTTATAATTGGTTGTTTGTAATAAATTTAGGTTGATATTATTTTTTAATCTTTTAATAGGTTTTTGTTTTAACTTCCTAATATTTTAGAAAGGTCATAAATTTAAAATTTCCATTAAAAATTTGTTTATGATAATTATTATCGTGGTTTCAAATCTTCTTTTTTTGTAAATTTTAATTAATTTAAATACTGTTTTTTCCTTAGAAACATTTTAAACTTTAAATTTGACATTAAGTTATATTCTAAATTTTCTCTTTTTTTTAAACATGTTGAATTAGTTTTAAAAAAGTTGAATTTTTAAATTGGGCTTAATTTGATTTAGAAATTCCAGATGTTAGTAACAATTGACTTTTGTATTCTTGAAAATTTTCGCAAATTAATATTAAAACCTAAATTTAAGAAGTTCTTTCTTAAAAAATTAATCCAAAATTTAATTCGAGGGGAAGTTCATCCATATCATATCTTATATTTTAAATAATCGAAATGTCAACAAATATGGTAATTATTTTAACTCGAAATTACAAACAAAATGTAAAAACGTAAATTAATGTAGACTTTTCATTTAAACGAATTCTATTGTAACACCAATTATTCTTTTAAAGTTAATTTAGTTGATTAGTTTAAATTTCGATTCTGAAATTGTCTATTTACTATCCTGTAAATTAAATAAAGATAAATTTAATTTCGCATTTGTAAAAACTTAGTAAATTTTTGTTATTCGTTTCCAATTGAAAATTTGTTGTAATTAGTTTATTAATAGGTTAGTATTCTGAAATCCTACTTTAGCACTAAATTTCTTTATAATTAAACAAGTCTAATATGTTATGAATCAATTTATCCAAACAAACTTTTTAAGAAAAGGTATATATTAAATTAGATATATTGAAATGTTCGTAATTTAATAAGATTCAACGACTCATTGAAGTTTTTAAACATTCCAAGCATCAAAACTAAATGTAAATTACAAAAGTCATGAATTTACATTCATACTTACTGAGTTTTGATATCACAACACCTATAATTGTATTTAAGTATCAACTACTTAGACCAAGTTTATTGAAGATCCAGTTACGATCACAAATTTAAATTAAATTTCTAATGCAATTTTATTAACGGTACAATAATGTATTCAAGGTTTCCCAGTTAGTTTGTGAAAAAGTTAGCTTATTTAATTTATCAGGTTTCCACTTTTGGAAACCTAGTAATTTATTTTTTCACAATAAAAGATTAGTATTTTACATTTATCTAGGAAATTTAATGTACATTTAATAGATTTTCAAGCATAACTATAAGTTATAATAACGATTCTGTAATACCATACATTATTGATATAACCTAAGAACAACTTTATTATCTTTCATTTATCATAAAGGATTCAATTCACAATTGAATGACAAGTTTTGTGATTTGGAATGATAAGATTCTTATCATAGAAATATTTTTGAAATTATCTTTCAGATCAATGTAGATAGATATTAGTAGTCAAAGATTTACGAACATTTTGTGACCTATGTAACTGGTCAAATCATGCCTGAAAACTTATATTCAGACACTATAATGATATTAAAAGCAATACTAAGAGGTCATGTAGGAAGTATGTTCATGGTAATGATCTTGTGAAAGTTGAATCTGAATTATTGTTAGAGCTTATCCTGTGCATTAACACTGTTCAATGAATCAAAATCGAAATGACTGAATCTATATCACAAGTTCTATTCAAATGTAATGAAATTGCTAAGTCTCTAAGTTACATTTACAGATTTATCTCTTATCATTATGATTCTGTTGAAAACCATCATATTAAGAATTGACAAGTGCTTGTGATTTCGTTGACTAAATGATTTGATCATAATGTAGTTAACTAGATTTAATGGTCAAAATTAACCATAATTCTAACCATATGATTTGAACTTCTTATACAGGTTGTCATGCAAAACTTAAAGATCAATTAGGCTTATTTAATACGATAAGATTGATTTGTCACATAACTAGTTCTCTAATTAACATTATAACTTTCATAATGAATTGAACTATCATAATTAGAGTATTATGATACTTTAGTGAAATATAACACAGTATAGTAATTTACCAATTTGACAGATTTTATGCGAATCTAAAGAGTATTGGAATACTGTAAGGATTCATTTAAAACTCTAAAAGTTTTATCTAGCTATAGTTTACGAGTAAAGACTTGATGCTTTTACTATTATGAATGATTTCATCAATAACGTCGATATGAATCAATGATGACTATAGAATAAAGATTTAACCGTGAAATTGTAGTACAATTTACAGTTATAATTATCTGTTATATAACTACATATTGAGATACAACTTTGAAAGTAGCAATTTAAATAATAATATCCATTGATTTCATACAAGTTGAATCTCAACATGAATTCAAGAGTTACTTAGTATACCGATTTCGCAGTCATTAATCTCGATAGTGATTGCAATCTACGGAATCGTAAAATTACAGATAATTAGAATATGTCAATATGTTAATTGAAAATCGAATTATTAACCATTGTAGATGTATAGGTTCATCTCAAATGGTCTAAAGTTCAAGTACCGGCAAAACTTATTATTAATGCATTAGAACTTATCGAAAGATTATCAGGTTCGTCTAAATCAAACTAGTTTCAACTGACGATCATAATTTACAAGCTTGAGCATGCAATCATAGAGTTATCAGACAAGGTAATAATCATAGAATAATTATGAAAATTAGAGTTTAATCTTAAAATGAAACGATCTAAGAATGTATATATAACAATTAAAGACCATTAAGGTCTGATAGATATAGACCTAAATTATAGAAGCAAAGATATAGTAAATTGTATCTGAGCTATTGGATTCAGACTTACACTATTAATGAAAAATGAGGTCAATGAAATGAATGGAACCTCATGATTACAGAAATATGAATGCTGCATAATATTGATAAAAATTTGAAGGTTTGGTCATGGATTAGCATTTAGATTAAATCAATTATGAAATGTTCATAACATAAACACAAATTATAGCGAGTCAAAGATAAACAATATTTACACGAAAAAGTGTACACGATGAATAATATCTGTACTTGTAATGGTGTAATTTTGACATAAGTCGAGACATAGGTCTTGCTATCGAAAAGTTACGGATATAATTATAACGTCAATCCAACATAGACAGTATGATAATCAGAATAAAATTCGAAACTTGGAACACATTATTAACAATGTAATATGAAACTATTTGATTAAATATTAAACTGAATAACAATACTGAAAATGGTTATTCGATACCAATATCAAAACTATTAAATTTCAGGTTAAAGTAACAATAATTGGATCATGATCGTATTAATCTCAGAATGTTAAGTTGACTAAAAACTATTTATACAAATTATGATAAAGTATTCAATACATAACGAAGGATATTCAAGATTGATAAAACAATTAAATAATCTATGTTCAAATCGACAATTGGTTAGTATACAAATATAAAATAAAATGAAACTTATAATCGGAAAAGAAAATGATGAAACTTAGGAGTTGTTTCGTCAGAGGAAAATAAATTAAGTAACATGTCATAAACCAAATTATAAACGAACAATAATTTAAAGTATCAATATGAACATAAGTAAATCAATTTTATTGGAATCTAACCATGCTATTTAAATTGTTAAAATATGTTATAATTAAAATGTTCGAATTGATCATAATTTAATATCATGAAATCATGTGAATAGTTTGAATATTAAGAAATTCCTAAAGTTTTATAGAATGGACAAGATTATAAATGCGATTCTTCTCTCAAAAATAAAATATGATACAAAACGAATTTCAAATTAACGTAAAGCATAGCAATACGATCTAAATTTATAGTAAACGATGCGAAATTAGGTACAATCTGAATATTAGCAATTTAATGATTACAAAGAATTGTAATAATCAACGACAAATTAATTACTAATAATGAAAACTTATTAAAATACAGATTCAACTAAAAAAAGTATATAAACTAATACATTATAAAACATTACTAATTTTAAATATCATAATCAAGTTATAAGTTGAAGATCGCAAAATAATAATTGCAACATAGTTAATGAATTGACATGGATTAAATTGGACTAAATACAATTATTCCAGGCAAGACTAATAGAAATCATGTTATAAATTCAACGAAATAGGTATATTTAGTAATTAAATTAGATATTGTTAATCAACGTGAAATAACTATAAACATTGTCAAATGTTGTTGATATTGACTTAATAATCAAGTATGAATAATACAAGTATAATCGCATGAAAGATTATTTAATGTATTGTTCATAAAGGTATATTTACAAATTCGAGTGGACAAATGTTGTATACTTATGTATAAGTAAATGATATATTTGTAGAAACTCAAATAAATAAATGTCATTTAATTTTAAACAAAAAATAATTTATAACGAATTATAATTACCTGGAGATTATTATCTGAAACAATGCAATTTATATACAATTTAGTAATCATGATTAATCAATGATTCAAGACTATCATTACTAAATGTAAGATCAAAAATGTATTAATCACAAAGTTTATACAAGTTTGGACATATGTAAATAGAATCACTGACACATTCAAGTCTTAAAAGTTTAAATTTCAAATGTTATGATATGATATGTCAAGCTGAAGTTTTGCGACTAGATTTATTATATGATGTTTTTAGCAGTAATATTAGTATAATTTTATAAACTTGGTCTTGTCAATAGATTTATGCTCGATAGGAAAATTGAATATAAATAACGTCCATTTCAAGCCTTATACCGATGTATGTATGTACAACCTGGTTAAATATATCTGTGTTATAATAATGTATATTCAGATAGGTTTGAATTATTATTATCTAGAATGTACTACATACGCATTAATGTTTCTGATTAGATCTAGCACATGATTTATGTACAGTAACTTTATAGCTTTATTCAGTAAAGTTATTCATGTCAAATACTCTTTAGCTACCCAGACTTTGGCTATACATTGGTCTTTGATATATCTTATTTAAAATTTATTTAATTGACTGAGAAAACTTATAAATTTTCAATGCCATACTCAAGAACAATTGTACCTTTTCTATGCACTGTCATGTCCTTACTATGAACTATATAAAATTTAACTCACAGCATAGACTATTGCAGCTTTCCTATTATTTGGATCTTTTTAATCTTAAGATCTAAATTCAATATATTAATCAATGATGTTTTCATATTACTCGAAGTTATTCGTCGCATATGTGGCTATAATTGCATTGGTATCTAGGTTTATAGTTTCTAATGAGTCATCCTTGTTGAGATATTGATTCATTACACTGGATATGATCAAGATTAATTGGGATATTGTATTAATACTAAATATTACACGTAAATTATCCTAGCTATAAGCTAATTTTAACAGAATGCATCACTTTCATGACCATTTCAATTTTATTAAGCTGCCATTATAACCTATCTAAATAGATTTTGCTAGCTATTGCAATTTGGCCTATTCGATCTTATACTTGTCAATTATAATCAGTTTGATTTATTCCAAAGTACCTAATCACTAAATTCATGATTCAAGATTTCCAATATCGATGATTATACATTTCAATTTTCATTGAAATCCTATACTTTAACTTCATTATGTTTAATTACTACCTAGAAAGTTATGTAATCTCTAATTGTACGATGTATTAAATCATCTTTGGATTTTAATTTAGATTTTAAATGTTCACTATGATCTGATTTCGTCTAATTTTTCGTTATTATACTTAGAACTATTATAATGCGATCTTTATGTAAATGCATGTCTATGTAAATGGATCTTATTTTATCAAGTTTACTTATCTAGCGTCATATTATTACTACTTTACGTAATGTCTACTTACAGTTATTGACTTATATAATTTCTTCTCTAGATAACTCATCATAATATTTTATCTGTAAAAATCATTTATTCTCCTGATGTTAACTAATCTATCATTTTGAATCTTATTTCAATAGGTGTTATTTATGTATCATTGTGTTTGTTATTTAATCATCATCTTTACTTTAGTTAACTATTGGATTTCTTACTAGATTGTAAATTTCTATTTTATAATTGTTCTTAATTATACATCAGTATCTAATTATTTAGTATTTCAACTGATTTACTTAGTAATCACATAATGTTATTTATGTTATATGTGTTACTATTTATATGAGTCTTTTATGATTAATGATTTTATAGATGTTACTCACTAACATTTTTAGTTTATACCAGTTTAAATTAGTTCGTATGTTCATGTAAAGATTTAATTCTATGTTACTGTTGTGTCTCTGTAAGCATTTCATTTGACTGTGTATAGTTAATGTTCAGTGATATTTTATGTTTAGCTTATATGTTTATTTATTGCATTTTGTTTAATTTCTGTATAACTGTTATAACCTAGTTGACTTTTGTATTTACTTGTGATGACAATTTGTACTTGTTATGTGTATTTACTGTCTAGTTTAATAGTCTTATCCATTATTGATTTCTTAGTTTATATTGAATTTATACTTGTTTGTACTAAGAATAGTACTTTACTAATTTCAATGATAAATTCGTCTGCAATAAGCAAATTCTTAGTATAAATTATTCATGGTCTTTGAATTGTATCTATATATGGAAAATACTTTTATCATAATTAAGTGTTATTAATTAGTAATGTATTTCATTAGTCATTCTTGATTAATACTTGCTTGATTAGCATATGATTTTATACAATTTGACAAGATTGTTATTGATCAATTAGACATTAAATGTTGCATTACGACTTCTATCTGATTAGTCGTAGTTCATAATATGTCAAAACATTTGTTTACGAATATATTTTACTATTGTTAAGTATGATTAAAATCAAATATATTCGAATACTGTTTAAAGATGATTAAACGATTAACATTTCTGTATTCTAATTGTTATAACGTACTATTCATTATTATATTATAGCATGAAGTACTAATATAAATTGAACATGATTTTTTCAGAATTAACTTATTAGTCAATAATTTTCATTAATCATATCTTGAATTATTCCAATATAGTCATAAGAATTATACTGTTTGAAGCGATTCTCATTAATGCTCTGATCTTCATTTATATAAGTCTAATAAGTTTGTAAAATTAGTAAATTCATGAATTATAATTAAAATCTATTTTTAATATACACATTAATATACTATCTGTAAAACTTAAGAATGATTTTCTAATGTTTGTATATGGTTAATACTGAGCTAAATCTATTATTGGAATATATGAGTTCATTAAAAATGAAATAGCACTTCAACAATTGAATATGGTAACAATTTATTTTATACAAAATATATGCATTAAGTCGTTTACATTCAATATAATTTGTATTTATTGCTATTCTTATATATTGTCAGTACTTAATATATGATTCGACTTTACGTATATGCATGAATTGAATTGATATTTTGATGTATGAATTAAACAAATATCTTAGATCTATATGTCTATTATAATGGATTATTGTAAAAGCATGCTATTTATTGATTTGTATAGGTCATTTATTATTGTAATAAGATTTTATATGTATCTAATTTTAATGTAAATGCTCATGTACAAAAGCTACGATCATTTGAACTCAACTTAATCAACAAATATCTATATTAGCTTAATAGTCTATTTCATATTTGACAAGTTACTCGTAAAGGTATGTTTGACTGAATTGATGTATTAATCCAATTTAAAAGTTAAGTTCATACTTGATTTATGAAAACTGTAATGTATAGCTAATTAATAGTCTGTTTATGCAATAAAACGTTATATTAGATTTACTAGACTTGAGTAGAAATGAGTAGATGACAAAGATTCTATGATTTTACAAACTAAAAGTCTTATACTGTAATGAATCAGTAACAATGAACTATGATAATATGTAGATGATATTAGAATTATCAAATGTGCAATGAGTTACAACTAGAAGTGCATGTAATCAGAATAGAAGTAACTAATTAATGAATAAATGCTAGACTTTCAAATTAAACAACGAAGTTGTGCAATATTACGATGCAAGATTGACATAAAATACTTGGTTAGTGTATTCATTACTCAGTAAACTGTAGAGTAAGGTGAATGAATTAGATTGAATATGATCAAATGTGTTGTTTCATTGATATCATTGAAATGATCTATCATTATATTTCGATAGAGTTGGATCATATATACATGTGTATGTAATCTTGATACTTGAACTTACATACAGATGTGTACATATAACTGTAGTGTTATGGTGAATACATTATTGTTCAGGTTACAAATAACTTGTCATTATCTGCTTTTCACTATAATAATGTGCTATACATTTGTATGAGTGAGGTCATCTTAAAATTATTCATGTTCTTGGTTTTCTGATATCATGTTCTTGACATTGTTATAACATGCATATGCAACGTTATCAAATTTACATTCTCAGGATTATTAGTTCATATACCATGAACTTTGACAGTAGATCATCGAGTTTGTACAGTTACTGTTAAGTTACTTGTATCACTGGATATATGCCATTGTAGAATCTGATTCTGATACGTATTCATGTAGCTATTCTAGTATTAAATTGTTAATGGATTCAATTGACAAACGGGTCATTGTACTGAATCATAATGCATTTGAAAGTATCGTAATTTAGTTCAATTTTTATGACATCACACTGGTATTATACTAATCTTGACGATAATTTGGATTTATTGTTTGATTTTTGTAGTAGTTGCAACTCATCAGCCTGTTTAACATAGTTTGTGATAATGTTGTACTTTGGTAATATGTTTGATAAATTTTTGTAGAATTGACGACACATTTTTGTTACGTACTATTTTCACTGTTTGCTTGTAGCTGATCTTTTATCTGTTTTTCTAATTATTGTCAGTGTTTGACTGACATTTTTGTAAACTTTGTCGACGTCAATCGGTTTGTATCATTGAAATTTTCATGTTCTTGCTGCAATGTTTTAAGTTACGTACAGTTCTTGGTCACTATTTCTTTTAATTTTAGGTATTTTGTAATATTTTAGTTTTGACTAGTAATCGTTCAATTCTTATGTTTATAGTTTATTAGACTTAAGTCTATATAATTTACTTGGTCGAACTTTTAGAATTACTTAATAATACTCTCCAAGACTTTATGAAATACCATAGTAAATACTAAACATGACGTTGTATACCAAGATAATACTATACGTTTGATCAGTTATCATACTTGTCTAAAATTTGATTATATCTGTCCAATATGTATAATATTTTCTGAATTTTTATTTCTATCTCATGAGGAAGCCTTATACGTACAGAGAATTTTGCTTCTTTGAATCATTAGCTGAATATTGTTGCGAAATTGAATTGAGATCCACATGAAATACCATCTTTGATCTAACATTGACAGGAATAAATTTTCAATATTGTTTGAAACTCTTATTGAAATTCACTTAAATACATACATCTTAATAATTTTCTGACTTCGCTTAAATTTAAATTAATAAGTCAAGATCGTTCATCAGCATTAACTGCAATGTTTAAATTATATGACATGTGATTATAAATTATCCTGTATAGTCATGTACATTATGGATTTAATCTCCCATAGAAGATAAATTCTCATTGTTAGAAATCATTAGTTTGTTAAAATTCGATTAATATGATTCCTCCACATGTAACGATTTACTCATGACGCATAATAATTATTAAGAAAGCATCAATTAAAGAAATTAATTCATAATGAATATTTATCGTAATCATATGAAGGAGATGTCCAAAGATCTTGAAAGTATTCAAATTCGTAATACTAATATACTCATAGTATACAGTAGAACTGTATGTATCATTGACTTCTTTATATAATAACTTGTTAACGTAATTTAGCATGTCTGGACATAACAGATAATAATTGATAGCATAATAGTCAATTTAAAAAATTTTCATAGTGTTAACTTCTAATACTAAGAAATTGTTAGAACAAGATGTAATTTAAATCATAAATATTATAGAAATAAGATTAATAATTTTTATTTTACATCAGATACATTAATAAGTCACATCTTTATTCAAATGATTCATTATAAATAAAATAATTAATTTATATAAGTCTTAATCAAGTATGTTAATAACTCATTTATATTGTCTTATAGTTGATTCTCGGTACATGTAAATAAGTAGATCTCATAATAATTTAAAGTTTAAAGCAAAGATTTATGCAATCTCTTCATCATCCAAGTTTTAATTTTATGTAAATTACATTTTTCGCTATGATCAAGAAAACATGATAACCATCAAGTTTTTCTTTTTATTTACCTGTGCACTTTATTGTGGAAACATGTGCCATCATGTATATTTCAATACATGCAATTCATTTTGAAATGAAGAATGACGCGAGATTGCTGTTAGCCAATCAAAATAACTTATAATAATGAAACAAACATCTAATGTAATTATTTTAAAATGAAATCATGTTTCTTGAGAAAGTGATTTTGACGATTTCGCTGGTACAGGCATTTTCAAACTATGCAAGGCAAAATTGGAAAGTAGGTAACACCATTCATTCATGTTATATTGCATACATATACATTCGAAAATAAAGTCATATTAAAAGAATACCAATACGATACAAAAAGTCATAACAACTTGATATTAACTATGGTTCTCATTCTCTATGCTGGTTACATATTTAAAAAATGACTCGAGCATGCTCCGAGTACAAAGGAAACTTGAAATAGATATTTTTAAATAGTCCGAGTACAATTATTGAGATTGGATGTCTGGCCGTGCAAGAAAGCTCGGGCATTACAAAGAAACGTATATGTTCATAACTGCATTTAAATGAATTTTTCAATATGTTAAAACTTATCAACGATAAAGGCTTATAAAATAATATAATGATTTTATTAATAAGTGTTTATTAACGACTATGGTAGATTATATCATGGAGATATTTTATGAAATAAAATAGGTGTGGGGTATACATCAGTGAGGCAGTAAACTAATCATAATAAAACGTTTTATTGACCTCTTTTTTAATTGGTTTCCAAATGTATCTCATATTGAACGTAGTGTGTTTGTATTGCTTGTGCTTTTAATCTCTACATAAATAAACTTCGTTTAAAGAAATTGGAATTGTGTCGGCTTTTTCTTTTCAAATAAGGAACGGATTTGTCACTCTGAAATGTGTTTAAATGTCTTGTGGTGTTTTGCCAAGGATAATAATAGATGTATTAAACGCTTAATGCCGGGCGAGGTAGTCTATAATAGCTGTCTTAAAAGAATTGCTTGATTTCCATTCTATCGTTTCTATGTATTCATTCATTCCAGGCTTTCACATGTGTAGTTTTGAGCGTTCCTGATGGAGGAAAACTAAGAAAATAAATCCTTCTGTATTTATATTGTTGACGTATACTATGGGGTTATATTCTGTTCAAATTTTGTATGTCTTGTTTGTTTATTTCATTGAAAATATCGCATGACCTAGTGGTTGTTATTTGAAACACCTATCAGTTGCTTAAATCAAATGCAAAAAAGTTTGGGCAAACTTTAATTCTCTTGTGACTTTTCAGTGAAATAATCTAACAGATGTTTAGAGGCGCTACAAACAATTGTAGAAACGACAAAATCCATGTCACGTATGGCCCCTCTTTTAAAATCTGTTCTTTCAACAAGTACGAAGAATTAAGAAGAACAGTTTGAAAATGTCAACGCAGACCTTTTAAATGTTTCTTTTTTGTTGAATCCATTTCTCCGATTTCTTACTAGGTAGAACTTGTACACTTTAATTTGCCGCAGCAAACTCAAAACATAAACTTTCGTCAAAAGAGAGGGTTTTGAAGTCAAGCAACAGTAATTCACCAATGTTCAAAACTGATAAATCGATTAAGAAGATAAACGAAGGTGACAAACAAAAACTGAGGGAATCGGATGTATCAATGGGTAAGCGTCGACGGGGTGAGCGATTCTTGCGATGCATGTATCACCCGCCATGCAAGTCCAAACTCAGTCAAAATGTCACCATCAGGTTAAGGATACACGCGTTAGAATTACAGATTAGAGGACAATTTTGGTATCAAAAGATCTAAGACTACGAAAACATATCGCTATTGAGTTCAGACAAAGCCATATCGTATCGGTCAACCAATTCGTGATGATAACTTTAAAATTTGTAGTGTCGATTTCAGTCGTCCTCCCTCATAACTCTGTTTGAGAATATGTTTTATTTTGTACGGAGCACACTCCGCTATTGAAGTCTGTATAGTGTGAACAAGCACGAGCGTAACAAATCAATAGAGATAAGTAAACGCTATACGATGGGGCAAAGGGAATGTTACTGCTGGTAAGTTGAAATCATAATTTGTCATAAATTTTGAGTTTGAAATCGCCAATCTGTGCCAATATCGAGAAAAAAAATATATGAAGCAGACTTGGTGGAATTAACTATATTTTGGAGTGTAAAAAATTCTTTGGATGTTTTAGATAAATTACGTACTTTTGATGGTCCTTTTGATTCGGTTGACAGTTTTGACTTTTCCACTCTTTATACTACACTTCCACACACTCTTATCAAACAAAAGTTTTCCTATCTAATTGAATGGTCGTTTGATAAATCTGATTGCAAATTTATTTTATTGCATCTCATATAAAACCTTTTTCTCTATAGAGAAATGTAGATATGCTAGATATACTTACTAGAGGTGTGATGACATGATTAAAGCTGTAAATTTTCTCCTCGACATTTCGACATTTATGTACGTTTCGGCAATGAAGTTTATCGACAGGTTGTAGGTATTCCCATGGTCACCAATTGTGCCCCTTTAATAGCAGGCTTGTTCGTTTATCGTTATGAATAACAGTTTATGGCTAAACTCAGTGAAGACCCGTCTAAATTCGATTTAATTGATAAATTCAACAACTCTTACCGTTATCTTGATGATATTTTTTCATTAAATAATCATCAACAATTCTCTAAATATACTGACGAAATTTACACAAAGGAACTAACTTTAAATAACTCAAACAATTACAGCAATAACTGTCCTTTTCTTGACTTAGATATTTCAGTTTTACACGAGAAACTCTACACAAACATTTACGACAAAAGGGACGATTTTCTTTCCCTATTGTCAATTTTCCTCTTTTTTTTAACGGTGATGTTCCTTTGGCACCTTCTTACGTTGATTATATATCACAAGTTGTTCGCTATGCCCGTGCCTGTAGTGACGTTTTGGATTTCAATGAACGTAATCTATGTATTACTGGTAAATTCTTAAGTCAGGGATTTCGTCACCACAAATTACCTTTACTAAATTCTTCCATAGATACAAAGATTTGGTTTACAAGTTTGGTTGTACCTGTAGAAAATTTATTCAAACGGAATAGCACATCCTAATTTTCACGGGAATGTTGATTACCGAGCCCGGAAATTTAGATACGATCCGGGTAAACTTATCAATCCTTTAGATAAACTTATTCTAAAAGGTTATCAATTCAACACTGTAATTAGATCCTTGAATATTGTTTTATTGTTATCAGTAAATTAAAACCATACTAAATATTATTGTTATACACATATGCAAATTCACGGTACTACAATCTGTCGGTACCTATATTTTGGCATTGCACAAGGTCATGTATTTCTCTGCCTGTAAATGACGTCTTTCACTACATATCCGGTCTGTGTTTTCGTTAGATGTTTTCTGATTTGTATCGATCTGATGAGTTTAGCCCTTTTCAACTGATTTTCATAGTTTGTTCCTATGTTGTACTGTTACACCACTGTCCCAGGTTAGGGGGAGGGTAGAACGCTCACAATCATGTTAAACCCGCCACATTATGTATGTGCCTGTCCCGAGTGTGTAGTTCAGTGGTTGTCGTTGGTTCATGTCTGTCATATTTGTTTTTTGTAAATTGTTTTATTATAAATTAGGCCGTTAGTATTCCCCGGTGGATAGCATCATACCGGAAATCTTACTTTCATCAATCAAAACTTATTTTTCAAGAATTAAAAGGTTAAAGGTCGTACAGTTTAGGTTTTTAAAAGATTAAATGTGTAAATTCTGGCCTAAAACAGAAGTTGTATATTTTTTAGTTTATAGTGCGTTGACTGATATTCGATGTATTATCTAGAATATATGCCTGTATGCATGTAGTCAAACCTACATATCTGGAATTGGACAACAGTTGTTATATTTCGTTGGACACTTATCTTCGTGGATACAGCCATCCACGAAAACCTAGAAAATTGGTACCAAAAACGAATAGAAGTGCTTTCACTGTAATTGCTTACATCCACTTCATTTGAACTTCGGTGGATAGTTGTCTCATTGGCAATCATACCACATCTCATTATTTTTATATTTTTTAGTTTCGATAATATCCCGAATCTCAAGTGCACTGGGATATATTTTTTTGTAATTTTAATGTTATCGAAATTACTGAACAAATGCATGCATATATATTAAACTAAGTCCTGTATAGTATGCACGTTTTTTATATATATATATAACGAATCTATAGCGTATTATCGACATATTTCTTTCAGTGATTTGTTGATCGCAAGCTAATTAGCTGGAAAGACCTTTTGCTTTTGTTCTGATTATTAGGTCTTTCCACTTTTCCGTGGAAAGACCTTAAGGATTTGTTCTGATTATTATTAAGGTCTTTCCTTTCACTATAGGAAAGACCTTGATGTATTTCTTCTGATTATTATTCTTTTTCCGCCAAACTTTAATGACATTTCTCCAAAAAAGTACGCGATATGTTGAAATGATATAGGTATCAAGTATCGGTTGACCAAAAGCTATCTTGTGGCTAGGGCACCACGCCGTAACATATAGCGGTTATCTCCCCTAACACCGAAAACCTTGTTATCAATCAAACAACATAACCATAATAAGAAGAAAAAAAACGAAGGGTGGAATTTGTTCAGGACCAGACCCTGGTTGTTCGTTACATTTGGATCGAAAAGATTCAACGACTCATTGGTAGGGTTATACCCCTTTGAAAATTAACCGATGTCACACTAAAACTCAGAAACCGTAAGTCGTAGCCACCTATGATCTTCACCAATGATCATCAATTCATGTGACCATGAAAGCCTCAAGGTCAAATTTTTACTTTGACCTCGACCTTTGACCTTACACCTTGTTATGGGATGATCACAGAGACCATCATACTTACAGAAGTCTTGAATAGTTGAAAATGTTTGGGTGCAACTTTGTTACAGTTTGACCGAAGAGATTTGACCTTGCTGTAAGGGGCATAACCTCAGTTAACGGTTTCTGAAAAGACAAAATTAGCTTTAACTATTAAACTAAAGGTCCTAAATCCATGGGGTCTTTTGCAATGACATCGGGGACCAATGACCCTGACAAATGTCACAAGGACAAAGGTCAAGGTCATGTCCCAGATAGAAAATTTTGTGCTTTTGTTGACATTTAACTAGAGGTTTTTCCCCCTCTTATATTTTAAATAAGCTGTCTGGTGATATAACTCATTAACCATATATAGAAGAGACCTAGGCTCTTTTGATTTGAGGTCCTTGTTTTATGACCTAGAAATTGATGTCAAGGTCAAATGTGAATTTTACGTTCAAGATTTTGACATTTGTAGAACTTCTTATTGGTACATGATAAGGTCATGAGGTCTTTTACATTGAGTTTCAGACATAAAACCTTGAAGAAGGTCAGTCGGAAGTGACCTTTTGTAAACCGGAAGTAGCCATTTTTGCATAAGGCTCATGTGAAAATTATTAGAACTTTATATTTTTGGAATCAGTGTGAAGTAAGGTTCAATTAAATGAAACTGGAAGTGAAATTTTGTTAACCGGAAGTACCTAATTATCTCCTTTATTTGAAGCAAATGTATTGAGAAACCATATCTTTTTAGAATCAGCGCTAATTAAGCTATTATCTGTCACAAAAATTGACATTTTAATCGGAAGTGAATATTTCTTATCAGAACATATGTAATAAGGGTGTAAAGACCTTCAATTGTTCTTTGACCATTTGGTTTTTAATTAACTTTCGAGTTTGTTGCCGAAGTTTACCGGATCGTATTATTGATAAACAATCAACACAGAGCACGTGGATCACGTAGTAAACGTGACAAATAAATGAATTGATAGAGCCATGATATTATTTTTATGTTTTCAATGTGTTCCCATGTGTTGATTAAACTTTTATAAACCGATAGAAACTTCCTCCGGAAAAGTGTACTTTTGAGGTTTAACTCTTATATCAACTACCATTTCATCGAAACTTATTACAGCATTTGGTCTTCTCCCAAACTGTAATATCAAGATTGATTTTTGAGATCACCTTTTGTATCTTCCGCTCTCTTTGACCATCCATAATTGGCATGGTATGAAGTTTTTGCAACATACGTTTTAGAATAATTAATATTATTAATAGTGAAAATGAAAACAGATATATAAATTTAAAAACCGATAACATGTAATGCCCTGGATTTATACATACTGGAAATCTCAAGGATCTGTATGACCAAAAGAAACCTCAAAAACTTATCAAAGATTCTAGGCTTATAACTTGAGTCGACGGATGTGCGTTTCGTCTACATAAAACTCAGCAGTGACGCTCAAATCAAAACAGTTGGAAGGCCAAATCAATTTCAAAGTTGAAGAGCAGTAAAATCCGAAAATTCCGACAGGTTGTACCAAATCAGGCTTAGGCAATTTATGCCTTCAGGTAGAAAATCCTAAGAATTTCGAATAGTTCAACATTTTATAAACCGCAAATTTACAGAAAATGAACATAATCAATGATTTCAACAAAAAAGTGGTGACTACCGGGCTGGAGATTCCCATTACAGTACATCTAGCTTTATACAAGTATAGTCGTCAGGTCATTAAAGACGCTCCGTCTGTCTATTGTAAAAATTGGTGTAAACGTGAAAAATCTGATAAAAAATCTCTAGACAGTTATTAGAATAAAATTATGAATACTGTTAATATTCGTATATCTCATTTTGAAAACAATTCTGAAATTAGTAATATGGTCCATGATATTCCCATTTCTAGAATAAAAAATAAACTCCAAGTACTCGCAAAGCGGTTTGTGTTCGTACCGGCAGACAAAGCAGCAAATAATGTAGTGGTGGAGTGACGCATATTCTACACGGAAGTTCTCCAAAACGAAATTATCAATCCGTCAGGGCTGTCCAATATCGCCGATGCTATACATTTTACAAGCAGAGCCGATGGCAGCCACAATTAGGGCTAATCCAAAAATCCAAGGAATTAATTTACCCCGCCCCAACACAGAAAATGAAAACAAAGAGGTTAAGATAAACATGTTTGCAGACGATACACAATTTTTTAATAAAACAGAGGAATCAATCGAGGAAACATTTAAGGTTTTAGAAATATACGAGAAAGCATCGGGAGCAAAGATAAATTATGAAAAAACTGTAGGGGTATATTTGGGCCGTTGGAAAAATAAAACACCAAAATATAAAAAAATCAGGTGGTCAAGTGAACCAATTAAAGCATTGGGAGTCATGCATGGATACAGTGTTAATATAGAAGCTATATGGTTAGAAAAAATAAAGAAAATTAATGCGTGTCTTGAGGTTTGGAAATCTCGGGACCTAACATTCAAGGGCAGGGTCTTAATTTTAAAATCATTGATTATATCTAAAATAGGGTTCGAAATCGAAATGCGAGGTATACCTGAAAAATATAAAAAAGAAATAAACAATGTCATGTGGAATTTTATATGGGAGGGAAAAGTAAATTTGATAAAAAGGGACGTGTGTTGCTTGCCAGTAGAGGAAGGGGGGATGGGTATGATCAATATAGACTCGTTCATTAAATCCAAACAAATCAAAAGTATGCAAAAGATTTTAAGATCAAAAACAGATAACTGGAACACGATAGCCAAATGGTGGTTACAGAAGTTTGATATCAAATATAATTGTGATAATTTTTTAGCAAAATGTTCGGATTTACGTGGATTACAAATGGAAAATTTTCCAAAATACTATCTTGATTTAATTAAAACGTGGTCTAAATTTTTAAGTATACAAAGTCCAACCAATAAAAACGATATCCTAAACCAACAATTATTTGGAAACATAAACATTCAATACAACAAAAAACCTATTTTCTTCGCTAACTTCGGAAAAAGTGGAATTCATACCATAAAAGATATTTGGGATGAAAAAACGAAAAATATCAAAAGCGACAACTTTATATACAATATCCTTAAAGATAAAAGAAACTGGATTTCGGAATGGACAAGACTGAAATTAGCTCTTCCAAAATCGTTCAAGGACAGACTAAAAAACGTCCACGTTCATCCCGAACCACAAAAAAAGGGTTATTATATTAAAAATACTTTTGAATTTTACAATAAACGGAACAAAGTAGTAATCCCAAGTGAAATATCTTTGAAATTAATCCAATATTCGTTAAATTTAGATATAGTTCCAAACTGTCAAATAAAATGGAATAATCAGTATAATTCGGAATTACCTTGGAAAAAGATATGGCTAAATTTAAATGAAAGTATGTCCTCTAGGAAAGCAAATCAAATTAGCTGGAAAATTGTTCATAACATTATCTATACGGAGCAAAAACTATTTAGAATAGGCAAATCAAATAATGGTAAATGCCATTTTTGTAAAACAGAAAACGAAACCCTCACACATCTTTTTTACAGCTGTAACATTATAATGGTTGTTTGGGAACATATTTTGATGCGCTTAAAAGTATATTGTACTGAATAACACAGAGTATATTCCAATGAGAGAAGAACTTATCATACTAGGAATGTACAAATACAACAAAAAGTATAATGTCATAACCAATACGATTATGAATACAGTTAAATGGATTATTTGGAAACGTAGGAATATAATCAAATATCAGTCTAAAAGTTTTAATTCCAGTCAAATGATATTATATGCAAAACGGGAACTGGGCAGTTTAATTGAATCTATGGATATATCATTATCTTTGAAAAAAGAAAATTTTGCAGCTGAAATAAAACTTATAGTAAATCTTATACATTAATAAATGACTTATCAATTTTGTACTTACTTTCTTTTCCGTTATAGAACATTGTACATCCAACAACAGAAATATATAATACACACGAATTTACAATGTCGAGCATGTGACCTATAAAATCACTGACCGACACATTACAATGTAATCCAGGTGTTAAAAGTACAATTTTTAAATGTCATTTATAAGTAAAGGTAATCATTGGTGTAGATTGTAGTGTGTCTTTTGATGTATTTTATCTAACGTAGAATGTTATAAACCCTTTGTACGCAAACTCTGTCTGTGTAATGAATATGAATGTATAACTTATGGGCAAAAAATAGATTTTTTTTTATAATCGAGTCCACCGTTTATCCCTGGACGATGGATTATTGTAAACACAGGGCCCCTTGTGTATACTTCCCTGGGTTATACAAGGTGAATTATATTCAGGTGATTTTCAATAAATGTATTTCAAGTCTAAAAAAAAAAAAAAAAAAAACGAAATTATAAATTCTTCTACATTCAGGTCCGTACGCTCCACAGAGAGCCTAATTGTAAACAAGCATATCACTGCCACTACCCAGCTTAAAGCCTCTTCCGAACATTTGAAAGTGCCTTGTATCTCCCTCATGCTAAGCTCTGATTCCTTGCCCAGCTTTGGCTATACTTTTTGGTCCTTTCTGGTTTACAGCTCTTCATATTTTTAATAAGCTTTGGATTTTCAAATATTTTGGCCTCGAGCATCACTGAAGAGACATTGATTGTCGAAATGCGCATCTGGTGCAGAAAAATTGGTACCGTTTATGTTATTACTACCACTGGGTCGATGCCTCTGCTGGTGGACTGATAGTCTCCGAGGGTATCACCAGCCCAGTAGCCAGTACTTTGGTACTGGCATGAAAATACGGATTTTGTGTTATTAAAATTTGCTGTTACAAAATTTTGGAAATTATTTAAAGTTAAGGAATGTATCTCCCTCATGCAAAGCTCTGATTCCTTGCCCAGCTTTGGCTATACTTTTTGGTCCTTTCTGGTTTATAGCTCTTCATATTTTAATAAGCTTTGGATTTTCAAATATTTTGGCCTCGAGCATCACTGAAGAGACATTGATTGTCGAAATGCGCATCTGGTGCAGAAAAATTGGTACCGTTTATGTTATTACCCCAAAGAACTTACTTTAACTAAATCTAACATAAACAGCAGTTGTTGTCCTTTTCTAGATTTGGACATTTCAATCTCTAAAGGAAAACTCCATACTAAAATTAACAACAAAAGAGACGACTTTTCATTCCCTATTGTTAATTTTCCTTTTTTATACGGCTATATTCCTTTGGCTCCATCATACGGTGTTTATATATCCCAACTCGTTCGTTGTGTGTAGTGATGTCATAGATTTTAAATGCATCACTGGTTATTAAGTCAGGGATTTCGTTACCATAAATTACGTAAAACTTTTACTAAATTCTTTCATAGATACAAAGATTTGATTAGTAAATTTGGCTGTACCTGTAGAAAACTGATTAAAAACGGTATTTCACATCCTAATTTTTTTACCATTATATTGTACTTAAAGCGCGGCACTCATCGAACCTTTAAACAAACTTATTAGTAAAGGTTATCTTACCAATGTTGTAATTAGATCTTTGAATATAGTTTACATTGGCACTAATATCGATTTTGTCATCAGCAAACTAAAACATAACTAAATTTGTATTCTTTTCAAACGGGATGTATAAAGACACACCCACGTTCATTTTGATCTATAAAGAGGTTAACCCCTAACTATCCTACTGCCTGTCGATACATTTATTTTTGGCATTGCACAAGTCATGTCTTCTTTGACTGTCCATGACGTTAAAATACTAAATCCCTAGGATGTGTTTTAGTTGATTTTAGACTCTAATGCATGATTTTTTATTATTAATTGTTTTTGGCTTTCAACTAGCTGTCAGTAACTGCGAGTACTCTCAAATCGTACTTTCTTGTTTATTTGACCTGGTGATGCTAATTGTAATGCTTTTTTGTTATTTAATGTTTACTTTTTCAGGGTTATATCTGGTCTATATACCAGCTTTGATAAGTGTTTGGTATTACTATAAATTTTCTCTTCTTCGTATTATAACCATCAAAATTATTTTATTTTGTAAAAATATTTCAATTCTCCATTTGAACTGTACACGTATACCTAACAACAAAATTATTTTCATTTACCTGTGTTTATAGTATTGCAAATGGCTGATATTTTTGTTCAAGCATATTGTTTTTCTTAAATTGTTTAACATTTCACAGCGGTATAACATGTTACTTTAATTATTCTTCCCTCAGTTTATTTATTTTGTATTTACATTGTATCATAGATCAAATTTATTTGTTCAGTGTATGTTCACTGGTGTTAATATGTCTTTTGATTGAGTTCAGCCATTTCAATTGATATTTTATAGTGTGTCTTTCTATGTTGTGATGTTACACTATTGTTTTAGATAAGGATGAAGGTTTAGTACCATTAAAACGTTTAAACCCGCTGCAATTGTTTGCACCAGTCCTAAGTCAGGAATCTGATGTTCAGTAGTTGTCGTTTGTTGATGTGGTACATAAGTGTTTCTCGTTTCTCGTTTTTTATATAGATTAGACCGTTGGTTTTCCTGTTTGAATGGTTTTACATTAGTCATTTTTGGGGCCCTTTATAGCTTGCTGTTCGGTGTGAGCCAAGGCTCCGTGTTGAAGACCGTACTTTGACCTATAATGGTTTACTTTTATAAATTTTGACTTTGATGGAGAGTTGTCTCGTTGGCACTCATACCACATCTTCTTATTTCTATAGGTTATATGCATCAATTAACTAAATACATTCTAATCTGAACAGAATAGTACTTTTTGCAATTAAAAAAAAAAGCAGTTACCTCATATCAAGACAATCTCATAGAAGATACATCTCTTGAATATTGTATTACACAGAGATATATATACGCAATTTGCAGGTGCTTCTGGGAGGTTGCTACAGTAATGCATACCATGGGGAAAACGCGTCACTTCTTCAATCATAAATTAAGGAGGCTCGAGGGTACAAAAATTTCAGCGAAATTTTAAACATGTTTTTTTTCTTTTTCATTACAAATTATATTAATTACACCATTCGTTGTTACTTTATGATATGTTAAAACATCAACCAAAAAAATCGATTCGTTTTGGCCCCAGATGACTTTTAAAATGTTTATATCATTGAAAAAGCTCCAAATTATCTCCCTTTGGTGCAAAAATGCCATTTTTTTGCATTAAAATTGAAATATCTTTTTTAACTCATTGGTAACCTATATTTTTTATTATTTTTTTTTCAAATAAGCTGTATTTAAACTAAACAATTGTAAAATTTAAGCGATTTCTGTAATTTAATTCTTTTTTCATTTCGATATTACCTCTATTTCTCCTATTAGTTCAACAGAAAAAAGTTACCTTAACAAAAATGCATGCTTCTTTCGAAGGCAGATTGTGAGCTTATATGAACGGTGACCCCATATTTTTATTTTATTTTTCTATTAAGTATATGATAAAGTTCATTTATAAAAAAATAGCGAAATCCTATATTTAAAAAAAAAATGGATTTATACCCTGGAGCCCTCTTAAGTATTGAACTTGTTCTAACTGTCGATTTATATATGTTCGTTAATACGTGAAGTAAATCTACTTGTAGTTGGAATCTATATTTTGAGTTAACTAGCATGGAAAGGATCAACAAAGACTTCAAACGTAATACTCGAAGGTACAACATTCATATAACTGACTAAAATGAAGCAAATTTTGTCGTTTTTGTACTAGCTTGGCTCATATAATTGCTAGATTGTATAGATTCGAACACTACTGATGAGTCGTATGTAGATGAAAATTAAATTATGCTCGCCTTGCGTACCAAAGTATAAGTCTTGTATCTTTGATGCGTTTTTATAACAGCGAGAAATATTATGTATAAAAAGGATGCATTCAAATATGTCTGATTTGTATTGTTTTCTTATTTAAAAGCACTGTTTTTTATTTATTTTTTTTTAACTTTTTAATAGGTAAATGGCTTATGTATCGACAATGAACTCTTTGTGAACTATGAATCAAACAAAACCGTTTCGCTTATATCCTCTGTTTCTTTGAAATGGAGCGTGGTACAGCAATTAGCCCTGATTATGTCATGGTCCATTCATGCAGAAGTAAAAGCAGTTAGTATTAGATATTACAAAACTGGTGGAGTCGACGGAGTGGGAAAAAACAACTACAGTTCGCATGTTATCAACCTAATTTACATTACTGCTCGAATTCAGAAAAAATTAACTGCAAAAGCTATGCTAGATTTTGAAACTAAATACAAGAATGCTGTTTGGTCAATAAAACTTAATGATTCACACGGACTTGCGGAGTTAAATACAGTAGATGATACTAGTTTTCAAACTCGTTTACAACCTGAAGAGGTATTGAACAAACGGGAAATCGAGACAAAGACAGAAAACTTGAATATTGATATAAAAGGCAACTTCAATGCAAAATTATGTGACAAAACTATTATTGTATGTGATATTAACGATGGAAATAGAGATCAAGAACTAATTGTCAAAGAGATAACATGCATTGACTTCACTCAAAGATCACCAACAACTCCTAACGCGATGGATGTCAGCATGAAGGTAATGACATATACTGGTATGGGGATTTCTGTTATTGCCTTAACTGTTTCAGTTATTATTCATAGAAGGTTGGGAATGCACATAAGTATCCCTGGTTCAAATGTAGAAAATCTGTCGGTTGCCTTGTTATTTTCAGACATATCATTCTTGATAGGAGTAGGTGCTAATGATTATTACTTGGTGTGTTATGGTGTAGGTATCATCCTGCATTATCTTTGGTTGCTTGTGTTTTCATTCAAATCAATTGCATTAATCCACATGTGTTACACTATAACACAAATGTCTACAAGCAATTCATATGCACACGGGGAGACGCAAAACAAAAAACGCTTATTCACATTTCTTGGTCTTTTCCTACCGGTCATGATTGTCGCACCAGCATTTGTAATTGATATGGGTGAGGTTCCAGGCTTTAACCTTGATTACAGTGGGTCTATTTGCTTTCCTACCGGATATCCTGCTAACTTGATCTTTGTATCCATTCCGATAGGCTTATCAGTTATTATTAATATTACATGTCTCATTTGTATTGCAGGGTTCATTGCAAAACAATCATTTGAACTGCAACATGTAAGAAAATCTAATTCTTTTCAGCACATTCAAGTGTTTGCTAGAATTAGCGTCGTAACTGGTATGTTATGGACAACTGGACTTATAGGGGCCATTGTTCAAACTGAATTCATGGAATACGTATTTGTAGTATGTTGTAGTATTCAAGGTCTGTTAATAGGCATTGCAAATTTGACAACAAAACGTGTTTACCGTGCTTTGTGGAAATATAAATGAACATTATGAAGGTTTCAAAATTTTATTTTGACAATCAAACAGGTCAATGTATTAGTCGTAATTTGTCTGAAATAACTTTTGTGTCTTTTTTGTTTTGTATTTTTTTGTGCTTAGTGCCAATCTGACCAGTCGAGCCCTTTTTAACACTTTTTTACTGTTTGTTCTAATGCTGTATTGTTACACAGTTGTGAAATTTTGTCAAATGTTTGACCCGACACATTCTTTGTGTACTAGTATCTTCACAAGCAATGTGCTTGTAGTCCACTGATTCTCTTTGATTGCTGTCTGTGGTTTCTGAATTGAATTCTGTCGATGGTTTTCTCTTTGGATTGTAAACATTTTCGTATCCCTTTGTTTGTATAGCTTACATTACGGACGTTGTCGGTCACATATCTTAACTTTTAGTGTTTGGGTAACTAGTTGTCTCACGGGAAGTCTTACATGTCTCCTTATATTTATTTAAGAGCTTTGGTAGATGTAAATAAAAAAAAATAATTTTCTTGCGTCCGAAACGTTTTTCTAGATTTACCTTCATCACTAACACTCCAATCCAAACATTTGAAATCCCAGGATGTATAAATACGTAGAAACAATAGGAGTTATATGTCCAAGGATGTATAAATACGTTTCTCTAATTTTTCGTGAATTTATCCCTTTCTGCACCCATTGTATAAAAAAAATTTAATCAACGTGTGGTTCGTTTGATCTCAGTTCATCATTGGTTAAAATCCGATTATGACGTCGAATTTTCTTACTTTCCTCTGAATTTCCTATTGTGACGGCATGAAAAAAGGCGACCATGCCTGATGACGTCACATAGAAAGAACACATCTTTTTGCCGATCATTCGAAAAGAAGGAATAAGTTTACCTGCGTATTGTTTGAAAATCATTAGAGAAACAGATTCCACCACCAAATCTCGTGTAATACGATATTTATCCACTCTCGACAGTTAAATTTTAAATATTTAAAACGCTCGGCGAGCCTCGCGTTTTAAATTTGAAAATTTAACTGTCTCGAGTGGATAAATATCGTATCACACTCGATGCAGTGGTAGAATCTATATAGAAACACTAGGAGTTATATGACCATAATGAGCCTTAAAAGAATATCCAAATTCATCTTAGGGTAATATACATTATGCATTACTATGGAAGATAGAAGTCGCCAAAGATGAAATCATAATGTGTTTATATACACCATAAAGTTCGGATTAAATAATGTGTTTGCTGTTTGTTGGTCCTCAACAATGAAAAGAATTATAGGGAAAAGCAGTCAACCTATCTCTAAATTTCAAAAAAGCAAATAAGGTTATGCATATGTTGTTTATTGCTAATCACAGAAAGGGGTCCGTTCTCAAAAACGTGACCAGAGTGTTATTGGTCAAAATGATTCTTGGTGAATACGTAAAGTAAAGAGATCCATATTAACCTTTGACCAACAGTAAGGCGCCTAACAGTATCTTATCAATTGTTACTTCTTTTATCTCAATTATTATAACTTTGCTTTAACGTCTATATGTTAGCACTGTCTGGACCATGACAAATAATTAAGATTTCAGGCATTAATAACAATTTTTAATTTAAAAAAAAACACACTGTTTTGCAATACAACTCTTCAACGATCGCTCTAGGTGTGCAGTGTAATTTGGTTTAACAATCCTCAAAAAAGGATTTATATATTTAGGAAAATCATTATATCTAAAAAAAAAAATAATAGCTCCAGACATTAAGCAATACAGCACACATCTTTTTATTGAAATGATAAATATAATATGATATAATCCCTCTATATTTTAAAAGCTAGGGGAATTTAATTAAACGAAAAGTTTATATTAATTTATAAAACATCTGAGATCACCCCCGGGTTTTGATGTAGTACGTGCTGCTCGGTCTCAAGTTGTCTATGTAGTGTAGGATGTTGATTTTAGTCGTCTGCGGTTGCTGATGTCAGTGTAAAATTCTTATGTTGATAACCTTAAACTAAGTCAATTTATTAGTTTAATACGCAAAAATCAAACAATCAAACTTTTTCCCCGTATCCAATTTTTGGGATTTTTTTTTTTTTTTTTTGTTATGACGAAGCTTCTGTCCATGTTTTGTAACATTCAAAGAAGGTTCGATAATCATTGATGTCTCAAAAAGACTGTTTATTAATATTAACTGCAAAAACTAAGTCCGACTATCAGTATTAGAGGAAGAAAAGAAAAAGAAAATCCAAATTTTGCTTTTGATGTTGTTTCTTTATCATAAAGTTTCATAAACTTCTTGACAAAGTTATTGGTGTATAAAAACGTTAACACCAGACTGTGTCTACTTTTTTAAAATATTTTCAAAATTAAACTCTTGATACTGTCTTGACCCTGCAAAATTTTTATCCAAATTTCGTATTTAAATTCAATAATGGTTAGGCAAAAGTTATTGATATGTCTTAAAAACAATCTATAACCACAAACTGAACCTAAAGGTTGAAGACAATGTAGATGCCGACGACCAAACATGTTGCGGTATATAAATAAACTGTTGACACAGAGATATGTCTCGCCTGTCGGCAGAAAATTCGAAAAAAGACAATCTGATGAACAGCAACATTGCTAATCAATTCAAAGTCGCTGGACCATTACCTAAGGGCCCTTTTCAAACTGATATGTACCGATAGTAATGCAACTTTATAGAAAATACCATTGATCTATCACAAGTAGTCCCTATCAAACTGACTTAAGCAGAAAACTTAACAATTGTTGACGCATTGTTCGCCGGAAAAGCAACGCATGTCTCACTTTCCGCAACTTTCGTCGCAGGCGAGATAAAAACAGTCAGTAAATTAAGTTGTATAAATAGTACATTAAAAAAACCTATATGAACTAGACTAATTGTACAGTACGTAACACCTTAACGCATATACATTTAAATTCAAACAACTGAAGGTAAATGTTACTGCATTATTTGTTTGTTTTAAAAAAAAATGCGAGTCCGCAATTAATATGCTTGATATGTAGTATTATTTTATCAAATAATTGGAATAAAATTCGATGCTCAAAAATCAATACTAAGGGGACCAGGGAAAAGAAATACCGAAAACATTTGTGACTCAAAATTGATTTCAGGTACTAAAAAGTCTTCAACGATAAGAACACTTCACCGTCCAGGTCATGAGGTGGAACTCCATTTTTTTGTAAAATCAAAAAAAAAAAAATAAAACTTCGAATAATCAAATATATTTTTTAAGTAACATTGGCTTCTTAAGTCTTCATTCTTAGACTATTGGTCCCAAGAATACTTCGATTTGATTTGATACGGCATAATTTGTATTTTTTTTTTAGATATTTAGACTTCGATTCTAACATACTTTCGAGGTCAACAGTTGTGTATTGAGTTGTGTAATAAGTGTTTACCAGTATAACATGCTATTGATGTATGACCAAAAAACATTTTTTATGGAAATATATATGTACATGTGTTAAATGGCTAATAACATAACTTTACTGCAACTAGATCAGAGCTGTCACAGTAAATCACGTAAACTAAGTCAAACGTTTTTCAGTTTGGTGAAGTAATTTTGACATGAAAAAACTGAAAACAACACGTTATAAATTTTATGCGTCCGAAGCGCTTTTCTGGGTTTACCTTCATCAGGAACGCTCAAAGCCGAATATTGAAAGTCAAGGATTTACAAGAACCGAAACAGTTGAAGAGCTATATTACCAAAAAGGACCTAAACAAAATTAGCCAATTCCATCTAAGGTCAACTTTGCCTGAGGGAGTTGAAACCTTAGTTTCTAATAATTTCGAAATTTATTAACGGACAATTTTAGAAAGGTTTGTTATAAAGTAAAGGAGCTTGAAATTAAAAGAGGGGCGAAGATACCAAAAACTCTTGACTTTTTCTTCAGTGGTAGCCTTTTGAGTAGTAGGGTTCAACCTTCTGGATTGCATTTTTGGGGTCAAATGAATTTTCGGGGATTTGTACTATTTTTGAATAATTCAGATTATTAGTCAATTCAACTTGTTTCTTTAGCTTACATTACTCGTACATATACAATAACTTGGTTTTAAGCTTACATTACTCGTACATATACAATAGTGTACACTTACTGACTATATTTTCCAGGTACTTGTAACTTTGCTTATGCTTGAGTGAAAATACTTTTAAAAAAGTTTTGTTTGCCATGTATGCATTCTTTATTTATAATGTGTGTTTGTTTGTTCTTTAACCTTTGTCAACTTTTATTTATGTGAATAAAGAATTAAATAACAATAATTTTCTCAAGTTTCTCAATATATCAATGATATGAATAAAATAGTCAAGAAGTGTTTAAAGAACAACAGTTTATGTTCATTATTTGCTTTACACATTAATCAAAAAAGGTTAATAATATGTTCAACACTAACAGTGCGACCAGATATAATCGAATCGTCAATGTCCTGAAAAAAAGCAGTTTTGATCTAAAAAAAAAAAAAATAGACAGGGTTCTACAGAAACCTATGTCTCGCATGCTGCTATCAGAGGTCAGAGTAAAAATGTGTTATTTACTACCAAAAAAAAAACCAACGTCCATTGGTCAAATGAAGTGGATGTAAGCAATTATAGGCAACCATACGGCCTTCAATCAAAGAGCTGAAAGCTCTGAGGAAAAATGACGCCATTGTCTCTAATATTGGGATATTTTTGATGCAAGTCTTGATTTTCACTTGTACGACTTTACCACCAGCAGAGCTATAGAAAAACAGTACATTAACGGGTGTTACACGGACACTTTTTAGATGATACACGGACACTTTTTAGTTGTTACACGGACACTTTTTATGAATGGAATCACTCGTGCATGATCAGAGAGTTCATAGGCACTTTAAATTTCAATTAGATTCGAACTTTTTGTTTCACCGACATATTTCCTGTCTTTTTGATTAAAATATTTACGTTAGCATCAATAACTATATTTCAAACAATTCCAGTAAATTACTATTCATATCAGTACACTAAGGGATTGACCATTTAACTTAAAAAAAGGGGGGTATGTCTTTTTTCTAAAAAATATATTGTGGTCAAGCAGACGACAAAATAATGTTCTGATTCCCGATTTTCTGTATACCGTATATAATCGTCTAATTTCGAAAAAAAAATGAAAATAGTTGGGTGATGGCGTTGAAAAAATAAATAATGTTCTTACTCAGAAAAGAAGATACCCCCTTTTGAAGCTAAATGGTCGGTCCGTAAGTGGTTTTTTTCCCCTTCAACAACGAACGAAAAACAAATATGTAACACATCAACAAACGACAACCACTGAATTACAGGCTCCTGACTTGGGACAGGCACATACATACAGAATGTGGCGGGGTTAAACATGTTAGCGGGATCCCAACCCTTCCCTTACCTGGGACAGTGGTGTAACATGACTATATTTATATACTGGTTGTTTCTTTTGTATAAAGAAATAGCTCAAGACTACCTGAAGGTGGATTATCAATACATAAATGTTTGCCAATTGAAACATAACAACCACCTTTAAAAGTTGTGTTTGGTTATTTTATGAATATGTGAATTATTGCCACGCTGTCCGCAGGCAGAGAAGAGGTAAAACTTTCCTTAAATACTTTTGGTATGATTCATTGAGCACTGCCTACTCCTTTCATAAAGTTTCTGCATCTTATAATTCTATAAAGAGAAGAAATCCAGAAAGAAATAAGTCTTTTTGACAGAAAAACTTCTGCAATTATCGCCATTGTATTCTTTATTACATCCTATATTATGTCTGCAGGGTGCACAGCGTGGATATAACCGTATTACTAATTTTCGATTCTTAAAAACTTCTTAAATCTTGATAAAGACCATTACCTTTCGAATGATTTCAAGATGATTCCGATTATTATTTTTTGATTGATTTCCAAGTTCAGCTGACAAGAAAGGTAAACATTCTTTCAAGAACTATTTTCTAGCGATAGCGATTTGTTATCATTGGTATGTAAAAAGTCCAAAACCATAACAATACGGATCTATTTATATTCTGATTTTTTTACGGATGGAAAGTCATGCACAAAAAAGCGAAAGTTCATATTAATATGAAAAATTTACCAAAGGGATAGCTCAAAATACCATTTAATAACAATAAACATATTAACCCGAATAATTCAGTCCCTCCCCGTAATCGATCTCTCCTACTTGCGATGTTACTTGTTAATGAAGTAATCGTAGATCAGCGGAATATAACGACTGAATTATTCGGGTTATAAACATATGGACAGTTTAAGAATGAAATTCTGTACAGGACATAGTTATGTAAAATACAGAACCGAGTTCGGAAGCGATAAAATGAAATCTGGTCAATGGTATAGTAAAATTGACGCTTTGACAGCGTCATTTTCCAAAAAAGAGAAAAACCCATACAATATAGTCGGCTATAAAAGGCCTCTACATGAAAAATATGAAACAATTCAATTGAGAAAACCAACAGTCTTAATTATTACAAAACAATTTACGATAAATAAATATGACAGACATGAACCAACGACCAGCACTGACCTACAGGCTCCTGACTTGGGACAGACACATAAAGAATGTGCCGGGATTAAACATGTTTGTAAGCACTCAAACCTTCCTCTAACCTGTGACAACATAAGAACAAACTATAATAAATTGCTCCGCGCGGCGCAGCTTGATACGACCGCAGAGGTCTAACCCTGAATAGTTGGGGCACGTATGGACACCACATTCAAGATTGATACAGCTCTGAATTTGGATTGTGATTAAATATTTGACATAGCATAGGTTTCTGACAGAGAATGAATGTGGTAAAAGAACTGAACAATTTAAAATTGGACATTTACCTATTATGGTCCAATATCCAAAATCTAAATACAGGGTTAATTTCAGTATATCTAAGTGCACCAAGAATTTCATTAATTTATTTATTAATGGACAATGCAAGCTTAGTTTTTGAAGGGGTTTGCTTCATCAAAAAAAAAATATATATATATATATATATATATATATGTAGAGCATTTTGAAAATTAATACAGAATAACAAACAAACCTACCACATACTTCTTCAAAAATTTACAAAAAAAAAAAAAAAATTATAAATATAATTTTCTTAATATCATTCATCATTAATACAATTTCTTTAAAAATCTATTAAAACTTACCTTTAATTATTTTTCATAATATCTAATAATCAACAGTAAATTACAAAACTATATCTATACATAATTTCTTCCTTAAATTAGAATTTGATGCTGTATCTATTTTAAACTATGTATCTACTTAAAATTTCTATTAGTTGTGCAATACAGCTCTGCATTTGGATTGTGATTAAATATATGACATAGCATAGGTTTCTGATACAGAATGAATGTAGTCTAAGAATTTAAAAAATTCGTAAGGGTTCCGTGGAACCCAGTGTCTCGCCTACTTTTGCTGTTAATCGCAGGCTCAACAAAAATGAGGAAAAAAATCAATAAAAATATTCCTTTAGATACTATCTTTTGATTGTAAGAAGCTTCTGTCAAAGTTTGGTATAAATCCAGGATAGTTTATGAATCTAATAAATGTTTTAAAAACTTTAACTGCAGACTGTATTTAATGTCAACTGGAAGAAAAACTAAGTCCATTTATAAGTAAAATACAGAAAAACAGGTACAAAATTTTAACAAAATTTCCTTCCAGATACTAGCTTTTGATCATAAACAAGCTTCTGTCCAATTAGGTACAAATCCAGGATAGTTTAAGAAAGTTATTAAAATTTTAAAAACTTTAACCACAGAGTGAATGTAATGTTTCCCGGCAGAAAAACTAAGTCCATTTACAAGTAAAATACGGAAAAACAGGAATTTTATTTTTACAAAATTTACTTCTGGATACTATCTTATGATCATAAACAAGCTTCTGTCCAAGTTTGGTAGAAATCCAGGATAGTTTAAGAAAGTTATTAAAATTTCAAAAACTTTAACCACAGAGTGAATATTTGTGGACGCCGCCGACGCCGACGGAATGTAGGATCGCTATGTCTCGCTTTTTCGACTAAAGTCGAAGGCTCGACAAAAATGAAATTGGACATTTACCTACTATGGTCCAATATCCAAAATCTAAATACATGGTTAGATTCAGCATATCAAAGAACCCCCAAGAATTCAATTTTTGATGAAATCAAACAACCTTTAATTTTGAACCCCAATTTTGGAACAACTTGAAAACTGGGCCCAAAATCAAACATCTAAATACATATTTAGATTCAGGATATCAAAGAACCCAGAGAATTCAATTATTTTTTAAATCAAACATGTTTAATTTTGGACCCTTTGGACCTTTTAAATGTGAACCAATTTGAAAACAGTCCCAAAATAAAAAATCTAGATATACTTTTATTTGCGGCATATCAAAGAACCGGTCATCCGATGAAGATGACGACATAACATTATACGTTTAAAAATAAGTTGAAAAGGATTTAACTCATCAGATCAATACAAAACAGAAAGACTGGACGTGGCAGGGTTTTTATATGTATATTTTTATTTATTTTTCATTTTATTCTGGTCACAGTTTTAGTCAAATTTCAGCTTGATTTTTATTGCTTTTAGCAAGTCTGTGGTCATGGAATTTATTTATAAAACAAAGTTTAAAGTTGGACCTCAATGTGGACTAATTTAAAAAGGGGGCCCTTAATCCTAAATCTAAATAAATGGTTAGATTCAGCATATAAACGAACCCCAAGAATTCAAGACTTTGAATTAAACCCCATTGAAATTGGTCAAGAAATAAGCAATTTATATAAAGTATTAGAAAAGTTTTGTTTTTGGCACTTTTTTCCTAAATGGATAGGGCCAAAATCAATCCCAACCCTCCTTTTGTGGTATTGAACCTTGTGGTACAATTTCATAGAGATCCATACAGGTATACTCAAGTTATTGTCTGGAAACCAAATGTCTTCGGATGAAGATGACGACATAACATTATACGTTTAAAAATAAGTTGAAAAGGATTTAACTCATCAGATCAATACAAAACAGAAAGACTGGACGTGGCAGGGTTTTTATATGTATATTTTTATTTATTTTTCATTTTATTCTGGTCACAGTTTTAGTCAAATTTCAGCTTGATTTTTATTGCTTTTAGCAAGTCTGTGGTCATGGAATTTATTTATAAAAGCTGAAAGCAGATCTTTGATTTTTATGCCCAGTTGCTTATTAGCACTACAAAATTGCAGTTCACTTTGGACAATATTGTCCATAATTTGAGCCAAATATCCTTTTGATGATTTTGATATTTTTATCATCAGGTTCATGCTGGTTGACAAATTAACTAATGCTTAAACTCTTCTTTCCCACTTTTGTGAACCAAAACTTGAGCAAGATAATTATGTTTACATCACAAATTCAAGTTGCCTTTACAGAATCGTATAAGAATCAAGTCACAGACATTTGGAACGTATGTTGAAATATTTTCATCCAGTATGGGAAGTTTAACAGCCAAACATCTTCAGTACCAGCATTTAGGGTGCTCCTTTTCTTAGGAGGAATACTGCATAAGAATTTTACTTTTTTAAAAATAGAGTAAAATCAATTATTATAGAATGAGACTGTTATAAAATCATTTTGATAGTGCATTTTAGCATTTTCTATCTCTTGTAATGATAGCCCTTGGGAGGTCATTTAGAAGGTAAAATAAATTTTTAATGTGTAGGAGACGCACACGTGTGTGGTAAAATGCATTTGTTTATGTATTATAGATGCACAATTGTGTGATAAAGTGAATTTGTTTATGTGTAATAGACTAACAACTGTGTTAACAGGTACACTATATGACTGTGATTAACTGACATTTCAATTCTGCAGGCTAGCTTATTTTACCAACAATACTGGAACATATAATTGTTATTTGAGTAGTTTCAATGTTATCAAGTCTCTCTAATGAACCTCAGCCACTTTAGCAGCATATATTATAAGTAAGTAAACATTTCAGCCCAACATGAACCACTTTGGCAACAACTTCACATTTAGAATATCCAAAGGAAATTTTCTACAACATTTCACCAAATCTGTTACAGCAATCTTTTCGTCACACTGTGAATTCATTATAATTCGTTCGATACCAATTTTCGTTGATTTCGTGAGTAAAGGTGAACGAAGAGCAAGTTTTCTATAGGCTTGTAAATAGACTTACGAAAAACCCCGAAATCAAGTATCCACAAAAAAACAATTTTTCCTCAATCCACGAAAATAAATGAATCCACAGTAGACAGAAAATTCACAATCATCCAGGTGGAAAATTTGGATGGTGACCTCACGTTTATGACTTTCAAAGGAAACCACCTAAGAATTTTCATTCCAATTTTGAGTACAATTAGTACAGGTGTTTTAAAGGAAATTAAATTGTTTTAGCTAATCACATGTAGAATGACAGTTCATCTTAAAACTAAGAGCGCACACCCATGATTTTATCATTTTATTATATTCGCCTTTCTGGTCACTGTTTGGGAAAATTATTGAGTAGAACACAAAAGTATCTCATCAATACTGTAAATTCAGAAATTATTGCGAGGTTTTAATTAATGCGAATAATGCGACTGAATAAGTATCGCAATAATAAGAACTCACATTCTGATATCTGATGCATATAAATATATGCAGATTTTCATGACATCGCAATAATAAATCTCGCATTTTAGTCCATTCTGTAAAATTGGCAAAAATAAATGCACGCAATAATTTCTGAATTTACAGTATTTGGTTTCAGCTTGTAATGGGTTTCCAAATGTTGATGAACATGTCTCAGTCATTATGGGTGAGGTTGTCCTATAGTTATAAAGGGACTGATCAAAGACCCTGTAAAAGTTTTGATTTGAATTGGCAGTAAGGTTTTACAGCAGATAGCTGAAAGTTTGCAGACAGACAGACATACAGAAGGATATAGCTCACACTTACATCTTGAGCTAGACAGGCTAAACATTTCCAATTGATAATGTTCAAACAAAAATGGCCCTTGAAAATGTATTTTATTACTGAACAAATTAGAGTGTGAACAATATCATTCATAAAGCTGATGATTGGTACAACTGTTCTGAAATTAATTTGTTATTGCTATAAAATTCTGTTAAAGTAGTATGGTACAGTGGTATTCCATGTAAAACTTGAGAATTAGCTGACCTAATCTGAAAGTATAAAAAACAAAAAACTATGATGTACTACTAGTGACACTTATTTCTTTTGCTACATTACTTTAAATAAACTATTCTATTAATAAATTAAGTTTACCAAACTGCTCTTTGAATCTTTTACAAAAATGATTTGTAAATATAAATATAAATAGATGGTGTGTACAATTATTTGGTTCATACATAAATTCTAATGAGATATTTTCACCTTTCCCTGATGGGACCCTTTTGATTTTGTTCTAATTATTAATTTTTTTTTTTTTTTTTTTTTTTACTATAAGTCAAAAGCCTAGAAATTGTTCTAACTATATCAGTCCACCTTTCAGTGGAAAGACTTTACAAGCAGTTTTTAAACACATTTATTCTAAAACCAGTTGTTGGCATGATACGGGTTATGTTCTTCTCATATATTTTATGATGGTATGATACTAAACCCCTAACGGGAGAGATTGTACGTGATTTTCATATGATGAAGACATAATCTTTCAATCAGTTTAATTGAGGTCTGGAGCTGGCATGTAAGTAACTGCTAGTAGTCCTTTGTTAATTTATGTATCTTGTCCTTTTGCTTAGTTTCTTTTGTTACCTTTTCTGACATCGGACTCCGACGTCTTTTAAACTGAGTTTTACTGTGCGTATTGCTATGTGTTTCTTTATTCTACATTGGCTAGAGGTATAGGGGGGGTTGAGATCTCACAAAACATGTTTAACCCCACCGCATTTTTGCGCCTGTCCCAAGTCAGGAGCCTCTGGCCTTTGTTAAGTCTTGTATGTTTTTTAATTTTAGTTCATTTATATGTTTTGGAGTTTAGTGTGACGTCCATTTTCACTGAACTAGTACACAATTTTATTTAGGGGCCAGCTGAGGACCACCTCCGGGTGCAGGATTTTCTCACTGCATTGAAGACCCATTGGTGGCCTTCGGCTGTTGTCTGCTCTTTGGTCGGGTTGTTGTCTCTTTGACAAATTCCCCATTTCCATTCTCAATTTTATTAATAATTTTTTTTCTGGCTCAGTTATTTTGTTTCAAAATATATTGAAAAGATATTTGGTATACGATGTCAAATAAATTAATGTGCTTTTGAAACTCGTTCATTTTCCTTGTGAGAAACACTACTTTTTTTTTTTAAACAAAATGTTTGGGTTATCCATATATAGATCTGGTACATTAGACACCGAGTTATCCTATGACATTTCAAAGGAATTATATGCCCACAAAATATATAAATTAAGAATGTATTATACATTATAAAGTGATGGAATCTTTAAAAATGAAGGGAGGCATGCAAGTTACATGAATGGTCAAACAGAATAGACCTTGTGCAAACCAGAAGCAGCTTTTTGCACTCATTTTATGAAAAGTTGAGACCACAAATGACTTTGAGTAAACCAGAAGTGGATTTGTCTCAATTCTATCATAGAAAAGAACTAGAAAAGTATATATTTTTGGAGTTGGTGTAAGAAAAACTGTTTCTGAGAGACGAAATGAATATTTTTCTCTATTCTAATATATAATATAATATCTAAATATTGAACTGCAAACAAATTTGGAATTCAATGAAATATTTGGCATATCTTTATATATAAGTTTCATTCAAACCTAAATTAATAACAAATGTGAAAACCTCAATTGTTCTCTATATTCGACTTTAATTTTCACTTGAGTTTTTTTCATTATAGAAACAAAATCTATATGCTTTCTTGTTCCCTTTCAAACAACTATCTCCTTTACATTTACCTGCCACAAAAATACTTTTATTCAATCAGTTTCAATTTTTTTTCTCCAATGTAGTACTAATAAGTACTTTAGGAAAAATTATTGAAGAGATATACCAGACCCTTAAGTATGCTAAAGAAAATACAGAAGAATATTCTTCTATAAAAAAAATTAATCACAACAATGAGTGATTTTGAAAAAAAACAATTTTGCCGTTTCTTATGCGTATTTTTTTCTGATAAGCATACCTTAACAACAACATAGTCCCCTCTCTGTATCTTTCTTGTTGAAGTATCAACACAACTTTCTGGTATATTGGTGTTGGGGACAATAACTTTAACGTTGCCATCATTTCTCCCTGCCATATCTAAAGCTGATCTTTTACTTTCCTGTCAAAAAGTTAAAAATAAGAAGATGTGGTATGATTGTCAATGAGACAACTATCCACCAGAGATCAAATGATGTAGAAGGTTATCAACTATAATAGGTCACCATACGGCCTTCAACAATGAGCAAAACACATACCTCATAGCAAGCTATAAAGGCCCTGAAATGCCAAATGTAAAACAATTCAAACAAGAAAAGTAAAGGCCTGATTTATGTAAGTTTATATTTTATATCTTTTCCTGGTCTAAATGATACATTGGACAAATTCTGTAATTTATGGTCTGTTGTAAATTGTAAATTGTGTTAAACCATCTCAATTTTTTCTTAAATTTCTTTTCACAAGTGTCACAGTCTTGGTTTATTTCTTAAACCATCAGTTATATTTGAAACAACGAGGTTCTTTTAAAGTTAAGCAAAGTCTGATACTGACCATTACAACATAAGATTACAGTTTAGACATGTTTCCCATTTATTCATGATTTGATTCATTGGTGTATTCTTTTTAATTTTCAGGCCATTTTTCTCCATTCTTTATTTTTTTTTTTGGCAATTATTCTCTATTCATTATATTTTAGCACTCCATTTTTCTACATTCTTTTCTTCCCTATTATTCTCTTTTCTTATTTTTTTGTTCTTTATTCTGTTATTTTGTCTCATACTTTATAGCGAACACCCTTAAAAAGTTTTACGACACAAACTCTCAATAGAACTGTGACACCTGACATTGGAAAATCAAGAAAAGTATTTTTTCACTTCAAAGAACATTACCCCTTCAATCAAAATTAACTGAGTGCTTCCAATTTCTTTTTCATTTAACTTCAATGCCTCTTGTCTAAATAAATCTCTCAACTGTAAGTGTCGTCTGCTCTTTACATCATCTGTTACATTATCTTTAAGTCGATGGTAGGCACTCGTCTTCTGCAGTGAAAAAATTGAAGAGCCATGCTTTGGTAACAAAATCTCAAGGACATTCATTTTTATCTGATTTATATTTCCTAAACCAAAGTGGGGATAAGCTGAAAAAGCAGTTTCTATCAAGACTAATTTGCAAAAGGTTATGCTGTGTCTTGCCTTCAACTTGTGCTGTCAGTATAAAAGTGTAATGTAGAAAATTTTTAAGTTAAGTCTGACAGTCATATACAGAAAATAAATAAAAAAAAAATTTTAATCTAATTTTGCTCAGGGACATATCTCTGGATTATGAAGAATCTTCTGTCAAACATTTAAGAAAATCCAAAGAAAGCATAACAAAGATATTGATGCTTTCAAAACATACTAACACCTGATTTTATCTGAATAACACCTGATTTTATCTGAATGTTAAAAAAAATATGTTCAATTGTCTGTAAAATAAGAAAAATGAAAAAAAAAAGTACTTGAAAAGTTTTATCTGGAAACTGTGTCTAAGATTTGATCATAAAGAAACTTCTGTCCAAATCTTCAACAGACCAAGTCCGATCAATTGCAGAAATTGTTAGGGGTGGGGTATTTGGACTTATTGCTACATGACAGTTGCATAGTGTAATAATGTCATTGTACCATATCAAGATCAAAAACATATATATGAGGTAAAAGCCATATGACAATAAGTAGACAGACATATATTCCATACCAAAAACAATCCTTCTATTCCCTGAATTTCCTTTTATCTATATACCAAAATTGACCCATCAGGCTTATTTACTGAGAAAAAGGTTTAATCCAGAAAACTAAACTAGATTTTTGAAGCATAAAATTAAAGTTAGGATAAAGTGAAAATTCCTTAGAGGCCTAAACTAAATGCTGCAAGTTAAACTATGCTTGGGTTAAAGTCTATTTATAATCTGAACATATGAAAAAAACAATTACAGTCTAAGAGATACAGTTCCAACTAAGATTTATCAGCCTTTTAAAAGTTATATTCACTTCAGGTTGCCATTAGCATGATTAGGTAATTCAACATGATTTTTATCTATTAATATTTCTTAGTAGCAGCCTATGCTAAGGCCAAAAACTAAGTCACATGATATTATTAATATTAACCTGTCTCATACTGTAAGGGAAAGAATAGACTACATGATATTTAACTTCCTTCATTAAAGAGACTGTATCTTCATGTTCCAATTCTGTTTCTTCACAAAAACCAGCAATAAAGTCACTGGAAAGATACACATCTGAAATAAAAAAAAAAAAAATATTTTTTTAGATTCACAGGACAAAGGATTGAAAAGTTGTTGTAGATTATCCCTATACCACTGGTGTTTGATAAAGGGTAGATGAAGATTTATTCAAGGAAAAATGATATGGTCATCCATACATCATAAGCAAGCAATCTACAAGATAATCCTGAAATCAAGTTTACAGGAATATAGTGTTAAAGGCTCATTCACTCCTACAAAATGGCAAATTCAAAATGGTTGTCATGAGCAAACTTTGTTAGAACATTAATTTGATAAAAGGAGTAAGTTCTGTATGGGCCATATTTGGCCCTGATTATTAAGTTCAATGATCAAGATAAAGAAGTGTTTTAAGTTAATCATAAGACATGTGAAAAGTTAAATAGAACTATTTTTGTCAAAGTTTTATTTCAAAGTGTTGATTTCTACATCCCAAATAGGTTATAAATAGAATTTTTTGTGAAATTTGACAAAATCAGCCAGATTTCAACCAAATAAAGGCCTAAGAAACATAGAGTGCAGGCGTCGACAAACTAAATATTCAAATTAGACATGTAAAATGTCCTAACAAACATTATTTTAAAAGATCTTTTTTGTCGACGTATGGGCTCTATGTTACCTGACCAAAAATCAATGGAAGTTTACCTGTTTTCATTGAATTTTCGTGGAAAATCAAAATGAGTGCTATTTGTGA
The DNA here is from genome assembly GCA_017311375.1 of Mytilus coruscus. Lineage (NCBI taxonomy): Eukaryota > Metazoa > Mollusca > Bivalvia > Mytilida > Mytilidae > Mytilus > Mytilus coruscus. Next base: position 16,422,561 of record CM029603.1, read on the forward strand.
CGTCATGAATAGAACACAAGTACATTAATTTTCAATAAAAGACATATTTCCTTCCCAGTCACTGTATTAGCTATGATTCATTGTAATATTGGTCAATAAATCCTGATTTTAAATATAAGCTAATAATAGGGGCAATACAAGTTCTGAGAACTACTGAATACATGGAATAAGACATCGAAAAGTCATTATAGCAACATATAATTTATAATGTTCATAACCTCAATAAAAGTCACCAGGAACAACATTCAAAGTTTATTTGCAACTCCTCATCCTGCTTTAACAAACAAAAAATCACTTTAATATCTGCCAGCAAGGCAAAACATTGTGAACACAACATCAATTTTATGACATTTTCTATGTCTTGGGTATAAAAAACTTTAAATGTAAGTAATCTACAACAAATTGCAATCTCTGTTCAGAAATATACATATACACCTATATCATGTATATACAAAAAGTCAACAGTCCATTAAGGAGTGTGCAAGGCAAAATAAACGTAATGAAAATGAGATGTCCCAATGTTCATTCAACTGCCTAAGAAATATCATTGACCTATAATAATAAATGGTTCCCCTTAAAGTGACCTAATCACAAACTTTATTAATTGTTGATGCCGCCATCTCCGGAAACAACCAACTTAAGTCTCAACTCAGCAACTTCTTTGAAACTTAACTCAATATGTGCAGTATGTACAGTATACAAGTATATTAACTAGAGGCTCTCAAGAGCCTGTGTCGCTCACCTGATTCTACTTTGGTTTTGGAAATCATGTAAAAATAGATTAAAATCATAACAAATACCCTAATAATGATTGAGGCCAAATTTGGTTTACTATGCGCCCAGTAATTTAATAAAAATTCCTGGTGGCCATCTTGAACAGTAAATCGGCAACAAAGTAGCAACACTTCATTAGCACCTTATAAGTAACATTTATGCCATGTTTGGTTTCATTCCGTTCAGTGCACCTCTAGAAGAAGCATTTGTATGTATTTCCCATAGGGTCTTATGTTAAACTATGTCCCCTGCTGGCAGCCATCTTGGATGATAGTTTGGCTACAAAGTTACAACACTTGGTCAGCACCTCATTAGGAACATTCATGCCATGTTTGGTTTCATTCTATTCAGTGCTTCTCTAGAAGAAAACATTTGTATGTATTTCCCATAGGGTCCTATGTTAAACTTACTCCCCCTGCTGGCAGCCATCTTGGATGACAAATCAGCTACAAAGTAACAACACTTGGTCAGAACCTACCTCAAAAGAAACATTTATACCATGTTTGGTTTCAATCCATTGAGTGGTTTTCTAGAAGAAGACATTTGTATATATTTCCCATAGGGTCCTTTGTTAAACTAAGTCCCCCTTTGGCAGCCATCTTGGTTGATGGATTTGCTACAAAGTAACAACACTTGGTCAGCACCTCATAAGGAACATTCATGCCATCTTTGGTTTTATTCCATTCAGTGGTTCTCTAAAAGAAGACATTTGTATGTATTGTCCATAGGGTCCTTATGTTAAACGAAGTCCCCGCTGGCAGCCATCTTGGATGATGGATCAGCTTCAAAGTAACAACACTTGGTTAGCACCGCATAAGGAACATTCATGCCATGTTTGGTTTCATTCCATTCAGTGGTTCTCTAGAAGAATTTCAATATGTTAAAAGTTAACGAAGACGACGGATGACGACAGACACCAAGTGATGAGAAAAGCTCACTTGGCCCTTTGGGCCAGGTGAGCTAACAAAGCTGAAAAAACTTGATCTATAAATCTTCATTCTACAATAAAATCAATGTCTGTAAGTGTTACGAAAAAATTCCACACAAGTGCAATTTAAATAAATAACTGGTGAACAATGGTGAAGGGCATGAATTCCAAACTAGAGCCAGAGGCTCTCAAGAGCCTGTGTCGCTCACCTGATTCTACTTTGGTTTTGTAAATCATGTAAAAATAGATTAAAATCATAACAGATACCCTAATAATGAGTGAGGCCAAATTTGGTTTAATATTGGTCCTGTAATTAAATAAAAAATCCTGGTGGCCATCTTGAACAGTAAATCAGCAACAAAGTAGCTTTGTTGCTGATTTACTGTTCATAAGATACATTTATGCCATGTTTAGTTTCATTCCATTCAGTGCACCTCTAGAAGAAGCATTTGTATGTATTTCCCATAGGGTCTTATGTTAAAGGAAAGTCCCCCCGCTGGTGGCCATCGTGGATGAAGGATCAGCTTCAAAGTAACAACACTTAGTCAGCACCTCATAAGGAACATTCATGCCATGTTTGGTTTCAATCCATTCAGTGGTTCTCTAAAAGAAGACATTTATATGTATTGTCCATAGGGTCCTTTGTTAAACATTGTCCCCAGCTGGGGGCCATCTTGGATGATGGATCGGCTTCAAAGTAACAACACTTGGTCAGCACTTCATAAGGAACCTTCATGCCATGTTTAGTTTCATTCCATTCAATGGTTCTCTAAAAGAAGACATTTGTATGTATTTCCCATAGGGTCTTATGTTAAACTAAGTCCCCCGCTGGCAGGCATCTTGGATTATGGATTGGCTTCAAAGTAACAACACTTGGTCAGCACCTCAAAAGGAACATTCATGCCATGTTTGGTTTCATTCCATTCAGTGGTTCTCTAACAGAAGACATTTGTATGTTTTTCCCATAGGGTCCTATGTTAAACTAAGTCCCCCGCTGGTGGCCATCTTGGATTATGGATCGGCTTCAAAGTAACAACACTTGGTCAGCACCTCATAAGGAACATTCATGCCATGTTTGGTTTCAATCCATTCAGTGGTTCTCTTAAAGAAGACATTTGTATGTATTGTCCATAGGGTCCTTTGTTAAACTAAGTCCCCCGCTGGCGGCCAGCTTGGATTATGGATTGGCTTCAAAGTAACAACAATTGGTCAGCACCTCATAAGGAACATTCATGCCATGTTTGGTTTCATTCTATTCAGTGGTTCTCTAACAGAAGACATTTGTATGTATTTCCCATAGGGTCCTATGTTAAACTAAGTCCCCTGCTGGCGGCCATCTTGGATGATGGATCGGCTTCAAAGTAACAACACTTGGTTATCACCTCATAAGGAACATTCATGCTATGTTTGGTTTCATTCCATTCAGTGGTTCTCTAGAAGAAGTTCAAAATGTAAAAAGTTAACGATGACGACGCTGGACGCCAAGTGATGATAAAAGCTCACTTGGCCCTATGGGCCAGGTGAGCTAAAAATAGGAAGAAGGCCCTGAATTCTCCAAAAATAGGTAAACATAAACACAACATAAACAATATTTGTGACTCACAACTTAAAAAATACACACCATAAATCATCTCAATATGTGCAGAAAAAAGTCTAAACAATTGTTGTATTTCAGATAAATCATTATTAATTTAAAAAAATATAATCCTTCAATGAGAAGTTATAATGTATTTTCTTAACACAGTCTGCTTTGAGGGACACAGAACACACAAGTAGTTGGAACAAGAGTGCAGAAGCTGAAATGTCTCGCCTGCTTTACTTATTTTTAGTTCATAAAACAAGCTTGTTTCCCTAAATTTACTTGTAAATGGTTACTTTTGGGAGTATTTCTATGTTTAAACATAGTATGCAATTTTTCTAACTCATCTTAGGATCATTTATTGATTTTTGATAAAAATTATATGACACTGAGGATGAACAGTTTTATGTCATTTCCATAATACAAAAACAAATCTATTCAACTGCCAAAAGCTAGAATGCTTATAAAGTTAAAATTAATTTAAAGTAATTTGCAAAGTTAATTAATAAAATTAGATGTTTTGATAAACTATCGTAATTGTTACAAATACTTGATAAAAAAATTAGTTACTCATAGTTCAACAGATATAATTGCATTAATCAGATATAACTATCTATTCAAACAGGTCATTAAAATGATTAACAGTTGTAGTATCTTATATGAAAATATTAAAGAAGTTAACAATGACTTACTACTAACTACGGCCTGTCAATAAAGATGGTGACATAAAAATGACGTTCTAATAACATGTTGATGCTACAGTAAGTAAAATACTTTACTAATATTCGGCAAGTTGTTACTTGACATGATTTACCTGACAATTGCAGAGGAACATGCATTTAAGTGTTGGACCTTGTATTAAGAATTTATGCAGTTCGAGATTCATGTTTACTGAATTAAATTGACTTGGTTATAGACTATTTACATTGACCTTTTGTTTAAAATACTTTAATTAATTAAATATTTACAAGCATTGCAGTAATTATAACAATTATAAATTTATTCATATCAATGGTATCATCTCAGAATATTTACCAATGTCTTTGAAATATAAAGATAATTTTATAATAATCATCATTTGAAAATTAATTTCATAAAATACAATATTTGAATTTACAATTAAATAAATATGTTTACTAATAACACATTTTGAAAAATTGTAATCGTTGTCAAACGATACAATAATAATTCTAAATCAACGTTACCTATATACAATCTAATCATAATCAAAAGAATAAGATGATGTTTAAACATATCATACAGTTCCTATACAGGTCTAAGATTACTGTTGTCTTATTAAATAAAAGAATAGCTGGTTAATGATACAGTGGATTAGTCAACAATTATAAAATTAGTCCTGGACAATGTTACACCTGAATTGTGGTCTATATGTAGGAATAATAATAATGTGGAAGACACTTTGAGTAAATCATTTTTGACATTGACACTGCATAGTCATAATAAAGTTTTTATAATTTATACAGGTGTATTTAGAGATTAAGACTATGCAAGAACTAATTTTCATATGACAGATAATTATTGATAGACATAATCACTCTGATATACAGTCTTTTCATTATATTTAATGATAGACAAATTTCAGAATATTTAGACATTATTTAGAATTGATCAAGATTCGTAAACATCATTTAATATAATTTTCTGCAGAAGATTACATTCATTATTACACTTTCATAGAAATAAACAATTATACATAGAATTATTTCAAATGATTACAGTCATGGACAGAAACAAATCTTTATCATATAAATACCATAGCGTATACATCCTTGTAAATTAGAATAATTTAATAATCATATATTTTACAGAATATCTATAATTCGTAGTTAACTTGAAAAATATATCCTAATCCGTTTCGTAAACACGATTATCTACATATCAATGTTCATATGAATTTGATATTGCTTATGTCAAATTAGAATTAAGTATCGGAGTAGAACGACGAATTAGCGTATTATAATCGCAAGAATAAATTTGCTAAGTACACTTTGAATTGACAATTGAACCATCTTGAAATGGAAGCATACAATAAACATCATTAAGTATTGAATTCAATATAAAAAAAATGAAATAATATGATCAGCTTTAAGAAATATACAACTATACGAAAATTCCATCATTACGTTGTAACATTTCTACTGACAAATGCACATAAAATCATATGCTTAACATGCGATAACTTGACAGGCTACTAAGACCGACATATGAAGTATACACATGACTATTTATTAAATAATTTGTAAGAAAATTTAAAACTACAGATAGATGAATAACAAATAATTAAATCTGCAGAGTTATAGGTATAGTAATATTGACACTTGAACATATATTATTAATAGAATGAATTATTATTAATGGATTAGCTCTGACAATATAAGTATGAACAATTTATATATGAATACCTGAATTATAAAGAACATACAATAATACTTAAACTTTAACTAAAAGTTATTATAGTAATTAATGAAAATGGTTCACATTAATTCTATTAATAACTGCAACCATTTCCTGACTTTTATAATACTAATATAATAAATTTCAATAAGCATTTAATAGATAAACCCTATTAGATAGACTTTTACATGCATAAAATTTCAATTATGATTCAGTCTGATATCATTTATTAATATTTGACTATACTAATTCTATAGAGATTATAGTGTTCTAATGAAATTCTAAATCGTAATTGGACATATATCTATATGATCTCTAATAATTTTCGATCTTAATATATTAAATTTCTAATCATCCAGTCATACTAAATATTATGTTGACTTGTAATGTTTTATAATATGAATGTAGTTTATGAATTTAATTCTAAATTCGCACTTGATTATCTTTAATATAGTATATAAAATAGAAATATAAAGTCTTTTACAAAATCTTTATGATAACTTTGTCACAATTTGCTGATGTAACACAATAGATTGTGTTATGTCTATTAATATTGCATCATTTAACAAATTCGAATTATTTAATTATATTAATAATTTCATGGTAAGTGAAATATATGTTAAAAATTACAAAACTTTGATACTTCAAGATATAAAGCTTTCATACACTTCTGAAATCTTAGAAGTTTAAGAAGTTATTAATTAAACAATTGACATATTGAAGACACCGTATCCGATGAATTCAAGTCCATTCGATATCAAGTAAATATTACATTACTATATCTTAATGATGAAATATAGTTCTAAAGTTTAGAAATCAGAAGTAAATCATTAACTTCAGACTATTGAATTGTTGACGAAACTAGAAACGAGAGCATTTAAATTCTTTAATCTATTTTGAAATTGAACTGCAAATAAGTCATTTAAACGTAATAGAATTCTAAAGATTTAAATAATTGACTGAGACATGTCAAAATGAATTTGGATTTGTGACTAAATCATTAAACTAATTAATAATTTGAACCATTTGACACTTACATATATTAGTTACTATATAGATAACATGAAAATTAGCACTTTCTTAAACAATTACCTTATAATTTGAAAAGTTTAAATAATCAATTAACAATAGAATAATATCGGTTATAAAATATTCATAAATACGAAATCTAGTAATATTAAATTAACTGATATTTAGACAACATCCTACATGGATTTTCTAACATTTAAATCCATATCTGTAAGTACAATTTATTTATCTTAGACAATAACTGTATCTGATATCTAGCTACAACCCAAATTAATTGTGACTAATTGATTGAAGAAGCTAACAAATAAATATGAAGGTTTGCAATTATATCACCGAATCCAAATCATAGACCCTATGTCACAAAGCCAATTAATAAAATTCAAATAGAATCCAATAGTCAATTCAAATTTCAACCATTTTTGGTCAACTGAAGTGGAAAATTTAGGTCATTAAGTAATCTTAACTCTATAATTCAAAGATGAGCAATAATAGTTTATATAAAAGATTTTATTTTCAAATAGTACGGTCCAGTTTACATAAATTTAATTATTTTCATTTGAATCTTCATGTTTATAAACTAGCGATTATTTTATTGGCTTCTAGCATTTTCAATATTCGTCATCTGAAATTTGTCTATAATAAATTCTTATTCATAATTGTATTCAGTATCATATGCTTAATTTAGCAAATATTGGCAGTTAAATTTATTATCATCATTATTAATTCAATAATTATGATTAATTCATGCAAATTTTCGAAGCATTATTAATGCAATAATAATCATGTTTACATACATTAATTCAATGCTTTAAGAATCTATAACAATCCAAATGAATGTTAGATCAGCATAACATATTCATCATTTTTAATGTATTTCACATTTAGATAACGAAGTTTCTTTTAAAAATATGGCATATTATCTAACTATTTTATAAATAGGGATACTGAATTAATGTCATACAGTAACTAATATTGATAAAAGTTTGTGGTCATAATTTCTTTAAAATAGCTTGAGGATTTTGCAGATAAAAATCATTAGAGTGTAATTATAATCATTGATGAATTATTTATGAATTTTATTGATAGATTAAGAAATATCAGTAATGATTATCTGATGTATGAATTCATTTCTAGCTAAGAGACGATAGCCATATATGTATAGATACAATGACAAGTTCATATGAACATATTGATTCAGTATTTATGAAAATACTTTGACATGAATTTTGCAGATACTAAGTGTAGCATAAACTTTGTAAATCATTTGTAACATTTGCTCTGACAATTCAGTCATCAATTTAACAATCAAGAAATGATGAACAGACATATTTCTGTTGCAAATATTTTTAGAACTTAGAACATCCTTAAATAATCGTTCAAAAGTATCTTAAATAATCGATAGAGTTTGAAATATATAATAAATTTTAAATTTATGATTCAAAGAAATCATTATTACATCAATTTATACTCATACAGTTAAGACTTGAAAGTACAATCACTAGAATAGTTAAAATAGGTACATTATTTTATTATTTTTAATATTGTACCAAGTTTCATGTCATTACTAGACTAGTCATTATCAAGTATCGTAAATTTGAGATTATAAGCAATTAATCTGAAAATAGTTATTGAATATACTATTTTCATACTATGCATATATGCTAATATTGCTAATTATTCTGCTATCATTTGAATAAATAAAAAATCTTAATAATTTTCGAATTTGATTTTTATGTATGCAAATTGTGACATAATCTCTGATAGTAGTATTGCTAATATGACAAATGCACTGTCAGTATTTAGATTAAATTCTAAGAATTTTCACAATACTGATCTACATGCATTAATCGACAAGTAATGTCAATTTGGAATTGTTTGTATGGACATTAATTGTAATGAGTATAGTGATAGATGACATGATCTATGCAAAATATTTACGAACGCATATTAAGAACATTGAACAATCATAAATGCTATTGCTGCAATTCTTACATTATCTAATCAGTTATACATGTTAGAAGTGATCAGTAATAATTGCACTAAAGAAATTTCAAATTAGAAATTGTGACTAATGTGACAATTAATTGCTAATTATTACTGAACTATTCTGAATAACATTGCAATTCTATTTGAACTTGTTCAAATTTAATATTGAAAATTAATATCATTCATTTAAATTAGATTTCGTATTCCATATTAATAATTACTTGATTACTATTAAAACTAAATTTATATTGATTTATAATTAATGCAGAATTTGATAACTACAGTAATAATATCTCTTAAGTACCATTTAATTAGTTTAAACATATTTAGCATTATTGCAATAAGTATTAGTACTATAATATGAGACAAATTATTAATACTTAAAAGATGATATTTTATGATAGATTGATACCTATATTTATAATACTTAATGATGGATATTAGTAATGTAGTTTAATCCTTAACAATTTAGTTAAGCATTCTTTGCGTTCAGATATACGTTACTAAACGGTGCATCATTTAATTTATGAGCTAATTGCTGAAGATGGTTTAATTTAATTTAACAATTTAATGATAGTGATATTCTGATGTAATAATTTCAATTAGTCTAGTCAGTAATGTACTATCATTTGTAATTTAGTATTCTATATTTGATTAAAGTTTATTTAAGTGTTTTCTACATGAACTTAGTAAGAATTTTAAATTAGAAATTCAGGTCTCCAAGTTGTCTTATCAGTTCAAGACATTGGTGGTGCACTTTCATTTAATATCTAAAATTCCTATTTCTTCATTAATTTTTGCAATTGTCAAATGATAACTAAGAATGTTGAAATGTATTTAATTTATAAATTTTACTTTCCTTGTGACCATTTTGATTACAATAAATGATTTATACATTTTTCAAAGATACTTAATCAGTCAAGTATATATGTTCATTTCAATGAATATGATACAATGATAAGTTTAAAATTAATATTTATATATCTAATAATTTCTACTCATAGTTACTATTATGATCATACAATTAACTTGTATACAATCTTGCATCTTTCAATAATGATAATATGTGAACTGTTAATTTGTTAAATTACTTATCTGATTTGCTATAATGTTATTATGCATATCTCATTGCTCTGTTAGAACACATTACCTATACTTATGACATATCATCTATATAAAGAGTTTATATCAAATAATAATGAATCAGATTTCATTCATGGTATAAGTATCAAATTTAACTAAACATGTTAACATTGCCATTCATCAACTAGGCTTCAATTATTAACATTAATCTTTTGTTAACAATATATCTTTCATATTAGTTACTCAATTCAGCTTAACTCATCCAATTTTTAACTAGAATGTTAGGAATCTACTAAATCATAGACATGTAATTGGAGAATTGAAAATTCTGTCTTTCAAGGAATGTCATTTGAGCAATTTCATTCTAAACAACATTATAACTGACACGTTTCATGATTATCAACTTCAATATTTGCATAGGGCATTATGATGTCATAATTAATTCTTCAATCTAAATTAACTTGTAGAACTCTATAATCTATATTGATTATAATTTATGATTTTCAAAGAATTAATCTAGTATATTTCATATGTCATTATCAACATATTATGATGCCTATAAAATAGTAAAATATCAACATTAAATAAACGTATATAGAATTTTAAAAGTATACAACATTGAAGTTATAAAAATGACATTTTATTTCAAAAAATATCACATTGTTTGAATAAATGCAATTTGTATTATGATTTTAATAAAATTTAAAACAACTTTAGTACTTAATCTCTTGGAAATTTAATCTAATTAATTGATATGTTTTGTAATGCAACATAGACTGAATTGCATAAATGTTACTTTAAAGTTCATATGATTCAATGTTCAATATCAACATTGACCAATGGTAATATTGACTTTAATTCAACATTCATCCATTCTATGCAATAATTCTTTCTGCAATTCAAATTCCTATGCTTATCTTCACAAAAATTCTACAACTATTTTAGATTTGTTTTGCAATCATTCTTATCTTAATATAAACTATGTATAACCTTTTAATGTATTGTAAAATAAAAAATTCTCTAAAAAGTTTCAAACTAATGATAATTTATTAAAAAAATTTCTTCAGGTATCTTACAATTAAAACATGTTCCTCTAATACTTATTTCTTAATGTTTCAAAAATCATGTAACATGTAATATTCATCTCATTTCCATGCTTCAATCATAAGTATTGCATCGTTTATATAATTTATGCACTTAGAACACTAATATTTCAGTTCAATTCTGTATTTACATATTTATACCCAAACAATTGATAGCAACACTTAACAGTAAAAAAACTTCTAATGCAATGAATAATGTGAAAATATTTTATTAATTACTCTATACATTTATGAATTAAATTATTTGTAGATAACTCTGTAAATGTATTTCAAATCAATTGTCTTTCACATACAGTTTTAAATCTAGTAAATGAATCTTCATTCTAAAAGTAGTTTAACTAATACTAAAATACATTTCTTCAAATTTATAATTAAAATGATCTAAGATTTTTAAAATTTCAAATTCAAAGTCAATTGCAAATTTGTAGTTAATAGTTATTAAATTTTAGTTAATAAGTCATATAAGTTTATGAATTAAGATAATTTTACTATTTTAAACTATGACATATCATACAGATTATAAATCTTGTAATTGAATACACAAATAACAAAATATTGTCCAAACAACTAGGAATATTTCAAATAAATAATTTTCACAAATTAAATTTATTAAAGACTTAAGATGGTACTAAATCAATTGAACTTAATTTTTCATAATTCTGTACAATCTAATAGTACAGTTCAGTCATCAATAAAAAGTATTGTTAGGTCAATTAGGATTATTTTACTAATTTAATTACTATGATCCATTGTCAATAAATGCATGAACTATTAATATAAGCTATTGCAATACTTTAAATTCCTGAAATTCTCTAAAAGGTATTAAAAATTAATTACTTCATTTCACGCATGCACAGTACATAGTAAAGGAAGCACCTGTTTGACTTGTGGAAATATTTCTGAACGTTTTGAATAAATTCTTTCTCTTTAATCCAAATTGTTGAAAGTTTTTGATGAAAAGTTATATAAAATATGAAGAAAACTCGTTCATATGACGAAACTACGACAAAAGAACTGCAAATTGTGATCGTTTGAGAAATATTGAAATTAAAATGAGAACTGTCCGTGGGGAAAACATTTTGTTTAAATGACGAAACTATGATAAACGAACTGCAAATTGTGGTTGTGTGAGTGGTTGTTTGAGAAATATTGAAATTGAAATGCCGACTGACCGATTTTACTGGGAAAAATAATTATGATGGTCAATAATTTATGAGGTTTATTAATTAACGGATTTGTGACCCATCTGATGGCGATAAGCGTATTACTTGTAATCACAACTTATAACACCTGTTGTAAACATTAATTAGACGAGGGTCATAAACTTGTCAAAAACATGAAGACAGGTAGAATTATGGTATTTTCATTAGAAAATATTTTTACACTTTTCAAATTTAAGTGACGAAATTGATTTGAAATACTTTCGTTATTGACAAAAATGACGAGCGCTAGCAAAATCACTGACATTATACAGCCAGCCATCCATCCATTCATCAAGGATCTTTTTTGAAAACTCTAGGAGTTGATGACACAAAATTGGTACCATATTTTGTACATTTTGCTGAAAAACGATGAAGTTTAAAAGTCTAATTTATAACAAAACAATTTACAAATCAAAGCATCGTTGATGTTGTGATCCAGCCATATTCATAGCTAATCTGATATTCTTTCTGACCATACTTTTTTCAATATTTCTTTCTATTTTCATTGCCAACCTTACTGTTAAATTTCTATGTTATTGCCCAAAGGTAGGGAATGTCGCAATATTGATGCAAATAATGATATAATTTTTATATTGATATTTCAATTTTAGACTCTGTCAGATTTTTTTTTTATAAATATTTGCAATTTAATGGTATTGACATGAATGCAAAGGGAAATCATCAAACAAGTAATATATTATTTTATATGCCATTAATAATAACTGGCTTAATCATTTCCAGAAAGAGTCCTTGGAAATGCACTTTCTCAACAACAAAAATTTAAAAAAATAATAACTAACTTTTATCTATTTGGTGTTCATTCTTTATTAAGAAAAATTACATTTCCTGTTTAAGTTTAAAATTTAAATGTACAAATACTAAATGCTGAGATATTTCCAATTACTGTTAAATAGGAATATAATGGGATATAAATGTAGAACAAACAAATAACTTTTATTGCAGAAATGCTCAGGTAAGAGTTATGCAATTTTGTTTATTGAATCAACCTGGGAACAATATATCTGTTCCTGTTTCAATCAAATTTCTGATAATTGGAAGTAATTAATTAGTACTTGATTACTGATTTATGTCAGATGATAATAAAACTGATTTTACAAGTGAAATAAAATTTGCTTGCATTTTTTGTACATATTTTTTCAGTTTTTGTCTTTTCTTTGAAAGAAAAAACAACATCTGAACAATCATTCAGCTAGCAAGTAAAATTAACAGAATATTTTAATGTAGAGTAGATAAAAAAAAATAATACATTTGTAGGTTGACTATTGAGGTCAAGAATGTGTATATTCAGTAAGGTGTGTAATAAATTGTGCCTATTTAATTACGTAACAGGTCATGAGATATAAACTGTGGTGAATTAAGACTAGGGTTGTTTCCAATTATTATTTATACCTTTGAGTTTAATTATTTGAAAATCATGACAGTTGATAATCATACTGACTCTTACTTGGCTATGTAAAGAATTGGAGTAATACCATTTCAAAAAAGTGTGGGAATCAACTTAGATATATTAATACACATGTTAACCTAAATTTTATTGAACAAAAACTTAAACAAACATAAGATAATAATATAATACTTTCAAAATTCTTATCAACTGATTCAATTGATGTACAAATACTTTTTCAAATTAATTCATAAATAGTAAATCATTATAAATTTTGATTTACAAAGGAATTATATGCAAGTGTATATCTTAAATAAAAGGGTTGTTCGACCAATCTTTTCTTAATTTAAGGGCAAATAACATGTCAAAAGTTGGCAGTTGATGATTAAAATGGTGTAGAAAGTTTCTGCAAGTCATAAAAACACATAATTAGTTTCATGACATGTCTTCAACTTAGTATTCTGCACCATCTCCAAAAACAGAGTAATCGCATAGATCCAGCATGGCTGAATCAAAAACAAATATGACAGACATGAACCAACAACAACCACTGAACTACAGGCTCCTGACTTGGCACATAAAGAATGTGGCGGGGTTAAACATGTTTGTGAGCGCTCAACCAGAGACATATATACACAGAGATTGGCAACTCCGTGAAATCCCGTTAAAACACGCGGCCCGGAATGAGATTCTCGTCGATAATTATTCTACAACATGTAAACAAGTCAGGGATGAATAACCTCGATAGCTAATCAAGAAAAGTAATAGGAAAACTTATTTCAGATCAAATCATTTCTTTTCTAAAAACTACTTGAAATAGTTGTATTTTTTTAATGTATTTGATTGAGAAAATATTTTTTCTTTTTCGGCATTTCTTTTAATTTAAAAAGTAAAATCTGGTAATGATCATGATATTACAAGAAACATTTCTTTGCTAAAGTTTGCTTCTAAATTACACAGTGAGTGTCCGATTTTCCGGTCATTATTTCCTTAGAGTTGTGACTGTGGATTCACAGGTGTGCGATTACGCAATTTATTGCCCTCCGATCACCTAAATTTTGCCGGAGGTGAAGTTCTAAATGGATTATTACTTGGTAATTGTTTTACAACTAAACAAATTCTGACATATTATTTTAACCATGACCAGAACTTTAATTTAACAGAAACACTGGGCTATACTATAGTATTCAATCAGGAAAAAAATAGTCATTTAACATGTCAAGAAAAGAAATAAAGCAACTTTTCATATAAAAAATATGTAGCCAGTAGAATTTTGTCTCGTGGGAAACTGATTTTATATCTGTTTTAATTTAATTATAATGTTTAATTTTGATTGACCTAAAATTAAATTATTTGTGGAACCTTTGCATGAATTTCCTAAATGAAGTGCGTACATTATAGTGTTGTCGAAATCACTTTTTGCTGCCATGAAATATTGAATATGAATCTGTCATTATTTGTAGTTTTTAAGACTTAATATCACAGACTCTGATTAAAAACAATGTGTATCATAAGTACAGTAAAATGCTCTGCTGAACTGTAGAATTTTAATGTTCTGTTTCATAGACCACCGAGTACTGCAACATTCTTATCTTTACTCTTTCCTATCGGGTAGTGAAACTCGAGTTTGAAATTAGAAAGATTTAAAATTGTACACAAGTTTTATCTGATCTTTTGTGGGTTTATGTTGTTCAAGGTAATTTTCGGTGCAGTGCTATGTGGGCTGTTATTTTCTTTTCATTTGTTATTTTTCCTGTGTTACACGACCTTGTACTTTTTGTATTGCCCTTGACATCTCCTGCTTCTGTTCAAACCTTTACCACTAATATCTCATCTGGTTTAAATAAAATAGTGTCTCATTCCCGGAATTTGTTATACAGGAATTCATTTTAATATCAGTTTTTTTTATAAGCATATAAACTGCTTGGTCTCTTCACACAACTTATGTTTAGGACGGAATGCATCAATAGGTACATACATGTACCAGGTACACGTTATGTGCTTTTGACCTCCACAAGAATTTTTAAACATTCATAGATGTGCAAAGAATATTTTTGTCGTTGGGTTGTTGTCTCATTGACATATACCTCACATTTCTGTTTAGTCATAGCATCTGTGCCTTTTCAATTTATTGCAGAAAATATTTGCATAAACATTTTTCAAAACAGGAGAGGTGAAATAGTGATCACAGAATGAGGACATGTAAAACTGAAACAACACAACACAACAGATAAATATAAACAGGCACCATTGTTAAATAACTGAAACAAACATAGATGATGACCAATATGAGCGACTAGTGTACAAGTAGAGTGAACATTTCTTGCTTCTTATTCTACACATTTTGTCATTTCATGTAAACAATTAAATATGTTACTTTCCGAGGAGAGGAAAGAATTTGTGAAACGAAATATTTTGCCTTTAGTACTGTCAAGTTATATATTCACAGGAGTGTTGTTAAATAAATGAACATTTTTTTTTTTACATTACATGTATGCTACCTTTATGGTGCAAAGGAAGCATTTCCATTCTCATGATGTACAAAGATATTATAGAGTGGCCTTCCAATGATAGTCATACATGTAAATCATTGTCTCATTTGCAATCATACTACATCATCATATTGTTATACATGTATGTAAAAACTATGTACATGTATACTTTGTAAATGTAAAGAAGACAAATGAAGTTGAACACAAGATATTTATTTGCATTTTTTCCATATAGTCTCTGCACAACTGCCACTGTGTCACTTCTGCTTCAAATTCAATATATTGAATGCAGTCTTGTATTTGTTCTTAGTTCAATGATGTCACCATCACTTGCACAAAAATCGCATACACATGTACATCAAGTTTGGCATATGAACTATAATATATGAACTACAATAATATGGTGGATAAGCACATGTAATTTTCTCTCCTACATAACCATTTTAAGTATCACATTGATAGTAGTAATCGGTCCAATACAAGACTGTGCAGTCACATTTGAAAAAGTCATCACTAACAAATAGTTGTTCCTGTCTGCCAGGAGTCTTATTTTCAATCAGAAAGGCTTGGGAGTCCTAAATTCAGCACATGTATGATATTACATCTCTTGTATGCTGCACTGTTAGGTAAATTTGATCAACATCTTTGTTCTTTTATAACATGCAGGATCCTGTTAAAAAAAAAATGCTGTCAGATACTGAATGTAAATATATATAAAATTGTAAATGTCATCAAAGTGGTGGAAATAATGAAAAAAACAATTTATATACACAAAACCACTATGTCTTGGGAAAGGAATACCTGTGATGGGTACAATTGTTCTTCAAAGATGGACAATTTTATAAACTGTAGCCATGGACAGGTGTCTGTCTTTATACTGAAGAGAATGAACATGGCCAACAGCTTGAATAGTCATTTTAATTGTAAATTGCATCAAAGTGGGAGAAAATATGGAAAAACAACTGTTATACACAAATCCAGTATGTCATAGGAAAGTTATTCATGTGCTGGGAACAATTATTCTCTAAAGATGGACAAGTTTATAAACTGTAGCCATGGACAGGTGTCTGTCTTTATATTGAAGAGAATGAACATGGCCGACAGCTTGAATAGTGATTTTAAATTGTAAATTGCATCAAAGTGGGTGGAAATATGGAAAAACAACTGTTATACACAATTCCAGTATGTCATAGGAAAGTTATTCATGTGCTGGGAACAATTATTCTCTAAAGATGGACAAGTTTATAAACTGTAGCCATGGACAGGTGTCTATCTTTATATTTAAGAGAATGAACATGGCCGACAGCTTGAATAGTGATTTTAAATTGTAAATTGCATCAAAGTGGGTGAAAATATGGAAAAAACAACTGTTATACACAATTCCAGTATATCATAGGAAAGTAATTTATGTGCTGGGAACAATTATTCTCTAAAGATGGACAAGTTTATAAACTGTAGCCATGGACAGGTGTCTGTCTTTATATTGAAGAGAATGAACATGGCAACAGCTTGAATAGTGATTTTAAATTGTATATTGCATCAAAGTGGGTGGAAATATGGAAAAAACAACTGTTATACACAATTCCAGTATGTCATAGGAAAGTAATTCATGTGCTGGGAACAATTATTCTCTAAAGATGGACAAGTTTATAAACTGTAGCCATGGACAGGTGTCTGTCTTTATATTGAAGAGAATGAACATGGCCAACAGCTTGAATAGTGATTTTAATTGTAAATTGCATCAAAGTGGGTGAAAATATGGAAAAACAACTGTTATACACAATTCCAGTATGTCATACGAAAGTAATTCATGTGCTGGGAACAATTATTCTCTAAAGATGGAAAAGTTTATTGACTGTAGCCATGGATAGGGGCCTGTCTTTATATTGAAGAAATTGAACGTGGCTGACAGCGAGAATACTGAATTTTAATTGTAAATTGCATCAAAGTGGGTGATTTAATGAAAAATTCAACTTATTTACACAAAACCAGTATGTCTTGGGGAAAGTAATTCATCTCATAAATGTTTTTATTCCTTTTCAAATGAAAAGGTTTTAATAAAAAATATGTCCGTGTTCAAAATTTTCATAACGCCAAGCTTTCCCTTATTACTGACTACAATAAAACGTTAATCGTCACAATATTTTAACTAATAATTACTGCAAACTGGATAAAACAAGGTAAATAATTTACGAAATTGAAATATATACTTACATTATGCTGTTTTGAAATGCTTGATGTAAAATAAAAATCGAGCGGTGGTGTACTTGTCGTGATAGAATCAAAATGGCGATCTCGTTAAAGTCTCGTGTGCTGCGTGTTTTTGATTAGATTTCGCTGACCACTGTTACAGTTGCCAATCTCTGTGTATATACTGGCTCAACCCTCCCCTTAACCTGGGACAGTGGTGTAACAGTACAACATATGAACAAACTATAAAAATCAGTTGAAAAGGGCTTAACTCATCAGATCGATACAAAGCAGAATAACACAGACCCCTTATTTTGCAGTTACTGACAGCTAGTTCTAAGCCAATAACAACTAATAAAAAAAAATCATGTATCTAAGACTAAAATATCAATCAGTACACTTTTTATTGGTGTTTTTTTTTTTAGAAAACTGTTATTAAGTATGTAATAAATTTTGCAAAATTCTACAATTCCAGCTGGATATGCATCAATAGATTTAAAAGATAAAAAAATTGGTACTGCAATTTTTTCAAAATGCACTATATTGAAAAATACTAGATCATGATAACAGAATGGTTTTCAATTTAGGCTAGGTAAGTACTTACACAAAAGCAGATGGTGAATTTTCATTAAGTCTGACAGGCATTATATCAGCATAAGTTTCATCTAGAGACAACAGCACATTGACTGAAAAATATAATCATTTTCAAAATTATAAAAAAAACACAGATGATGCCCGCTTGCATTTAATGTTATAAAGGGACATAACTAGAGAACTGTAAAAGTAACGCCACCCAAATTCAAACTTGATCTGTATTTTATGGTAATAAGCATTGTGTATAACTTTCATAACATTTGGTTGAGGCAAACTAAAGTTAGAGAACGGAAACCAATTTTGGGATGTACAGACAGACAAGGGTAACACTTAATGCCCCCTTCACCGAGCGGCGGGGTCATAATAAAAATATGAGGGTAAATTTTAGCTGGATTTAGAGTGTTATGTCAGAAAATCGCCTTTTAATTGTAGCCAACAAAAGACACAAATCAATAATAAAATTTAACAAGATTTATTATACACTAGTTTACAAAAAGTATTACACAAAAAGAAATGTCAACTTAACTGTCAAAATATGAGTCCAATCTTTTATCTTTTCTTTATCCGGAAATCTTCACGGGAATCCACAGAATATTATATCCAATTGGTCACTATCTAGTATGATGTAGTTTGTAAATAAAAGTGTCAATCCAACTGCAGAGAATGTTGATGTCTATCGATGTCTAAGTCTATCTATGTCTATGTCCAAATCTCTATATATTTTACTAACTTTTGGGTCTGCATTTAAATACTCAAACAGAAATTTCTAGACAACGCTAGAAATATAAATTACGCATCTTTTGTTATGATCATTCTGGAAACGTTATGTAAGTGAAATAGAAAGTTCTAATCATTCCATGAGTATCAATGAATGTTCCAGTGAATTCTAAACTGCATAGTTGTAACACAATGTATTTTATTTTGTACACAATGTATATAAAACAATGTAAACATTCTTAGGCCACACAAAACAAATTAGGCCAACTAAATAAATATAAAAGTTACAATATCATAACACCTCCCCCCTTAAAAAAAGTTTGAGTGTAACAAAAACTTTTCATGAATAATATGTACAAAAATACATAGTATATACAAATTGTTTCAATAAGTTCTAGATAAAGCATCTGCTATTACATTATCTTTACCTTTAATATGTTTTACAATAACATCATATTCCTGTAACAATAAACTCCACCTAGTCAATCTCTGGTTCTTGTTTCTCATTTTATGTATGAAGGTGAGAGGATTATGATCAGTATAAACAAGAATAGGATGCACAGTGGGATTTAAATATACATCAAAATGTTGAAGTGCAGACAACAGTGCAAAACACTCTTTTTCAATAGTTGAATAATTTTTCTGATGTTTATCTAATTTCTTAGAAAAATATGATATAGGTTTTTCAACATTATCATCTGTCTCTTGATATAAAACAGCTTGCGTCAACGGCAAGTTTGAATTGTTTTTCATAGTCTGGAGTGATCAGAACTGGACTATTAATTAAAAGTGATTTGCTATTTTCAAAAGCGTTTTGACAATTTTCACTCCAGATGAATTCAGAATCTTTCCGTAAAAGATGAGTCAATGGTTGAACAACAGTCGCAAAATTTGAACAGAATTTCCTGTAAAATCCAATCATGCCTAAATATCTCATAAGTTGTTTTTTATTTGTAGGAGGAGGAAATTTGGTAATTGCATCCACTTTAGCCGTAATAGGTTTCACCTGACCTTGGCCAACTGTATGCCCTAAATAATCAACAGTGGCCTGACAAAATTCACTTTTACCAAGATTAACAGTCAAATTTGATTGTGACAATCTATCAAAAGTATCATATAAATGTGTTAAATGTTCTTCCCAGCTATCACTACATACAATAAGATCATCAATATAAGCATAACAACAGTCTAAATCTTTTATAACATTATTGATCATTCTTTGAAATGTAGCTGGAGCACTTTTCATGCCAAACGGCATTACATTATATTAAAATAAGCCATCTGGTGTGACAAAAGCTGATATTTCTCGAGCTCTCTGTGTCAATGGGACTTGCCAGTAACCTTTCAATAAATCAAATTTGCTCACAAATTTTGCTTTTCCAATATTATCAATGCAATCGTCTATCCTTGGAATCGGATAGGAATCAGATTTTGAAACAGAATTTACTTTTCTGAAATCAGTTACGAAACGAAAGGTTTTATCTGGTTTGGGCACAAGCAGACAAGGAGAGCTCCATTCACTGTTACTCGGCTCAATAATATCATTGTCAAGCATATATTTAATTTCTTGTCTCATAAATTCAAGTTTGAGTGGATTGAGCGGTAAGGATGTTGCTTAATTGAAGAAGCATCACCAACATCGACATCATGACAAACAGCAGTGGTTTTGTTTGGCACATCTGGAAAAAGATTTTAAAAGAAAATACCAAGGCTTTTAATTTTCTCTACGATCAAAAGACAGATGTGCAAGTTTTGAATCTAAATTTGACAAAATTTCTGAATTTTTCAATCTAACTGTCTCTTCCATAGTTTTAGAACTAAAAGGTGGTTCAATTACACCTGGTTTGTCATGATTGTTCTCCAATTTAACCATGGCTAAAGTGGCAACTGGTTTATTCTCACCTTCATTAGTACGCTCAAAATATGGTTTTAACATATTAATGTGACACACTCTATTTTGTTTACGCCGACCTGCTGTTTTACAATATAATTCAAATCATTGATTTTACTCTCTATGGTATAAGGACCACAATATTTAGCTTGTAATGGATGTCCAGGGACTGGCAAAATACAAGTACCTTATCACCAGGCTCAAAAATCTGTCCCTGGCATCTTTATCATACCATATTTTCATCTTATTCTGAACAGTTTTAAATTGTTCTGAGCAATTTGACAAGCAGTATACAATTTTTCTTTAAATCTAGATACATAGTCTAGAAGATTCAAGTCAGTGTGTTCAGTAAGCCACTTTTCCTTTATCAATTTTAAAGGTCCCTTACAGTATGACCAAATACCAACTCAAAGGGACTAAAACCAAGGATTCTTGAACAGCCTCTCGGACATAAAAGTAAAAGTGAACACCATCATCCCAATCCCTGTCAAATTGAAGACAAAAGTTCTGATCATGTTCTTCAATGTTTGATGAAAACGTTCTAAGGCACCTTGAGATTCTGGATGATAAGCACTTGACCTATACTGAGCAATCCCTAACTGGTACACGACTTGCTGAAATATACCTGACATGAAATTTGAACCCTGGTCGGACTGTATAGACTTTGGAAGTCCTACTAGCGTGAAAAATTTGATCAGAGCCTTGACAATAGTAGGTGTCTTGATATTCCTTAATGGAATAGCCTCAGGAAAACGAGTGGAGGTACACATGATCGCCAGTAAATACGCATTTCGGTCTTGGTTTTCGGTAAGGTCCAACGCAATCAATGAGTACTCGGCTGAAAGGTTCTTCAAAGGCTGGAATAGGCAGAAGTGGTGCTGGTGGTATTTTCTGGTTAGGCTTACCAACAACCTGGCATATATGGCATGATTTGCAGTATTCTGCGACATCATTTCTAAGTCTTGGCCAGTAGAAATGCTGCAAGATCTTAAGGCAAGTCTTCCTTATACCTAAGTGTCCAGCCAAGGGGGTGTCATGAGCAAGACCAATAATGTCTTGCCTATAGACTTTAGGCACCACCACTTGGTATACCACTCTCCATTCCTCCTCTGGAGTAGCATCAGGGGGCCTCCACTTTCTCATTAAAATGCCGTCTTGATGGTAATAGCATTCGGCCACTTTTTCTGCTTCTTCCTGTGGTTGAGCCCTCTGGCGGAGCTGAAGAACCTCAGGGTCTTTATTTTGTTCTTTGACAAATTTCCTTCGGTCTAATGAATGGCTGTTTACGTCTGGCCATGGCATAATTACATTCTTGCTTATACTAGGTGGTCTTATTACGGCCTTCTCTGAGCTACTGGGACCTTCAATGTCGGCTAGAAAGGTGTCAGAAAGGTCCATGTAATCAAACTGGTCTTCTTGCAAATCCTCATTTTGCTGTTTTCTAGCCATCGCCTAGTAACGACACAAGCTGGATACAGTTCAGCATCATCTTCAGGTGATTTAACATCCACCACCGGTTCACTGGTAACAATTGGTTCAGCAACCACTTTGTTCCTAGCTAGATCATTTCCTAGCAATAATGAAACACCCTCAACAGGGAGATTAGGACGAACACCCACAACAACTGGTCCAGTTATCAAATCTGACTTCAGATAAATACGATGGAGGGAACATCTATACAACCTAACTCCACACCTTGTAACAAACGGAGGCACCAACAGAAGTCTCCTCGGACAAAGGCAACACACCTTCTAACAATAAAGACTGAGAAGCTCCAGTGTCCCGTAAAATCTTAATAGGTTGAGGAGTAGTATTATCAACAATAGAAACAAACCCATCAGACATAAAGGGTTTATAATCCTCCATGTAATCACAAAACTGGACTTAAAAGCCTGACTCGCAGGACATTCCAACGTATTGGTAACACGGGTGTCGTACAAGCACTGGTCTTGGGCCTATTATCTCTTTCATTCTTCTTCTGGAGTCTGAAACAATCAGCCATCAGGTGACCATTCTTCTTACAATAAGCACAAGTCAGTGACTTCTTCTCAAAAGTATCAAATTTCGGACTAGACATATTATAACTAGACTGACTCTTATTCTGTGCAACAGGCTTACTATCAGTACGCTCAGTGCTTTGATTCTTGTAATTTCCACTCAAGTATTAAAATTTTGACCTTTGAAACTTCTCTTATGTGAAAGGGTATAATTATCGGAAATAACAGCTGCATCTTGTAATGTCTCAACAGTTTTGTCATCTAAATGTGTTTTAAGTCTAAATGAACACATTGCTTGAACTCTTCTAATAACATCAGTTGTCTTAGGTTCTTAAAATTGTTATCTATTTTCTTTGACGTAAGCCATTTATCAAATAGGTCTTCTTTTCCTAGCAAATTCAACATAGGTTTGTGAATCAAACTTTTATAAGATCTAAACTTCTGTCTATATGCTTCTGGCACTAGCTCATAAGCTTTCAAAACTTCCTTTTAACCGTGTCATAATCAGAACTTCGTTCGGATGAAAGTGCTGAGTAAATTTCAGCGGCCTTGCCCTCAAAAACACTTTGCAGCATTGTAGTCCAAAAGGCTTCGCCATTTCAAATTATGAGCAATTTTCTCAAACTGTGGAAAATATTTATCGACTGTTTTTCACAAAATCTGGGAACCAAACGTATATTTTTGCTGCATCAAAATGTTCTGATTTCGACTGTACATTAGTGTTACTTTCTCCTTTGACCATTTCAATTTTATTTTCTCCATCTCTAACCTTTCCTCATTTCAAGTTCTGCCTGTTTTAATTTAAATTCATCTTCTTTTTCTTTTCTTTCATCTTCTCCATCTCTAACCTTTCCTTCATTTCAAGTTCTGCCTGCCTTTTCTTCATTTCAAGTTCTGCCTGCCTTTCTTCTTTTTCTTTTCCAATTGTTTTAATTTAAGTTCATGTTCTAATTCAAGCTGTTTTAATTTGATAGCGTCAACATTTTCGACCTTAAGATCAAGAGCCTCTTCACCTAAAATTTCTCGTCAACTAATTTGTCTATTACCAAATTTTTATAATTTGTTTTCTCATAGATACTCTAAAGTCTAATTTCAGATGTTTAGCAAGCAACACTAATTCCTCTTTCTTTAAATTATCAAACTTCTCCAGGTCTGGCGTTTTCAAAAATTTACGGCTTCAAATGCCATTTTGTAGAATTTTGTTGGCTATTTCTAATAAAAATACTGAACAAATATTTTTTAAATAAGATATTAACGTTCTCCCGGACTTGAGCCCCAATTTCTGTTATGTCAGAAAATCGCCTTTTAATTGTAGCCAACAAAAGACACAAATCAATAATAAAATTTAACAAGATTTATTATACACTAGTTTACAAAAGTATTACACAAAAAGAAATGTCAACTTAACTGTCAAAATATGAGTCCAATCTTTTATCTTTTCTTTATCCGAAATCTTCACGGAATCCACAGAATATTATATCCAATTGGTCACAATCTAGTATGATGTAGTTTGTAAATAAAAGTGTCAATCCAACTGCAGAGAATGTTGATGTCTATCGATGTCTAAGTCTATCTATGTCTATGTCCAAATCTCTATATATTTTACTAACTTTTGGGTCTGCATTTAAATACTCAAACAGAAATTTCTAGACAACGCTAGAAATATAAATTACGCATCTTTTGTTATGATCATTCTGGAAACGTTATGTAAGTGAAATAGAAAGTTCTAATCATTCCATGAGTATCAATGAATGTTCCAGTGAATTCTAAACTGCATAGTTGTAACACAATGTATTTTATTTTGTACACAATGTATATAAAACAATGTAAACATTCTTAGGCCACACAAAACAAATTAGGCCAACTAAATAAATATAATAGTTACAATATCATAACAAGAGTATGTATAGAAAGTTGTCTGCTGGTGAAGGAAGTATAATTGACCTTTAAATTAGTATTTTTGATTTTTTTTTTTGTGTTGTTAGGATGGTGTTTGTTTGACATTATAATCTTATAATCCACATCTCCTTTTACTAATAATAACTTGTGCAAGAGTCACTTTAAACTGTTTCACCAGTAAATTGCACTAATTATAAACATCTTTTTTTGCCTCAAGTTCAACAGTATTGAAGGACTGTCAAATTATTTTACTGCCTTTTTCACTTTACATTATCATTCTTTCAGACATATACTATAAATGACCTAGTAATAACATTCATTTAGTATTACGGAAAGCAAACTATTTCTACATGTTTTCATTCCTTCAAATACAAAACATTCTTTAATAGCTGACTATACAGTATGGTTTTTCTCATTGTTGAAGGTCATATGGTGGCCTATAATTGCTTTTATCCACTTCATTACAACTTTGGTGGATAGTTTTCTTTTTGGCAATCATACTACATCTACTTATTCTCCTATTTTAATTTTTTTAAGACATTTGAAGCCAGATAAGGGCTTTTGTATCTTACCAAAGATCACCTAATGACCTAACATTTTTGTACAAAAGTACTGTAATAAGCAAACTAGTATACCTGCAGTCTGCCCTGACTCAGTAACAGCTAACATTCTTGGTAAATCTTTATAAGCATCAGGACCACACACCAAATCTACCATTTTCTCTTGTTCTAAAATCTTTGACTTTAACCTTTCTGCCATACAGCCTGGAGGATACCATAAATGATGAAAATAAAATTATTTTAACACAAATATATATAAGAATATGAGCGAGGTTAAAGGACTTCACAAACTTCTTGAAACTGACTGATATGCAAGGATGCTAAATGTCATGTAACATTATGTAGTGAATCAAAACTATTATAGGTTCTCTTGATCAGAAAAGTTCACATTTAAACTATGTGGAAATCAAGGAGTCATTTAAGCATGAATGAAGGGGAGGTGGTTCTATTCAACATGTGACCATCATACAAAGAAGATAATGCAACATTTTCAATATGAATGGTTCATTATCATACATGTAAGATTTCTTTAAAACCATGTCCAACAAAAAAATTTAACATTTTGGCAGTTTAAAAATTCTACAGTCAAGGAAACTTGATCTAAATGGCAGGCTATCACATACTGCTTGACTTTTACATTTATGGATCTGATATAATGTAACAATATACAGTGTACCATACAAAAAGGATAAGATTGACAAATTTTAGTTTAAAACAAAACCTTACTTCATAGCATCTAAGGGTATCTTCTTATTATTGGATACATATAAAATATCGTAAGTATCATAAATGATCAATGGCTAAAGATCTTTAAGGTAGATAGGGTGTCTTCCTCCATCTTGGATTTTGAAATACCAGAAAACAATCGGTCTAGATCTTTAAGAAAATGTGCAAATTTTGAGAGTAGTAGGTAATTCATATGTAAGAATTTTCATTTCAATATAGAAAATGACATGTTTTATCATATTTATGGTTGTATTTTTCAAAAAACAAAATACTTTTGTTTGATTCAATTTTTTCCAACTTTGCCACATAAGGGGAGGCAACTCAAATATAAGGGCAGATAATTCAGATAAAGTTATTTTTACAATAGAATGTGTTAGGAATTTACCTATTTTATTATGTAGCAAGAAAACGGGTCCCGTGACCCCATTTTTTCTTTTTCTTATCTGAAAGCATAATATTTGAGCTATCTTCTCATATTTTATCTCAAAATTCTATGGTGTTGTTTTCGTTTTATGGCAGAAAATTGGGTCTTCCATGCATAATCTATACAAAATCTGTCAATTTTGCACAACCTGTAGCGTGAAAATAAGGCCCGTGACCCATTCTTTTTATTATTTTTTTAAAAGCATGATATAAACTACATTTTGGCAAATTATTAAAAAATTCTATGGATCATAATTAATTTAGACACCCCATCTATCTTAAATCTCATCCAGTTTTGGCCTTTTGGGTCATAGTTTGATATTCACCATTATTTATTAGACGAGAAAAAAAAACTGTTTACGACTTATGCGTTTTGATATCCTTTAATATTTTGAAGAACTGATTGTACGTTATACTGATCCATGTATTCAAATCTAGGTACAATGTATTTCCAGCAAATTAATAAGTACCATTTTGATATAAACATATTATTAGTTCATTCAGGTCTAAAATGATAAATGTTTGCATACCTAAAATACCAATTTTTAATGGTGGTAAATTTTCTGAATTTCTCTGTCTTTTTTTCTTATACTGTTTGAGAATATGTAATTTCCTCCATATTTTTTGTTCAGCGCCATCTCTAATAGAACATGTCATCATGAGTATAACATCTGCCTGTAATGCAAGAGAGAGTCATTTTGTCCCATATTAATGTACATTGCATTTCATTTTTTTTAAAGCCCTGATTAAATGAACCTAAAACTAACACAAAATAAAGGAAGAGGTGCGCTAAGGGCTCTTTTTCGACCTACAAATGAAATACACAGTGTATTACAAATCCAGGTGATTTTAACTCCAAAGTAATTGTTAACACTGCAATATCTTTGTAATATTATGAACATTTACATAGATTTTACAGTCTAAAGGTAGCAAAATTCAATTTTTTCTTTAAATAAAATGCTCCGCAGGGCGCAGCTTGATACGACCGCAGAGGTCGAACCCTGAACAGTTGGGGCAAGTATGGACACAACATTCAAGCTTGATACAGCTCTGAATTTGGATTGTGATTAAATATTTGACACAGCATAGGTTTCTGACACAGAATGAATGTGGTCTAAGAACTTAAAAATTTTAAACTGGACATTCACCTATAATGGTCCAATATCCAAAATCTAAATACATGGTTAGATTCAGCATATCAAAGAACCCCAAGAGTTCAATTTTTGATGAAATCAAGAACCCCAAGAGTTCAATTTTTGATGAAATCAAACAAAGTTTAATTTTGGACCTTTTTGACCTCAATGTGGACAAAGTTGATAACGGGGCCCAAAAATCAAAAATCTAAATACATGGTTAGATTCAGCATATCAAAGAACCCCATATATTCAATTTTTGTTGAAATCAAACAAAATAAAAGTTTAACTTTGGACCCCGATTTGGACCAAGTTGAAAACTGGGCCCATAATAAAAAATCTAAATACATGTTTAGATTCAGCATATCAAAGAACCCTAAGAATTCAATTTTTGTTAAAATCAAACTAAGTTTAATTTTGGACCCTTTTGACCTCAATGTGGACAAAGTTGATAACGGGGCCCAAAAATCAAAAATCTAAATACATGGTTAGATTCAGCATATCAAAGAACCCCATATATTCAATCTTTGTTGAAATCAAACAAAGTTTAATTTTGGACCCCGATTTGGACCAACTTGAAAACTGGGCCCATAATCAAAAATCTAAATATATGTTTAGATTCAGCATATCAAAGAACCCTAAGAATTCAATTTTTGTTAAAATCAAACTAAGTTTAATTTTGGACCCTTTGGACCTTAATGTAGACCAATTTGAAAATGGGTCCAAAAATTAAGAATCTAAATACATGGTTAGATTCGGCATATCAAAGAACCCCAATAATTCAATTTTAGATGAAATCAAACAAAGTTTAATTTTGGACCCTTTGGACCTCAATGTGGACCAATTTAAATACGGGGACCAAAATCCAAAAACTTAATACACGGTTAGATTCAGCATATTAAAGAACCCCAGGAATTCAAGAATAAAACCCCATTGAAATTGGTCAAGAAATAAGCAATTTATACAAAGTATCTTCTTTTGCACAATACTGTGCAATTGAATATTTCTTGCAATTGCGCAATACTGTGCAATTGAATATTTCTTGCTATTGCGCAATACTGTACAATTGACAATTTCTTGCTATTGCGCAATATTGTGCTATTGGATATTTCTTGCTATTGCGCAATACTGTGCAATTGAAGATTTCTTGCTATTGCGCAATACTGTGCAATTGAAAATTTCTTGCTATTGCACAATACTTAATATATTAATTTACACATCCTGTTTGGTGTGTATCTCTTGCCTTATCATTATTATTTGCTTTTATATATAAATCAGAAATTTAATAATAAAGTTTTTGGCAAATTTCCAATATACATAATTTAAAAGCAGTTTAGGTGAGATAAACAATAAAGCTTCATCAGCAATATTTTATATTGGCAAATTTCCAATGAAGTTCATTAAACTAAAGTTATTGGCAAATTTCCAATGGAATTTATTAATAATAAAGTTTTTGGCAAATTTCCAATATAAATAATTTAAAACGGTTTAGGTGAGGTATTCAAATGAGTTTCAATTACCAACCTTACACTGCCTTTTAAATTATGTTTTGTACTTAAGTAATTGTCCATTAACCTGCAAACCCTTTTCCCCCCTTTTTTGCACCTTATTCCTAAACACTTTGAGCCATAACTCCCAAAGACAATTCTTACCATCCCTTTGTGGTATTCCAATATCCAAAATCTAAATACATGGTTAGATTCAGCATATCAAAGAACCCCAAGAATTCAATTTTTGATGAAATCAAATAAAGTTCAATTTTGGACCCTCTAAACCTCAATGTGGACCAATTTGATAACCAGGCCCGAATATCAAAAATCTAAATACATGGTTAGATTCAGCATATCGAAGAACCCCATATACACAATTTTTGTTGAAATCAAACAAAGTTTAATTCTGGACCCCGATTTGGACCAACTTGAAAACTGGGCCCATAATAAAAAAACTAAGTACATGTTTAGATTCAGCATATCAAAGAACCCCAAGAATTCAATTTTTGTTAAAATCAAACTAAGTTTAATTTTGGACCCTTTGGACCTTAATGTAGACCAATTTGAAAACGGGACCAAAAATTAAGAATCTAAATACATGGTTAGATTCGGCATATCAAAGAACCCCTATAGTATAATTTTCAATGAAATCAAACAAAGTTTAATTTTGGACCCTTTTGGCCCCTAATTCCTAAACTGTTGGGATCAAAACTCCTTTTTGGCCCCAAATTCCTAAATGTTTAGGGCAATTACCCCAAACTCAAACCCAGCTTTCCCTTTGTGACATGGAACCTTGTGGAACAATTTCATAAAGATCCATACACTTACACACAAGTTATTGTCCTGAAACTAGAAAAATGTTTGTTTTTTGCCCCTTTTTGGCCCCTCATTCCTAAAATTTGGAGGCAATTACCCCCAAAATCAATCCCAGCCTTCCCTTTCTGGTATGGTACCTTGCAGTACAATTTCAGAGAGATCCATACACTTGAACACAAGTAATTGTCTGGAAACTAGAAAAATGCTAATTTTTGGCCCCTTTTTGGACCCTTATTCCTAAACGTTTTAGGCAATTACCCCCAAACTCAATTCCAGCTTTCCCTTTGTGATATGGAACCTTGTAGTACAATTTCAGAAAGATCCATACACTTACACACAAGCTATTGTCATGAAACTAGAAAAATGCTTGTTTTTTGCCCCTTTTTTGACCCCTAATTCCTAAAATTTTGAGGCAATTACCCCAAAATCAATCCCAGTAATCCCTTTGTGATATGGAACCTTGTGGTACAATGTCAGAGAGATCCATACACTAACACACAAGCTATGTCTGGAAGTTACCAAAATGCTTATTTTTGGCCCCTAATTCCTTAACTGTTGGTACCATAACCCCCAAAATCAATCCAAACCTTCCTTTTGTGGTATTGAACCTTATGGTAAAATTTCATAGAGATCAATTCACTTAAACTAAAGTTAGAGTGCGAAAACCAATGTGTCTTCGGACGACGACGACGACAACGATGCCAACGTCATACCAATATACGGCCGCAAAATTTTTTGCGGTCGTATAAAAATTACAAATTTTGCATATTTTTACACTTATTTGAGCACATGCAAGTACCACAAGAATATTTACATGAAAAGTGTTGTTCATATATGCAAACATTGTGGTAAATTATTTAGTTGGTATACATACTTGCAGACCCTCTATTTTTGTTGGTCCAAATACTATGTAAAAAAAGACAAAATTTTGTGTTTATTCACGAAAACACTTAGAAGGGCCTTTTTCATGACGTCATTACTCCATTTATAATTTGTGATGTCATGGTAAATAAATTACTTGTTTTTTATTTAAAGGGTAATAATTATATAAAGTATCGTTATACAGGAAGTGACTGCACTACAGATCTTAAAATTGCTTACAGGGTACATATTTTATCCAAATTTTAAAACATTACTTAATACAAAAGCTGAGAAATGTGTGATGAAAAATTCCATACTTGGTAGGCTTGTCAAACAGGAAATGACTGCCCAGCACATCTGAAAATCACTTACTCATTATTAAGTTCCAGACCAAATATCAGAGAAAGCGAGAAATTTGCAAGGCAAATTTCAGATATTTTTTTTCTCTTGAAAGTATGGTACCAACTGTTTTGTTTGAATCAACTATGGGAGATTTCAGGCATGTCTGTTGTTATAATGTTACTCAAATGATATGGGTTTGTGTCCGTTTGTAAATAATATATAGTGGCTTCTATATTTCAGTTTTGATGAATTTCTGCTGTTTGGTTACTGTCTCGTTGATCTTATGTGTATATAAGACATGTATGCCCTACCCAGTATATACCAAATAGGTACATGAAATAACAACTTAAACTGTCATGACTGTTAAAGCATCAATTTGAAATAATTTATCACTTGTAAACGAGAGAAAAAATAACTTTAACAAGTCTTCTGATCAAAAATAATTATTAATCAAAAACTAAACTTAAATTGTACTGACAGTTGGAAATTTACCTGCCCTAGCTCTGTAGTTCTTGTGTACCCACTGTTTTCAACACTGACCATGAAATCTCCACATCATTAACATTCATCTGACATCCATGTACATCAAAATAAACTGAAAGTTAAAATATACAATGAAAAAATCCTGCATCTTCCTATACAAAATGTTTTTTATAGCAACAACAAAGCATATATTTGACTATGCCAAAATTCATTCCATATAAATCATGTAAATTGAATGTGTGTTGTAATATTCATGATATTTGTCATTTTAAAGTTTCATTTGGGAATTTTCATATGAATATGTATGATTTGATTTTGATTTTTGGTGTTTTAACGCCACTTTTAAGCACCGCTTTTGGGCTATTTCATGGCATCCAGTTTATATTGGTGGAGGAAGCCGGAGTACCCGGAGAAAACCACCAACCTTCGATAGGAAAACTGACAATCCAAGTCAATTAAGATTGGAGTCGAGTGCACCTGCACAAGCAGGGTTCGAACTCACAACCTCAGTGTTGACTGGCTAGTGATTACAGTAGTAACTACTTAGACCACTTGGCCACCGAGGCCCCTGAATATGTATGTAAATCTTCACTATTTCTCCTTGACATAATAGTGAATTTACATTATGTTCCTAAATCATGTAAAATGTGCAAGAATTACAAATTATCTTCCTGCAATTTTTTTTTCTTATTCTAAAAGGCAACATCCATGACACCCACCAGTTGTAGTCTATGCTTTAGCAAGTGAACAATTTATTACCAATATTTCTTTGATAAGTTTTTCAGTTAAAAAATTATGTAATTTGTTTTGTTTTAAAATGTGCACTGGTACGTATAATTAACCAAATTTGAGGTATTTTTATAAAGTGGATATAAAAGTAAGGAGATATTGCATCCATAATATAAAATTATGTAATAGATGACCAAACCATTTAATTCACTTTAATTAGAATTGATCAAAGAGGTGTCAACAATAGCACATTTTGTACATGAAATAAACGATTTGACAGCTAAATAATCACGAATTTATTGCTCTGAACAAGAAGAAAAAGATGCCTAATTCATTAAATCAAATGTTAGGGTGAAATAAAAATTAAAACCAACAATGTCCAAGGTATAATGAGCACAAAAATATCTCATATTAACATATACATGTAATAAACAAACAAATAATGGCCCACTGTAAATATATCTACTTATCACTTTTACTTTTTAAATATATATTTTAATATTTCAAATATAAAGTTTTTACATTTTACTACCATGTGACATGGTTGCTCTGATGCGGAGGAATTTACAAAGGAAAGAAAGAAAGAAGGTATCTTCTACAAGGCTTAATTAAAATCTAATTCTCTATTTACATGGTTAAGTTAATAATGTATTAATCCAAATGTTTTGTAAATTTACTAGATCTATAATAGAAGTGAAATATATGAAATACATGAAATACTGTATGTCCATAAATAAATATTAACATGATTAAGTCTTAAAATCTCACCAACAGACATTCAATGACACTTTAATTTATGCCTTAATATGTGTTTTTGTTATAAATTAACATGAAAATTTTATGTCAAGATAATCTGTCCCAATAAACCTCCAGACCCCAGGGTAGCAACCATTGTCGTTGAACATCATTGATAAATTGTTGTAATAGCTAAACAAATTTAATTACTTCATTATGGTTGATGTTTTAGTTCTTACATCATGTGTACATTGCTAATTTAAGCTTAGTTATACGAGTTATTCCTAATTTTTAATATACACAATTTTTAAGGTATATATCATAATTCCATTAAGACAAGCATTGACATTAAATCAGAAATACAAGTCTAGCTTAAAGGGAATTCAAGAATAAGGGATAGATCATTTCAAATTGAATAGTGTAAATATGACTTAAAAGCAAAAACTATTTAAAAAATGCCATATTTCTGATTGTAATCAGAGGTTTCGTGTAAAAATAGGTGGGGTTCACAGCTACAAATGTAGCAAAAAGACCCCTTGGCAGTAGTGGAAATTAATTTATTTTATATATTTGAGGGTCTAAAGTCTGTTTTCTAAATTAAACATCATCAGAAATGATCAGGACAGTGCCAAACAACCCAGGGCAAACAGGAATATGGGGAAATGTCTCAGGGTGTGAGAAATCGTGACAAAACTACCAGGATTCATAAAATTCTTCAGATCATTTCATAGCCTGCTTGCCTTTTCGATTCTGTCCACCTAAAGTAGACTTGTTGATATAAGATGGCAAAGAAACTGCTGTTGCTCCAGTTGTCTGTACATTCTGAGAAACACTGGTATGATTTGCAATAAAATGTTCTAAGGAAGGTCCAGATTTCAAAATTGTTTTTTTGTGATCATTTATATGCTCTTCATTGACGTTTGAAATAGTTTTTATGGTGTTAGCCTCAGAACTATGTGAAATTATTCTTCTTTTCAGGATGCAAAATAAATTTCTGCGAGCTGAGTTGGATTTAAGGTTTAAAACTTGTGAAAGACAAATCTGTCCATTTCTTATTGCCATTTTTGTATCGAACTTCTTCAAATTTGATGGATAAAATCCGAGAAATTTAATCTGTTATTTTGTGGTCACGAAAACGTTTGAACTGATGTTGTATTTGAACGCTTTTCTAAAGAAATTTATTAACATTGAAAAAATGTAAACAAACACGTGTGTTCTTTCAGAAATAACAGAAATGATGCAATATTGTGAAAACTGCTCGAAATTTTACCATTCAGTGATTTTTATTATGAATAACAACTTATGATTACAACATTTGTGAAATTGTTATCAGTCAGCAGGCCACACATTTCTACCATGAACAGGATTGTTAAAGTTTCAGAAAATGGTAAAGTACATGCACCCTAGACCGAATAATCTGTCTCCTGTGTGGCTACATTTGTCATATCATATTTTCTTTTTTTATCATTTGGCTATTTATTTTTTTTTTTTTTTTGTGTGTGGACACAAAAAAAAAATAATAATAAATAGCTATTTTTTGAAAGATTTAAAAACTTCAATTTGGGTTCACATAGGATGTGATCAAAGTTAATTTTGCCTTCTCCAGGTTGCCCCACAACAGTTGGGGAAGATCCTCATAAATGGGTATAATTCCCATTTATCAGTTTATGGGTATCAATTTTTTAAACTGTGGATTTCAAGATATTTGTTGCCATGGTGCAAACATTCAGATAATTGACAACATTTTGCCTTAACCCTTCCGTAGGGATTTTCTGATTTGGCCGCCCTCAGAATTCCTTATCCATGTTATCAATCCCTATTCAGACTTTTTTGCCAATTACCTCACCTTGAAGCAGTGCCTTTTACGCCTACAGCACTATTCTGTACACCGAAGCAAATAAGAATTGAATAGAGAATACCTGGCTTTCAGAATCCCTTCAAATTTTGAAAAAACCTTACCTTTATCAGTCAGGGGACTTACTTAAATGAATAATTTCTAAATCACTGTTTCAAGTAACATTTTGTCTACAAATGTTGGAAATGAGAGTTGTCTTTCTTTAATAATCACCTATTTAAGTAGTACAAATAAATCACTAGACTAAGTGATTTAATTTTATTGTAGTTTAAATATACAATACTAATGATCCAGGGACTGATTATGTTGCTAAAGTTATCAGAACCACTAACATCTGTGTTGACAGGATGACTGGTCATGTCAGGTGATGACCTTGTACTGGATCTGGGATAATGACATGAAAATCACTTGTTTAAGTATCATACCTCTATTTTCTTCCAAAAATCACTTCTTTAAGTATTATTATTTTTATTACCCCACTAATTTCAACACCCCCGAACAGTGAAATTTTGATCCTGAACAGTAAAATTTTATTACATAATCTGTAAGATGAAACCTTGAATTTTACAGGAAAAATACTCCCACTGCTGGGTAAAATCTGTAAAGAAAGTATCAGTTCATTATGTAAAGCCTTCATTATAGCATTTTTTCAAGAAATATAGAATTTACAGCTAAAGGGTTGCATCAAAGGCATAAACTTTGCTACTTAAAAGAAGCAAAAGGTTCATTTTTTTCAATTTTACTAATGGTAAGATATATTCTAAACCAATATGTTTAAAATTTTGGTAAAACTACAAAATCACAATTTGTGATAAAATTTCGAATTTGCTACTTCATTTTGTACTTAAGCATTTAAGTAAGTGATTTTAAAATCACTTATTTCAGTAATTCCCCTGGCTGTTTATAAACGATAGTTTAAGATCCATTTTTTCAAAAATATAATGTTGTTGTTCCGTAGATAGCCATATTGTTTTGTCTCTGACCTGAGATGTTTTATCTAATTTGAGTAAGAAAAACCTAATAAAAAAATTGTATCTTTAATAGGACAAATTCTATTTTCCTGTTAGTGCTGGTCAATGGCACAGGAAATCAATTTGTTGAAAAACTTACGGAAAAAATCTGTTTTTTACAGTACTGATCACGTGACAAAATGGCATATTTTTTGATAAATTTTGTGACACATTGGACCTATAACTACATGTACCTTTAAGTTAAGATTCTTTTTTATCCGTATTGGACTGGGTTGAAAAGCAATATTAACTCATGATTTATATCAACGAGCGACATCATCATTATTGCATGTACTGATACATGTATATCCATATGAGGACTGATTTGCTCATATCATTTAATAATATTTGGTATGCATTTGTATTAGCATTGGCACATCTCGTTTCTATGGAGATTATATGGTCCTGCCCTCTCAGTCATGGTCTATTGACTTTGAAACCTTTGCTTAGTTTACATGTTCAAAGTTTGTGATTAGATCAGTTTAAAGGGAACCACTTATGATAAGTCAATAGTATTTGGTATGCAGCTGTTTTAGCATTGGCATTTCTCATTTCTTCAGAGATTATTTGGCCAGGGCCCTGAACCTTTGGAATTCAGTCACGGATCAGGCTTAATGAACTAATACCTCTGTTTCCACTAACATCCTGAAAAAATTATGGTAGGTAGCTATATATAGGTCATTATATAGTATTTGTTTTTAAAAGGTTTTTGGCTGGTATAAACAGGGGGAAACAGTCTGACTTTAATGGTACTTTTCTCAGTGATACTGTCTTTTTCCGATCTTTAACATGTTTAAAATAACGATTTTGACTTATCTACTCAGATGCCTGATAATGCTAAAATTTATAGCTTATAACTAAGTACATTTGTTGTACTTAATAATGTAGAACTTTATATTCTTTTTTAACAGAACTACAAGAGCTTGTTTCTGTAGCAGTTAACAGTCTAAAAGCTGGGAACATTATAGCTGTTCCTACAGATACAATATATGGAATAGCAGGCCTTGTACAGAATTCTGAAGCTGTTGATAGACTGTATAGTATAAAGAACAGGGACTACAGCAAACCTGTAGCCATAAGTGTAGCTGACATATCTGATGTTTATAGGTAAATCCTTCAATTAAAATTATCCTTGAGTTGAAGTGCCATTTTTAATAGTATTTGTTACTCTTTTAATTTCAGTTACCA
This sequence comes from Mytilus coruscus, assembly GCA_017311375.1. Lineage (NCBI taxonomy): Eukaryota > Metazoa > Mollusca > Bivalvia > Mytilida > Mytilidae > Mytilus > Mytilus coruscus. The sequence goes on from CM029603.1 coordinate 16,460,196, forward strand.
TCACTGAAATAAGTAATCATGATACATGTAGATCAGATAATTTGCTTGTTTTATTTGTTTATTTAAATCACTAATTCAAGAACAAACAAATCAAACAGTTACATCTATAAACAGCAAAGTTGACGTCTACAAATAAATTACATGTTCATTCATTTTTATGTTCCCCCTCCTCCCCCAAAAAACCTTTGTCAAAAATAAATAGATTTTGGATGGTTACTTGAGTATTCCTTGTTTGATTGGAATGAGATCTAAGGAACAGGAATTAACTTATTGAATTTGACGGCTATGGTAACTTTTTTTGGATAAATGGTTTCCAGATGGTAAATATAGTGTCCATGCTTGATTGAAATGAAATTTATACAGATTACAGATAGCAGATATAGGCATTTGAAAAGCTTATAAATGTTGGGGTCAACAGGTTAAAGGTCAATTCACTGTTACTAAAATGATTGTTTTTAAAGTTGGTTTTGTGATGTACAATGTATCCCAATGAATTGTTATACATTAATACATGTGAAAAATTAGCAATGAAAGTATGTTTATTTTTCCCTCCAACATTGTCCAAGCATAGAAGTAAATTCTAAACAATAAATAAAAAATAAATAAAAATGTTTTCTCTCATTAATGTGCATTTGGCAGTACCGGCATTTTACTTGTTTATCATAAAATAGAGAAATTTTCTTTTAAATCATAGTTTGACAGCCATGTCTTTTGAAATTGAATTTTGAAGGGGGGAAATATGGAGGAGATGTTGAAAAGGTGCTTTCAAACATTTATTTTGCCAAATAGAATAAAAAATTTAGTATTGCCATGTGTCAGAAATATTTTCTTCATTAAAGATGGGGCCAAGTCACAGTACCTCAAGCTTTACTATCCAAGTTATTACCAGGACCAGTGACAACTGTGTTCAACAGGACATCAGACCTTAACCCTGAACTAAATCCCAAAACATCTCTTGTTGGTATCAGGATACCAGACCATGAATTCATCAGGGAAGTTGCCAGAAGCTGTCAGGAACCTCTAGCTCTTACTAGTGCTAATATAAGTTCAGCACAAAGTACTTTGAGGGTGGAGGTTAGTGTTATGTTGATAAATAATATATTCAAGTGCTGCTTGATAAGAAACAAGTGTAAGAAGTAGATTGAAAGTGAGATGGAAGTTGGCAAATGTAACATGTTAAAATATCAATATCTATTAGTAAAATGTAAAGTAATAGACATATACTTTTATTTTAACTTTTACTTTTATATCTGCCTTTATAAATTGCCTTTTAAAAGTACATGTCTGTGAACACAAACTTTCCAGCATTTAACTTGCTCTTAAAATGGAACTTGCTCTAATCGATGCAAATTCTTTGTTTTTCATTTGTTCCATTTTAACTGAGAAAACCTATTAACATTATATAATTTATGAACTCCAATAATATACAAGATTTTAATGTTACTTAATTTGCCCTGATCATACCTAGTTGCATATATTTAATGTTCCTGCCAATTGCGCAAATTTACCAGTGCATATTCTTTTCAGGAATTTGAGAATTTGTGGCCTAAACTAGATAAAGTATTTGATGATGGTATGCTTGGAGATACTTTCCACTCCAGACAGGGGTCAACAGTGGTAGATTTATCTAAAAAAGGAGTATACAAAATTATAAGGGATGGCAGGTAAAACAATATATATATATATGGTATATATGATAATTGCTTTGGAAATAAAACCTTTCCTTCAAATCATTTGGTGTTTCTAAAGGTATTTAATTTTACATGATGAAATGGCACATTGAATAAATACAATAGCAAGTAATAAAAAAAAGGTATTTTCGCCCCAACCCACAGATAAGAGCTGGTCGCTTTAAATGTGCTGCTGCCTTACCATCATGTACATTATCATCCTTACTTTGCTTGACAAAAAGAAATTTGTTGTGTTATTCCATGAAAACATATATGGCATCTTGAAATCATCTCTCTTGATGTATATCTTATATTGGCTTAGCCATATTTGGCACAACTTTTCTGAAATGTTTAAAGCTCTACAAATTCGTTTTTGATTTGGCCTACTAACTGTTTTAATTTGATTGCCACTGATGAGTATTATGTCTGGCATTCAAAATTATGAGCCCAGTATTTTTGATGATTTTTTATATGACCCCAAAATTTTTGCGTTCATATAATGTTATCATGTTGTCTGCGTAATCGTCGTCCGAAGACGTTTGGTTTCCAGACAATAACTTGAGTATAAGTATATGAATCTCTATGAATTTGTACCACAAGGTTCCATACTAAAAAAGGAAGGTTTGGAATGATTTTTGGGGGTATAGCCCTAACCGTTCGGGAAAAAGGGGCCAAAAACATTACTTTTTTAATACTTTGTATAAATTGCTTATTTCTTGAGCAATTTCAATGAGGTTTGATTCAAAGTCTTCAATTCTTAGGGTTCTCCATTATGCTGAATCTAATTTTGGATTTTGACCCCTGTTTTTAAATTGGTCCACATTAAGGTCCAAAGGGTCCAAAATTAAATTTAGTTTGATTTCAACAAAAATTGAATTCAAGGGTTTTTTGATATGCTGAATCTAACCATGTAATTTAGATTTTTGATTTTAGGCCCAGTTTTTCAAGTTGGTCCAAATCATTGTCCAAACTTAAACTTTGTTTGATTTCCACAAAAAATTTTTGATTTCAACAAAAATTGAATTGATGGGTTCTTTGATATGCTGAATCTAACTGTGTTTAGATTTTGGATTTTTGGCCCCATTAACAAATTGGTCCATATTAAGGTCCATATTTAAACTTTGTTTGATTTCATCAAGAAATGAATTCTTGGGGTATTTTGACCATGTATTTAGATTTTGGATATTGGACCATAAAAGGTATATGTCAGAAACCTATGCTATGTAAAATATTTAATCACAATACAAATTCAGAGATGTATCACACAATTAAAAGCAATTTAAAGTAGATTCATAGTAAAAATGGATATAGCATCATCATATACAAATTTTAGAAATTATGTATAAATATAGTTTGAAATTTACCTTTCATTATTAGATATTATGAAAATAATTAGAGGTAAGATTTTAGATTTTTAAAGACATTGTATTAATGATGAATGATATTTTGGAATTTTTTTTTTATTTTTTGTAATTTTTTGTAAATTCTTTGAAGAACTTCGTGGTAGGTTTGTTTGTTATTGAATAACAAACAAAAACAATTACAGAATTATTCTGTATAAATCAGTTTTCAGAATGCTATATATATATATTATTTTCTTTTATGATGCAAATCACTTTAAAAACTTAGCTAATATTGTCCATTAATAAATAAATAAATTATATTCTTGGTGTACTTGGATATTATGGTCCTTTAATAAATAGATAAATTAAATTCTTGGTGTACTTGGATATGCTGAATCTACCAGTGTATTTAGATTCTGGATATTTGACCATAATCAGTAAAATCCAATTTCAAATTTTTCAGTTCTTTGACCACATTCAATCTGTGACAGAAACCTATGCTGTGTCAAATATTTAATCACAATCCAAATCCAGAGCTGTATCAAACTTGAATGTAGTGTCCATACTTGCCCCAACTGTTCAGGATTCGACCTCTGCAGTCCAATGATCAATCAATCAGAATAAAAATACAGTTCAAATATGGAAATTGGTTCAGTTGAATTTTGGACCATTAGAAAAAATCACCTTCCATAGTTAACATAAAATTCGATAATGAATAGATTAATAAAATTGTAAAAGCAGGACTGTAAATGTTCATATTTTTAATTCCCAAGTGAAGTGTAAGTATAATCAAGTCAATTGTTTTCAAAAATAGAAAATTCTAGATTTAAACTGCTTGTATCTCAAAAACAAGAAACAGAATTATATTTTTCCATAATTATATAGTTGCATTCTCCATTGCAATAACATTAACGGTAAGAATTTTACTGCACCAGCTGTGCATTTTGACAATGAATGTCATATTAGTTGAATGTCTTTTCAGTGATGCTTGATGCCAAAATATTTGAAAGTTTAAAACCTACTACAAATGTTGTAGATCTGATAATACCAAAAAGGACAAAAAGTAAAGCCTTAATCCAGACATGGAATCTGAGCTATGCATGGGGAAGATACATTTCTTAATTTAAAACAATTTCCAAAAATTTTATAACAGAAAAATTCTTATGACCAATATCCTTATTTTCATTACTTAACTGGTGATAATCTTGGGACTAACAGCCCACCTGTATAGGTATTGCAAAAGTCTTTATGTATGAAAATGTCATTATTTTGAAATTAAGCAGCAAACACCATTAAAAGAAATATAATTAACCATTTGTTTTATGTTACAGTTCCCTGAAAAGTACAGTACAGTTACTGAGTACTTATGGATTAACAGAGGATGATACTTCATGACAAAGACAATATTTTAGATTCTGAAAATGAATAATCCTAATTTATAGATGTATATTGGGCACTGCTCTGCAATGTATTTTATGGCTTGCAGATGCAACTTCTACTATGAATGTGATCACTGTTTTATGTGATGGATTATATGGCTATGAATCATATGTATAATATGCAGAAGGCCTAAAATTGACTTGCAAACTATGAAAAAAGATACTGTATTTTTGAAAAGTACATGTATACTGATAAATTAAGAACTTTACTTGAAAACAGTACTTCAAAATATTGTCTGATGTATCTGCCTTATATACATTTTATGAATGGTATTTTGTGTACTTATACAAGCACTGAAAAACTTTGAAATGCAATAATAAAAATATTGGATTCTATTTTTGTTTTATGGAATGGGGCTAAGTGATCTAAGTTCAGTAATCATTAATCTGTCAACACTGAGGTTGTGATTTCAAACCCTGCTAGCTATATATATAGTGGCAAGGTGTTTTCGAGTCCGACTATATTGACTAGGATTGCTAGTTTCATGTGGAAGGTTTGTAGTTCCTCTAGATACTCTGGCTCCCTCCACCAATAAAAACTGGCTGCAATGACATAGGCAAGTGTTTTCAACACCAACAATCAATCAATAAATCTATATTAAAATTCATCATATATGTTTAAGGTTTTGAAACAGCTTCCGTCATCTTTGTAAACTTTCTCAAAGATCTCCTCTGAAACTACTGAACCAACTTCAGCCAACCTATGGGTAAATGACCTTTAGCTTAAATGAAAAGTGAAAAAAGCACAAACATTGTGTTTATTTCCCCTGTATGTCAACAAACATGGCCACTATGGCTAAAATTGAACATAAGGGTAATAGGCATTATATGTCTCATATATATATAAAAATATAATATAGAAAATCAGACAGAGGCATATACGCTCATAATGTCATGATCTACCTATTTCCTTTTTTTCGGAAAAATTATCCGTAAGGTTGTCTCCCTTAAAGATGATTTTTGTGGAGCCTGCGACTTTTGTCGCAGAAAGCTCGACATAGGGATAGTGACCCGGCGGTGTTAGCTAACTTCTTAAAAGCTTTATATTTTAGAAGCTAGAAGACCTGGATGATTCATACTTTGTATATAGTTGCCTTATGTTACGAAGTTTTTGTCTGTCATATGTCCATTGTTCTTGACCTCATTTTCATGGTTCAGTGACTACTTGAAAAAATAGTCAACATTTTTTGTAATGTTAATTTCTTTCGTATTATGAGTAATAGGATAACTATATTTAGTATGTGTGTACCTTGCAAGGTCCTCATGCCCGTCAGACAATTTTCATTTGACCTCGACCTCATTTCATGGATCAGTGAACAAGGTTAAGTTTTCGTGGTCAAGTCCATATATCAGATACTATAAGCAGTAGGTCTACTATATTTGGTATATGGAATGATTGTAAGGTGTACATGTCCAACTGGTAGGTGTCATCTGACCTTGACCTCATTTTCATGGTTCAGTGGTCAAAGTTAAGTTTTTGAGTTTTGGTCTTTTTTTCTAATACTATATGCAATAGGTCAACTATATTTGGTGTATGGAAATATTTTATGATGTACATGTCAGTCTCACAGGTTTTATTTGACCTTGACCTCATTTTCACGGTTCATATCTCAGTGTTAAGTTTTTGTGTTTTGGTCTGTTTTTCTTCAACTATAAGCAATAGATCAACTATATTTGTTGTATGGAAGGATTGTAAAGTGTATATGTCTGTCTGGCAGGTATCATCTGACCTTGACCTCATTTTCATGATTCATTGGTCAATGTTAAGTTTTCATGGTTAAGTTTGTTTCTTAGATACTATAAGCAATAGGTCAACTGTATTTAATGCACAAATTGATTGTAAGCTGTACATGTCTGTCTGGCATGGTTCACCTGACCTTGACCTCATTTTCATGGTTCATTGGTCAATGTTAAGTTTTCTTCTTTAAGACTGTTTCTTAGAAACTATAAGCAATAGGTCAACTATGTTTGGTTTATTGAATGATTGTAAGGTGTACATGTATTTCTCGTTTGGTTTATCTGACCTTGACCTCATTTTCTTGGAACATGTTAAGTTTATGTGTTACTTGTAGTAAAGCTTTATATTTAGGACTATCAACATAAAATCAATGGTTAGTAAAGAAGGCGAGACATCTCAGCGTGTGCACTCTTGTTGACTAATTTTCATGTATTTGCGTATTATCTCAAAAACTAAGATAGATAGGTAGGTAGAAACTGTAAACAGCAAATATAATCAAAGTACAAGACATACAAAAATATAAATACAATTGGTTGACCTCTTAAAGAAATATAGCCTTAAATGACAATTTTTGACTAATTTCTTGTTACTTTTTCAAAAATCTTCCTCCCTGAAACTACTGAATGCCATGACTAAAAAAAGAACATAAGAGTAAAATGCATTATTTGTCTTATATCTTGAAGACTACAACAGATACAGAAAATCTGTATGGGGCAAAAAATGCTCAGAATGTCAATATCTACCTTATTTTTGTAAGCATCAAATTTATCAGATTACTTTTTTAGGAGTTATTGCCCTTAAATGATGTTTTCGGACTTATTTTCCAGGTTTTTTTTTTTTTTGTATTATTTTGAAAACTATACTAGATACATGTAGGTAGAAACTGCAAATATATTTGTATTATTATACCCTTTCTCAGGAGTTGAAATGAACTGAATTTTTTGAAACACTTCTGTTAATAAAAGTTTCGTTAATCACATACTATTATTTATATTTTAAATTAGATTTTATCAGATATGTTATAGGAGGATGAAAATGTATGACCCAGCTTTCCAGGGGCACCTCTGTTTATACCTTCACTTAGGAATCGAACCCCCATTTATTTTGCCTTTGAAAAGATCACCACATTCCTACTTGATTACCTCATTTATAAGACAATAGATGGCGAGTTCCTGACATACATTATTTTATTTGATATATTATTATTAAAACTGTAAATAAGAAATTAAATAGATTTATTTTAAAATACAGTCACTTATAACTAATTGAAATGTGTCTGTTAGTCTTCTTTCTCTTTTTCAGTTTCTTTGTTTTCTGTAGCAACTTTTCTATTTGTCATTCCATATAAGTAACACAATGTGAGAAACACAATAACTGGGAAAAGTGTCTCACTGTATTCTTTCAAGTTTATGTATGTGTGTATAGCACCAACCATTATGATCCCAAGGATGATACAAGCCATTTGTCTGATATCTTTAAACAGAAGTCCTATAGCAGAACAAATTTGCCATGATCCAACACAAATTTTGTAAATGAATGGATTGGGCATATATCCAAACATGGATGTTATACATACTGCACTGTACTCACTAAATCTTCTATCCTGGAAAATAGATAACAAATAAAATGAACACCAGTATCATGTGATGCAGAACAAAGTGTTGTACTTGTCTTTTGGTTCTTCAGAAAGGTGTTAAAAGGTTTTCATCAAAAATTAATAAAAGGACTGTTCAAAAAGTAACAGTGATTGTTCAAATAAAAAAATAGAGTCTGAAACATCTGTCTTTGAGAGAAATATAAATTTGAAAAAGTGAAAGAGTTATGAAGTATTTTTAATGTTGTCATGTTTTGTTTCATTAAATTTACTTTAGTATCTTGTCATTTTGTTCTGACAAGAAAGAATGCAAAAATGAACCTTTGGTGTTATAGCTAAGCTCTTTACATTCAGAAACATTTTTTCACTTGAAATTTCTGTAAAATTAATGTGGATTTACAAAAGCGTCTATCGTATTTCTGAACATAAAAATTTAAGAATAAAATGAGCAAGAATTGATGCCTGAGTAATGAATCAAGTGTGTTCAATGTTGTATTACAGACATAATAGACTTGTGATGGTATTTAAAACTAAAACTGTTGTTTTTTTTTTTTTCTTTAAAAGGGGGTTCTGTCTTGTAACATGTTGTCTAGACAATTAAAATTAGCACATACCAAAACAGCTGTTGTCTCTGGAATTAATTTTGGGAACAACTTTATCAATGAATCTATAAATAGCATTGAAGCCACACTGTATAGTGCCAATCTTTCCAAAATTGTCCTCAGACTCATGTTGACTCTGTTACTGAAACGAAAAAAGGTAATCAGTGTACAGTGTCTGAGAAGCATTATACATCTTGTATAAAAATCATACCGGTCAGTAATTTTTCTTATAACAGTCTTCATGCCTGGCCCACCAGTCCAGGCTTGTAAAACTCTTTCTAGCAGGACTATTCTAGAACAGTTTTGGACAGTTCTTACATTCTTACAATAACAGATTCTGACAGTTGTAGTAATGTTCTAGACAACTCTATCTATTTATAACTGTTATGTTGAATTTGATATGGATTGGATGTATGATAAAGAAAAAAAACCACAGGAATAGTGTTTAATTGTATTATTACCGTAAAATGATGAGCACAAACACCAGAAAATATTCTTTCAGGAATCTTCCTGGTCAAAAATTGAGGAAAACAAATACATGTAAATGCATCTCTAGACATAGATGCAAAAAAAAATGGCCCACTTGAAAAAGATTAAGAAATGGAAGCCAATAGAATCAAATTTTCAACAGATGATCGACATTGTGTTGACTAAATGGCTAAATTAATTGAATGTAAATGAAAATATTTAATAAGAAAAGTCTAAAAAATCATTTAAAGTTATTAAATATAGGATTGCATTGGTTATGTTAATATCCCATGACTTCAAGAATGAACAATTTTAATACTACAAATATATTAAAATAATTAGTAATTAAATTTATTTTCCAATTTTAAATATGCAGACATTACTATTATGTTTATATTGAAAGTTAATCTAAAGCCACTTTTTTTTCCTTTTTCCAAATATATTTGCATATATATTTGATTTTTAATATATCAAGAAAATATATATATATTAAACAAAAATAGTTCCTGTAACTTACCTTAAAGTTTCCCTTGTATTGTCCGATGTTCAAAATGATTTTTAAATCTGATACAACTACATGTTTGAAACTTCCTGAAAATGTCCATTAGAATGTCCATTTTGACAATAGCTTGAGGGAAGGCTATTTACTTCCTTGTGAAAAAAACATTACATTGTAAATCAAGATATGCATTATACTTGTATTCCTGATATTATGATTTTAATAGTATGAAATGTCATTTTTATACAGAATCAATGAATTCTTAACATTAAACTACTGTATATTAATAGTTACTGTGTTACTATATGGCATTTTAATCATTTATCTACCCTTGTTTTTTCAGCTCCTCATATCTAACGCAAAATCCTGGGTTGTATATCTGTGACAAATACTCAAGAAAAAATAAGCAACTATTCTATATTATGTGATCATGCAGAAGAATCTAAAATTTAACAAGTAAAAATATTAAAGTCCTGAAATTAAATCAAATATTTCTTAAAAAAATTGAATACCATGGGAAGAAGATATTACTGAACTGAAGTAATTAGTTTGTTTATTGATAAAACGAAAAAGATTATCATATACAGTACACTTGTATATTTTTTTAATTTTATTCTTTCGGAAGACAAAAACTATCTACATATGATATGATATGATACAAAGTCATGTATAATATAAGAAGATGTAGTATGATTGGAAATGAGAAAACTATCTACTAGAGACATAAGCCACTAAAGGTCACCCTATTGTAACCCATATACATCATCAAAAAAAATTTACGCATATACTTATGGCTGTGGTTTGAATGTGGCTTCAGATCATAAAATAAAGCTGAATATTTATTTATATATGATTATCAAAACTATATGTGTTTCTCAATTATATAAATCACTAATAGATTTACTTTTCTCATCATCATGCTCATGGGTTCTTTAATTGGAATAAAAATATCTGATGTCCGGAGCAACTGATATCACCCCCCGGTTTTGGTTGGGATCGTGTTGCTTGGAGTCTAATTTTCTATGATGTGATTTTTATACTGTTGTTTGTCCTTTTTTGTCATAGAATTTTCAGTCCGGTTTCGACTTATGAGTCTGATTATCCGGCCTTTTGTATCTTTCGCCTCTCTTTTTCTCTTATGCCTGACACTTTACTTAAGTGGAGTTGATTTTTTATGCGTCTTTTTGGTCCCATATAGCTCGCAGACAATACCGGTTATAATAACTTGGGCATCTTTGCAGTGTGTAAACACAGATAAAGTCTATTAATGACATTTTTTTTTTATTCAACATTTTTCGGAAAAATTCCAAATAATATGCATTGTAAAACAAAGTTCAAATGCAAACTTGATCCGAACAACTATGACAGAGAATCTGCCCTTAAATGGGTTGACCGTACTTTGACCTATAATGGTTTACATTTATAAATTTTGACTTGGATGGAGAGTTGTCTCATTGGCACTCATACCACATCTCCTTATATCTATTGCCATATTCATAAGTAAAACAATAATTGGCCGAGTACGTGATTTTTTCGAATCGGTGGTTGCAGCAGAATAATCAGTCATTTGCTTCTGCACGTAGTGGAATCATTAAAGAGGTGCGTCCAATTCCTCTTGATTTTTAAAATTCCGGTGGTTAAAACACAGGCACTTGTCTCAGAAAAAAAATTACCTATATGGGCGTTTTTCAATAAAAACGTGATTTCTTGTCCCAGCCACTTTTAAAAAAAATGTTTTTGATCTTTACAAGTAAATTTTTGTGCAGTCAGTATATTTAACTAGATTTAACATTTTTTTCCAAAGAAACATACTATTTTTAGAGGGATTAATAATATATTGATTCCTGAATGGTTCAAAATAACCAAAATGGCATGTCCCTAGACCTCCAATTCAACATTCATACTCTAAAATATTGTAAACGGAGGTAGAAATAAATGTTAATTTTACTTAATATAAAATTCTATAATTATTCAAAAGTATGTTTAGAGCCAACATATTTTAATAAACAGTTTTTGACAAAGGATTTTTTATTTTAGCAAGTGTGTCCCTGACAAAATTTCCACTACGAAATGAAGTCATTAAATTTTCTGAATAAACAGTTTTATAAAATCAATGTTTGCAAGAAATGGACTGGATATAAACATTAGGGTCTTACAATAGAAGTGATGCTTTTATAACGGCAGTTAAAATGTTGGCAAAAAAAAAATTGAGCACATCAAATGGACCAGAGTGATACCGTATTTTTTCTTATGTCCACTACGAAATGGGTCAAATCTCCTTCAGTATCTGGTTATAAAATAATGAAAAATTATCAGTGTACAGCTTAGCATGTGCTTTGATGAAAAGAATCATTTTTGTTACTATTGCAATATAGGGATTGTGGAAAATAAATAAAACATGTGAATATGTCCACTACGTAAAGGTCAACTACGAAACAAGTTTGGGAGGAAAACGTTTCGTAGTGGACACTACCACTACCATACAGTCGTTTTTTACTCTTTTTTCAATTATATTCGTGCAAAACATGCAAATAACAAGGGTTAGTTTCATGTAATTTTCAATATATTTTTATCAACATAGAATAGGGTTGATGTCAACTACGAAACTTTTCGTCCACTACGAAACTCAGATTTTTGTCAACTACGAAACTCAAAATGACCACTACGTAACATGAGTTGTACCTTCATTTGTGGAGTACTGTCTTATCTTTATCGATAAAAAATGGTTCTCCAATTCAGAAAAAATGAGATCTTTCCAGTATATAAAATAAAACAAAATAGAATGTCAACAAGTGACATTAAAATGCCATTAGATGTGCGTTTAGAAGCAGTTTCGTAGTGGACAAGTCTACTACGAAACAGTATATAAATTTAAGATTGCACTTTTCATTTACAAACAGGGTATAATAGAGGTATTCAAAATAACTCTTAAATTAACTTTTAGACAAGTTAATTTCTCCATTTTTTTGTTTTGTCTGAAAATCGCACTTTTATTGAAAAACGCCCATATACTTTAATATAACACTTGTATTAAGGTATATAGGAAATTTTTTTTCTCAGACAAGTGCCTGTGGGTTAAAACCTAAAGGTGAAAAAAAATATAGCAATATCTACATATTAGAGTCTAAATATTGTAGAAAAAAGATTTTGAAATATCCGTAAAATAAAAATGTTCTTCAGCACTTGTATTGCTGTTGTAGACGATTTTGATACTATATTGCAAATAATATACACGTTTTGTGAAATTGTGCACAGGACATCTAAAACCAAAATAAATTTATTTGGTTTATATTGAAAACTCTGTAAGAAATAGATGGGACATGCAGATCCCAAGCATTAACACAATCGTTATCGCTTGCATGGAAAAACCTTGGGTCCGTCGAGGACGTACGTCGACGCCAACGCCACTATAGTACGTACATACGACCGCAAAAAATTCAGTTGTGAAATCATGCATAAAAATGCACATTTTAAATGACACAAAATATTCATTACACACAAAAATCTGTTTAAATCATTTTACCGCCTTTTTTCTTATGATAAATACATATATGACTGACCCAGGAAGTAATATTACATTTGTTCAATTTACATCTGAGATCACAGGTATGTAACAATTAAGACAAAGCATTCTATTTTCATTACATATGTATTTACATATGCATATGATGAATATGTAAACTTGAATAATTCAGTTAAAATGCTCGTCCTTTCCCAATGCTACGAGTGACAGTGCATACCAACAGCAACTAAAACACCTGACTTTTTGATCACCTTTAAATATGCATTTGATAAGGGACTTTCCGTTTTGAATTTTCCTTGGAGTTCGGTATTTTTGTTATTTTACTTTTTACGTACTCGAGATGTAACATATTTTTGACTAATATTACCGTTCGAAGAAAGTACCACCACCCACTGATGAAATCATTGCATCTTATGAACCCTAACCCAGTGGGCACATGACGTTGTAACAACGTTGAAATTTGGTTGAAATTTGGTCGTGACGTTGATCGACCCAAATTCAACGTTGATCTAACGTCATGGTATTCAACGTTGACTTTACAACGTTGTTTCAGCGTTGAATTTACGTCGTTAAAATCAACGTTTAAACAACAACGTTGATTCAACGTTGGGTTAACGTCAGTCAATCGCGACAGAAAAATCTCATTGTCAAAATTGAAGGTTACAGATATATTTGAAAAAAAGGGGGTAGACCGGATTGCATTGTTTATGCATGGAAAGGAGTTTTGGGCAAGAACAAGTGGTCAGGAGACATCACAAATAACAAATCGGCTTTTTCCAATTAATTTTTTGTGTTTATTTTTTAAGTATCTTGAAAAAAAAACAATTCTAACCAATTATTAAGTAATTTGGGTTTGATGATTCTCTATATTTTGGGAGATCTCAAAACCTGTTCATGCTATTTTAATTATATGTATGATCTGTATAAATATGATATATTCTTAGTTTATATTTTTAAATCAAATCGATTTTTTAATTGCTTTCTTTCAATTAAATAAATAGGAGAATTTTTCGGTAAATTTATTCTAATTATTTTTACCTATTGATATTTAATATATAAACTTAAAATATCATCGATGTACAATGTAATCATAATAATTGAGAAGTTTTAAATTTTCGCGGTTTTCAAGTTGAGTTCCGAATATTTTCTTTCGGATGCGCACGCAAGCACGCGCACCTCTTTTCAACATCCGTCTAGAAAATTTGAAAATCATCCTCGAGAAATTATCGCACCAGACTGATGAACAAATAGTGAACAACTGCGTCTAAGGAATATAAAGACGAGAGAAGACGTTTCTGTATAAACCTCTTGATATTAGCTAAGTATATTTTACAGTTAAATTAACTAAGAATCATAATATATACAAACACATTCAAATGATCAAATTATTTATCTGCATGTTTACGTTCACAGAAATTATGACAAGGTCTTATCTTACTGAATCTGATTCTGTTTCGTGTCAAAACAGTTTAATGATTTGGTTGTATATATGCTCTAATTAGCAAACTAACATAAAACATATCTAGCCATGTACAGAATCAGTAATATCAGAAAAGGGGTGGGGTTATCGAATACTAGCCAATTCGTTCTAATACAACTCAATAAGGTGTGTCTGACACACATAGAAATGGTCTGCTCTTAATTACTGTTTTGGTCTTTTAGATTTTTCGTAAAATACCACTCATCTTTGATAGTTTCATCTGTATATGAACATTATGGTTATTGCAAAACACAGATCTGGTTAGAATTAATGCTTTGTCTTGTTATTGATGCAAGCTGGGACAATTGTTTCAAATGAACATGTTGTGTTCTATGATTTAAAATAATTGTTTTATAATTGGTAGAATTTGATAACATTTCCGCTTTTAAAAGTACACAACTTTTATTATGTAATTCAAATTTATGTTATTTCTCTTCCATGCTTTCAGATGCTGTTCTTGTCTGCCACAAAGAGACACCAGAATCCAAAATACCTGAGCAGTGTGCAAGACATTTGAAGTGTGTCCCACAGAGAGCAGAAGGAGTTGCTAGGCAAAAGAATAGATCTTTAAAATAAAATTAATTTTCATTTTAAAACCTCTTTTGTTAATTTCTATAGTTAATTTAGTGCCAGTAAACAAAAGGCAGTGACATTTATCAATACATTATTTGGTGCTACCGGTATGCATCTTTTGTTCGCTTTACTCAATTGTATCGGGTGTATAGATAATGATTGAATGAGTAACCAGCTTGGTGCTGGTAATGGTTTGTTCCAAATGCCTTCAAGATAAATGTAAAAAAAAAAAACACATACGGTATACCTACAAAAGTCAAATTTCAGATCAACAAGATATCAATAAAATGAAAAAACACACAAAAAAGAACAAAATATCGGATAACAAAAACTTAAATTGAGATCAGGTTTTTTAAATGGTCCTGCTTTGTATTCACATAAAACAAAGGAGGCATTTGTGTCACTGTGTCAAATTTGCTGCATTTACATGATTTTGTATAAGTTGGAAAACTTGATCAACCAGAATCAAACCAGTGTGCTGTAGTGAGTTTTTACATGTTCCTTTGCTTTTAGAAATTGATGTGCTAGAAAAGAAAGCTTTGTTAATATTGAGATATTTCAAATTAAATCTTGATATTGTAACTGTCTCTCCTCTTTGGTTTTGATTGTTATTGTCTACTATTCTCTTTGGAGTTGTCTCTTGTTGAGAAAGGAACTGTTGATGGACATTTTAACTTGAAATAAAACTTGAAAGTGGCTTTTTATTTTATAATTCAGGTATCTTATTATTGTATTTGAACACGTGCCAATAAGGATTAATTTACACCCAAAAACCATCACTTCAACCAACCTACAATTGACCTGACTACAACCTAACTCGACCTGATTTCAACCTAAACCCGACCTGATTTCAACCTAACTAAGACCTGATTTCAACCTCACTGGACCCGATTTCAACATGTTATCAACGTCAATACAACGTTGACACTGCAACGTTGATTCAACGTCAGAATTTCAACGTCATTACAACTTTCAAAACTAATCCAAGTTTCAACGTTGTAACAACGTTGAAGACTGACATTGGATCAACGTTGATACAACGTTTTGTGCCTGCTGGGTAATAACCCAGTGATTTTAATATTGAATTTATTTTTATGACAAAATGGATGTATATAGTTGACCTTTACGTGTATTTTTGGCTAGTCGTTTGATTTAGTGCTGTCTTGTGTATATGTTGAGAACTTTCGTTGGTATAGATCTCGGAATTTTGAGACAGAATTACTGTATACATTTTTTATATGCATGCCAACTTTAGACCTAGTATATCATAGGAATATATATAGCGTGCGATTTTTGGTCGACTTCATTTTGTTTAACAACAGCTATGATCTGCAGTTCGAAATTGTGATCTATAATAACTATTTATTTTAAAAAAATGAGATACTTGTCCTGTCTGTTTTAGGAATATAATATCCAAATGACGATTGCTGAAATCTGTTTCGTGTCAAAACAGTTTAATGATTTGGTTGTATATATGCTCTAATTAGCAAACTAACATAAAACATATCTAGCCATGTACAGAATCAGTAATATCAGAAAAGGGGTGGGTTATCGAATACTAGCCAATTCGTTCTAATACAACTCAATAAGGTGTGTCTGACACACATAGAAATGGTCTGCTCTTAATTACTGTTTTGGTCTTTTAGATTTTTCGTAAAATACCACTCATCTTTGATAGTTTCATCTGTATATGAACATTATGGTTATTGCAAAACACAGATCTGGTTAGAATTAATGCTTTGTCTTGTTATTGATGCAAGCTGGGACAATTGTTTCAAATGACATGTTGTGTTCTATGATTTAAAATAATTGTTTTATAATTGGTAGAATTTGATAACATTTCCGGCTTTTAAAAGTACACAACTTTTATTATGTAATTCAAATTTATGTTATTTCTCTTCCATGCTTTCAGATGCTGTTCTTGTCTGCCACAAAGAGACACCAGAATCCAAAATACCTGAGCAGTGTGCAAGACATTTGAAGTGTGTCCCACAGAGAGCAGAAGGAGTTGCTAGGCAAAGAATAGATCTTTAAAATAAAATTAATTTTTCATTTTAAAACCTCTTTTGTTAATTTCTATAGTTAATTTAGTGCCAGTAAACAAAAGGCAGTGACATTTATCAATACATTATTTGGTGCTACCGGTATGCATCTTTTGTTCGTTTACTCAATTGTATCGGGTGTATAGATAATGATTGAATGAGTAACCAGCTTGGTGCTGGTAATGGTTTGTTCAAATGCCTTCAAGATAAATGTAAAAAAAAACACATACGTATACCTACAAAAGTCAAATTTCAGATCAACAAGATATCAATAAAATGAAAAAAGACACAAAAAAGAACAAAATATCGGATAACAAAAACTTAAATTGAGATCAGGTTTTTTAAATGGTCCTGCTTTGTATTCACATAAAACAAAGGAGGCATTTTGTGTCACTGTGTCAAATTGCTGCATTTACATGATTTTGTATAAGTTGGAAAACTTGATCAACCAGAATCAAACCAGTGTGCTGTAGTGAGTTTTACATGTTCCTTTGCTTTTAGAAATTGATGTGCTAGAAAAAAGCTTTGTTAATATTGAGATATTTCAAATTAAATCTTGATATTGTAACTGTCTCTCCTCTTTGGTTTTGATTGTTATTGTCTACTATTCTCTTTGGAGTTGTCTCTTGTTGAGAAAGGAACTGTTGATGGACATTTTAACTTGAAATAAAACTTGAAAGTGGCTTTTTATTTTATAATTCAGGTATCTTATTATTGTATTTGAACACGTGCCAATAAGGATTAATTTACACCCAAAACCATCACTTCAACCAACCTACAATTGACCTGACTACAACCTAACTCGACCTGATTTCAACCTAAACCCGACCTGATTTCAACCTAACTAAGACCTGATTTCAACCTCACTGGACCCGATTTCAACATGTTATCAACGTCAATACAACGTTGACACTGCAACGTTGATTCAACGTCAGAATTTCAACGTCATTACAACTTTCAAAACTAACAAGTTTCAACGTTGTAACAACGTTGAAGACTGACATGGATCAACGTTGATACAACGTTTTGTGCCTGCTGGGTAATAACCCAGTGATTTTAATATTGAATTTATTTTTATGACAAAATGGATGTATATAGTTGACCTTTACGTGTATTTTTGGCTAGTCGTTTGATTTAGTGCTGTCTTGTGTATATGTTGAGAACTTTCGTTGGTATAGATCTCGGAATTTTGAGACAGAATTACTGTATACATTTTTTATATGCATGCCAACTTTAGACCTAGTATATCATAGGAATATATATAGCGTGCGATTTTTGGTCGACTTCATTTTGTTTAACAACAGCTATGATCTGCAGTTCGAAATTGTGATCTATAATAACTATTTATTTAAAAAAAAATGAGATACTTGTCCTGTCTGTTTTAGGAATATAATATCCAAATGACGATTGCTGAAACACCTGACTCACTTGATACGGGTGGCGATACACACGACTGTGGTCATGATCATAACACTGGACAAAACACCTCACAGACCATTGTCCAAACTGGTCAGTCCACCGAACATAGCATTGACGACGTTGACCATATGAGATACGAGAGGTACCGTCTAGAAACTTTCAGAACATGGCCACAGTCAGCCAACGCGGATAAGAACCAATTGGCAGCCAATGGATTTTATTACATTGGTGATGGCAATGATGACCGGGTTCAGTGCGACTTTTGTAAAATAATTCTGAAGAAATGGGAACCAGGAGATGTTGTGCAGGAGGAACATAGAAAGCATGGTCCGCAATGTCCTTATGTAAACGATCCTTCACATGCGGGCAATTTTCCACTTACTTTTAGGAGGTTAGTTAGTATGAATCGTCACCACCACGGTCCCTGCCACAGAGAGTATCGAGAAAGGAGGTGAGATTCCAGTCTTTCTACAACTGGCCTCACCCTAATAGGAGACCAACACCTGGTGAACTGTCAAATGCAGGGTTTTCTACCTCGGTAAAATTGTTATATAACATATTATTTTCATTTTAAGATTTAATCTGGAATATTCATTGTCTTTACATATTTTAAATAACTTTAACTGATTAGTTACTCGATTCTTATTGTGTGATTTAAAGTGTTTGATACACACTTTTGGACATTTAATCATCTTGAAAGAAATCTGAAGCGATGAGACTCCACGAGACAACTGTTGCAGGATGTTAAGCATTTTCATTGTTGTTCTTTATGCTTTTACTAGCCCGCGATGAAGCGTCTTCAACTTTCAGTTTAAACCGCCACAACTTATCAGCAAGATCATAGAGAACTGGGTATTAAATAAGTTTGAACTTTTTCTTTCTACCACATTAATCGGTGAACTTTTTTTAACCCTCTACGGGAGAATAAATCATGAAGACTTAATAAAATAGATTTTTTCTATTATAGGACAAGGAGACTGTGTCAAATGTTTCTATTGTGGAGGAATGTTGAGACACTGGGAAGAAACAGATGATGTGTGGGCAGAACATATGAAATGGTTCCCTCTTTGTCTATTTGTGGTAGAACACGACCCCTCATGTCACGAAGAAATTGGGCGCCATCTTCAGAGAACCATTAGTGGAATAGCCTTGTCAAACGGTTATTCTGATGAAGAGATCACTGGCTACAGACAATACATGGAAGACAATGAAAGTTAGTATATTATGGACTAGTCCGAGACTGCTCTGGACCACAGCCCCAGCAAGTCATAAAAAGGGCCGCCAGTTGCCAGAGCACTCTCGTACTAATTACCCTCCCAAACCGTATGTTAAATTTGTAATATACATTATTCTTGTTCTAACCATTTCATTATTTTTGTAATCATTTTTCAACCTACAATGTTTTACTCCTTTGAACTACTTTTACTGTATTGTTGCGTACCAACAAAATCGTATAAAAGTAGCAGTTAAAATATATTAGAGGGCGGCATGCACTACTGCTACCACAAGATTGTGTGGCTTAATTTTGATCAAAGACAAGCTAGGTGATATAGACTGAATGATAAACAAACCTTATTGAAAAATATAATAATATAATATAATATAATAATTTTGAATATATGATTTCCGTTTCTTCTCAGTCTGTTTAGATACTAGTTTCGTTTCCCATTTATTTCCTTTTTCATTTCCGGGCACATGTCTGTCGATAGATTTTTACGATATAGATTATACATAGAATATTTTAATACATGAATAAAAGGAGATATATGTTAAATATCAAAGAGATATCCACACAACGACACACAATCATAAGACATGCACGTTTAGTGTGTTATTATGTAGATATATGTTGATGTTTGAATGTTGACAGCGGATTATTTTGATGTTAGCTAGTGAAATTATATTATAAATTTCACCTTTTGAAATTATACAATTTACTTTTGTTTGTGGATACCGGTTCCTTATCGACCTGGCCTCTTTTCGGGACATTCACCAAAAAGCATAGTCGCAATCTTTTTATATAGTTTGAAACGTTTATATATGCGACAGTATACCAATATTGGCTCTATCGTATAGTGTAGAGATGTTTCCCAATTTTAAAACCCGATTTATTGCAGACTTCAATGAGAAAAAATACTGTAAACATGTTCCAACAATTTTAAAAGAATTTTTAATAGTAACGGAAATAGAATGAATGAAATTTACTGTTTCAACTCCCTCATGCAAAGTTGACCTTAGATGAATTTGGTTATTTTTTAAGTATTTTTTATCATATAGCTCTTCAACTGTTTCGGTACTTATACATCCTCGGATTTCTAATGTTTGGCTTTGAGCGTTCCTGATGAAGGTAAATTCAGAAAAGCGCTTCGGACGCATGAAATTATTAAACGTGTTGTTTTCAGTTTTTTACAGCACTGGGTCGATACCTTTGCTTGTGAACTATCAGACCTCGAGGGTATCATCAGCTCAGTAGCCAGTACTTCGAAAATGAGATACTTGTCCTGTCTGTTTTAGGAATATAATATCCAAATGACGATTGCTGAAACACCTGACTCACTTGATACGGGTGGCGATACACACGACTGTGGTCATGATCATAACACTGGACAAAACACCTCACAGACCATTGTCCAAACTGGTCAGTCCACCGAACATAGCATTGACGACGTTGACCATATGAGATACGAGAGGTACCGTCTAGAAACTTTCAGAACATGGCCACAGTCAGCCAACGCGGATAAGAACCAATTGGCAGCCAATGGATTTTATTACATTGGTGATGGCAATGATGACCGGGTTCAGTGCGACTTTTGTAAAATAATTCTGAAGAAATGGGAACCAGGAGATGTTGTCCAGGAGGAACATAGAAAGCATGGTCCGCAATGTCCTTATGTAAACGATCCTTCACATGCGGGCAATTTTCCACTTACTTTTAGGAGGTTAGTTAGTATGAATCGTCACCACCACGGTCCCTGCCACAGAGAGTATCGAGAAAGGGAGGTGAGATTCCAGTCTTTCTACAACTGGCCTCACCCTAATAGGAGACCAACACCTGGTGAACTGTCAAATGCAGGGTTTTTCTACCTCGGTAAAATTGTTATATAACATATTATTTTCATTTTTAAGATTTAATCTGGAATATTCATTGTCTTTACATATTTTAAATAACTTTGACTGATTAGTTACTCGATTCTTATTGTGTGATTTAAAGTGTTTGATACACACTTTTGGACATTTAATCATCTTGAAAGAAATCTGAAGCGATGAGACTCCACGAGACAACTGTTGCAGGATGTTAAGCATTTTCATTGTTGTTCTTTATGCTTTTACTAGCCCGCGATGAAGCGTCTTCAACTTTCAGTTTAAACCGCCACAACTTATCAGCAAGATCATAGAGAACTGGGTATTAAATAAGTTTGAACTTTTTTTCTTTCTACCACATTAATCGGTGAACTTTTTTTTAACCCTCTACGGGGAGAATAAATCATGAAGACTTAATAAAATAGATTTTTTTCTATTATAGGACAAGGAGACTGTGTCAAATGTTTCTATTGTGGAGGAATGTTGAGACACTGGGAAGAAACAGATGATGTGTGGGCAGAACATATGAAATGGTTCCCTCTTTGTCTATTTGTGGTAGAACACGACCCCTCATGTCACGAAGAAATTGGGCGCCATCTTCAGAGAACCATTAGTGGAATAGCCTTGTCAAACGGTTATTCTGATGAAGAGATCACTGGCTACAGACAATACATGGAAGACAATGAAAGTTAGTATATTATGGACTAGTCCGAGACTGCTCTGGACCACAGCCCCAGCAAGTCATAAAAAGGGCCGCCAGTTGCCAGAGCACTCTCGTACTAATTACCCCAAACCGTATGTTAAATTTGTAATATACATTATTCTTGTTCTAACCATTTCATTATTTTTGTAATCATTTTTCAACCTACAATGTTTTACTCCTTTGAACTACTTTTACTGTATTGTTGCGTACCAACAAAATCGTATAAAAGTAGCAGTTAAAATATATTAGAGGGCGGCATGCACTACTGCTACCACAAGATTGTGTGGCTTAATTTTGATCAAAGACAAGCTAGGTGATATAGACTGAATGATAAACAAACCTTATTGAAAAATATAATAATATAATATAATATAATAATTTTGAATATATGATTTCCGTTTCTTCTCAGTCTGTTTAGATACTAGTTTCGTTTCCCATTTATTTCCTTTTTCATTTCCGGGCACATGTCTGTCGATAGATTTTACGATATAGATTATACATAGAATATTTTAATACATGAATAAAAGGAGATATATGTTAAATATCAAAGAGATATCCACACAACGACACACAATCATAAGACATGCACGTTTAGTGTGTTATTATGTAGATATATGTTGATGTTTGAATGTTGACAGCGGATTATTTTGATGTTAGCTAGTGAAATTATATTATAAATTTCACCTTTTTGAAATTTATACAATTTACTTTTGTTTGTGGATACCGGTTCCTTATCGACCTGGCCTCTTTTCGGGACATTCACCAAAAAGCATAGTCGCAATCTTTTTATATAGTTTGAAACGTTTATATATGCGACAGTATACCAATATTGGCTCTATCGTATAGTGTAGAGATGTTTCCCAATTTTAAAACCCGATTTATTGCAGACTTCAATGAGAAAAAATACTGTAAACATGTTCCAACAATTTTAAAAGAATTTTTAATAGTAACGGAAATAGAATGAATGAAATTTACTGTTTCAACTCCCTCATGCAAAGTTGACCTTAGATGAATTTGGTTATTTTTTAAGTATTTTTTATCATATAGCTCTTCAACTGTTTCGGTACTTATACATCCTCGGATTTCTAATGTTTGGCTTTGAGCGTTCCTGATGAAGGTAAATTCAGAAAAGCGCTTCGGACGCATGAAATTATTAAACGTGTTGTTTTCAGTTTTTTACAGCACTGGGTCGATACCTTTGCTTGTGAACTATCAGACCTCGAGGGTATCATCAGCTCAGTAGCCAGTACTTCGGTACTGACATGATTTATAACAAACCTTTCTAAAATTGTCCGTTTATAAATTTCGAAATTATAAAGAAACTAAGGTTTCAACTCCCTCAGGCAAAGTTGACCTTAGATGAATTTGGCTATTTTTTAAGTATTTTTATCATATAGCTCTTCAACTGTTTCGGTACTTATACATCCTCGGATTTCTAATGTTTGGCTTTGAGCGTTCCTGATGAAGGTAAATCCAGAAAAGCGCTTCGGACGCATGAAATTATTAAACGTGTTGTTTTCAGTTTTTTACTGTTGTTAAACCATGGAAAAGGTTATCGTCGTTTGATAGACTCCAAGTGATGAGATAAGTTCCTACTGAACTTTTTGGCCAGATAAACTAAAATGGATTTTTATCGTCAACAGTACAATAAGGATAAATAAATTTATTTCACAAGCGCTTGGGTATACAGGAGTTGAATATTTTATTTTTTTATTGTTTGCACTGAATATTCACCGTCTTTGTATACCATAAGTAAAACATTTGTATCATAGTGG
The DNA here is from genome assembly GCA_017311375.1 of Mytilus coruscus. NCBI lineage: Eukaryota > Metazoa > Mollusca > Bivalvia > Mytilida > Mytilidae > Mytilus > Mytilus coruscus. The sequence continues at coordinate 16,484,145 of CM029603.1, forward strand.
ATAAATTCCCCACAGACAAAGTAAGGAAAGCATAGTAGTGTTAAGTATGTGGTATACTAGTGGAATATTCAGCCTAAACAATGAAAAAAATCCATAATATTTACCCATTTAATCGTCTTTTATTACATTTTGTATTTATATATAATGATTTGGTAAAGGCGTTTAGCATACGTGAGCATGCAATATCGGTTGTTGTCTCTCTGACACATTCCCCATTTCCATTCTCAATTTTAATATTTGTAATGTACAATTATGCTCTATATAGAAAAATAGAAGATGTGGTATATGATTGCAAATGAGACAACTAACTATAAAGACCAGAGGACAAAAATGTGAGGAATTACAGGTCATCGTAAGGCCTAAAACTATTAGCAAAATCTATACCGTGTAGTAAGCTTTGAAAGACTCCTGGATGAAGATGTGAAACTATTCAAAGGAGAAAACCAACAGCCTGATTTACACAACAACAATAAACGAAAAGATAGATATCATTTCGTCTTCAAGCCATTGTTCAACTACTTAACTGTCTATTCTGCTTACTAGTATACTTGGTACAATCAAAATCCTGGTAATAAAATGTTCAAATAAGGCCTTTGAAAATAGTGGAATTAATTACTTTTGAAGTGTCAAAATTTCGTTGGAAGTACTTGATAAATTGCATGCTTATATTGGTTATTTCGAATCTGTTCAAAGTTTTGATTTTTCTACTCTATATACCACTTTGCCTCATAATCTTATTAAGAAAAAACTCACACATCTAATTAAATGGGCATTTAAAAAGTCAGAATGCGAATATATATATTCAAACTCTTTTAGATCATTTTTTAGTAACAACAAACAAAAGAACTATGTCTACTGGACCTGCTTTGATACTATAACTGCCCTTGATTTTTTACTTGATAACATTTTTGTTCGCAATGGAGATTCCTTATACAAAAATTCAATAACACTTTTAGATATTTGGATGATATATTGGCTCTCAATAATGACGACTTCAGTATGTACACTAAAGAGATTTATCCTGCTGAACTGACTTTAAATAATGCTAATACTAACAATGAACACTGCCCTTTCCTGGGTCTTCATATCTATATCTTTAACGGGAAGCTTATTACCAAAATTTATGATAAAAGAGATGATTTTTCATTTCCTATTGTTAATTATCCATTTTTAGATGGTGACGTTCCCTTGTCACCATCTTATGGTGTTTATAAATCTCAACTTGTTCGATTCGCTTTTGTATGTAACAACGTATTTGATTTTAACGAAAGAAATTTCTGTATTTCTGAAAAATTATTACACCAGAGTTTTCGATATCACAAACTAGTCAAAACATTTACTAAGTTTTACCATCGGTACAAGGACATCATTCGTAAATATAAATCAACATGCAGACATCTTATACGTTCAGGTATTTCACATCCAATCTTTTATGGTAATATTCTTTACAAAGAAAAAAAATGTCGGCATTCACCTCAAAAGCTAACCAAACCTTTAAACAGACTTATCCAGAAGAGATATAGTTACGATACTGTTGTCAGGTCATTAAAGATGGCTTATTTTGGTATTAATATTGATCCACTCATAGGGTCTTTGCATCGGAAATAAACCCATTTATTCTAAAACCAGTTGTTGGCATGATACGTGTTATGTTCTTCTCATATATTCTATGATGGTATGATACTAAACCCCTAACGGGATCGAGGGATTGTTCTTGATTTTCATATGATGAAGATATAATCTTTCAATCAGTTTAAATGAGGTCTGGAGCTGGCATGCCAGTAACTGCTAGTAGTCCTTTGTTAATTTATGTATCATTGTCATTTTGCTTAGTTTCTTTTGTTACGTATTCTGATATCGGACTCGGCTTCTTTTGAACTGAGTTTCACTGTGCGTATTGCTGTGTGTTTGTTTAGTCTACATTGGCTAGAGGTATAGGGGGAGGGTTGAGATCTCACTTAACATGTTTAACCCCGCCGCATTTTTGCACCTGTCCCAAGTCAGGAGCCTCTGGCCTTTGTTAGCCTTGTATGTTTTTAAATTTTAGTTCATTTATATGTTTAGGAGTTTAGTATGACGTCCATTTTCACGGAACTAGTACACATTTTTGTTTAGGGATCAGCTAAAATCCGCCTCCGGGTGCGGGATTTTCTCGCTGTGTTGAAGACCCATTGGTGGCCTTCGTCTGTGTTTTTACTCTTTGGTCGGGTTGTTGTCTCTTTGACACATTCCCCATTTCCATTCTCTATTTTATTTCTATCAGACAGATATCAACACAACCACTGAATAGCATGTTCCTTACTTAAATGTCGCCAGAAACTATAGCTACAAATATATTTCAGTTGAACACCCAGAGGAGTACGGAGAATTTGTAAATCAACTAGACCAGTTTAGACAAAGGCAAGCTCCTATATCTGCCCCTAGTGTACCCAGTAATGCCACAGAAACAAGTTAGTATTGTTTGATTTATATGATTATATTTTTTTCTATACTTGATATTTGCTGATGTTACATAAGGATATCATTAGTTTAAACAATGTTCATTCCGATAAATTCATCACATAACAATATAATACACTGAACTAAATAACTCAGAGGATTCAGAAACAAGAAACCACTTTTTGGTCAAAACATATATTTTGTCATACTCTGCAATAAATATATAAATATGAAAAAAGTGAAAAGTATAATAGAAAATAAAGAATAAATTTGAAATCATTTTGTTGAAGGATGTTATAATTATTAGTATTGCTATTATAGTTGCCTAACGTCTATATCATTATCTGTAACAACTTCATTCAGATTTTCTGTATTTGAAATTTATATTTTTCAAATCAGGCTTATCTTGTATTTTTTTTCCCACACATTTTGAATATTTCATTTTGTTATAGGTGAAGTGAATCCACAACACGCAGCTAGTAGAACCAATGTGGAAGATCAGAACGAGCGTTATTTGTGTAAAGTTTGCTATAAAAATGCGTTAGAGGTTATTTTTTATCCATGTAAACATGTGTGTTGTTGTAAGGAGTGCGGTGATAAGCTATCAGACTGCCCTGTTTGTAGGACAGCCATCAGGGGGAAACTACAGCTTTTCTTTCCTTAGAATTGTTTTATAATCGTTTCATATATATACTATACTTTTTCCTTATTTTGAGTTACATGTAGCTTTAATATACCTCATTTTCGTGTTAAATTCAGTTTCTATTGTTGTGAACATGAACTGTATTATTAACACTATATTTACACATTAATAACTGTTTGTGTGTACTTTTGTGAGACTTTTTTTAGTTACCATTAATATAAATGTGTTAACAAAATCTTTTTATAATCAAAATAATTTATTATATACATACATACAGAACTATTTTGTTTAAAATATGTACTACTTTCCAGTATGTTCTTTTTGACCCGGCCTGATTTGTTAGTGTTACGCCTCACAAAGTCTATCCAAATTATTTTTGCTAAGAATTCCGCTCAAGCCGGTGTTAGGGGCCGTCTGAAACTTACAGTGAGGTGAGATTTTTTTTATTTGCTCCGTGTTGAAGGCCTCATTGTGACTGAGATGAAGAATAGCAATATAAGCGCTGTTCCTTTCCTTTTTTGTGTTTTTTACTGTGCATGTCTTGTACTGATTTTGTGTCATGGATGGATACCCCATTTCCTTTGTATTTCTATTAGTTACACGCCGGCATTGAATCTTGCAACCTTGTAGCTCATAAGAATCCGAAGATCATTTTATTTGTAATGCTTATAGAACAAAAGGTTTCTGGTACTCAGATGCTGATTGAGTCTGTGTTGATTGTTAATAATATTCCAGTTAATTTGGCAACCAAACCGAAAATTTATTAGCCTGCGATCAACTATCACTGAATGAAACATTGTTAGTCGACTATTCTTTATGGGTTCGTAATAAATGTAAAAAGCGTGCATACAGAACTTATATTAGAATAAGGGGATGTGATATGATTGCCAATGAGACAACTACCCACAAGAGTTCAAATGAATTGAATGTAAGCAAGTATAGGCAACCGTTCGGCCCTCAACAATGAGAAGGATAAAAACCATACCGTATACTCGGCTATAAAAGGCCCAACATGAAAAATGTGAAACAATTCAAACAAGAAAACTAACGGCCTACTTTATAACAAAACAATTTACTAAAAACAAATATGAATGAAATGAACCAGCCAAAACCACTGAACTTCAATGATCCTGGCCTGGGACAGGCATATAAACAATGTGGCGGGGTTAAACATGTTTGTGAGCGCTCAATCCCCTCCTAACATGGGACAGTGGTGTAACAGCACAACATTAGAACAAACTAAAAATCAGTAGCAATTGGCTTAACTCAAAAGATCGTTACGAAGCATACAAACAACTAACATAAAGACAGTAGACAAAAAGCACCGAAATAATAGTACTCTCAGTTACTGAAAGCTAGTACAAAGCCAATTACAATTACAAATGTAATAAACAAATCATGTTTTCCCAGAATAAAGTATCATTTAGTGCACATCCAACGCATTTAATGTAAAGACGTCATAAACAGTATGAAAAACGCATGACCTTGTGTAATGCCAAATTATACGTAAACAGTAACGATAGGATTGTACATATATAGCAATATATATCAAGATATGTAAACAAAATCAATATTAGTACCAATAAAACGAATATTTAAAGATTTTGCTACTGTGTTAAACTGATAACCTTAAAGAATAAATTTGTTCAAAAGATCAATTAGTTTACATGGATCGTATCTAAATTTACGGGCTTTAAAAACAACATCACCGTAAAAATTAGGATGTGATATCCCGTTTTTGATAAGAACTCTACATGTACAGCCAAACTTCCCAACCAAATCTTTGTATCTATGAAAAAAATTGGTTAAGGTTTTAATTAATGTGTGGTAACGAAATCCCAGTAATAAAACAAAATTAAAATTGGTTTAAAAAGTTTTAAACAAAATAACAACGCAATATTATGTAACAGGAAATTTTATAAAACCTTATCAAAAAGATTGTGACATGTTAATCCCCCAGAAATAAATTAAGCTTAAGTAATTATGAAAAGGGGCACATTTTAATAAATCATTATCAATAGGGATAGCGTCCCGTCGAAGGCAAGGCGATTATTTTATAAAATTTCCTGTTACATAATATTGCGTTGTTATTTTGTTTAAAACTTTTTAAACCAATTTAAACTTTGTTTCACGAAAATAAGAATCTTTCTTATTTTAATTACTATTCTAACTTTCTTTGTAAATTTGACAATTCTTTACTTTATTTTATTTACATACTTTCATTTCTTAAATATTCTTCTGTTTCATTTTTGAATGAATATTTACTACAGCACCAGTGTCTTAGTAAGTCCCATTATAGATTACGCATGTGTGGTATGGGACCCGATAACCAATAATAACGAGGATACAGCGAAAGATAGCTAAATTTGTCATTGATGACTAGAGAACCACTATGCTTCAACACCTTGAAAGATCTACATTAGAGGAAAGAAGAAACAGAGAAAATGTTTTCTTCCTCTTCAACATAGTCTATTAGGTAGTTGACAAGCTATCTATACAGGTAGTGGACTGGCTATACTTCATCCCATGAGGTGTAACATCAACAACCAGAGGCCACGACCAACGATACAAACTTCCGTTTTCCAAGTTTCAGTGCCACCAACAGTTTTTTTTTCAACAACAATAAGATTGTGGAACGACTAACCAGCTGAGGATGCTGCAGCATCAACAGTAGATGCCTTCAAGAATAGCCTCCCAACCACGAACCACGGGATATATAGACGATTTAATAATTATTATACAAAGCTCACATTTAGTTAATGATTAACTTCCGAATTCTGAAAAATAAATACCTAGATATCAAGTTATAATTGGACACACACTTGGAGAAGAATAATTTAATGGGGAAAAAAATGCCAAAATATTCTTCAAGCTTTATTAAAAATAACTATTTTTGTCTTTTTCCGATTAATCCAATCTAAGATACCAGTCAGAGCAATAGTTTTGCAATCCCTCTGCTTAAGTCGGAAAAAAATATAAACATCATCGTAAACATTACGGTGCGGGATTTTTCTCGCTGTGTTGAAGACCCATTATTGGCCTCCAATTGAGGATGTATGATCAAGTCTATTATTCAGAATACTATACATTGTATATTGAATATTTTTTTCTAAATTACTTGTAATAATTATACTTTGTAATCACTTGGATCACAAGGAAATGATTTTTTTTAATTGGAGTATAATGGCCCTCTGTCCACGTATCTGGTAAACACTATAAGAAAAACATAAATTGAAGAGAACCAATAAACAAGATAGAAGTTGGATGGATTTGACCAGATTTTAGCACTAATCTAAATCTTATTGATTAAAAATAGAGTTATCTTTCTTTTGACATATCATATTATTACCATTTTCACACGAGATTCAAAATTGTTGTAAAGTGATAAGAACAAGGGAATAAAATGCTCTAGCTATACGTGTCTGTATCACGAATTGCCTTTACTTTCCCCTCCTCAAATCATTAATGAGTTTCCAGTATTAGTTTGGATCTTTATCATAAATATGGTCAAACTAATTAACAATAGCCTATTTTTTTTATTTTTTCAACCAATTTTTATTTTTTGTGGGGTAGGCCAGAGACATATAATACAAGAGATTGGCAACTCGGCGAATCCCGTAAAAACACGCGGCCACTAGTTAAACCTCGCGAGATCTCCTTAGGTAATAAAGTCATTAATAAAAGTATTAAAAGTACTCGAAGTAAGGTATTATATGTCTCTGGGTAGGCTTATCTCGCCCCCTTAACAAAAGAAGTAGATAAAAAAAATTAGGGTATTAAGGCCTGGACTTATCTCGCCCTTTGTTTATATATATCAACTTTAAATTGTAATTTGTAGCCACAAGCACTTGTCTCTGAATTTGTGTTCCCTATATACCGAAGAAGAAGATATTTTGTTTCCAATTATGGGCCCCAAAGGGCATAAACATTACAACATCAATAATTTTCATAATACAATACAAACAATGATATAAAAAAAAATATTATTGAGAACTATTTAAGTTCTTAAAGAATATGTAGATAAAGAATCTATAATATGTTTTTTTTTTTTTTTTTTTTTTTAATATTAATGCATTTTAATGCAAGTGTGGTTGATATAGATAACAAACAAGCAGCCCAAAAAGAAAAAAGAAAAATAGATATTCATATATGTACAGTACACAATAAGTTGGATCAATTAAACATATAATAACTAGCCAAAAAGAAAGTAGAAGTTAATAGATATAAGAAGATGTGGTATGAGTGCCATTGAGACAACTCTCCATCCAAGTCAAAATTTATAAATGTAAACCATTATAGGTCAAAGTACGGTCTTCAACACGGAGCCTAGGCTCACACCGAACAGTAAGCTATAAAGGGCCCCAAAAATTACTAGTGTAAAACCATTCAAACGGGAAAACCAACGGTCTAATCTATATAAAAACGAGAAACGAGAATCACTTATGAACCACATCAACAAACGACAACTACTGAACATCAGTCTATGACTCATCCTGTGTCAGCAGCAAATAGGAAAGTATTATGGTTTCCTAAAGGCAGCTGACACCAGGGGGCGATACCTTATGGACCATAGGCATGTAAAATGTGTGTAAATGTCTCTTTCCTACCTGTATCAAAAGCAAACAAGGAAGCATCATAGGTAACTTGAATGCAGTTGATACCAGGGGACGATGCCTCAAGGATATAAGAGAACATTTGAATAAATAATCTATCTTAACGATTAATTTTTTTTTTCTTTTAATCGGCTAGTATGTTTGTGATATTCAGATGAATATATTGTTCTATGTCCAAACAAATGTATATACACACATAGATTTCCTTTAACTAATCTTCACTAAGGAAGATGTTTGTATATAAAATTACATATTATTTTAAGTAAATCAACATTTTCTACACTAAACAACCATATAATTTTGTTTTGATTGCTCATATGATTAAAATAAGAATTATATTTTGCAATACTAGCTAACATACAATTTCTATCATTCTCAAATTTGTTGCAATCAAATAGAAAATGAGCCTCATCTTCGACAGTATTGGAAGAACATTTATTACATATTCTGTTAATTCGGGAATACCCTGATATCTACCTAATTCTATTTGTAATCTATGAGAAGATACCCGTAATTTAGTAAAACTTCTTCTAAGTTCAAAATTCTTGATCAATGTTAGATATTTTTCAAAACCAAAATTTGTTTTATATAAAAGGTAGGTTTTCAGTTTACTGTCTGAACATTTATCTATTTGTTTCTTCCAACAGCTAATAAGCATATAAACAATATTGATAGCTTGGTTTGTATATATTTCTTAAATTTGTACAAGGATTCACAAAATGGAGCATTTATGGCATTTGTATAGTCAATACCAAGTATTTTAAATATAACATTTATTGAACCATACCATGATGTTTTATTCATGTGATGTAGTGTCTTTGATTGTGTATATGCCTCTTTTAATATTAATAAAGGAAAATAATTACCTAAATTTTCTAATCTATACCAGTACAATAACATTCCATTTATAATATAAAAATATATTGGAAATCTTCCAAGTTCTGATAACACTGCAGCATTTGTTGTTTTCTTGTGTACCCCAAGTATAAATTTACAAAATTTTATATGAAGTTTCTCACAGGGTAAACCTGAATATAATTTTTCAAAAGAGATATCTTCCTTCTTACATTTAGAGGAAAGAGAATTAAACATCCCCCATATTTCGCTACCGTATAATAAAATAGGTTTTACAATGTGGTCAAAAACATGAATACTTGTTTTTACATTAGGATAAAGTGATAAAAGATCTTTCCTTAATTTGAAATAAGCTTTCAAAGATTTTTTGTATAGTTCATTTTGAGCATAACTTCAATGAACCAGATGAGCTTAAATATAAACCTAGGTACCTTAATATAACATATGTACATATATTCAGACATTGTCAGAAGCAACAGATCTTCCAAAAATATCTCCAAAGGTGCCATTGGCAATACGCATTTGATTACTTAATTATACACAATTCAAGTATTTTTCCGCCTTGTGTCTAATATAGGATCGTATCTACTTCATACTCTCATATTGAAACTGAAATACAATCTAAATAAAGACTGTGCATTAAAAATCGACATACACACTTCCCTCCGGAAGTTTATTTATAGCTAATTATAACCTTCCACTATATCATAATTTATAGATTTAGAGTAAGATGATTTTGTGGTGAAACGGAAAGGGGGTATACAGGGGCGGATTCAGGCGGGGGCGTGGCGGGCGTGCGGCCCCTCTAAAATTTGCAAAGCATGTGTTGTCCTCAGCTTTATAAAGAATATTTCGATAATTTTACCTCAAAAAAAATTTCTCCTCGCTCCGCTCGGCGAAAGTTAAGGTTTGCGCCCCCCTAACCTAAAACCCTGGATCCGCCCCTGGTATATAAACAACACACATATACAGACTTGGGCCCTTCATAGCTTGCTGTTCGGTGTTGAAGGTCGTAGTTTGACCTATAATTGTAAACTTTTTATACATTGTGACTTGGATGGAGAGTTGTCTCATTGGCACTCATACCACATCTTCTTATTTATACTGGAGGTTACTGAAATATATTTTTTTTTAATGTCTAGTAGAAGCCACTGATAATCTGCATGTGTTCTGCCTAATTTTTACATTGATATTGTTTGCTCAACGTCCAGTGGCAAACGGTTCATTCATTTCTGCCATAGTAAAATCTGGTCATTTCCACATTAGTAATATTGGACGCATTCGCAGCTTTATAACAAAAACCGCTTGCAAGACACTAGTGAACAGTCTAGTAACATCCAGACTTGATTATGGGAATATTCTGCTGAACGCTATCAACAAGACTACGATGAACAGATCACAAAAAGTACAAAATACAGCAGCCCGTCTTATCACCAGGACAAGAAAACATGAACATATTACTCCGATACTTGCTGATTTACATTGGTTACCCGTCCAATACCGACCACAATACAAAATACTTACGTATGTGTACTGCGCTTTGAATGGCATTGGCCCTGCTTACATTCGGGAACTAGTCAATTTACAAGTGCCAAACCGATCTCTGCGTTCAAGCTCTACAAAACAACTTACCGTTCCAAAAGTGAGGACGAAGACGTACGGTGAAAGACAATTTGATTGGGCAGCCGCATCTCTATGGAACAATCTCCCGAGCAGTTTAAGACAATGCAAGTCCCTAGAGTGTTTTAAATCTCAGCTAAAAAAAAACTCATTTTTATCGAATTGCTTTTTAATTAGATTTTTTTCATTTTCTCTTTTACGCGTTTTACTTGTTTTGTATCAACTTTTAATGCAAGTTTTTTTGTATTCCTTTTTATATTTTTTGCTTGTTTTGCATGCTTTTAGCCTTTATTGCTAATTTTTAATTTTTTTGTTTTAACATGTATTTGCGTATTGACCTTTTATTTTATGGTAGGCATTTTTGTTGTATTTTGTTTATTTTTCAGTATTTGAATCTGACACAATGTATGTTTTATGTTTTTGTCATTGATTTGTTTTCATTACCATGTTGAATGTACAGCGCCTTAGAGTAATTTTTCTTTTTTATATAGGGCGCTTTATAAATTTTCATTATTATTATTATTATTATTATTATTATGTACAGGACGAGGTTTGTTTTTCACATGTTCTTTGACTGTTTTCTTTTCTTTCTTTAGAATAGCCTTTGACCTGATATGCCCAAGGTACAGCTAAGTTCCATACATAATACCTGCCGTTCACATTAAGAAAACATTATTTCGAATAAAAAAAAACTGACGGTAAATCTGTTTTACAGTGCGAGACTATTTAGCCAATTTGGATCATCTGAAATGGATTGTACGACTAGTCTAGATAACCTGAAATGGACTGTCGAACTAGTCTAGATAACCTGAAATGGACTGTAGAACTAGTCTAGATAACCTGAAATGGACTGTAGAAAAATTACTACAGACTTCGAAAACTATATTCTGGAATGTTGATCGATAGTTGTATCAGTATATAAGACCTGTATAACTTACGGTGTGTTTCAACAAGAATTACAAAGTTCTTTCATTAAGGATGGAAATGTGCATATTCTCATTTATTTAAATTATTTCTAAAAATAACACCAATATTCCAGAAAACAAAGTTTTATGGAAGATCATGGAACATTTACATAGATTAGCAAAATATATATATAACGTGACGGTACCCAAATTGCACCTGTTTTGACAGTTTTTTCACCTAAGTTTTTTTATGATAAAGACAAAAATTTCCATTCTGTGTTTATTTTGTAGCCGTATCCTTCTTTATTATATAGGTACACCAATTTGATTTTTAATCCATATTGAGTCATAGAAAAATGGGTTTGAATCGACCTCCAAACTATCCATGATTCCGTAATGAGGAGTACCCAAATTGCATCCATGCTTAAATTCACATCATTAAAAATCAAATAACAGATGTTTTGTTTTATTTTTTCAAATATTTAGAACAATTTGACATTGGTACATGCTCACTATTCATTTCTTTTAAAATGGATGCTTGTTACATATTTTTTTGTTCATTTTAAAGATGACTTTTTGTGAACGTCGCATGGCGGCGTTTTCGTACATTTTCTTTTCAGTGAAAGCTTCAGCTGTTGATATAAACTGTGAACGTTTAGTGTATATTTGAATATATTCACCTATTTTGTAAGACGTGTATAATGTCAAATAACTAAAATATAAATTGTTTAGTCTCAAAGAAAACTTTTAAGAATTTCTCAGCTGTTTATGTTGAATAGGTGCAATTTGGGTACTCGGTGCAATTTGGGTACCGTGACGTTATACTATAATGTACCATCACTTCAGTGTTGTACGTGTTCAATGTGAAAGAAAATATTTAGTTCAATTATAATTTGATACGTTACTGTTGCATCTAACCTTGTTTTTGAATAATTGAAATATGAATATCAATTGGTCCCAGCCTTATATAATCGGGTATTATATACTATACTATATAACGGTTCGTTGGGGATTACCGCTACCTTTTGGTCTTAATGTAAACCAAACAAATCATCGCAAACAAAAAATTGTCAATCCAGTTTGGAATTTTGACTATGTGATATTTGAGACCAACTAGAACGCATGCATGTATTTTACGATGCATTTAGTTTGTTGGTTTAGAGAGGTATGAAGAGAATGTGATGACAATGGTTAGGCAAATCCCCTACCGCCTCCAAGAGTGGCTAGCATGTAAATTTTAGGTATTTTCCCTAGTGCTGCCACCTCTTATATTATAGTTTCTTTTCAAACAATATATTTCGTAATTTCCCAATAATTTTTCATTTAATGTATCACTTGTGATAAGATTGCAGTGTGATAGAGTTGCTGGGATATAAAATTTAAGCTGCAGTTGGTCTGTATGTTATAATTACTAATATGTTTTAATGCATTGCTACATTGCACTTGGTTTTCTGTGATAGTGACCATTCTAATGTTTTCATGCTTTTTTTGTTATTGTTTGTCACAAAATTTACAGAAACATCTCTGATTTACTGCACTTTACAAAGAAACAACCGATGAATGGAGGCTAAATAGTGAAGAAGGTTTTATAATAATTAGGTTGCGCATGTAGTCAGCTGTATCTTGATGACCTAAAAAACAATGAAAAATAGTTCAAACTTAAAACTGATTGATATTACCAAAAAACCCTAATTCATATGGTTTACACAGTGTAATACTGCTTATATTGATAATTGAGGGTTGGGTGCCCTCAAAACATGTTTAAACCCGACGCATCCTCTTATTTTTAAAGTACATTTTTGAGATACATGTATATGTCACTTTTACTCAATAAAAGTTCAAATAACTTATTCAATCTAAATAATAATGTTCACCATATTGTTATACAAGTCCCAAAAATGGTATTCCTACTTTGGTCAAGTTGTTGTCTCTTTGACACATTCTCTGTTTCCATTCTCAATTCTACATTCATCTCAAAATTATAGTCTTTCAGGTTTTTAACTAGTGTTCAGAAGTTTTAAGGTTACATACCTGTCAACTTTTCAAAATCTCCATGGGGGATTTTAAGCGCAAGAGGACCTTATGTTCCTCTTATTTTGTCATAAGTGTTTTTAATCTACTTCTATATTGTTTGAATGAGTATTTATATGCTTAAATACCCTTTTAAATCATATAAATGTGTTTTGAGGTGTTCAGTTTATATAATAAAGAATTTCAGAATTCAGGTCAACACCTCTCATGGGGGATTTCCCCCATAAATCGGGATAGTTGGCAGGTCTGAGGTTATAGGTGTACCATGTAGTCTTTGGTCAATTATGAGCATTCATATATTATCCTTTTTTAAATTGTTTATTTCATATAAAATCTTGTGGTTTTCCATCAACAAAAATTGCAATCATTTTAAGTCTGACTTCTGTTTATTAACTATTTGTGCAGTTTAATTTTCTATTTGGATATAAAGTTTCATTTTTACTGACTTCAGTCTTCTGATGGACTTTAACAGGTAAAGCCAAGTAGGTTGATAAAAGACATTTAATTGACTAGGATAGTCAGTTTTCCTACCAACGGTCATAGGTTCTCTCCAAGCACTCCAGCTTCCTCCATCATTAAAACTGACTGCCACAAAATAGCACAATAGTGCTGAAAGTGGCATTAACACCAATAAATCAGTCTATCAATCCTGTCTTTGAATAATTCATCAATACATGTAAATGAACAAAATTTTGTAGACTTGTTTGGCTTATTAAGAACAGTTGGTGCATGAAATTAGCCTTCTATCAGACTTTGTATAAAAAGAGGGATGCCTGGTCACCTTCTGTTAAATTTTTATTACTGTATATATGTACTTTTTTTCGCGGTGTATTTATTTTCATGAATTTCGCGGTAGGTATATTTTCGCGAAAATAAATACACATGAACACAAATGCAGCTTAAAAGGATGCAAAAACCTTTGAATAATTTTCTCCGGAATCTACATCTGTATGTCCACTTGGTTTTCCTTTACATAACCTCATTTGAACTTTGGAACTGTTAAAACAACACATGTGATCCATAGAGAAAATCAATTAAGAACAAAAGCTAAGGTAACAATTAATGACCCAAGCTAAATCTGACAGTTTTTGTGTGTAACTGTAAATTAATCGGAGAATAATCTCTTTCCAACGGACGACTGTTTTGATGATTGAGTAATCTTTGTTTATTTTGTAAACAATATCACGGACCTGTTCTTTATTAGTTTATATATTTTGATTAACAAATAAATATTTAATTAATGAAAATTTAAATATGTTATGAAAATATATGCAAATGCAAAACTTTTTTTGAACAAAAGTATGTATTATTGTTTTTATATTTTTGGCAATACCGCGAAATTAAATACACGCAAATTCATCAGAAATACTGATTTCTCAAAAATAAGTACGCAAAAAAAAGTACATATACAGTAATTTTTATACGACCGCAAAAATTTTGCGGTCGTATATTGGTATGACGTTGGCGTCGTCGTCCGAAGACACATTAGTTTTCGCACTCTAACTTTAGTTTAATGGAATGGATCTCTATGAAATTTTACCATAAAGTTCAATACCACAAAAGGAAGGTTGGGATTGATTTTGGGGGTTATGGTACGAACAGTTAAGGAATTAGGGGCCAAAAAGGGGCCAAAAATAAGCATTTTTGTAACTTCCAGACAATAACTTGTGTGTAAGAGTATGGATCTCTCTGACATTGTACCACAAGGTTCCATATCACAAAGGGAAGGCTGGAATTGATTTTGGGGGTAATTGCCTCAAAATTTTAGGAATTAAGGGCAAAAAAAGGGGCAAAAAACAAGCATTTTTCTAGTTTCATGACAATAACTTGTGTGTAAGTGTTTGGATATTTCTGAAATTGTACTACAAGGTTCCATATCACAAAGGGAAAGCTGGAATTGAGTTTGGGGTAATTGCCGAAACGTTTAGGAATTGGGGCCAAAAATAAGCATTTTTCTAGTTTCCAGACAATAACTTGTGTTCAAGTTTATGGATCTCTCTGAAATTGTACTGCAAGGTACCATACCACAAAGGGAAGGCTGGGATTGAGTTTGGGGGTGATGAATCATAAGGAGGTTCAAAAAATTTGGAGGGGGGATTTTTTTTTTTTTTTTTTCATTTTTTTTTTTCTTTTAAAATTTTCCATTTTAAGTTGGTTATTTCTGATTTATATTTAAAAGCAAATAATAATGATATGGTAGGAGATACACATCAAACAGGATGTGTAAATTATTATATAATAAGTATTGTGCAATAGCAAGAAATTTTCAATTGCACAGTATTGCACAATAGCAAGAAATCTTCAATTGCACAGTATTGCGCAATAGCAAGAAATCTTCAATTGCACAGTATTGTGCAATAGCAAGAAATATCCAATAGCACAATATTGCACAATAGCAAGAAATTGTCAATTGTACAGTATTAGCATAATAGCAAGAAATATTCAATTGCACAGTATTGTGCACAGTATTGTGCAAAAGAAGATACCATTATAAATTGCTTATTTCTTGACCAATTTCAATGGGGTTTTATTCTTGAATTCTTGGGGTTCTTTAATATGCTGAATCTAACCTTGTATTAAGTTTTTGGATTTTGGGCCCTGTTTTTAAATTGGTCCACACTGAGGTCCAAAGGGTCCAAAATTAAACTTTGTTTGATTTCATCAAAAATTGAATTATTGGGGTTCTTTGATATGCCGAATCTAACCGTGTATTTAGATTCTTAATTTTTGGTTCCATTTTCAAATTGGTCTACATTAAGGTCCAAAGGGTCCAAAATTAAACTTAGTTTGATTTTAACAAAAATTGAATTCTTGGGGTTCTTTGATATGCTGAATCTAAACATGTATTTAGATTTTTTATTATTTTATTATGGGCCCAGTTTTCAAGTTGGTCCAAATCGGGGTCCAAAATTAAGCTTTGTTTGATTTCAACAAAAATTGAATATATGGGGTTCTTTGATATGCTGAATCTAACCATGTATTTAGATTTTGGATATTGGACCATAATAGGTGAATGTCCAATTTAAAATTTAAGTTCTTAGACCACATTCATTCTGTGTCAGAAACCTATGCTGTGTCAAATATTTAATCACAATCCAAATTCAGAGCTGTATCAAGCTTGAATGTTGTGTCCATACTAGCCCCAACTGTTCAGGGTTCGACCTCTGCGGTCGTATCAAGCTGCGCCCTGCGGAGCATTTTATTGTATAATTATTTACAAAAAGACCTATGTACAAATGTAACATTCAAAAGATAAAGAATGCTATCCTGATTTAAACACTGAAAACATTAGGAGTTAAGTGATTCTGTCATCTCGCACACTATTTGCACAATGACTCATCTTAGTTGTGTCACATTAGCTGACAGCATTGTACTACATGTATGAAAGTAATAAAACATAATCATGATAATATACATTAATTCACTTGCATTTAAGAATGTTAACCAAATTGATGATGAGAATTTCTTATTGATAATGTAGGAATTGAATTAAATTTCAGAGTTCTCGAAATCTTTTTTCCCCTGGTGGTCCTTGGAGAAAATATGCAGGTCCTCACTATCATTTCTATTGCAAATTACCAAAATTGTGTTGGTTTTTCCCAAAAATGTGGTGGTCAAATCCCTAGGACCACCACTTATCGAGAACTCTGAAATTTCACATCAGGATGAAATGTTTGCTGTTCATGAACCTAGTATGAAACCTAGAGGATAAAGGATACAATAACAATCAGAGCTCAGATATAAACCTAGA
Source organism: Mytilus coruscus (assembly GCA_017311375.1). NCBI lineage: Eukaryota > Metazoa > Mollusca > Bivalvia > Mytilida > Mytilidae > Mytilus > Mytilus coruscus. The sequence continues at coordinate 16,501,002 of CM029603.1, forward strand.
GGATAAAGGATACAATAACAATCAGAGCTCAGATATAAACCTAGAGGATAAAGGATACAATAACAATCAGAGCTCAGATATAAACCTAGAGAATAAAGGATACAATAACAATCAGAGCTCAGATATAAACCTAGAGGATAAAGGATACAATAACAATCAGAGCTCAGATATAAACCTAGAGGATAAAGGATACAATAACAATCAGAGCTCAGATATAAACCTAGAGAATAAAGGATACAATAACAATCAGAGCTCAGATATAAACCTAGAGAATAAAGGATACAATAACAATCAGAGCTCAGATATAAACCTAGAGGATAAAGGATACAATAACAATCAGAGCTCAGATATAAACCTAGAGGATAAAGGATACAATAACAATCAGAGCTCAGATATAAACCTAGAGGATAAAGGATACAATAACAATCAGAGCTCAGATATAAACCTAGAGGATAAAGGATACAATAACAATCAGAGCTCAGATATAAACCTAGAGGATAAAGGATACAATAACAATCAGAGCTCAGATATAAACCTAGAGAATAAAGGATACAATAACAATCAGAGCTCAGATATAAACCTAGAGAATAAAGGATACAATAACAATCAGAGCTCAGATATAAACCTAGAGGATAAAGGATACAATAACAATCAGAGCTCAGATATAAACCTAGAGGATAAAGGATACAATAACAATCAGAGCTCAGATATAAATAAATCTAATTTTACTTTTGACTTGTAAAATAGAGGTCCAAGTTGTTTGTTTCAGGTATTGTCTCCCTTTATTTCAAAATAAAATATGATTTCAATAAGTCAATGTTTAAAGTAAAAAATATTTGTTTCAAAATATTGCATCTATTGCTTTCTTCAAGTCAATAAGTTAAAAAAAAAAAACAGATAACTTCAAGACCCTAAAATTGTGATAAGATTGGGGACTTTTTTCCGAGAAAATAACCTTCTGAGAAAAATAATTGTAAGTTATGAACTTTTCTGTATAACTTGCAATCAACTTTAATCATACATTATTTGTGAAAAATTGACATTGTCATAGGTGATTGATGTACTTTGGCATTAAATTAAGTAAGTGTTTCATCCTGTTTTAAGAAAAAATAAATTGACCTGAACAAATCTGTCACTTTTCCACTAAGCAAGTGAAAAATTGTAAACAGTTTTTTATCACGATACATAATTTGACTACAGTAAGTCAAACCAAAAGAGAAAAAAGAAAGGGTAATCAACAGAACTTGGATTTATTCCTTGACTAAAATAGCCACACAGGGAAATCCCTGTTTATTTATATAATTAGTGAAAAAGTATGGGGTTTTTTTTGGATTTGATAGTAAATATCAGTTAGTTAGTTTTCAATTACAACATGTTGAGGGATTAAATGATTTTAGAAATTAAAATTCATGTAGAAATACTTGGTTTAATGGGAGACAACACGGTAAAATTCATGTTTTGTTTTGGTAAGAAAAATTGAAACCTAGTTTATGTCTACAGCCTATTTTACAATCCAAAAGTACTATTAATTCAGCAAATTGTCAATTATTAGATTTTTTTATATTATGACATAAAGTAATGTCCCCTTTCAGACAGGAAATATCAATCTTCATTTTAAAGCTCTGCCCTTAGTCTTAACTGGAACATTGACAAGTATTCAAAATTAATACCTAGCCTGTAGCCAATGATTATAACATGGCTGCATATGATTGCTTAGACATTCAGTAGTTGTAGGCCATTATAACTAGGGAAGTGATTTAGGCTCCTTAAAGCCTTCTAGGTCATTCTGTAATGGCCTATTTGGATGGAGTATTTTCTTATAATTCCTTGTAAAAATCCCTAAGAGAGTCCAGTCCAGTCTTTATGCTTTGCCACAGGCCAACCAGCCATGGATTGTAAAATGTATATGGGTTATGTAAGAATTTCTTAAGTCTTAGACAGGCCAATTATAATCTATACAAAATTTTCCAAAAATTTATGATCAGGTGACTGAGGCCTGTGGCTGCAAAAGTTAATCTTGGAAGACTTTAACACTTTAATCAGTTGATCAGATTTGTGTTAGCTTTTGCAATTTTGAACTATGAAGGACTAGAGATGAAAATAAATCATAATTTGTGTAAGATTTGAGCTGTAAGCAACTAAATGATGCATCCCTGACTTTATATCATTTTTATTGAGAAAAAGCAAATGAATTCAATATTGCCTTACATGTAATAACTTGTGAACCATACTTTAAATAATTTAATATTTTTAATACCATTCAGAATATTGTTTTACTCAACATGTAATCAAAAATCTTAGATGTAGTTTAAGTAACACAATTTTTTCTTTAGCCTGTATGTTAGACATTTGGCGACAGTGAAGGCAGTGTAAACTCTTTGCCTAAAGCTTTATATTTTAGAAGGTAGAAGACCAGGGTATTTCATATCTTGTATACAGATGCCTTATGAAGTTATGTTTATATGAAGTTTCTGTCTGGTATATGTATATGTCTATTGTCCTTGACATGTTTGACCTCATTTTCATGGTTCAGCTACTGCTTCATGATCTATCTCAATTATTATGAATGATAGAGCATAATACAACTAGATGTACATGTACATTTGGTATATAATTATAATCTCTGCAAAGTCTACATGTCCATCAGTCATGGTTCACCTGACCTTCACCTCATATCATGGATGATTGATCAAGGTTAAGCTTTCTTGTTCAAGTCTGCATGTCAGATACATTGTACTATAAGCAATAGGTCACTTGAATAATGTATTTGTGTATTGAATGATTTTAAGATGTACAAAATTTGCCAAAGCTTATGAGTAATCTGACCTTGACCTCATTTTCATGGTTCATTTGTCAATATCATATTTTCGGGGTTATGTCTAGATCTGTTTCTAAGATACTATTTATAAAAGGTCAATTATTTTTGGTGTATGGATTTTTGATAGTTAAAGATGTTCATTTCATTCTGGCAGAGATTACCTGACCTTGACCTTTTTCATGGTTTATTTGGTGATCAAAAAAAGTTTTGTTTCTCAGATACTGTAATCAATATGTCAACTATATATGGTGTATGTAAATAATTGTAAGGTGTATATGTCTGTCTGACAAAGTTCAGCTGACCAGTGTTTGCTCAACTAATGCTGCATGCTTAGCGTAGAATTAGCAAATGACAATTTTTAAGTCTTTAGTTTGACCAAATCAAGGATTAGGCCCACAACCGTGCACACTCAAATTAAACTCACTACCATGAGAAGACTGCAGGGGTTCTTCTTCTGGTAAATGATCTTTGAATGTTATAAAACTAAAGTATACAATTGTGATTCTGCTGACCAATGTGAATCCTTAATAATTAGTGGTCAAGATGCTTCTAGATCATGTACATGTACATAATATGGAGTGAAATCAAGATTCATGATTAATTGATTGATCATGTTGATTGATTCTTGATGTTTCAGTAATATATATACATAAATCGTTTGTTGATCAACAAGTCTCTGCCTCCAGCCAATTAAGCCAGTTCAACTTCATGTGACATAAATAATTACTATATCATATATTATTCTGATGTAAATGCATGGAGGATGTACCTTGAAAAAAAATGATACAATTTCATCAAAAATAAAAATAAAAATGTATTATTTTTAAAATCCAAAAATGTATTCTGTTATACTTGATTTATTTTCCAAGGAAATTGACAAGACATGCTAGAGGAAGGGTATATACGTCAAAGGTTTTTATCATGTTTACATCATCTATGAAAGTAAATACATGTAGGTAACTATTGTAGGTGTCAATGTAAGGATAGGAAATATACACATGAAATAAGGTTCGTCTTAAATTGACCTTCAGCTTACATTTTTGTACTCTTTAAGTAAACAATTAAACTATTTTACATTTTACGTCTACATTTTGTATTTATCTATGTCAATTAGATTTAAATTGTTTGAAAAGGTAGGTTGAGCTATGATCAAAATGTTGATTAAGTTCTTAAAATTTTTAAATACAATTAAATCTACAGTTGAACTTTATGAGTATGAATATAATTTTGTATTTAACAATATGTTAATTTCAGCAAACTAGTTATGATAGAATTTATTTTATGATGGTTCAGAAATAGTTAGTTTATGTTTTCAACATACTGTGAATTATAGCATAATTATTTATATTCAAAAAGAAATGATATTTATATTTATGTGAAAATAAGGAAAAATTGATCTATATAAAAAAAAGATGTGTTGTGATTGCAATTGTTAGTGAGAAAACTCTCAACCAGAGATCAAATGATGTAGAATTTAGCAACCATTGTACTTCAGTCTATTTAGTACTGATTTTTTTTGGTGTTTTAACGCCACTTTTAAGCACCGCTTTTGGGCTATTTCGTGGCGGTCAGTTTTTATTGGTGGAGGAAGCCGGAGTGCCCGGAGAAAACCACCGACCTTCGATAGGAAAACTGACAATCCTAGTCAATTAAGATTGAGTCAAGCGCACCCACAAGCGGGTTCGAACTCACAACCTCAGTGTTGACTGGCTAGTGATTACAGTAGTAACTACTTAGACCACTCGGCCACCGATTTTAGTACTAGAACTATGTGTATTATTGAAATGCAGAAATGAAGGTGTGATGTACATACATTTATATATGTAAACAATGTAGGCCTGGATCTATTACTTTGATTAGCTTGATATCAGACATATACATGTAGTATGAATGGATTGAATGAATTGATAAATGTATAATGTACCATGCAGACCTTTATAGAGTATTTATCGTAAAACATTTAATGTGTTTGATTATAACCATTGTATAGCCCTTAGACTTATAGGTTGAAATTTAGGGGAATACATATGGGTCATTTTCATAGAAGAGTAACATTTTTAGCTCACCTGGCCCAAAGGGCCAAGTGAGGTTTTCTCATCACTTTGCGTCTGTCGTCCATTGTCGTCATCGTTGTCTGTTAACTTTTACAAAAATATTCTCCTCTGAAACTAATGGGCCAAATTTAACCAAACTTGGCCATAATCATCATTGGGGTATCTAGTTTAAAAAATGTGTCTGATGACCCTGCCTGCCAACCAAGATGGCCTACATGGCTAAAAATAAAACATAGGGGTAAAATGTAAGTTTTGTCTATTATTTTGAAAACTATTATAAATAGAGAAAATCTGATTAGGGCAAAAATGTTCAAAATGTTGAGCTCTACCAAATGTCCATATACATCAAAACTGTCAAGACAACTTCTTATAGGAGTTATTGCCCTTAAATGACAAATTTTACCATTTTTTTCATTTTTGCCTTATATCTTAAAAATTATAATAGATAGATAGAAACTTAAATAAGCAAAAGTGATCAGCAAGACAAAATCTACAATTAAGGCAATATCGTGAAAATCGTCTAACGACTCCTTATTGAAGTTATTGCCCTTTAATGACAATTTTTACCAATATTTTTTTGCGTTTTGCCTTATATAATAAAAATTATAATAGATAGATAGAAAGAAACTTAAATAAGCAAAAAGGATCAGCAAGAAAAGATCTACTAACAAGTCAAATTTTGCAGATATAGTTAGTAGACTGTCACTCTTTATAGGAGTGATTGCCCTTAAATGAGGATTTTTTTTTTCTTTCCTTCTTTTGTGTTTTGAGCAAAATCTAAAGAAGATAGAGAGAAACTAAACAGACTAAATGATCAGCAATACAAGATCAACAAAAAAGAGATTTTTGTCATGAATTCTATTCTCTTCTACAATTTTAGAGAGTGTTCTTTAATTGTTGAATATGCATATATAGACCAAGGTGAGCGACACAGGCTCTTTAGAGCCTCTAGTTTTGTATTTTTAAAGGAAGATATCTATTGGAAGTTACAGTGTTTTACAAATAGTTAGCAGTTAAATTGAAATTGTAGTAGTATAAGTATATTATATAAGGTGTTATTAGGTCAACAGGAAAACAAGATTAAAATTTCTAAATTTTATGACAAATTTTGAATCATCTATTGTAAGAATGAGGAAAAAGAAACCATTTCCACCAAAGTTTGATTATTAAGCATATTTATAAGCAAGTTTAAAAAACATTGTTGTCTTTGTATAGAATGATTTTTACATGACCATGATTTAGGTTTATTACAATTTGTATTGTAAGGGGTAGATTTTAATAATTTTTTGATGGGATGAGTCCATAAGAGGTGAATAAAATTAACAATTTGAGCAATAATTAAAATTTTATACCATGTTAATTGTTTTTGTCTCGCCTTGACGGAGTCCTTACCCCTCAGTCATGGTCTATTGACTTTGAAACTTTTGCTTAGTTTACATGTATTAGTTTGTGATTAGGTCAGTTTAAGATGAACCACTAATGTTAAGTCAATGATATTTGGTATGCAAATGTATTGGCTTTTGCCAGTTTCATTTCCATGGAGATTATATAACCCCACCCCCTAATTATGGTTCATTGACTTTGAAATTTTTACATAGTTTACAAGTTAATGTTTGTGTTTAGGTTATAGTTTACAAGTTAATGTTTGTGTTTAGGTTTGTTTAAAGGGAACGACTTATGAAAAGTCAATAATATTTGGTTTGCAGTTGTATTAGCATTGGCACATCTCATTTCCATGGAGATTGTTTAGCCCTGTAACTTCAGTCATGGTTCATTGACTTTGAATATTTGCATAACTTACATGTTAAAGTATTGCTATTTTAATTTCAACATTTGCATTATCAAAATAACAAATAGGCGAGACATATCTCTGTGTTAACAGTTTATTAACCTAGGTCATGTATGTTATTCAAGTTTCATCACCTGGTACCTTTCAACATTTCCTAATTTGGGTTTGTAGTTGATGATACAATCTTTATACATGTGTAGGAGGAGTAGAATCTATAGACTGATTCACTCAGCAGTTTATACAGAACTAAATCTTAAGATTGATTTTAAATGAACTGACCTCCTAATCAAGCCTTACCTTATTTGACAAGGATTACCAGTTTTAATTCTGAAGGTTGCTGGTTCTCAACAGGTACAACAGCTTCTTCCACTAATAAAATCTGGCCACCATGATATAGTCAAACAAATAAACAAAGGATAGAAAAACTAAAAGAAAGTTAGAATGCTTATTTGGAGTCTGTACTGCCAACAATTATTTATTGATTAAAGCCAGTCTGACTCAACCAGTCCCCCACTATCTACTTGCATTTGTAGGCAAGTGAACAGTGTGGGCTGGCAGTAGTTAGACTGGATTAAAGCTTTTCCTGAAGGGTTTTTTCAAAATTTTTAACAGTATAGGTTTTAAATATTATAGATAATTCCAACTGAGACTGAGCGAGATTTTTCTGTTCTGCGATTGTGAGAATTAAACACTTATAAACACAGTAGTTAAGATGTACAGTATTTAAACACTTATAAACACAGTAGTTAAGATGTACAGCATTTAAACACTTATAAACACAATAGTTAAGATGTACAGCATTTAAACACTTATAAACACAGTAGTTAATTAAAAGATGTACAGCATTTAAACACTTATAAACACAGTAGTTAATTATAAGATGTACAGCATTTTAACACTTATAAACACAGTAGTTAATTATAAGATGTACAGCATTTAAACACTTATAAACACAGTAGTTAAGATGTACAGCATTTTTACTGAGAAATTTTAAAGTTATTTTATTTATTGTTCACTTTTACATACATGTTTTGTTTCTTTTTCTATTTCAGAGACTAAATTATCATGCCTGAGATTGGAACAGAAGATTTTGTTGATGGATTTCCTCGCAACAGCAGTGATGATCAGTTAAACAGGGGACCAGAAAATTATTTACGTTATGAACATTATAGACTGGAAACATTTGACAACTGGCCTGTGACTGCGAATGTAGATAAATATTCCTTAGCCAAAAATGGATTTTGTTACCTTGGTGATGGTGACAGGGTGAAGTGTATCTTCTGTAATATTATTCTTAAAAAATGGGTACGTGGGGACAGTGTTGTAGCCGAACATAAGAAACACGCTCCTAATTGTCCATTTATTGTTAATGCCGAAACTGCTGGAAATATTCCACACCAAGAGGATGTTAGATCAAACAATCGACCCATCGATCCAAAACATTCTGAATATAAAAGCAGGGAAATTAGATTGAAGTCGTTCCTAGGTTGGCCATCAGATAAAAAACAAAAACCTGAAGATTTGGCTTGTGCTGGATTTTTTTATTTAGGTAAAATATCTTTAAAAAAAAAATCTGAGGTTTTATTAGTTAGTACATATTAAGAATATATTTATGATTTAAATTAAAATTATAGTTTATGAGAAGCATATTATACATGTACATGTAACATTTGCCTATGCTCAGCAATACACAGTTGGACCTTCTTGTAATTGTTTGTTAATCAATACCTCTAACTACATGTATGAGATCTTTACTAACAGTCATGGTTTGTAAAGCTAGGTTGAAATTTGTAGCAAATTAATGTACCAGTTCTACAAACTTTCATTTAATGTTTACAAATACTTTTTAGTTCACCTGACTTTTAGGGGCCATTGTAATCTATTACTATGATTTGCCATGAAAAAAACCTGTTAATTTACATTGACAAAAGCAGTTGAAACCTTGAGAAAAAAGCGTCTTTCTCTATAAAATTATTCAAAATTGATTAATTTATAGGTAGTGATCGTTAATAATGGTATTATTCGCTTTTTATTTGGAAGAAATTTGAAATTTGAAAGGCCAAATAATACTAAAAATTTACTTTCTCTTTAGTCAGTAAGATTTTAGATGTGTATGTCTCAATATATTGAGAGTTACTTATAGTTGAACTTTGTAAAATAATTGTTTTCTTTTTTACTTTAGGAACTGGAGATTCTGTGAAGTGTTTCCATTGTGGTGGATTGTTACGGTACTGGGATGATCCAGATGTACCATGGGAAGAACATAAACGTTGGTTCCCAGCTTGTCCTTTCATTACGGAGAATGGTCAAGATTGTCAACAAGCCTTAAAAAAGCAGAGAACTGAAACATATCGGATGATAGCAAGGCGAAATGGATATACCGAAGACCTACTGAATATTCATAAAGAATATGTGATAAGAAATGGATGTAAGAAAATGTCCTTCAGTGATATCATCCTCAGTCAAACATTAGAAATCTTGGTATACAACTTTTGAGTTTCTTCCTTATCTTCAGCTATATTGGCCAGAAATAGAAGGAGTTTGAAGGCCATACTAAATTAAAATGTGGTCTGTGGATTTTCCCTTTTACCTTAATTAATCTAAATCTAATGTTTTTGTATGCATATGGACAAATGTAATTTTTTGCATAGGGAGGGGAGGGGGGATCTCAACCTTCAAATTTAGGAATAGGAATTTAGCTTGAGTTTTTAACAATCCCAATTCAATTACTGCTCCTTTAAAAAAGTCCCTACCCAAACATATATTTCATAAACAAATCATAACACATTTATATATATTTACCAGCTATCAGACTTATGATCTGTGGCATTTTATTTAGGTGTTATCCGCATGGGATCATTCATATTATTGGATAAAAAGTTCAGTGCACAGTTTTTAAAGACATCTTGGTAGGAGGTGAACATTTATGACCCATTGAGATATCATTTTCTATTGTTATATTACTGTGAAATTGCATCCCACTGATATAATCAACATTTCCAAAAAGTGACCCATACCTGCAGCACATCTGTGTTTACCTTTACAAAGGAAGAAACCCCCGATGTATTTTACCCATAAACTAATGTTGAAATATTTTTTGTTTACAGTATGAGTGAATATCCGGTTTACAATTCAATATATGTTCCAGAAAATGTGTTAAATCCTATCCTATCATCATGCAATTAACTCATGGGATATCAAATATAAAAAGACCCAAAAAGTTGGGGTAAACACAGGATAAATAATTTTACAAACTGCTTCCCTTAACAGTAAATCTAAAAATTAATTGTCTTATACACCGTATACCAAAATGACTTTCCAATCATCCAGTTTTTTATGCCCCCACCGTAGCAGAGGGGCATTTAGTTTTACTATTGTCCGTCTGTATGTACGTCCCAAAGTTGGTTTCCGTTCTCTAACTTTACTTTGCCTCAACCAAATGGTATGAAACTTATACACAATGCATATAACCACAAAATACAGATCAAGTTTGAATTTTGGTGGCGTCACTTTAACCATTCTAGAGTTATGCCCCTTTACAATTGGACAAATTGCTAAATTTTTCATTTCCGTTCTCTAACTTTAGTTTGCCTCAACCAAATGGTATGAAACTTATACACAATGCTTATTACCACAAAATACAGATCAAGTTTGAATTTTGGGGGTGTCACTTTAACTGTTCCAGAGTTATGCCCCTTTACAAATGGAAAAATTGCTGAATATTTCGTTTCCATTCTCTAACTTTAGTTTGCCTCAACCAAATGCTATGAAACTTATACAAAATGCTTATTACAACAAAATACAGATCAATTATGAATTTTGGTGGTGTTGCTTTAACCGTTCTAGAGTTAAGCCCTTTACAAATGGAAAAATTGCTGAATTATTTGTTTCCGTTCTCTTACTTAAGTTGCCTCAACCAAATGTTATGAGACTTATAGACAATTGTTATCACCACAAAACTCAGATCAAGTACAAATTTGGATAGCTTCACTTTTACCGTTCTTCAGTTATGTCCCTTTATAACTTTATATGATGTGCAAGCAGGGGCATCATCTGTGTCCCATGGACACATTCCCCATTTATTTGGTTTAAGTAGAAAATATTTGACATTACTGACCCAACAGATGCTAAAAAAAAAATGATTCAAATAACATTGAATATAGTAATTTGAATAAATTTTATATGTTTTTGTTTTGAAGTTTCAACTTAATGAAGCAGAAATAAAGTGTTTTATTATTCCAAAATATGAAATTTATTAATTACATTTGAAAGGAAAATAATCAAAAAAGAGATGAAAGTAAAGTTTCTGAAAAACCTAATGATTTGTACATTGTAACACTGCAGTAATTATATTTTTGTAGTTCCATGCCCCGAAAGATATGAAGACCTTGTGGATGAATTAGAACAGTTGAGAGTCAGTCAGGAAACAGAACCATCTACCATGGGTGCTACAGGTTACACACCTGGTCAACCTCCCGTTACTTCAGGTATATGTCTTGCCTTTGGTTAATAGCTGTGTACAGCTCTTAAAACATCTCACAAAAGACAACAACTTCATGTTGATCGTTGAACTATGAAAGGGAGGTCAAGGTCAGGGGACCCCAGTCAGATAGACATACTCACTTTACAAATATTTTATGGACTTGATATATAATCTATCATGAAGGTTTCGTGTGTGTCTAATTTTCACTGTAGACATTGTACTGTTGATTTAAATGAGTTGTAAAAGGTGTAAAACCACCAAATCATAGTACGTCACATCCAGTTGCATACGGAAAAGGGTCGAAAACCATTCTTTTTTTATTTGGTGTTTCTATAGAATATTTTGGAAACTTGAGGTTACATGGTTACTAAAGCTTGTAAACAGGAAAGAAAGGGGTGGAAATTTGATTGGTTAACTTCCAGTGATGGTTATTATTGTCGAGCTTGCGACTTTTGTCGCAGAAAGCTCGACATAGGGATAGTGATCCGGCGGCGGCGGCATTAGCTAACTTCTTAAAAGCTTTATATTTTAGAAGCTAGAAGACCTGGATGCTTCATACTTTGTATATAGATGCCTTATGTTACGAAGTTTCAGTCGGTCATATGTCCATTGTCCTTGACCTCATTTTCATGGTTCAGTGACTACTTGAAAAAAAGTCAACATTTTTTGTAATGTTAATTTCTTTCTTATTATGAGTAATAGGATAACTATATTTAGTTTGTGCGTACCTTGCACGGTCCTCATGCCTGTCAGACAATTTTCATTTGACTTTGACCTCATTTCATGGACCAGTGAACAAGGTTAAGTTTTCGTGGTCAAGTCCATATATCAGATACTATAAGCAGTAGGTCTACTATATTTGGTATATGGAATGATTGTAAGGTGTACTTGTCCAACTGGCAGGTGTCATCTGACCTTGACCTCATTTTCATGGTTCAGTGGTCAAAGTTAAGTTTTTGAGTTTTGGTCTTTTTTTCTAATACTATATGCAATAGGTCAACTATATTTGGTGTATGGAAATATTTTATGATGTACATGTCAGTCTCGCAGGTTTTATTTGACCTTGACCTCATTTTCACAGTTCATTTCTCAGTGTTAAGTTTTTGTGTTTTGGTCTGTTTTTCTTCAACTATAAGCAATAGATCAACTATATTTGTTGTATGGAAGGATTGTAAGGTGTATATGTCTGTCTGGCATTATCATCTGACCTTGACCTAATTTTCATGGTTCATTGGTCAATGTTAAGTTTTCATGGTAAAGTTTGTTTCTTAGATACTATAAGCAATAGGTCAACTATATTTAATGCATAAATTGATTGTAAGGTGTACATGTCTGTCTGGCATGGTTCATTGACCTCATTTTCATGGTTCATTGGTCAATGTTAAGTTGTCTTGTTTAAGACTGTTTCTTAGAAACTATAAGCAATATGTCAACTATGTTTGGTTTATTGAATGATTGTAAGGTGTACATGTATTTCTCAGTTGGTTTATCTGACCTTGACCTTATTTTCTTGGATCATGTTAAGTTTATGTGTTACTTGTAGTAAAGCTTTATATTTAGGACTATCAACATAAAATCAATGGTTTAGTAAAGAAGGGGAGACATTTCAGCATGTGCACTCTTGACTTATATGCAATGAAATGTTATGTGAAATTTTGTCTGTAGTACTGGACAGGATAAAACTTTACTCATGCCAAATATTTCTTTATTTGAAACAAAGATAAATTCTGCACAATTTTTTGAAAAGTGCAAATTTAACAAAAACTAACAGGGGAAAACAATGGTGGTCTTACACCTATTATGCTGTGAAATGCAAATAATATTCACAGTAAAAACTCAACTCCCATCTATTAAAGGCCCTAACTGTGAACAAAATCTGATGCAAAAATAAACAGAGTAGTTGATTTATTATTCATAGCAACCAAGAACTTGAAAAGACTGTTGCATATTTATATAATTACATTACATGTAGGTTTCATAAATAACTGTACTTTTGATTGGCTGAAAGTAATCATGAGGCATTCCAGTATCAACTTGTATTTCTTCATAATATTCATCACTCTTGAAAGCACATGCTTCTCATGACAACAACACAGCAATGCATAGGAAGAAAAAAAAATTTGCTATAACTTGTAATTTCATGGTTGTATAGCATAAACAAGTAATTATAGCAGGGTATAATGTTTTTGATAGGTCTGTCAGTCCTGTTCTTGTCATCGCAACATCTCTGAAACCACACTACAGGATTTCATGAAACTTTGTAGATAATAAGGACATACTATGTAGATGTGCATGTCGACAGAAAATTATGATTTAGGTTTTTTTGTTTCTATGAGTAATGCCTCTTTGAACTTAGAATTTTGGCCTAAATATACTACTGCAACAGTTCGTCATGGCAACTCCTCTGAAACCACACTACAGAATTTCATGAATCTTTGTAGATAATAAGGACATGATATGTAGATGTGCATATCTACAAGAAATTTTTATCATTTTACTTTTGTAGGAGTATGAGTCTTTGAACTTAGGAATCTGTTGAGATTTTGTTTGCCCAGTGACAATGTGAGGGCGTGGGGGAATGTGATCGTGCTCACAAAGGTTCTTTAATTATAAGAATGGAATGCTTCTTTTTGTAATTTTATATGGCTGCAAAAGTGTTGATCACAAATGTTTAGTTTGAAGGGCGGAATACAAAATGTACTTTGGTCAACGCTTTTACACCTCAATAAAATTACAAGAGGGTGCATTCAATTCTTCAATGAATTGAATTGTCATGTACAAAAATGTTTAGAGCAAGACACTTAATATATATTTTGTGGTGTTAGGCAAAGTCTTCAGTACTTTGCAGAATGTACATGTAGATTTTACTGAGTGAATGTCATCAGTAAAGGTAGATTTCACTAGACAATAAGCATCAGTACAGGTAGATTTCACTAGACAATGATCATCAGTGCAGGTAGATTTCACTAGACAATGATCATCAGTGCAGGTAGATTTCACTAAACAATGATCATCAGTGCAGATAGATTTCACTAGACAATGAGCATCAGTGCAGGTAGATTTCACTAGACAATGATCATCAGTGCAGGTAGATTTCACTAGACAATGAGCATCAGTACAGGTAGATTTCCTAGACAATGAGCATCAGTACAGGTAGATTTCATCACTAGACAATGAGCATCAGTACAGGTAGATTTCATCACTAGACAATGAGCATCAGTACAGGTAGATTTCATCACACGACAATGAGCATCAGTACAGGTAGATTTCATCACTTGACAATAAGCATCAGTACAGGTAGATTTCATCACTAGACAATGAGCATCAGTACAGGTAGATTTCATCACTAGACAATGAGCATCAGTACAGGTAGATTTCATCACTAGACAACGAGCATCAGTACAGGTAGATTTCATCACTTGACAATAAGCATCAGTACAGGTAGATTTCACTAGACAATGAGCATCAGTAAGGGTAGATTTCACTAGACAATGAGCATCAGTACAGATAGATTTCATTAGACAATGAGCATCAGTGCAGGTAGATTTCAGCATCAGTACAGGTTGATTTCATCACAAGACAATGAGCATCAGTACAGGTAGATTTTGATCACTAGACAATTAGCATCAGTACAGGTAGATTTCATCACTAGACAATGAGCATCAGTACAGGTAGATTTCACTAGACAGTGAGCATCAGTACAGGTAGATTTCACTAGACAATGAGCATCAGTACAGGTAGATTTTATCACTAGACAATAAGCATCAGAACAGGTAGATTTCACTAGACAATGAGCATCAGTACAGGTAGATTTCACTAGACAATGAGCATCAGTACAGGTAGATTTCGCTACACAATGAGCATCAGTGCAGGTAGATTTCAGAATCAGTACAGGTAGATTTCATCACTAGACAATGAACATCAGTACAGGTAGATTTCATCGCTAGACAATGAGCATCAGTACAGGTAGATTGCACTAGACAATGAGCATCAGTACAGGTAGATTTCACTAGACAATGAGCATCAGTACAGGTAGATTTCACTAGACAATGAGCATCAGTACAGGTAGATTTTACTATACAATGATCATCAGAACAGATAGATTTCATCACTAGACAATAAGCATCAGTACAGGTAGATTTCACTAGACAATGAGCATCAGTATAGGTAGATTTCACTAGACAATGAGCATCGGTACAGGTTGATTTCACTAGACAATGAGCATCAGTACAGGTAGATTTCACTAGACAATGAGCATCAGTACAGGTAGATTTCACTAGACAATTAGCATCAGTACAGGTAGATTTCATTAGACAATGAGCATCAGTACATGTAGATTTTATCAATCAGAACTCATTAATACAGATGTGGTTTTTAAGTCAATATATATCAATATAGGTAGATTTAAACTTAGTTATTAGTACATATAGGTTTTTTGCAATTTACAGTTATAAGGACCTGTACGAGAAAAAAACAGTGAGGTTACAAGTTTTATTTTCATTCAGTCTAAGCCATTAGCAAATTAATATGCCTGTGTTATATACTGTTATTATTACAGAAACCCCTGTGCAAGATCAAAAATCTAAAGGTAAAAGACCAGACTACAAGACACAGAAGAGTGCCATTCAGGCAAATTGGATCACAGATGAGAGATTCCAATGTAAAATATGTCTAGACAATCCTGTAGAAGTTTTATTTTTACCATGTAAACATGTATGTTGTTGTCAAAATTGTAGCAATAAGTTGAAAGTGAAAGTATGTCCTATTTGTAGGGGGAAAATCAAAGCAATTCAACCACTGTATTTTGCCTAATGATATAATTTATTAATTATATGTTTATCCTTAAAAAAAGTTTACATTTATTTTGGTAGTGCAAATATTTTACATAAAATGGTTGGTTTATGATTGATGTCTTTCATATTTATTAGAAAGTATAAACACACTAATGAGTTAAATATAATTCTCACTGTAAAAAAACACCTTAGTAGTCCACATATTTGAAATCAGTTATAACATATTATTGCACCTATTTATTAAACTGACAGTCTTTGAGTTTTTTATGGAATCATGATATGAAAAGTAATCATATTTGTGGAACTTCTATGCATATTTCACCTTGTTTTAGCTTTCTGATAATTTTAAACAGTCTTATTTGATATTGCTTATTGTATATAAAGTGACCGTAACTTATTATATACAACTCTTGCCCTTAGTTTGCAAACAAAATCTAAGCCAGAAATACAATCATTTTATTGGAAGAAATTTAATGCTTTATTTAGTTTTTATTGAAGAAGTGTGAAATTTTAGCAATTTTATTGCTACTCTTAAACTAATTTTATCAAAGAAACTCCCTATATATATCACAGAGGAAACCTAGAACTACCCTCTCATATCTAGTCAATTCTTATAAATGAATAGTTAAATGGCATTATAATGATATTTTACAGTACTTTATTGCTTTTCCCTTATAAATAGTCAATTGTCCAATTACTGTTTTTGTTTCAATTTTAGATTTTTTTCAAATAAAAACAACACTGAAGTAGGATAAATTTTTAGCACACAAAATATTTCACTACTGGACAGTGAATCAATCAAGCTATGGTTTCATTATTTTTGTACTTGCTATCTTGTTTGATATTTTTATTCAAAAGGAATATACATAGCCCTGAGGATTTTGTCTTCCATTTGTCTTGTCTTTGTGATAAAATGTATTTGTATTAGTAATGATGTTACAAGCTATTAAGTTAACTGTCATGAGAAAGATTTCAGCTTTACAGATTATAAAGTAAAGTAGGGCCTTAAAATCTCATTTTCAGCCCTGAATTAAATCTTGTAAGATACAGAAAAATAATAATACTTATTTACTGATTTTGGAAAGCATCAACTTTGTAAAAACAATATGAAAATGAATCATAAGAGTGGATGCATCATTAGACATCTATACAAAATATGACCATATTAAAATTATGTCTAGGCTGGTAGATATTCAGGCCTCTGTAATAATGTCCTGGATGTATGAAATTTATAATATAATTTATAATATAATATATAGTTATATTTTCTGTAGTGCTTATCTAAGCCTTAATCAAAATATATAAGTTTTATACACAATTATATTATTGTAATAAACAGTTGAATAGAAATTATGCATTCATAAAACGAGTTGTGTTTTTATAAGCTTACCTTGACCAAAAGTCCCTATGAGCTACTGCCATCACTTGGCATCAGTATGTTGCTGTCATCGTTCAGTGTCTGCTGCGATCTGTGATCTGTTCTCTTGGTTAACATTTTTTAAATCCTTCATCTCTGAAACTGCTGAGGTGATTAGGACCAAACTTGACCACAATCAACATTGGGGTATCTTCTGTCAAAATTTGATCCTGGACCAGCAAACATAGCAACTTACTATAAATAGAACAAACCGCAGGTTTTTGCCTTATATGCAACATAATACAAAAGTTAGAACAAAGCTGACAAAGGTAAATTTACCAGATCTTATTCTTCTAGAAGTTTTCAGAGAAATCTAACAATCTATTTTGGGGTTATGTCAATATCTAGTTTTGGGGTTATGTCAATATCTAAGTAAATCTAACAATCTATTTTGGGGTTATGTCAATATCTAAGTAAATCTAACAATCTATTTTGGGTTATGTCAATATCTAAGTAAATCTAACAATCTATTTTGGGGTTATGTCAATATCTAAGTAAATCTAACAATCTATTTTGGGGTTATGTCAATATCTAAGTAAATTTAACAATCTATTTTGGGGTTATGTCAATATCTAAGTAAATCTAACAATCTATTTTGGGGTTATGTCAATATCTAAGTAAATCTAACAATCTATTTTGGGGTTATGTCAATATCTAAGTAAATTTGGCAATCTTCAAAACTACTGAGAGTATTACTGTAAGAAAGAAACTTTAAATATATAAGAAAAAAATTATCAGTAAGACAAGATATAAAAATATGTCTGCATAGCCGAAATAGTCCGTTGATTCCTTAAAGGAGTTGTTGTCTTTAAATGAAAAATTTACCCATTTTGTTGCGTTTTTGGCTATTATCTTGAAAAACAATAGATAGATAGAGACTTCAAACATCTAACATGTAGACAAATTGGGTTAAAATCTTCTTCATTGTGTTAACAATGGCTGACTGTTGCTCATGATTTTATTGTTGCATATGTTTGCCAGGGAATTCAGGCTCATGGGAGCCTCTAGTTAGTGTTTCCCAACCAATTGGCCAAAGACCTAAGTATTGAGTGTTTTTGGTCTCACAAGATCAGAGTGGTGTTTTCTTTGTGCAAAAATTTCCTATTGAGAAATAGTTAAGGTAAAATATTTCAGACCTTAAATTTTTGTAAAATTTTACACTTTGAAGATATCCAAAACTAAAATAATCTGATTGAAGTACATATCCTGTTTCAAGGTTTCACTTGCAAAGATCTGACATTGCTCCATTCTACTTCGGTTTTTTTTTTGTAATGCTACACTCATTGGTTGAGATGATAATTATCAGAACGGAAAGTCGAAAGGAGCCTGGTTATTTTATGTTCCAATTGTACCTGAGCAACACGACGGATGCCACATGTGGAGCAGGATCTGCTTGCCCTCAGGAGCACCTGAGACACCCCCGGTTTTTTGGTAGGGGACGTGTTGCTCAGTCTTTAGCGTTCTTTGTTGTATTTTGTGTACTGTTTGTCTTTTCGTCGTTATTTTGCCTTCACACATTGTCAGGTTATGTTCGATTTGTGAGTTTGAATATCCCTTTGATATCATTCGCCTCTATTTTTTTAGATTCATCTATGTACAACGGATCGATATTTCAATCAGACTGGAATTAAAATTGAATAAATATACTCCCATTCCTAGGGTGGGGATATATTGCAAATACCAAGTTATTATATGTCCATCACTTTTTTTTGTTGGGAACAGCTAAACAGGATGACTTAATAGTTTGTCAGCAACTTGACAGTGATATGTTGTAACGCGTGAGCACTTTTCAAATCTGTCCTACACCTGTTTCCTGTTTGCTGATGCTTTGAATTTTTCAATATGCTGAATGAAAACAAATTACGGTCGTCACACTTCCCTCAGAAACTACAGAACATAATGACTTTATAGCTGGTCTGCAGCTTTTCATTGATTACTTGTTAGCGCGTTTGTTATCTGTCGGACACACCATTCCTGTTTTCGGATACTTTGAATTACTATTATGGGGGTTTCCTCGACAGGACAACGCTACGTCTTGTTTGTACCTAGAACATAATATAAAATAATATTATGTCCTTGTTTGTACATAAAAACAGTCGTTTTCGTTACCTCCACACAGCCATAACTGCCTGACATTTTTCACCTCTAGTCGACAATACTTAAATTTTGTTGTATGCACTAAGCATGAAATTTTTCATCAATGTCTTTTGATGTGTACTGTATTCTTTGCACGACATCATTTTCAACTTCTTGTTTTATCAACATTTGCCTTGAATAACTTTGTATTTGAAAAAAATATGTTTGCCAAAATCTCATTAATAACACAGTCATTAGCCATTACACAAATTAACAATTTGCCTCTTGTTATATTATTATATTTTACGCTTTTGAAAATAAGTTTAGAGGCACATGCTAAGCTGGTTCAATTGTTAAATTGTGTTGTTAGGATTTTTAACACGTCATTATAAAGAAATATGGTAATTGATAAAGACATTTATTTTTTTGATTAAAAATATCTGTAATACAGAAAACATTCAAAAAGTGATCTGATTTAGCTTAAATACCACTAGATCGATATCACAAATTATGATTAAAGGCATGATGAGTCGCATGTAGACGAAACACGCGTCAGACGTACACAATTATAAGCATGGTATCTTTGGTGAGTTTTTACAATCTCTGGGTCGATGCATACCCTCGTTATCACCAAACTAGTAGTCAGAACTTTTATCATTGATGTGTTTTTTGGTCTGTAAATTTATTGTTTATATTGTGGAATTTTTCGAAACACTGAGGTTTTTCTACCCTGGTATAAATTACATTAACCGTATTGGCACTTTTTTGGGTGAATTTTCGGTTTTCAATACTCTTCAATTTCATATTTAATTTGACATTCAACTGTTTTGATTAGAGCGTCATTGATGAATCGTATGCAGACGAAACACACGTCTGGTGTTAAAAAAAAATCATAACCCTGATATCTGATGACTTTTTAGTCCTTAAAATATTCATCCAATAACCAATGTATAGGTACAATTGCATGGTAATTTTCGACAGTATTTGGGTAAATGCAATATAAAAAAGCATTTCTAAGGTGTATGTAATATGGCAAAAATCTAGAACCAATAACACCTTTCAAATTACCGATTCTCGATGAATTAATTAAACTTGTAAACCATAAGCAGGCATGTGGCTTCACAACTCTCAAGTTATCATATTAGATTCCGAAAGTGGTTCAGGTACATTCGACAAGAGACAACAGTACATCCTTACCTGTCGGCTATTTTGGTTTTCAATGATCTTCAACTTCTTACTTTAAATGGCCTTATAGGTTAAAAGGAAGTAAACAAAGATGACGGTCGCCACCTTGTTTTTACATCCAAGATGATAACCAGAAGTAAATGTATTTTTTGCTGCCGCCCTATTAATTAGAAAAGAAAAAGGTGAAACTGGCTGTCAGCTATTGGTGTAGAAATAGCAAAATTGGAGGAAACTCTTTCTGATGGGCAAACTTTTCTGTGCAAAATTAGGCAAGGAGTGTTCTCCAATTTATGATATTTCAAACATTCAGAAACCATAGAGTACCCTTAATAAATGCCAATTTTCAATCACAAAGCTGCGGCACTATATGTGTTTTGCAATTTTACTCACATCCAAAGGTGTTTGACAGGTTTTTCAACGGATTTTTGATAGTGAAAACGCAGAACCTAAAAAGGCTACCATTGTCGCTTATGTAAATAATTACATCATTTTAACCTTTAAACTTTTTTGGTTCGAATCGATGGTCGGTCTTTTGTGGACGCGAGTCTGGCGTATAAAATTTTAGTACTGGTGTCTATGATGAGTTTATTCACAATTGCATAACACTATGAAAACATTATTCGCAGTGATGTTTTTGAAATACCAATGGCTTGAACCCTAAAACAGCTTTGAAGTAATTACAGGATTTTTAGAAGGCGGTTGTTTTCACAGTTTCAAAAAATCCTCCAGACATGGTTTTAGTTTTTCACAAACATATAAATTCATTGCGGAAGGATGATTTCATCTATAGTAATTTGATCTAAAGGGGCATTTCGCATTTCGCATCCAGTTTCTTTGTGGTGAAAAGATTGCTTTGTCCTATAACATTGGCTAGTCGTTTATATCTAGTTTCCAATACTCTCGCATGAACCGTTTTGTTTTTAACTGTAACATTAAGGAATAACTCAGAATCCTAAGTTTGGTTTGTTTAAAAGAGTAAAACAAACAAACAGATTGAATTTAGCTAGTGCCGATCAGTACTGGTACATCTTTTCCGTGACATGAAATTATTTTCTTAAAATTAGTTACTGTAAGGTTAACATTTCCTCAGGAAATTCAGACCTTTGACACCTTTGATCTCGAGCAAACCAAACAAATATATTCACGATGCACATGTGCAAACAGAAATTTGTATTAGAATTGTTTAATTACAATTTTTTTGTGGAATACGTTAAGTATCAACAAAAATACCGAACTCCAAAATAAATTAAAAAAAGGGGTAGTCCACAAAATCTGACAAAACAAATACTCGACTATGGAAAACTTGTACAGGCATTTTCCGAAGAAAATGGTGGGTTGAACTTTGTTTTGCAGCTAATTAAACCCCCTCCCTCTTTGTATGTTAGTTTGTATAGTTACGTCATATTGACACATTTATGTGAGCAACCCAAACATACATAATTGGTGTATGTGACAGTAATTGAGATCCATCTGAACAAATTGTGTAAACATAAATGTGGCGATACTGATTTCAACACAGTAACTTATCTTTTGTTTTTAAAGAAATTCCCATAATATATAGTCTCTTAATTCTATTTGTCCAGCAAAGTTACATTATTACTTTGTAAATAAAAGGTTTCATTTTCGTACATCACCTTCACCTCTGATTCTGTTGTCATTAAATTGTATCCCCAACAAAACATTCCTGGCACACGGAAATAAATCAATTTTTGCCATGTATTTTCCCTTGTCTAGTATGTTTTATGATTTATTTAGATGTTTTAGTATTTCTTCGCCTTATCCTTCTCATTTAGCGATGACGAGCGCTGTTTCATTATTAGATGTTTTTAAACTTCAAACTGCCTCTACTTTATTAAAATCTGTATCGGTGCATAACTGATGATCTGATGATGCAAGGGAATCAATAATATTGGCCCAGGTTCTCCTATTCCGGGTAAACGATGTAAACTGTATTTGGTGTTTGGATTGACTGCAAAGTGCACATGTCCATCTGGCATATTCATCTTTCCTTTGATCTCTTTTTCATGCTTCATTGGTCAATGTTTAGTTTTCATGGTTAGGTCATTTTCTCAGATACTTTAATGAACAGGTCCACTATATCTTGCGAATGAAAAGATTGTTAAATGTATATGTCTATCTGAAAGGGGTTACCTAACCGTGACCTCATTTTCATGAATCATTAATAACGTTATGTCTATGTGATACCAGTAGTGAAATCTTTATCTTAAAGACTTCAATATAAGTTCATTCATGACCTGATTAGCAGGCGATACATTGCAGTGTGTTCACTCTTGATACAACTCTATTCAATGTTGCATAACTAACATTCGCATTAATGAATAATAGTATTGCTTCAGTTCTAAGCATCTCTGAGTCATTAGAATTAAAGCATAAAAAGGAGAATACAAAATACCGACTCCAAGGTAAATTAAAAAAGGTGAATTTACCCTGAGGTCCATAAAAACAGACAAAAGCGAACGTTAGACTTTATCATGCAACGGAACGAATGGTTAACAACTGCAATATTCCGGACTTTGAATAGGCATTTTCCGAAGACAATAAATTGGTAATTATGGATTATATGTGATCATAAGATTCGGAGTATATGTGTTCTAGACAATCACTGACAGACATGTTCAGTTTCAGTTTGTACCCACAGTCTGCATTTCTCTTTGGCCGAATCCAATATAAAGCTGACGTACCCTTTTTTTTATCTGAATTGCCTTTCATTGTCATCAGTGTGTTATATTACCGGATATTTAAATGTCGTAAGCAATGAAACTGGTACCACTGGTTGAGTTGGAACTGTATGTCCTTAAGAAGTACCCGAGTTCTCCCAGGTTTATAGTGAGGACCGCGCTGCTCAATGTTTGTAGTTAAATATTGTGTTTCAACTGTTGTTTTCAGAGAGAAAAATAGATGCGTTACGTTAGTCGTTGGCCTAACCCTAATTCTTTCTTTGTTACCCCCTGATGATTTATCGTCGGCTTTGCATATAACTGAATTTTATCATGAAAAATTCGAAGCGTGCAGTTTTAGGAGCAGGGAAATGCAGCGAATGCTATATAAAGTCTTTCTCAACGAACTAGGTTTTAGTAAGGTATGTGTTGGACTTATTCCTCACCCAATTTTGTCAATATAACGGAACTATAAACAATTAACAGTCATACAAGTGGGCTGTCGGGCTAGCTATAAAACTAGGTTAACCCTCCATTTTCTTCGGAAACGCCTGTACCAAGTCAGGAATATTAGTTATTTTCTACTCTTCTTTGGGTTGATAACATTTGATTTTGTCAGTTTTTATGGACTTCCCCTTTTTTGAATTTACCTTAGAGTTCGTTTTTTTATTATACTTTATTGTACAAGTTAAATTTTCAGTAATATCTTGGTTGCTTGTCTCTTTATTTTTTTCGATGACCATGAATTGTTTTTCCTTGCTTCCATGTGTTGAGTTCTGTATCCTTAATATCTGTGCAATTATCAAGGTCACTAGCAAGCGATACTTGAAAGTTTGCAGTCATCTATAAAAGTGCGTCATATTTTTTTTATTTCAGTTTCGGTATAAATCAAATCTATTTACACGTGAAATATTCAAAAGTTTATGCCAAGTAAACTGCTTAAGGTTGATTCTTGAACTCTGGTCGTCTCTTTATTCGTTATGAGGTTGATGACTTATAACAAATCAATATATAAAGCAATTCTTATTTATCAAGTATATACAAACAACATGACAATTACATCTCAATATACATTATATGAACACATATAGGTGAATGCATAACATTAACTACATTTAAATACATCATGCCCGCCATTACTGTAAAATGTAGCAAAACCATTTATATAGAACCAGATTTAGATATAAAAGATGTTCCACATTTGTTTTTTTTTTTCCATGTAAGTCCAATGCAATATAGTTGTATCACAAACGAAGGAACTAGTATATGGTGAAGCTTTAAAAATCCAAAGTTACTTTGTACAATTTGACATGGTTCGTAACTATGATTCTGAAGTATTTTTACATATGACTATGAACTAACCCGAAGTGTCCTTTCCTTTATGCGCTCATAAGGTCCATTTTTTTCTCCCCTACAGATTGTGAATCGACAAAAACTACTGAAGAATGACAGAATCAACGATATTATCTCACAGTCAAATGCCACATAGTATGCTGTTGAATCTGATTTTAATCCATATATAATAAGAACTGTAAAAAGCAACCATACTGAAATGAAAAAGAAAATGCACGATATTGGGATGTTTCAGATGTAACATACACTATAGTATGGAAGTAAAAAATTTGTAGGAAATATACACTATATCGTAGTTTTAGAACTTAGAAATGTATGTATATATCCAAGTCAAATAAAAATCGAATAAATCAGGGTAACGTACATGTATTTAATTGGAAAATTGGTTTGATAGAAAAAAAAATCAAATGTAATATTTCAAATATTAATATTAAGACAGACAATTTTTATTAAAATTAATAGATTCAGCTTCAAAATTTGAAATACATTTCTTTTCTAATATTCTTATTGAAATTGATTCATCGTCCGACTTTCTACACACAACAATCCTTCATATACAGAAGTGTCCAGTGATTTATCTGCATTGCACTATAACTAGTACGGTAACACATTATCTATGATTATGAGTAATCATGACATAAGTAGTTAAAATGGCTGCACAAAGGATCAACATACGATATGATTCCAATTTGTTTTAAAACTCATCGAGATATAGCGTATCTATATATTGGTATATTTACATACTAGATAACTCTCATTGTATCATTATTTTCAAATGACTGTATGAATATTATATCTTGTACAGTTAGGGCAACAATTAGGTTAATGGACTTATGTTTTATAATCCCTGTGCATCATACCGAGTTCTTGATTTAGAAGCCTATTTCTGAATCTCGACCATTCACCATTAGGAACACTAAGTGTCAATAGTTAGAAACATGTATAAAATCTAATAATAACAGAAACGGTACCAATTTTTCTGCACCAGATGCGCATTTCGACAATCAATGTTTCTTCAGTGATGCTCGAGGCCAAAATATTTGAAAATCCAAAGCTTATTAAAAATATGAAGAGCTATAAACCAAAAAGGACCAAAAAGTATAGGCAAAGCTGGGCAAGGAATCAAAGCTTTGCATGAGGGAGATACATTCCTTAACTTTAAATAATTTCCAAAATTTTGTAACCGCAAATTTTGATAACACAAAATCCGTATTTTTATGCCAATACCAAAGTACTGGCTACTGGGCTGGTGATACCCTCGGGGACTATCAGTCCACCAGCAGGGGCATAAGCTGTTGGAAACCTTCAATCATACGTCAAGTTAACAAGAAATAAAAGGGGTGCTCCAAATTTGTCATATGATTGTGGGTGCACGTGCCACAACTCTATATCTCGTTTTTTTAAAGACATAAAATATGATTACAAAAAAAAACATGTTGAAAGACTACAACAAAGCCTTTAAGAATTTTTGATATTTCAGACGAGTAAACCATTTTTAAACATAAGAATATAGTGTTTTTCAGTATTGATATGATTTTTATCATTAGTAGTATTACTATTTTTATCGGCTCTTTGACAACCCCCAAAAAAATCAATATAACAATATAATAAATGACGTATTTTAGGAGGTACGTAGATACTGAAATGATACCAAAAAAATCTCAAAATGTAACAAACGGACAGGTCGAAGACTGTCACATAAAAAGTTAAAAAGACGTCTGCACAAATGAACAACTGAAAACATTCCAGCAAAAGTGCCCCCAAAACTGTTAGCGTTCTGTTGAACTATTGACTGAATCTCACCTGCTAATAAATTGCTTATGCTGGATCCAAATATGTGTCTTCTGCTAATGATACCAGATGCAATAAGTATATCCGAGAAAAATGTGATAGCAAGACCAGCCATTGAAAAAGAAACCAAATACCTCTCAGGAATTATCCAGTCTTTGTTAGGCGCTTGAAGTAGCCAGTTTCTATCAGGTGCTGAAAAGTTCAAATCAACATTTGACTTTTATTCAATACAGAACTTTCATTGCATGATGGTGGTAGATATATATGTTTATCTGCCGTGGAAGTCGTTTAAAACTAATAAATTTGTATTAACAAAATTACATAAACTTTGGGGATTTTTACAGCATGCATATTTTCATTATTTACTCAATGGAGTAGGGGTTTCCCTATGTTTTGTGTATTGTGTTATTCTTGGCTTCCTCAGACATCTCAGGTAAATGTATATGAATCTGATTAGATAAATACCTATTTAAAAAAAAACGTTTGACTAGTACATTGAAGTGGAAAAGTTAATTCCTCTTACAGCATATCAGTTAAAAATATGTAACTAAGCTATGATAATAAAGAGTTGAAGACGTATGCCATATGAAATAGCCTATTATCATGATAATATGTCACCCCTTTAACTTAGCCTGATATGAAATAGAATAAACTAACCAACCTGTAATCACTAACGATACTTACTGTTAATACACTCTTTAATATGCTTATGTTTATGTTCTACTATATGTATTTTATCATCATACTCTCTACACGCTTTAAATAATCCTTCATAAGCAAGAACATCTACTGAAACATTTGCAATTTTAACACTGACTCTACGGTATATCCAGTACGGTAGTCCCATAGCTAAACCATGCGTAAGAATGGCCGAAACAGTCAGAATGGCTGAACCAATAAACAAATTACGATATAGTTCCATTTTGTTGTAAGACTGGTCAAACGATAGCGAATATATTGCAATATTTATATACTTAGATTACTTAACCTATATCAGTTTACGCCAATATTATTATTTGCATATGACTATTTATAACATGAGTAGCTCAGGACAAAGTCGATTGATACTAATAATATGTTAATGGCCATTGTTATATTATAGTTCGTTTCTGTGTGTGTTACATTTTAATGTTGTGTTTTGTTGTGTCGTTGTTCTCCTCTTATATTTGATGCGTTTCCCTCAGTTTTAGTTTGTAACCCGGATTTGTTTTTTTCTCTGTCGATTTATGAGTTTCGAAAAGCGGTATCCTACTGTTGCCTTTATTTTTAATCAAAGTATTTAATGCTGAACGTGCTGCCTTCAGATGATCCATGTTTACCGTGAACTATTAGAATCAATAGTATACCCAGAGAAGTATAAATGCATTGAGTGCAATTATCTAAAATATGCCTTTAAAAACAGCCAAAAACCGTCCTATGTTATTAAGCTTGTATACGGAAGTCAGAATATTTGGAACTGATAATCCACCGATAATGACATCGACGATTGTAAATCAAAGGGAGCAAATATGACGGGTTTACAGCCATCAAATCTTATTCGAAATACTAGCGCTGCAATGCCATTTTAACTTTAATCAAACTTTTTCGGAATACTAGCTGCAATGTCGCGTCAACAGTGACCAAATTTCATTCGAAACACTAGATGAAGTTCAACAGTTTGTAAGTCCAAGGGCAAGATATTCCAAAGGAGCATGAAAAATAGCCAAACTACTTCAGGTTAAACTTTTTAACTTTACTTGTAATAACTTGAGTGAAAGACAATTCACGGAACAAATATCCACGCATCAAGTGAATAAAAAGGGTGGAGGAATGTAACCAAGTCATGAAAACAACCCAACACCTCAACCAAAAACAAAAACAAAAAAGTCGGCATACAAGCCTATAGAAAAATGGTAATTCGTTGAACGTTTAAATTCGTGCTTCACCTGTTCCCACGAAATCAACGAAAATTCGTATATAACGAATAATAATGAATCCACAGTATACGGTCTTCAACAATTTTTGTCATATCTGAAACTCTCAGTTGGCAAGGAAAAGCCCTGTCTAATTATTTTAAAAAACATGAAACAAGGTCTAACGCACCAGGAATTCAATATATATATACCTGGAAATGTTTGAGAGAAATACCAGAGAACTATTGTCCTCATGATTAAAGTATACGAAAACTATTTAATCACATAAAATAGAAGTACAATGTACAATTTTCTTTTTGAATATCGACTGCCGCTCCCCCTAAAAATACATTTACAAATAATCAAAAATTAAAAATTAAAATACAAATACAAATACAAATACAAATATTTCCTGTCAAAAATATCGTTTTGTTAGTCGTTGCTATCTGATGACTGATATATTTAATATTAACAATATTGACACAGTGTATGCTTTAAATCAAGAAGACTATTAGGGGTCAAATTGATAAAATGTTTTATCTTGTAATTAACCAACTATTGTACAAATTAAAGGTATGCAAATAATTGTTTTGTTTTATTTGCACTGCTACAAAAAGATAGAGACATATGATAATACATAATATTACTTTTTTTTTTGATTGAGCAAACGGTAATGTTAAAAATACTCTTTACGTCACAGTTCATTTTCACGCGTTTAAGCCATGTCGATGTCTAAAAAATATCAAAGACAACGGTTTGGTTCCAGCAGCCAAAGAAGCCTCAATCTATATTGTTTTATATGTAAAAATCATTATTTGGAATGTTTCACTATAGAACTATTAACAGCAAAACTGGTAATCCGACATATACCATTCACCAAAGAGGAGATTTTAGAAAATCTCAAATCCTTTTGTCCTTAACATCAAAATGGACGATGAAAATCTCCCATCATTATATTGGATACCTAAACTTCACAAAAATCCTTATGAAGAACAATATATAGCCTGGTCGTTAAGATATTTGACTTAGAATCTTTCTAAAAGTTCTTACTTTCATACTTTCTGCAATTAATAATAGCTATCAGAAATATTGTGATGAGGCATGTATAAGCAGTAGGGTCAATCAGATGTGGCTTTTTAAAAGATATACTCCAAATATTTAATCACAATCTTTACAATATTGCAGTAATTTCAGAATCTTTCTGTTTTTTTTTTTCTCCCTTTTACACTTTTCCAATGATCAATTGAAAGATCGATATCATTCTCTCATTAAACAGAGATACAAAAATGGGAAACTTAGATGCAAATTCTTTGTTTTGAGTCATGACAAATCTTATTTTGTAAAGAAACACACTGATTCCCACAACAAATGCGCTGAAAATGATATCATCAAAATGCTGCACTTTTTGACCGACACCATATTTTTTTTAGGTTTGGTGGACTTATTGTGCACCACTACTACTACTTACTGATTGTTTTTCTATTCATATGAGGCAAAACGCATGCAAAATATTCTCAAAGACACAAAAAAGCAACTTGAAAACCTTAATTTTCAATTTTATCTTGTCATTCAATAACTCACATTTGCATGAGTGCTTACATCTCATATATCCCAGTGAATTTGATATTAAGAATACATGTACTACCGAAAGCAGAAGGTCTGCTCCATGTCTTGATATTTTCCTCGATATTAACAAAGATGGACGACTTCAAAATTGAATCTATGATAAATGTTATGATTTCAACTTTTCAATTGTCAACTTCCCAAGTCTCAACAGTAACATACCATCTGCTCTGTCGTATGGCGTTTACATATCTCAGTTAATATGTTACGATCGAGCATGCTCTCAATATAGTCGTCTGATCTATAATTTTACCGATTGTGTTTGATTCCCGATTGTGACATTTTGACTGATTGTGAATTTGCATGGCGGGCGTTTGCATGTAAAGTAGGAGACCATAGATATACCCTTTCGACGAACCCGGGTCTTGTTTTTTAAGTTTATGCGGTTCCTTCAGATTTTTGTTTGTAACCGTAATTTTTTTTTCTCTCCTTAATCGATATACGAGATCTGAACATCGGAAACTACTGTCGCCTAATTTATTCAGTGACATCTTAAAATTGAATGATCATAATAGTTTCAAAAGTACAAAACTTTTACAACAATGATACAAATGCCACGAAATGATAAAAGCGTTTTTACAACAGGGACACAAATGCCACGAAATGATCAAAACAATTTTTAAGGGCCTTTTATTGTAGACTACGATGTGAGTTTTTCTAAGATGGCTCAGATAATCTATGTCTGCTATAGAACATCATTAGTGTTTCCAATATTTTAACATTTTACAAACATGATCGCATTAATGATATTTTAAAACATTTCCAGCATTTTACAGACGCATTATGAACTATACCGTCGTACAAAAGTTTGCTGATACTTTTAGGTGCGAAATCCAAATATAGGAAACGAAATTTTGTTGGACTACAAATATCAATTCCAACAGTATATATATACTGAATCCATATGTAATTTAAACTAATCAAAATTTAGAGACAGTTCAGATTTATGGTCCCCGTCTAAACAACAGAAAAGCACCAAAATTGGAAATGAATTAAATTTTTTTTATCTGAAAAACTTAAATGAAGAAAATTGTTAAAGAAAAATTCATCAGTACGACACAACTGATATATACCAAGTTGTCCACCTTTAAATTAATGGCCTTTTATATAACGTAAACATTGTAAAATCACTTTGATTTTGTTTTAAATTATCACTTTGTCCCATGGACATTTTATAATTAAAAAATCTTCTTAAAAATTTGAATACGAATGAATGTATTCTGATTTTTTTAGCAGATATTTGAATAGAACTCCTCAACAACATTAATTCAAATAATAAAAAAATCAAAATGTATTCTCCACAGAACTTGCTTTTTATCAATCAAATTTAATTCTAATACAGAATGTTGCATATTTTGAACCATTTACACTGCTGTCTCGCAAAAGGTATTTATTGTGTATAAACGACAGTTTACTCAGTTCCATATTAAAGAGATCCATCGGCCAACCTTGTGCGCATATCAGACACCATATTGGTTAAAACTGCATTTGTACTCAGAATAAAGATGTTCTACATAAATGCGCATTAATTCGTCAAATTCACCATACTTTTTTTTTAAAACATCGATATCAATAACATAGAAGCGTCTTTATAATTATATTGACAAAATTACACCTTTGCCTCTAATTTTTGAAGTTATTTGTTGATTCATGTATATGTAGTTTTAGGACGATAACACAACTCAAAAGGCTGGACCAACATGCCTAAATCAATTTAACCAAAATGTCAATAAAAAATGTTTTTCATACTTTAATTTCAAAGCTTCTTTTGTGTAATTTCAACTTCGTACTTTCTGGTCGTTGATATGATCACTGATGAGTCTTTTGTAGACGAAACGCGAGTCTGGTGTACAATATTATTAACCTATTGTCATTGGTGAGTTTTTTGTTTTCCACCAACACGATGTCGTGTTTTTCAATACAGAGCCAGTAATATAATGCTCAACACTGCAATTTTAAATAAATTATGATTAAATGAACTCTTTCCAAAATTTAACCAGGCTTCTTCATAAAGTAATGATATTTGCTGTCTTTTAAAAAACAAATTAACTCGTTTTGATTCTGGATGTTCTACAAAAACATATAACATTTGCGTCGTTGTAGGCTTTTGAAAATATTAGAACAAATAATTTGTAAAAAATATGCTTAAATACATTTTGATTTTTAGATGCATGCAAATCTTAACCTCTTTAACAGTTACGCTTCACATTGTTTTATAAAACTTTCTATTAAAATTTTTCAGGAGCAAAACAATCTGTAAGTTGGAGTTTATCTGTAAAGATACTTTTTATTAGTCTGTATTATGAAATTATTTTTTAAATTTTGATGCTGATATTTGGAAAAGCTTATCATTGTAATCCTTCAAATTAATTTCATCACAAAACACTTGAAGTAACATGTTGCTGAAGAATGACCCATCTACTTTACTACATAAGTCATTAAATATCTCTTTCAATACACACAACACAACTAAATGAATGTAAAATAAGGAGATGAAGTATGATTGCCATTGAGACAACTATCCCCGAAGTTCACATGAAGTGAATGTAAGCAATTATGGGCAACCGTATGGCCTTCAGCAATGAGAAAAGCCATACCGTATAGTCGCCTATAAAAGGCCCCGACATGAAAAATCTGAAACAATTCAAACGAGAAAACTAACGGCCAAATTTATAAAAAAAACAATTTACAAAAACAAATGCGACAGAAATGAACCAACGACAACCGCTGAACTATAGGCCTCTGACTTATGATTGGAACAGGCACTTATAGAATGTGGTGGGTTAAACATATTTGTGAGCGCTCAACCCTCCCCTAACCTGGGACAGTGGTGTAGCAGCACAACATAAGAACAAACTGTTCAGTAGCAATTGGCTTAACTCAAAAGATCGGTACGAGACACAAAAATAACTAACGTGAAAACAGCAGCCACAAAGCACCAAAAGAAGAGTTACAAAAAACTAGTTCAAGTCCAATTACAACTGATAAATAAATCATTTTCTCCCAGATTACAGTATCAATCTGTACACATCCAACAGATTTGGTGTAAAGATGTCATGAACAGTTTGAGAAACGCATGACGTTGTGCAATACCAAAATATAAGTAAACAGTATCGACAGGATTTAGGATAATGAATTTTCATAACTGTACATATATAGCAATATATGTGAAGTTATGTTTAAATTTCTCAAACACAAAACAAATGAAAGTACCAATAAAAACAATATCTAAAGATTTTACTACATTGTTCAATTGACAAATTTTAAGAATAAGTCTATTCAAAGGATGAGTTAGTTTACATAGATCGTATTTAAATTCACGGGTTGTTTCATTTTCAATATCACCGTAAAAATTAGGATGTGATATCGTTTTTGAAGGTACAGCCAAACTTCCCAACCAAACCTTTATATCAATGAAAAAATTTGGTAATGGTTTTAATTAATTTGTGGTAACGAAATCCCTGACTTAATAATTTATGAGTTATATCTAAATTACAGTCATTGAAATCTAAAACACGACTATAGACACAGGAATAGCGAACATATTGTGAAATATACACCCCGTGAGAAGGGGCTAAAGGATCATCACCGTCCAAAAAGGGGAAAATTAAGTTCCTTTGATTAAATTTCCGCAGTAAAATTATATAAACAAAAATATAATCAAGGTTACGGTTAGTGTTTTTAAATTTATCAAGTAAATGTAATTAAGATGGATCTTTACTGAGTTTGACCATAAACTCTGTTTCATAAAAATACCAGAACAGCCTATTTAGTTGTAAAGGTAGGACAACGATTTTCTTACGGATGTTGAGTTGATTTTATTCTATATCAGGCTATTCTAATATTTAGAAATAACTTATACATTATTTTGAAAGGAATTCTGTTAAGAACATCCTTTCCGTTCTAAGTAACTTCTTGGTCAAGGAAAAGTTTATTTAAGTGTCCTTTCCTATTTCCTAATCAAGTATATTGAACAACTAAGTATTTATTCATACTAACATACGTGGAATACAGTAAAACCAACGATAGACGACAAAAAAATAAAGGCACGAACTTATAATTTACAAATGTCAACCCTTAAATATTTGAAATGAGAACAACACTTTATCAATTTGGTGCATCTGAAGCTTTTTCTTGATTAACTTTCATCAGAAACGCAAAAAAAAAATGAAGGTCAATTTTGCAACGTCTGACGCTTCGTTCCAAAACTACATTCTTCAAAAAAAATCACATACTCACTGATTTGAATATGAACTACTTTCATAAATACCATATTTTTTTATATCATGCTTTTTGTACTAACGGTTTTATTTTTTAGCTATTGTTATATTAAAGATCTGTTATTGCATATACAATCAAAGATTGACCCTATATTCTTACAAATAGTAATAAATATTGCCCTCAACACCATTTCATAAGTTTTCCTCATTTCATACAGAAAAAAACATATAGCCTACTTCTTTACGGTTGTCTAATTGGCATTGGAATAACATATTTGGATGTTGTTTTAATTTGTTCTAAGTTGATAACTTGAAAAATAGCTAAACATGCATTACTATACAGTTTTGGGGGCTTTTGGCCTTGAATCATGTCGATACAACGTACTTGTAGTTTGGCATTGCAAAAGGACGTGTTTTTCTCAGACTGTTTATGAGAACTAAATCCGTCGGATGTGTACTGAGAAATATCTAAATCTGGGTCAACACGATTTATTTATTAGTTGTGATTGCCTATGAACTGACTATGAGTGACTTCGAGTGCTGTTTGATTGGGACTTTGTGTCTTTTGTCTTTTTGTCATCTGTCTTTTGTGCTTTATACCGATCTGATAAGGTAAGCCTATTCAACACTTTTTTGCAGTTTGTACTTATATTGTGCTGTTACAACACTGTCCCATGCCAGGTAAGGGGAGGGCTCTTTTTTGTGCCTGTTCCAAGTCAGGGGCCTTAAAGCATTGGTTGTCGTTGGTTGCTGTCTGTTCTATTTCGTTTATCTTTTTAACAGAAATCAAGTTGTTGGTTTTCTCGTTTGAATTGTATCACATTTTGTCATTTCGGAGCCTTTTATCGCTGACTATACGGTATAAAGCTGTACGGTGACCTATAATTGCTTAAATCCACGGCATTTTGACTCGGGTTGATAGTTGTCTCATTGGCAATATACAACCTCTTCTAATATTTATATTAGATACAATATCTTGCCATGCGCACTGATATCGGTCTTAAACGTCGACTTTTCCCTGTCTGTATTGCTAAGAGCTTTAAGCATCAACATACAAATGTATTTGAAGTCGTGCCACTGGAGTTTAAAAAAAACATTTCATTTTTTGAAAATTCTTTTTTATACATATAATTCATAGCAAAATCGTAACCCATTTACGTATTACTCAGCTTTTAAACATACAATGTTTGAAGTGAAAGGATTATTCAAAATGTGTAAATGAAAGTTTCAGCAGATAAAATGGTTATCTTATAGGATGAGGAAAATTTATTACTCATTGATATATTACCTTTGAGAATTGGGCCATTGATATATCTAACATACAACAAATGCGACTCATACCAGAGGTATGTCTGAATACAACTTAACATAGGACGAAGAACCCCATTTGCCGCCTTGTGCTGACGACTGATGTTCGCAACTATCATACTAAACATGAAATAAAGAAAACGTACGATAGACAGTAAGGTCTGCTTCATATTTTTGCATAAACGTACAAATCGATAAAGAGGGTATGTTTCAAATAATACTTTAGGACAAAAAAAGATATTTCAATTTTCCTTTGATGAATTTTATACTTTTATTCCATTTGTTTGACAACATTTCAGCCGCAATTGCGTATGGTGTACACGAGTTTAGAGATTGTTTAGATGCACCCGGATCGCCCCTTTTGAAGTTCCTGTGTTTCTTTCATTTTATTGTATGTGACTTCATTGTTTTTTTGTTTTTTTTTTTAATGGATTTATGAGATTTGAACATAGATAGTATAGCGATGAAAGTATATACTTAACACGCCTAGGTATTTTAATCCCCTTTTTTTCTTCCAATACTCTATAATTCACTCTCATGACTTACTACTGTTACTTAACCATATAAAGTATGAAGACTTTAGTGTATGTTATCAGGAAATTTTCCCAGTGATACAGTTAGCTGATATCCTATCTAACTGGATATGTCTTCCAAGTAATAGCCTTTTATAAGAAAGCGTCGATTTGGCTCTGTGGGATTCAATCCTAATCGACGGTTTGAGTTTTCAACAGTTGAAGTTGAAGATCATTGACACTTAAAAATTCCTTCACGTTGTCCAAATTCTTGCTTAGTCATCTATGCCTGGTGATAGAAAAGCCTTAGTGTTTTTAATAAATGATTTTAGTATTTTATGAGGTTAATTTACAGAAAATGATTGTATCAATGATATTTCATTCCAGCACAGGAGCGCAAACTCAGTGGTAGTAAAAGCTCCTCAAAGATACCAAGCTTCCTGTATGCAAAAAACGCGTTTCTTTAGTAAACTACATCATAAACAATGATCAGTCTGAAAAAAAGTGAAAATCATGAAGTGGCATATTGAAACTGATACACTTACATAATGAAGTTATTTTTAGCAGGCAGTAAACTCGGATGTAAAAACTAAAACGGATTAGACATGTTTTCTTAATATTTAAATTAAATGCTACTTTAAATCACCAAATTAACTCTACATGAAAGTTTTTCCCATGATGCATTTGAAATCAGTATAGCTATTGTTTCTTAAAATGTTATCATTTTTAAGCTTGAAAAATCCTACTCTGAAATTGTTGGGAAACACCTTTTTCTATAAATACTACTGTTCACTACTTGGCCAATTGAAAACTTGTTCGGTTTAATTGACACTAGATTAGAAATTTAGATATTTCAACCTATAGAAAATGCTTTTGAAATTTTGAAAGGTGGCAATGCCGTTTTATAAATTATAATAAACATGTATATAGGCAAGCGATCATTTCTTAAATTCTACTTTGCTTTTACTGTTCCAAGATGATTACACAAACCTTGAATTCAGAGAAATAAAATAAATAGGTAAGTGTTTCGCAATGCAGTATTCTAAAAATAGAATCTGCAATGTTCATTTATCACTAATTCTTTTTTCTGTTGACAGAAGTTTAGTTTGTGTTTTAACATTTTTATAACATCTTCAATGTAATCTCTCAACAGGATGCAGAATTATAGCCAATACATTTTTATATACCATATAAATGTATTTACTGTCTATATTTGCATTTAAGAACCGAAAACCTTATTATATTTTAGAACAAATATGTGTACAGTTTCTCTGATGCCAAGAGCGCCTGCCCGTGATGAGGTTCCACAGCATCCGTTAGAAAGACTTGCACCATTGAGAGAAGACTATGAACTAATTAAGAATGGGTACTTTTCAGCTATGGTCCAATCCCAGTATAAATGCAAAAGACCTGTGTGATAATGGATTTTATTACATGGGAATGGATGATAAGGTCCAATGTGCTTTTTGTGGTGGTGTTCTAAGTGGTTGGAGCTGTGATGATAACGTTCATATTAAATATGCTACTCATTATGGACATTGTATAGTAGTTCGTATGGTGAAACATACCAGATATGCGGAGTATAATGAAAGACTTTCTACATACAACAACTGGCCACAGAGTCTCAAACAGAACCCAATAGATCTTGCAGCTGCAGGCTTCTTTTATAAAGGTGAGTTGTTTTCAGCACTTAAAGCTTTTCGACCTTGGACGGATTTTGTACTACGTTTTTGAACTTTTGGTTGTTATTCTCTTCAAGTTCGTTATCGACTTTTGAACTATTTTGATTCCATTATTGCTGACGAGTCTTGTGTAGACGAAACGCCTGCCTGGCATGCTGAGTTATAGGACTAGTATCTTTGATGATTTGCTTTCCTTGTCAAGATAAATTCAATCCATTATGATTTGAAAAAATCTTATCAACTACATTGTCAGTGTTACCTTTGATTTGTCTAAAAAAGTAAGCCATGATTAATTGCTTATTTCTTGAGTAACGTTTTAAATTGGAAAAATGCGTTATTCATTTTAAAGTATAATTATTGTGTAATGTAAATTTTCACACAACAGTTTCATAATTCACTTGAAAATATAATTTATTCAAAAATCTCTGATAAATTGTATGCTGATACTTATGAGAGTATATCATTTTTTAGGAGAACATGACATATGTGTATGTTACATGTGTGGAGGACACATCACTGAATGGGAAGATAATGATATACCTGAAATAGAGCACAGAAAATGCTTTCCTACTTGCCAATTAAGTCAAAGGTAGAATACAGCGTTTCCATTATCTGTCAAATTGGTTGTGAAAGCCGAAATCAAAAGATAGAGGATAACAATTGTCTTTAAGCTGTGATTAGTGTTCCGATAAATAGCTATTTCAGATTTGCATGAAAGTGTGTTTTAGCCATATGCATCGCTTGAAAGAGGAGTGGATGCATCGGAACAGAAAGGACAAAGTTTCAAGACGGAAATTATATCGGTCTTATAGAACTAACATAACTTTGGATTAAATAAGCCACCAGAAAAAAATAATCTGAATTGAATAAAGAATTCCATATCTTGGACAATATTATGGAATTTTATGCGACTGACATACAGGTGAGAGGTTTAGCTAGGTGTAAAACCAGGTTTTATTCACCATTTTCTACATAAGGAAATGTCTGTACCAAGTCAGGAATATGACAGTTGTTTTCCATTCGTTTGATGTGTTTGAGCTTTAGATTTTGCCATTTGTTAAGGGACTTTCCGTTTTGAATTTGAGTTCGATTTTTTTTTTATTTTTTTTTTTTTATTTTCCTTTTTTGAGAAAAAGATGTTTTACGATATGAATATAATCACCAAAAAAAACACACTTGCTGAATGAATATTATAGATTAACAGATTTCAATAAATGTGATTTTTTTTCTCTTTTACCTTACTAAACGTTTGATATTAGATCAGCAGTGTTTCGTGATGGTAATTTACAAGTGTATATGATATTGATGATGTTCACAGTTTTCATGTATATTAAACATTTTGCATGAAGCTACTGATTATTTTGAATTTTCACAGAGTTTATTTCTGATTGAAAAACATAGAAATCACTATTGTGGCTAAACAGCTTTTATATTTTAATCAGAAAATGTGTCTTCAGAAAAAGAATTCAAAATCAATAAAATAACAATATTTTACACATCAAATATGTAAACCATTTTTTAAATTGTTTTATGGCCATAAACATACGGTTTCTGTGTTTGGTTATATACTTTCGTTCTCTATTTTTAGATCTTAGACATTCTATAAACTTTATTGCCGGAAGCACAAAAGACAGAGATATAAAAGTGGGAAAACATCGCTCACCAACCTCTATTAACCTACACCCCCAAAAAACCACATACACACACACATAGAAACTTCTTAGGAAGAAAGAAAAGAAGTTAGTAATATTCTTTAACTTTACTTTCCGCTATATAGATGATGTTCTCTCACTAAATAATTCAAAATTTGTTGAACGCATCTATCCCATCGAACTTGAGATAAAGGATACAACAGATACAGTTAAGTGTGCCTCATATCTTGACTTAAATCTAGAAATTAACAATGAGGGTCAGTTGAAAACAAAACTTTACGACAAAAGAGATGATTTCAGCTTTCCAATTGTGAACTTTCCATTTCTATGTAGCAACGCCTGCATACGGAGTATATATCTCCCAGTTGATACGATATTCCCGGGCTTGTATTTCCTATCATGATTTCCTTGATACAGGGTTGCTGCTCACAAGGAAGCTATTAAACCAAGAGTTCCAAATGGTGAAGTTGAAATCATCACTTCGTAAATTTTACGGACGCAATCACGAGTTGGCTGATCGTTATGATATATCCGTTTCACAAATGATAGCGGATATGTTCCTTATGTCGTAACTTCAATCCCGTTCCATTTTCACGAATGTGACCTACTGAATAAGACTATTTACCGGGCTTGTACTAACATGAGCGACACGACGGGGTGCCACATATGGAGCAGGATCTGCTTTCCCTTCCGGAGCACTTGAGATCACCCCCAGTTTTTGGTGGGGTTCGTGTTGCTTAGTCTTTAGATTTCTATGTTGTGTTTTGTGAGCTATTGTTTGTCTGTTTGTCTTTTTCTTTTTTAGACATGGCGTTGTTAGTTCCTTTCGATTTATGAGTTTAAATGTCCCTTTGGTATCTATCTTTTAGCATGAAAGGTTGTGCCGATACGGACTAATATGAAATAGAATAAACTAACCAACCTGTAATCACTAACGATACTTACTGTTAATACACTCTTTAATATGCTTATGTTTATGTTCTACTATATGTATTTTATCATCATACTCTCTACACGCTTTAAATAATCCTTCATAAGCAAGAGCATCTACTGATACATTTGATATTTTAACACTGACGCTACGGTATATCCAGTACGGTAGTCCCATAGCTAAACCATGCGTAAGAATGGCAGAAACAGTCAGAATGGCCGAACAAATAAACAAATTACGATATAGTTCCATTTTGTTGTAAAACTGGTCAAACGATAGCGAATATATTGCAATATTTATATACTTTGATTACTTAACCTATATCAGTTTACGCCAGTATTATTATTTGCATAAATATGACTATTTATAACATAAGCAGCTCCGTGCAAAGTCGATTGATATT
This sequence comes from Mytilus coruscus, assembly GCA_017311375.1. Lineage (NCBI taxonomy): Eukaryota > Metazoa > Mollusca > Bivalvia > Mytilida > Mytilidae > Mytilus > Mytilus coruscus. The sequence goes on from CM029603.1 coordinate 16,541,662, forward strand.
AAAAATATGTTTTAATCAAAATAAATAATGCTGAATGTGCTGCCTCCAAATGATCCATGTTTATCGAGAACTCTTAGAATCACCAGCGTAGATACCCAGAGAAGTATAAATGAATGGAGTGCAATTATCTTAATTAGGCCTTTAAGAACAGCAAAAAACCGACTAATGTTATCAACTGTGTCTGTGGAAGTCGGAATATTTGGAACTGATACTCCCCAATATGGTATCGATTCAGCGGTAATAAATCAAAGGGGAATACGGCACATAAGCCATGTTTACAGATCTTACATTTATTACAACTTTATTCATTACCCCTTTCAAAACTTCATTCTCTGTTCAATTTATGTTTGGAAACCACTGTTACAAACCCTCATTCAAACCAATTCAATATATCATTTCGGATATTGCAAGTCACAGACTTTTCAAACCAGTTCGCATTGGAAAAGATGAAAAAGAGAAATGATCTTTTCTTAAACTTTCCTTTGCCAACAAAGGTCTCGATGGCGTCAACTTAGGCAATATCCTTCATCATAAATTAGTTCAGTCGAAAATACCTCCTTATTTTAAAGATCAGTCTGCACCAATAATTTCTTATACCTATACCAAACCAATTGCAACTAAAATTTTCAATTACAAACACGCTTTGCAGGATCTCAACATTGACGACTTTAAGTCTAAACCTCCTGATTGCACCTGTGCTAGTTCCCAATTCACATATAATCCGGCTGGCCACGTTATTACCGGAGACCTCAACATTGTCAATAACACTTCCCTGCGAAATTTGTTATCCAAAGGTCCGAAATATCGTGAGCCTTAATCCATCAATTGGAAATACAACTTCAAAATACTGATGGATTCAGTCGAGGATTATGCCAGGCAATGGGCTAAACGCGAGAAAGAAGACGTAGATACTCTTTCCGAATGGATTAAGCTGTGAAGTCGATGATACAAATCCGAATTAAGAAACTAAATGGGTCTATCAATACCCACGCTACGTCAATTTTTAAAGACCCAAATGTTGCAAAACACTTGTCCTACCTCCATGACAAATATGTTGTTGTCCCGTGAGATAAAGCCCCAAACAACATCGTTTTTGTGTAAATATCATTACATAAACTGCTTGATAAATGAATTAGGTATTGACAATTCACTTGGAAACTCAACATATACCCTCACGACACTTACCAATGAGGAAATCCTGGATAATCATAGGTCTGTTCTATGTTCCTTTGGAATTTCAACCAAAGATGAAGAACTGGATCTTCCATCACTGTATTGGATACCTAAACTACATAAGTGTCCTTACAAACAACTGTATATTGCTGGGTCTTCCAAGTGCTCCACGAAACCTCTTTCTAAATTATTATCATCTATTTTATCAGCAATCAAAGCCGGGCTCCAAAGTTATTGTGAAACTGCCTATTCTAGAGGTGGCGTGAATCAGATGTGGATACTAAAAAATTCCAAAGATCTTTTCGAGTACATACAATCAAAGACTCTCTCATCTTGCAATAGTATTAAAACATTTTACTTTTCTACACTTTACACAAGTATTCCCCATTCCAAACTAAAAGACAAATTGAAAGAGTTGGTATTACTTTGTTTCATTAAAAGAATGGCGAACGTAGATACAAGTATTTTGTCTTGGGGAGGGATAAATCCTACTTTGTAAAGAATCACTCTGATTCAAACAAAAAATTCTCTGAATTGAAATTATCAAGATGCTTGATTTCTTGATTGACAACATATTTGTTACGTTTGGAGCACGTGTTTTTCAACAGACTGTCGGAATTCCAATGGGAACCAATTGTGCCCCTCTTCTTGCCGACTTGTTTCTTTATTATTATGAGGCTGACTTCATACAGGAACTTCTTAGGAAGAAAGATAAGAAGTAAGCAATATCCTTTAACTTTACGTTCCGCTATATAGAGGATGTTCTCTCACTAAATAATACAAAATTTGGTGACTATGTTGAACGAATCTATCCCATCGAACTAGAGATAAAGGATACTACAGATACAGATAAGTCTGCCTCATATCTTGGCTTACATCTAGAAATTGACAATAAGGGTCGGTTGAAACAAAACTTTACGACAAAAGAGATGATTTTAGCTTCCCAATTGTGAACTTTCCATTTCTATGTAGCAACATTCCAGCAGCGCCTGCATACGGAGCTGTATATCTCTCCCAATTAATACGATATTCCCGGGCTTGTATTTCCTATCATGATTTCCTTGATAGAGGATTGCTGCTCACAAGGAAGCTTTTAAACCAAGAGTTCCAAGTGGTGAAGTTGAAATCATCACTTCGTAAATTTTACGGACGCCCTCACGAGTTGGTTGACCGTTATGGAATAACCGTTTCACAGATGATATCGGATATGTTCCTTATGTCGTAACTACAATACCCTTCCCTTTTCACGAATGTGATCTACCGAATTAGACTATTTACCGGATTTGTAATAACATAAGCAACACGACGGGTGCCACATGTGGAGCAGGATCTGCTTACCCTTCCGGAGCACATGAGATCACCCCCAGTTTTTGGTGGGGTTCGTGTTGCTTAGTTTTTAGTTTTCTATGTTGTGTCTTCTGTACTATAATTTGTTTGTTTGTCTTTTGATTTTTAGCCATGGCGTTGTCAGTTTATTTTTAATCTATGAGTTTGACTGTCCCTCTGGTATCTTTCGTCCCTCTTTTACAAATCTTATTCGGAATACTGGCTACAATACCGCGTTAGCAATCATCAAATTGTGTTCGAAATACTAGCTGCAATGACGCGTTTATGGTGATCAAATCTTTTTTCGGAACACTAGCTGCAAGTCAACAGTTTATAAAGTGAAAGGGCAATTTATTACAATGCAGCCTGAAAAAAAATCAGCATTGCTTCAGGTTATTTTTTAACGTAACGTGTAATATCTTGATTGAAAGACAATTCACGAAACAACTATCCACGCTTCGAGTGAGGGATGTAACTGAGTCATTAAAACAACCCACAAGTCTACAAAGCATACCAAAGAACTGCCTTCAATAACATTTGTCTTAAAAGTTTAAAATAACATTAACGGTACCAATTTTCCTGCGCCAGATGCGTTTTTCGACAATAACTGTCTCTTCAGTGATGCTCGAGGACAAACTATTTGAAAATCCAAAATTTAATTAAAAAGAGTAAGAGCAATATAAACCTAAACGGACAAAAAGTATAGCCAAAGCCGGGAAAGGAATCAGAGTTTTTCATGAGGGATATATAATCCTTAATTTAAAGTAATTTCCAAAATTTTGTAAAAGAAATTTTAATAGCACAATATCCCTATTTTCATGCCAGTACCGAAGTACTGGCTACTAGGCTGGTGATATATAACATCAGGGACTACCAGTCCACCAGCAAAGGTATCGACCTAGTGGCATATAAAAGAATTAAAGGATATAAAACAAAGCTCTTTAACTCTGATAATTATTACAAAGACATTAAAATGTTCAATACTTCTGGACATATAAAAAACGAAGATATCAGTTGTCCACGAACAAAGCCCTTTCTAATTATTTATAACGACATGAAGCCTGGTCAATTCAATTTATATACCTGCCCACTTTATGATAAATGCTGGAGAACTATAATTGTACCCTAGTTTAGAGTATAGGAAATATATTGAATCATTTATTTTGGAAATACAATGTACGATATTATATTCGAATATCGACTGCCCCTCCCCTAAAAATGCAATAAACATATTAATCAAAAAGAAAAAAGAAAAAAGAATACAAATAGAAATATTTCTTCTGAACAAATATCGTTTTGTCAGTCGTTGGTATCTGATGACTGATATAATTATTATCAACAATATTGACATAGTGCATGCTTTAAATCGAAAAGATTATTTGGGTTCAAATTGATAAAATGTTTAATCTTGTAATTCACCAATAATAATAGTACACAATACTCTATGTCTCTGATTGAGCGATTGATACTGTTTAAAATTACTCTTTACGTCACAGTTCTATAGAGTAGAATAAAACCAAAATGTATACATAGTCGAAAAATATGGAATTTATTTGTACTTTCTACGAAAAAGATGTAAAGCTCGACAAGCCTCGATTTTCGTTTAACTCGTACACATAAATTTTATAGTTACCGACAATGAACTTATATGGTATATATACTAGGTACATACTATGGGTTTATCAAACAATTTAACAATAAAAGAACAAAATGGCAACTTATCTCGATAGTAAGGCGGTGATTTGATTTTGAACTTTTATTACTATTTTTTTTATAAATCTGATTCAGTATATATATATATATATATTGGCTATAATTTGGGCATAAAGTATCCATTCGAAAAAAGTTGGCATTGCTACTGATGATTAATCGCGCCCCTCTTGTTGCAAATTTCTATATTGTTATGAAACGTAGGGTATGAAAATTTGTTTAAAGCAAAACAAAACCCTACTTGATACATGAAGAAAATTTCAACAATACCACAAGATGACATTTTCTCTCTAAATAATACACACAGATTTTGCAATAATTTAACATAAAATGATAATCAAATTAAGACAAAAATAAGACAAAATTTTTTTTTTCCTTTTCTGCAACAAGTCCTATATTTGATAATGATGATCCTTGTGAAGTGTAACTTTCCCAATTATTTCTATATTTATGTTTGTTATTACTTATTTAGTTGTTAACAAAAGGTCCTAAATACCGAATTACCCAGCCCATCAACTGGAAAAATAAACTTTAGGTTACTGATTGGTGCGGTTGGGGACTATGCAAGAAAATTGGAAAAGCGCCCGCCAGGTGAACAAAAACTGAACACGGTCATGCATTCAAAGCGCATTCAAAATCTACGATGTACAATGAACACATGGGTCTCTGACCATATGTTGTTGTTCCAGCATTCAAAACCTTAATGAATGTTGTTTTATATACAAACATCATTATTTGGAATGTTTCAATATAACTATTCATAGCAAAATGGGAATCCCACATATATCATTTACTAAAGGGGAAATTTTAGAAAATCACATGTCCGTCCTTCTCTTCTTTTAACATTAACATAAAAAAAGACGATAAAATTCTTCAATCTTTATACTGGATACCTAAATTATAAAGACCGATATATAGCCGGGTTAGCAAAACATTAGACTAAACATCTTTCTAAAGTTCTTACTACACTCTACATTAAAATATCGCCTTCAGAACCATTGTCATAAGTTATATTGAACCAGCGGTGTCAATCAGATGTGGATTCCTATAAGATCTACTCCAAAATATTCAATCACAATCTTTACAATTTTGCAGTAATATCAAAATCTCGGTGTTTTTGAACGCTTTACATTATTATTCCAATGGTCAATTGAAAGTTCGATTCCATCGTCTCATTAAACAGATCGTTTTCTGCAAAAATGGTAAATGTAGATACAAATTCCTTGTTTTGAGTCATGAAAATCATACTTTGTGAAAAAACCACGCTGATTCCCGCAACAAATTCACCGAAGATGATACCGGTAACCTGGAATACTGATGAAATATTTTCGATTTTTTAAGCTTCAATTCAAATATAACACCAGGAAGTCCGCTTACGGTATTGAGAATATTGTGTCAAGATCCTAGACTAATGATGCCGGTATCATCGAAATGCTGAACTTGTTTTAATCGACAGCATATTTGTTTGGTTTAATGGATTAATATCGCAGCAGGCAGTCGGTATTCAAATAGGTACTAATTATGCACCACTACTGGCCGTTTATTTTTGAACTCATATAAAGCCAAATTCATACACAGCTTTCTCAAAGACAAATAGAAAACAACATCTTGAAAGTTCTTTATTTACACTCTCAGATATGTTAATGATGTCCAATCACTCAATAACCCACATTTCAATTAGTGTTTAAGTGTCAGACCACCAATTCACTCACTCCAATTTAGAACATATGTAAAAGTAGCCCTTCCCTGTCAACAAATGGTGTTTTTGGTGTAATTGTTTACTTAAACTCACCAACAAATATGCAGAAAGGAAACTTTTGGTGAAAGAGAAATATATTTAGACCATTTTGAACTAAAATTTACTTATCCATGAGTTTGCATTACAATTTGTGGATTAATGCGCTCCACAGTATACTTTTTAAAGGTTTCAAGAAAGCTAGGGGTTATTCTTAGTAGTAGATGCTCACCGAAACGGTCGTATTTAACTACAAGACTTTAAACATTGTTTGAAAATTGGCATGAAGAAAGGAGATACATGTACAATTCAGGATATACCTGGTTTCTATGGAGTTAAACTTACGGTAAAATATTTAGAAAGCTGTGGAAATTAACAAAAAAATTGGTTAAAAGTAAAATAACAAAAATACCGAACTCCGAGGAAAATTCTAAACGGAAAGTCCCTAATCAAATGGCAAACTCTTATGTAGAAAATGGTGGATTAAACCTGGTTTTGTAGCTAGCTAAACCTCTCACTTGTATGACAGTCGCATAAAATTCGATTAAATAAATAGGTATTTTGAATTGGTGGTCTGACACCTTTACATCTCATATACTCTGATATTCAGGATACTACCGAAAGTAGAAGGCCTGTTTCATATCTTGATGTTTTTCTAGATTTTGACACGATGGACGACATCAAACTAAAATTTTTGACAAACGTGATGATTTCAAGTTTCCATTTCTCAGCAGAAACATGCCCTCTGTACCGTCGTGTGGCGTTTATATACCTCAGTTGACACGTCACGATCGTGCATGTTCACAATATTCAGACATCGATTTTTAGACAAAAACTGCTTCAACAGAGTAATGAAGAAGTGTCTCAACCCAATAACAACATGTTTTTCGATGTCTTAGATCTTTAAATATAAGTAAAATCGTCAGATCTGTAATTTTACCGATTGTGTTTAATTCCCGATTTCACATTTTAACTGATTTTGCCTTTGCATCGTGGGTGATGCATGCATAGCAGGAGACATTTCCATACCATGTCGATGTATCTTGTCGCGCTTCGTTTGGAGTTCATGCGATTCCCTCATTGTTTGTTTGTTACTCTGATTTTTCTCTTCTTTATCGATTTACGAGACTTAAACTCGGGAAATTACTGTCATGTTAATTTATTCAGTTGCATCTTTAAATCCAATGATCGTAATAGTTTTATTAGTTTCATAACTATAAAACTATTACAACAGAAATATAAATGCCTTGAAATAAGTTGAAATTGGTCAAACCTCCTTTATCTCGAATTTATCTGTAAACTAAGATGAGTTTATTAGTTTGTGTTATGAAATTGTTTTTTTTTTTTTATTTTGATGCTTACATGTGGAATTAAAAAGCTAATTCATTATAGTCCTTTAGATTAATGTCATCACAAAACACTTGAAGTAACATGTTAAGGATGACCCGTCTGCTTTACTACACAAGTCACACAAAACACTTGAAGTAATATGTTAAGGATGACCCGTCTGCTTTACTACACAAGTCACACAAAACACTTGAAGTAACATGTTAAGGATGACCCGTCTGCTTTACTACACAAGTCATTCAAAATACTTCTTCGATTACACACATCACAACTGAATCCATCCTATTAATTAGTTGTTAAGTACTAGTAGGACAAAGATTTTCTTTTATATCTGGATATTCTAATAATTTGTACTACATTAGATTAAAAATAACTCGTACATTATTTTTCAAGGAAGTCTGTTAAGATCATCCTTTCAGTATCCGTTTTTTCTTGGACAATGAAATGTTCATACAAGTACCGTTTCCTATTTCATAATCAAGTATATTGATCTACTAATTATTTATTCATACTAACATATGAATACAGGAAACCAACGAAAGACGACAAAAATAAACATAAAAAGGTACGAACTTATAATTAACACATTTCAACCTTTAAATATTTGAAAGGAAAATAATATTTATACATTTGACCAATTAAGTCAAACATATTACAGGTCAACTTTTCAACGTCTGACAATTCGTTCCAAACTATACTCTTAAAGAAAATAATCACGTACGCATTTACTTGAATGATATGAACTATTTTCATAATAACCTTTTTTTTTTAATTTCATAATTTTTTTTACTGAAGGTTTTATTTTTAACTATTGTTAAACTAAAGATCTGTTATCGCTTATACGATCAAAGATTGACTATCTATTCTTCCAAATAGTAATAGTACCGATATTTTAGTCTAGCTCAACACGATTTATTCATTATTTGTGATTGCCTTTGAACTGACTATCAGTGACTGCGAGTGCTGTATAATCGGGGCTTTGTGTCTTTTGTCTTTTGTCTTTTGTGATTTATAACGATCTGAAGTCAAGCCTATTCAACACCTTTTGCAGTTTGTTATCATATTGTGCTGTTACAATACTTTCCCGGGTTAGGGGAGGGCTTTTGTGTATGCCTGTCCCAAGTTATGAGCCTTTAAGCATGAATTGTCGTTGGTGAATGTCTATCATATTTCGATTATTTTTTTTTTTTTTGTAGAAATCAAGTTGTTGGTTTTCTCGTTTGAATTGTATCATATCTTGTCATGTCGGTGCCTTTTATTGCTGACTATACGGTACTGATTTCCTCATTGTTAAAAGCCGTACGGTGACATATAATGGCTTATATCCACGGCATTTTGACTGGAGTTGATAGTTGTATCATTGGCAACATACAACTTCTCCTTGTATTAATATTAGAAACAATATCCTGCCATGCGCACTGATATAGGTCTTAAACGTCTACCTGTTCCTATATTGCAAGGAGCATAATGCATCAACATACAAATTTATTTGAAGTCGTGCCACTGGAGTTTAAAAAAAAACATTTATTCGGTGAAAACTCTTATACCTCAATGCTCTTCAACTTCGAACTTTATTTGGCTTTTTTAACATTTTTTTATTCGAGCGTCATTGATGAGTCTGTTGTAGACGAAACGCGCGTCTGACGCAAATACAAAATTCCAATCCTGGTATCTATGATTAGTTTATTTATATACATGTAATTAATAGTAAAATCGTAACCAATTTATGGATATCTCAGCTATGAAACATGCATTTTGAAAAGTGAAAGGATTATTCAACTTGTGTAAATGAAAGTTTCAGCAGATAAAGATGGTTATCTTATCAGATGATAAAAATGTATTACTCATTGATATATTACCTTCGTGAAATTTAACATACCAAAAATGCGACCCTTACCAGAGGTATGTCTGAATACAACTTCACATAGGATGAGGAAACCCCTCCCTCGCCTTGTGGTGACGACTGATGATCGCAAATATCTTTTTTAACCTGAAATAAAGAAAAAACGTACCATAGATACAGTAAGGTCTGCTTCATATTTTGACATAAACGTAGAAATCGATATAGAGGGTATGTTACAAATAATACTTTACGACAAAAAAGGTTACCTAAATTTCCCTTCGGTGAATTTAATACTTTTATTCCGTTTGTTTGACAACATTCCAGCCGCAATTGCGTATAGTGTACACAAGTTAAAAAGATTGTTTAGATGCACCCGCCCCTTTTGGAGTTCATGCGTTTCCCTCGTTTTATTTTTTTTTGTGACTTTATTGTTATTTTCCTAATGGATTTATGAGATTTAAACATAGATAGTATAGCGATGAATGTATCTACTTAACACGCCTAGGTATTTAAACATAGATAGTATAGCGATGAATGTATATACTTAACACGCCTAGGTATTTTAACATAGATAGTATAGCGATGAATGTATATACTTAACACGCCTGGGTATTTTAACCCCTTTTTTTTTCTTCCAATACTCTATAATTCAACTTATGACTTACTACTGTTACTTAACTATATAAAGTATGAAGACTTTAGTGTATGTTATCAGGAAATTGTCTCAGTGATACAGTTAGCTGATATGCTATCTAACTGGATATGTCTTCCAAGTAATAGCCTTGATAAGAAAGCGTCGATTTGGCTCTGTGGGATTCAATCCTAATCGACCGTTTGAGTTTTCAACAGTTGAAGTTGAAGATTATTGACACTCCTTCATGTTGTCCAAATTCTTGCTTAGTCATCTATGCCTGGTGATAGAAAAGCTTTAGTGTTTTAAATGATTTTAGTATTTTATGAGGTTAATTTACAGAAAATGATTGTATCAATGATATTCCATTCCAACACAGGAGCGCATACCCAGTGGTTGTAAAAGCTCCTCAAAGATACCAATCCATAAATTGGTTACGATTCTTGTATGCAAGAAGCGCGTTTCTTAAGTAAACTACATCATAAACAATGATCAGTCTGAAAAAAGTGAAAATCATGAAGTGGCATATTGAAACTGATACACTTACATAATGAAGTTATTTTTAGCAGGCAGTAAACTCGGATGTAATAACTAAAACGGATTAGACATGTTTTCTTAATATTTAAATTAAATGCAACTTTAAATCACCAAATTAATTCTAAATGAAAGTATTTCCCATGATGCATTTGAAATCAGTATAGCTATTGTTTCTTAAAATGTTACCATTTATAAGCTTGAAAAGTCCTACTCTGAAATTGTTGGGAAACACCTTTTTCTATAAATACTACTGTTCACTACCTGGCCAATTGAAACCTTGTACGGTCTAATTGATACTGGATTAGAAATTTAGATACTTCAACCTATAGAAAATGCTTTTGAAATTTTGAAAGGTGGCAATGCCGTTTTATAAATTTTAATAAACATGTATATAGGCAAGCGATCATTTCTTAAATTCTACTTTGCTTTTACTGTTCCAAGCTGATTACACAAACCTTGAATTCAGAGAAATAAAATAAATAGGTAAGTGTTTCGCAATGCAGTATTCTAAAAATAGAATCTGCAATGTACATTTATCACTAATTCTTTTTTCTGTTGACAAAAGTTTAGTTTGTGTTTTAACATTTTTATAACATCTTCAATGTAATCTCTCAACAGGATGCAGAATTATAGCCAATACAGTTTTATATACAAAATAAATGTATTTACTGTCTATATTTGCATTTAAGAACCGAAAACCTTATTATATTTTAGAACAAATATGTGTACAGTTTCTCTGATGCCAAGAGCGCCTGGCCGTGATGAAGTTCCACAGCATCCGTTAGAAAGACTTGCACCATTGAGAGAAGACTATGAACTAAGAATGGGTACTTTTCAGCTATGGCCCAACCTCGGTATAAATGCAAAAGACCTGTGTGATAATGGATTTTTTTACATGGGAATGGATGATAGGGTCCAATGTGCTTTTTGTGGTGGTGTTCTAAGTGGTTGGAGCTGTGGTGATAACGTTCATATTAAACATGCTACTCATTATGGACATTGTATAGTAGTTCGTATGGTGAAATATACCAGATATGCGGTGTATAATGAAAGACTTTCTACATACAACAACTGGCCACAGAGTCTCAAACAGAATCCAATAGATCTTGCAGCTGCAGGCTTCTTTTATAAAGGTGAGTTGTTTCGGCACTTAAAGCCTTTCGGCCTTGGACGGATTTTGTACTACGTTTTTGAACTTTTGGTTGTTATTCTCTTCAAGTTCGTTATTGACTTTCAATTTTTTTTTTTTTTTTTTGATTCCATAATTGCTGACGAGTCTTATGTGAATCTTATGTAGACGAAACCTGTGTCTGGCATGCTGAATTATATGACTAGTATCTTTGATGATTTGTATTCCTTGTCAAGATGAATTCAATCCATTATGATTTGAAAAAATCTGATTAACTTAACTACATTGTCAGTATTTCAATTGATTTTTTCAAAAAAAAAAGTAAGCCTTGATTAATTACTTATTTCTTTAGTAACATTTGAAATTGGAAAAATGCGTTATTTGTTTTAAAGTATTATTTTGCAATATTAATTTTCACACAACAGTTTCATAATTTACTTGAACATATAAGTTATTTAATAATCTTTGATAAATTGTATACTGATACTTATGAGTGTATATCATTTTTTAGGAGAACATGATATATGTGTATGTTACATGTGTGGAGGACTCATAACAGAATGGGAAGATGGTGATATACCTGAAATAGAGCACAGAAAATGGTTTCCTACTTGCCCATTAAGTCAAAGGTAGAATACAACGTTTCCATTATCTGTAAAATTGGTTTTGAAAGACAAAATTATATGATAGAGGATAAAAATTGTCTTTAAGCTGTGATTAGTGTTTCGATAAAAGGTTATTTCAGATTTGCATGAAAGTGTGTTTTAGCCGTATGCATCGCTTGAAAGAGGAGAAGACTGCACAGAACAGGAAGGACAAAATTTCAAGACGGAAATTATATCGGCCTGATAGAACTAACCGAACTTTAGATAAAATAAGCCACCAGAATTTTTTTAAATTGCATATTTTTATAGAGACATACGTCGTGGCAAGATGTTTGACGATATGAATATAATCATAAACACTTGCTGAATAAATATTGTATATTAGCAGATTTCAATCAATGTGATTTTGTCTCCATTACTTTATTAAACGTTTAATATAAGATACCAGTGATGGTGATGGTTCCTCACAATTGTATATGGATATTGATATGGTGTAAAGTTTTTATATATATTAGACATTTTGAATGAAGTTAGGGAGCTACCATTTGATTTTTATGGGGGGGCTAGGATGAAAAATTTTGTCCTGCATTTTTTATCTCTGTCCTGGCTTTTTATTTTTCATTCTATTCGGTCCTGCCTTTTTTTTAAAGTTTATCCAGACTTTTTTTTACCTAAATTGTCATCCTGATTTTTTTTTTTTTGCAAGTGTCTCATCCTGCCTTTTTTTTACTCAAAACTCCTGTCCTGCCTATTTTTTTCAAATTTCATCCTAGCCCCCCCATAAAAATCAAATGGTAGCTCCCTTACAAATTATTTTGAAAAAGTACAAGGAAATATGTCTTTACAAATGGAATTCAAATAGAATACACAATAGAAAAATAACAATATTTTACACATAAAATGACAAACCGTTTGTTCGATTTTGTATAGTGCTAAAAAATATGAATACCCATAGCGCCTGTAGGAAGCAAAACTGTCAAACAAAGCCTTATTGGCAACATGCATGCTTAACAAAATTATGTCTCTGATAGACAAAACACTTTCAGCCAATCAGAAGACGTGTTACATCCAAAATTAAATTATTATACTATAAACAGTAATCTAAAGAAAATGAACATATTAGTGATAATTCATGTCAACACAAAAGTGCTCACTACTGGGCTGGTGGTGGTAAAATCTCATAAAAGATACTTGGCTAATGATTTGGTACACCAGACGCATCAGTTGAAAAGCATAATTTGTGTTGTTTTTTTGTTTTTTGTTTTGTTTTTTTTTTATTATTAACAAATGTGATGAACTGGATGAATACAGCACGAAACAATAAAATGATCCGAATAACTGGATTTCTGATCAATGCTGACAGAAAGCATTACAAATAGCACGTCAGATAAATGTGTCAAAATGTCATGATATTGTTATAAGTCATCTTGCTGGAAAGCAACAACTATACGCTAAACGAAAGGGTCAAGGAGTGCCTGTTTAAAATTTCACAGGTTACAAAAAGCAAACTTCTATTTATTGAGTTAAATAATAAAGAATTCTCTAAATATGCTGCAGAAATTTACTTTGAAACTCAATATATACTCCCACGGCACTTCTTGAACAATCATAAGTCTGTTTTGTATTCCTGTAGATTTTCAACGAAAGATGAAGATTTTGAGAGCTTCATGCAATATGATAAACATGCATGACTTTTCAACCCCTAACACTTGTATATCCCATTCTAAACTAAACGACAGACTGAAAGAAATAGTCCAATTTCGTTTCATCAAAACAATGCTATCATAGATACAAATTCATGTTTTAGGAAGGGGAAAATCATACTTTGTAAAAACATTCTAATTTAAACAAAAAAATCTCTGAAACCGACATCAACATATTTGTTATGTTTGGAGAACGTGTCTTTCAACAGAAAAAAATCGGCATTCCTATGGAAACTAGTTGTTCCCCTCTTCTTGCTGACTTGTTCTCTTATTCCTATGAGACAGATTTCATACAGTCGCTTTTCAAAAAGAATGAAAAGTAACTAGCATTAACCTTTAACTTCACGTTCCGATTTATATATGATATCCGCTCACTAAGTACTATTAGTACCAAAGTTTACTATTGAAAGCATCTATCCAATCGAAATTGAAGTGAAGGATACCGCCGAAACCGTTAAGTCTGCCTCATATCTTGACTTACATCTAGAAATTGACAATGAGGGTCCGTTAAGAACAAACCTTTACGACAAAAAGGATGATTTTAGCTTTCTGATTGTGAACTTTCCATTTTTTATGTAGCAACATTCAAACAGAGCCTGCATAAGGAATATATATCTCCCAGATGATATGATATTCCAGAACTTGCATTTCTTATAATGATTTCCTTGATAGATGGTTGCTGCTTACAAAGAAGCTATTGAAACAAGGTTCCAAGTGGTGAAGTTGAAGCCAGCCTTTCGATAGTTTTGAGGTCACTATGACGAGTTGGTTGACCGTTATGGAATATCTGTGTCACAGATGACCACGGATATGCTTCAATTATGGTAACAACAATCCCATCCTCTTTTCTTCGATTAAGACATCAGTTAGTTTTTCTTCGACTTATGAGTTTTGAATGTCCCCTTGGTATCTTTCTCCTCTATTGTATCCAAAGGAATTTATTTCAAAATAAATCTAGTATAAACAGCAATAACTGCCCTTTTCTTGGTTTATATATTACAGTTTCACACTCGAAACTCTCTACAAAAATTTACGACAAAAGAAATGATTTTTCGTTCCCTATTACTAATTTCCCTTTTTTTTGACGCTGATGTTCCCTTTGATCTTACGATGTTATGCCTGTGTCTGTAATGACGTTATAGATTTTAACGCACGTAATAAGTGCATCACTGGTAAGATATTAAGTCGAGGGTCTCGTTACCACATATAACTTCATATCTTTGCTAAATTCTGCTATATATATACAAAGATTTGGTTTGGAAGTTTGTTTGTATATAAAAAAAAACAATTACTTTAGGAATATCGCGTCCTAAATTTTACGGTGATGTTATTTTATGGGACCGTAAATTTAGATACGATTAATGTAAGCTTTTCGCTCCTTTGAATAAACTTAGTCTCAAAGGTTATCAATTTAACATTGTACAATATGTAGTAAGATCTTTGAATATTTGATACTTAGAGTGTACTAACATTGATTTTCTTATTAATGAATCAATACACAACTAAATATATATTGCTATAAAGAACACGTTCTCATCTAAAATTAGAAATTCTCATGCCACTTAACTCATTTTTGTGTGAAAAAGCTACATCTTTTGGGATGATTGATATATTTCGCGTTAAAACGTCACTGTATAGCATTATTAATATTTGTCTGTCATTTTTTTGCAAGATTTGTGGTCTTTTTTTGTAAATGCGAATCCAAAACTTCATCATTTTATCATTAACCTTTTTCATAGGATGCTAGAATGAACTATTTCAACACCTAGGAAATAGTTGAAGCAAATAAACCTTAAAAAATTACTCATCCTGCATTTTTGTTATACTTTTATGCCATTTTTGAAATATATACATAACATAGCATTTACCCATCTTTATTTCAGATGTTTCAATGAAAAGTATGCTAAATTCAGTCTTTTTTCTCTTACTTGTATTTGTCAGGTCTGTATGCCTGCATACCGACCTGGTGTATGCTAAACCCTCACTCTATGTGTATACTAGAATTTGTCAGGTCTGTATGCCAGCATACCGACCTGGTGTATGCTAAACTCTCACTCTATGCATATACTAGTATTTGTCAGGTCTGTATGCCAGCATACCGACCTGGTGTATGCTAAACTCTCACTCTATTCATATACTAGTATTTGTCAGGTCTGTATGCCTGCATACCGACCTGGTGTATGCTAAACTCTTACTCTATGTGTACAAATGTATACTATAATTTGTCAAGTCTGTATGCCAGCATACTGACTTGGTGTGTGCTAAACTTTCACTGTATGTGTATACTAGTATTTGTCAAGTCTGTATGCCTGCATACCGACCTGGCGTATGCTAAACTCTCACTTTCTGCGTATATTAGTATTTGTCAGGTCTGTATGCCTGCATACAAATCTGGTGTATTTAGAACCTTCAATATATTTATTTTTGCATAGTTTTGGTCTGTATGCCTGCATACGAACCTGGGGTATGTAGACTCAAATTATTATTTATTTTGGCATTTTTCTGCCAGGTACTTGTATGCCTGCATGGAATTTAAAATTTTATTCTGGATTCATGTTTGTATTGGCAAGTCTGTATGCCTGAATGCTAAGCATTTACTGTGTAGTAACATTTCTTATTTACTTATGTTTGCATAACCAACCAACCCCATAGAAAATAAGGAGATGTGTATGATTGTGAAAGAGACATACATCTCCATCAAAGGCTGAATTACATGGATGTAAGGAATAACTTATGTATAGCCTTCAACTTTGTTTGAATTTGAAAACTCTCAATTCTTAACTGCAACACTCAGGGGTTTATTCCTGTATATCAACCCGCTTTTCAATAAACTCTTGTAAAAAAATGGAATTCATAGGTTTGATTGTCGGCATACCGACCTATAGTCCTATACACATTGGAACATAAAAGTTTGCATATTTGTTTGACATTTTCAGTTCACGTTATTCTTGCATGCAACACTTGTGTACGGTGAACACTTATTTTTTTTTACTTGGATATATACAAGATTTGATTGCCTGTATACCCACCTATGTTCTATTGAATTATAATTTTACATACATTTTAGTATTGTCAAACCAAGCAAGTGTTCAATGAGCTAGTGTATTTGTGTAGAGTTTGCCTCCAGTCTAAAATTTCTGCATATTTGGTAGCACTTATTGGATATTTAGCAAGCTGAACGGTTTGCATTCTAACCAGCCGTATGTTGTATTCATATTTTAAATTGTAAAACTATTATTTTTCATCGTGCTCTAAGTTAGTAACTTCAAGAGGGGCGAAAGATACCAGAGGAACAGTCAAACTCATAAATCTAAAGTAAACTGACAACACCATGGCATGAAAAAGACAAACAGACAAATAATAGTACACCAGAAACAACATAGAAAACTAAAGTCTGAGCATAACGAACTCCTCCAAAAACTGGGGGTGATCTCAGGTGCTCCGGAAGGGTAAGCAGATCCTGCTCCACATGTGGCACCCCTCGTGTTGCTCATGTTATTACAAACCCGGTAAATAGTCTAATTCGGTAAGTCACATTCATGAAAAGGGAAGGGGATTGTAGTTACGACGTAAGAAACATATCCGATATCATCTGTGAAACGGTTATTCCATAACGGTCAACCAACTCGTGATGGCGTCCGTAAAATTTACGAAGAGATGATATCAACTTCACCATTTGGAACTCTTGGTTAGAAATTGATGGAGAGAAAATGAAACTGCCTTAAAATTTGATATAGTTGGCAATATGCATACTAATTAGACAGTAACGTTTTTAAGTCATTGTGTTTGCATATCTGCCTGTCAACATGGTGTATGCCAAAAGATCTTGTTTGTTTTTTTTTTTTTAAATGCTTTTAGGGGGATGTCTGTATACAATTTGCTTTACAAAAGATGTATGCCAAACATGCATACATGTATTTTAATTATCGGTAATTTAAACAATTTGCAATGATCTGTCTTCACTGCATATCATAAGTCGATGTCTAACTGGACTAGCTTAGATATGAAAATTAGTGAATTTATAGCATTATAGTATGGTAAAAATTGTGTATAATGGCATATACACTGGAGTTGTAAAAATAAATCCTTCAATCAGGAAAGCCAAAGAATTGATGCTTTTTCTAGGCGTCGTCCTTTTCTAGTGAAGCCATTTTTACTTTATTAGCAGGAACAGCAAAAGGTCAGGTGCTGTTTATTGGTGTCGTAGTTTTCTAGGAAGGCATTGGTTTAACCTATCCAGTCACTAAGAAGTGTTACAATTCAATTCATAAGCAACACATAAATAGTTACATGAAAGGTATAACCACTGTTTGAAAAATGCTGAAACGAGAAATGGAAACTACATATTATATACATATATATATGTGTGTGAATATTATACACTTCACAACTTTAACATTATCACAATTACTGATTTTAGAATTTATATGAACTAAGGGTTCTTAGTGGTTGAATTGAAGTCGTTCCCTTGAAAGTTTTTTTGTCGCCATGCATCTGATTGAAGATCAATGAAATATGTCATTTCCTTAATAACATTAATTTTTCCGATTTGAACACTCTTGAAATGTGCTGTTCTGATCCTTTCGCAATAAATGTATGTTTAATTTGTTTGAATTATTTCTTTTTTTGTTTTTTATTGCTCACTAAATTTAAAAGTTTTCTGTCTGTCTTTCGATTTTGTTAATAGCTTTTTATAAATTACCCTGTTACAGTAACAGCTTCTTGTATACACACATCACAGAATGCTGCAGTGATCATGTGACAAATGTACTGTACAGTTTTCCCAAACAAGGACACATCATACAACCTCCTTGTAAAAATAAGGAGATGTGAGATGATTGCAAATGAGACAACTATCCACCAAAGTCCAAATGAAGTGGATGTAAGCAGGTATTGGCAACTGTACGGACTTCAACAATGCGAAAAAAAAAAATACCGTATAGTCAGATGATAAAAGGACCCAACATGAAAAATAAGAAACAATAACTTATAGCAAAACAATTTACGAAAAAGAAATACGACATACATGAACCAATGACAACTTCAACTACAGGCTCCTGACTTGGGACAGGCACACAGACTAGTGTGGCCGGTTTTAACATGTGAGCGCTCAACCCCCCCCCTTTTACCTGGGACATTTGTTCTCTTAAAGTTGTTAGAATAAGACCTGAATGGGTTAACTGAAGGGCATTGGCCATGCATTTTGAAAATCTGGATAGGGGCTGAATTTCAATTTTTTTTTAAATCCGGGAGACTTTAACTCAGTGGCAGATCCAGAAGTTTCATAAGGGAGATGGGATGGGGAGGGTACTGACTTCCTTAGAAATGGACCGCTCCAGTATTGTTTCCCTCAATAAATCAACTAATTTTTTCCCACAAAGCGCCCCCTTAAAATCCGCCTCTGTAACTAATGCAAGGAGACGTCACTATGGATGTACACATAATCGTATTTCCCATTCATTTTTTTCTCTAAATACTTTCAAGGGGGTAGTCCAAATACTTATGACGTCTTGCAAGGCTATTTTTTTTTGGGGGGGGAGGGGGGGCAGCTGGATAGTAAAACAGCAGTAAACTTCGCCACACGATGTCTAGCATGTCCACAAATATTCACTCTGTGGTTAAAGTTTTTGAAATTTTAATAACTTTCTAAAACTATCCTGCATTTCTACCAAACTTGGACAGAAGCTTGTTTATGATCATAAGATAGTATCCAGAAGTAAATTTTGTAAAAAAAAAATCCTGTTTATCCGTATTTTACTTATAAATGGACTTAGTTTTTCTGCCAGTTAACATTATATTCACTCTGTGGTTAAAGTTTTTACAATTTTAATAACTTTCTTAAACTATCCTGGATTTGTACCAAACTTGGACAGAAGCTTGTTTATGATCATAAGATAATATGCAGAAGTAAATTTTGTAAAAGAAAATCCTGTTTATCCGTATTTTACTTAAGGACTGACTGTAATATTTTTTCTGTCTATGAAGAAATAACATCAAAAATGTGGTGCACACTGAATAACCCGCGTAGCGGGTTATTTTAAAGTGTGCACCACATTTTTTATGTTATTTCGAATAGACAGAAAAAATATTACAGTCATTTCTTATAATTTAATTCTAAATTCCATTTTAAAACGTAGTAAACCATGAAAAAACGTTGATGACGTCACGGTCACATGACAAAATTATGTCTATGAGCTGACAAACAAAACAACGTCAGCCAATCAGAAGACGCTTTACATCCAAAATTAAATTATTTATAAATGGACTTAGTTTTTCTGCCAGTTATCATTACATTCACTCTGTGGTTATAGTTTTTAAAATTTTAATAACTTTCTTAAACTATCCTGAATTTGTACCACACTTGGACAGAAGCTTGTTTATGATCATAAGATAGTATCCAGAAGTAAATTTTGTAAAAAAAAATCCTGTTTATCCGTATTTTACTTATAAATGGACTTGGTTTTTCTGCCAGTTAACTAGTCCAAATAATTATGACGTCTTGGAAGGCTATTTTAAATTTTTGCTTTGACGCTTTCCTGCGTCGATGTAAGGCGTCAAAGAAAAAAAATATAATAGCCTTTCAAGACGTCATAATTATTTGGACTACCAGTTAACATTACATTCGCTCTGGCCGGTTTTAACATGTGAGCGCTCAACCCCACCCCCCCTCCTTTTTACCTGGGACATTTGTTCTCTTAAAGTTGTTAGAATAAGACCTGAATGGGTTAACTGAAGGGCATTGGCCATGCACTTTGAAAATCTGGATAGGGGCTGAATTTCAATTTTTTTTTAAATCCGGGAGACTTTAACTCAGTGGCAGATCCAGAAGTTTCATAAGGGAGATGGGATGGGGAGGGCACTGACTTCCTTAGAAATGGACCGCTCCAGTATTGTTTCCCTCAATAAATCAACTAAATTTTTCCCACAAAGCGCCCCTTAAAATCCGCCTCTGTAACTAATGCAAGGAGACGTCACTATGGATGTACACATAATCGTATTTCCCATTCATTTTTTTCTCTAAATACTTTCGGGGGTAGTCCAAATACTTATGACGTCTTGCAAGGCTATTTTTTTTGGGGGGGGGGGGCGGGCAGCTTGATAGTAAAACAGCAGTAAACTTCGCCACACGATGTCTAGCATGAAATTGATTGACATGGACAAACCTCTTGAGAAAACAAACTTAGCGTAATCAATAATCTTATATTATAGTTTTCAAGCCGGATTGAGTCAGTCAGTCAGTCACTTCTATGAAATTCGTGGAAAATGTACAAAAACAGCTAGGTTTACTTACCGTAAATGTATCTGACATTCTGTTTTGTTCTGTTTTGCTTCTGGTATATTAAAATTTAGATAAGAGAGCGTATTTTTCAATGAATTGTCCATTTTCTTCGCCTTGACGGGAACTCCTTCATTGATCATTCACATTGTTTACATTTATAAATGACGTCATATAGGAGTGCGTGACATAAGGTGTTATTAGTGGTCATTCAACGCAGATCAGATAAATAGTCCATTTGTTCTTTGACTTTTTATCAATTACCAATACAAAGTATAAAAAAACCATTTTGTATTGTAATCAATTGCTATTATTTTAATTAAGTGTACTGGTAAAAAGTAACTCGCGTAAGTCAAGGCCCTCATTGTGCTATCCGTCTATAATTCCCTCGGCCTTACGTCAGAAGATCCCTGACGTCATTTAAAATTTTGTCAACAACTTGGAACCTTGTACAAATTATGATCGCCTCATTTTTCCGTAATTTTAATTTGCAAAAAACAGATAACTGTCATCTCAATAAAGTGATCATCAGTGGGAAAGCCACGGATCAGTTCTGCGCCTCCTTCCATATGACGTAACGGACAAAAATTCAAGGGCGACAATCGCGATTTTTACATAGACGGCGACAGTATCGCGCCATCTCGGTAATTTGTTTACAACGTGTACGTGTGATTTTTCAAGAATTGTATTATTAAAGACAATTAAACTTGCATCATTTCATCATCAGTTAGTTATATAGGTAAGTTTAATAGGTGACCATACTATTTTTTCTTCTGAGAAGATTTTATTTTACAAGAAACGAGCTTCTGAAAATGGCAAGTGACTTCGTTGTTTTGGAAGGTAAAAATATGGCGGGTGTTTTCCCCTTCTGAAAATAACTGACACATTTGCATCCTAATTAATATTTAAATATAAAATGACCAAAAATAGTATCTATGATGATGGGCTTCCCCAATTATTTGCATAATTACCCATCACTCCGTGTCAAACTGCAACTGAGACTTCGAAAAGGAAGCGCATCATTCAGCGCCATTTTCAACATGTTCAACAGATTCACATAAATAGCAGGTTTCTGAGCTCACAAAATCCCATTATTTTTTCATTATAATTATTGATTCAAATGTAGAAAGGTCTGAACAGTATCCCTTACATCATTTCCATAGATCAGATCGGTATATAGCGAGATATTAACCCTTTTTCGAAGCTGAAATCCAGTATTTTATAGACCACATGTATGGCAAGCCAAAGTGGACAAAAAGAGCTTTTTTCTAATATTAGAAAATCATTTTCTTATATTAGAAAATAATTTTCTTATATTAGAAAATCATTTTTAATATTAGAAAATCATTTTCTAATATTAGAAACTCATTTTCTAATATTAGAAACTCATTTTCTAATATAAGAAAATCATTTTCTAATATTAAAAAGAAAACACTATTTCTTAATATTAGAAAATGAATTTTAATATTAGAAAATTAATTTCAAATATTAGAAAATGTATTTCTAATATTAGAAAATGAGTTTCTAATATTAGAAAATGAATTTCTAATATTAAAAATGATTTTTAATATTAAGAAATCATTTTCAAATATTAAGACATCATTTCAATATTAAAAGTATCGTATTTTTAATATTAGAAAATGATTTTCTAATATTAGAAAATGATTTTCTAATATTAGAAAATGTATTTCTAATATAAGAAAATGTATTTCTAATATTAGAAAATGTATTTCTAATATTAGAAAATGATTTTCTTATATTATAGAAGTATCATTTTCTTTAATATTAGAAAATAATGATTTCTAATATTAGAAAATGTATTTCTAATATTAAAAAGATTTTTAATATTAGAAAATGATTTTTAATATTAGAAAATGATTTTCTAATATTAGAAAATGATTTTTAACATTAGAAAATGATTTTTAAATATTAGAAAATGATTTTCTAATATTAGAAAATGATTTTTTAATATTATTGAATAGCTCTTTTTGTCTGCTTTGGCTTGCCATACACATGTAATTCAGCGCCCCCGTCCTGCCATGAAAATTTAATTTTGACAACACTAACTTTTGCTTGTTCATAATTTCATCTACATTTTAATACATTTATTGAGGTCGTGTAATGATTGTGTTTAGTTGTCTTGCATAGTAAAAAAAGTTCAACCTGTATTAAAACAGGGTTTTGTAGGTTAATTTTATCCTTCTAAAAACTGAAACAGTTACTGTAAAACCAAACCTACACAACTACCCATTGTTTGTTAACAGCAATACAACTTTGTTAAATATTGCATCCATTCTGGTAAAATATTTTTAACATATTTCAGGTTCTACAGATTATTGATGGCCTTATTCTATTCTTTATTTTGTTTTTTATTTATGTTGTTTGTTAATATGTTTGCAACTTTTGCATTTTAGTCACCATACTTTTAACATATATATGAATCCAGGGCTACATGAGAAAGTTCTTCAGTTTCATCATGTTCTGGCATTACATTTTAGTACCCATTTCAGGATTTAAAAGATTGGGGACCAAGGTAACTTTAGGGCTTCTGGACCCTCAAGGATCCCTGAATATTTGAATTATTTCATTGTTTATAGTCTAAAATGTTGTGTATTCATTTTCAGCATTTGTCACCAAGCTTATTTGTCGGTTTTATATGGCATGGGATGATTTTTGAAGAATATTTGTATACCATTATACAATAAAATGTGAATATACATGTAGCAAGCACAACATTTGTATGATATTCAGGTCCTTCATCAGGAACGTTCGAACTTAAACCTTACAAAAATTATTTTGATAAAATAAAAAATATGTCTAAGAAGACGAACTGTTTTAAGATACATCCTGAAAGAGAGTCTGGACCTTGCATACACTGTGAACGTCACAATGATAGGTATATCCATCTCATCCAGAAAAAAACTGATCATTTTGATTTTTTTCAGTTTATTGTTCAAATTTATAATTTTTCTGAAAGTGCTTGTATTTGTAGAACATGCGAAATGAAATTTAAACGTGCATTTGCAAAAGTTTCTGAGGAAAATGAAATTGGAGTTTCGTCATCAAAAAAACCTTGTCCAAACATAGATAGTGCAAATGAAAGTAAAAAACCATGTTTTCTACATAATTTTAATTTATGCACAGAAAAAGGTGATCACAATACATCTATTGATCCAAATTTACTAGAAAGGAAATTTGATGTTAACTTTTTAGATTTTCAGACAGAAGTAATGTAAATGATGTTTTATGTCATATTCATTATAATGCTTTAAGTAATTTTAAAAGAGAAATTTCTCAGCATGTTGAGTGTGTCATATGTAAAAAGTCCTCCAGTAAGAGGTTTATTTCTATAATAAAAGAGAATGTTGATATTTTCACAAAATATTTAAGATTAGAATTACAACATGACACTGATTTAGATACTACAGCAAAATTATATTGCTGTTCATTATGTTACAAAAATTTCAATGCATTTTGTAGGTCTGATGCTGGGGAAGATTTGAAATATCAAACTTCTCAATATATGTGTGAACATGTTCATAAATTTAAGTTTGACGAGTCTGTTAGTCAAGACAATCTAGATCTTTATACTTTTGAGCAAATAAACGATATTGTTTTAGAATCCTTTTTGAAGGAAGAACCTTTGTTGCTTCCAAATATATATGAACAGTTCAAACAGTATTTACTTGTTAATATAGCAAAATTCCAATATGTTATATCTGAATCTGATCTGAAAAAATTACAGCACAACAATAAGTGGATTTTTAGAATGTTGAAAATTAGATTCAGTAAGTGTTTACAGGTTTTTGTGCCTAATAGAAAACAGGATGGACGTTTAATATATAGAAATGGGATGAATTTGATAAATTGTTTACATAGTCCAACTGTTAAAAATAGCCAGCTTATATGTGAGAAAAATGATATAAGTGAACAGTTGATAGAAAAAAATTCTACCATTATAGCTCTGAAAAATAAAGTAACTCCAAAACATGAAATTTTGAGTGAAGCACTCCAAATATTGAGATCATTTGTAAAATCATATACTGCAGGTAAGACCGCAACCTCATGTTTGCCTGATATACATGCTTTTGATGCTAAGCATGAAATAAATCAGATCCCCCCAGTTTTGTGGAACTTTTTATATAGGTTGAGCGCAACTGACAAAGAGGATAAAGAATTTATAAAAACTGTTGGTTCATGGGATCATCACTATATTGAGACCCCATTTAATGTAAATAGAGCATTTCCAAGATTGTATACATGTAGCTGTATATTTAATTGTCAAAATGCTCAGTGTGTACAACCTTTACATCTCCTTGTAACTGATATTTGTGACAAGTTTTCTAATGCCTCATCTACATTTCTATCAATAAATGCTAGACTAGGTCTTGGAGTGTCAAAAGATTCCTTACGAAGGTACATTACCAACAGATGTAGGCAGTTAGAACAGCAGCAAAGGTTTCTGACTTCAGACAGTTTTGTTGTAGCTAGTTTCGACAACTTGGATAAAAATCAGTCTTATTCTGTTGTTGGTGTAGGCAAAGATAAGAGTGGTTTTCATGGAACAACAATACAGACTCCTTGTCCTTCTTTACTTACTAGTATCAGCAGTGCTGAGTCTGGTTTAGATGATAGTGCTGTTCCTTTGCTTGTTGGTGGTATTTCATCTGAAGCTAGTGTTATTACTTCAGACATTGATAGCAGTTCATGTGAGGTAGACTTAATTTCAAGTGCTGTTGCTTTTGTTGATAAAGTTTCAACTTGCACAGAGTTATCTAGAGATCGTTCCCTAACATGTGATTTTATTCAGTCTATTGTAAATCCAGATGATAAAATTGGAACCCCCCGATCCAGCCGGGGGAATCAATTTGAAAATTTGACTGCTTCATATTTGGATGTTACCCCTAGAGAAGCTGCCTCCTTTACTGATTTCATTGACTTGGTACATAGGTATGGGTTTACCAAATGTTTGTTACATGACAAACAGATATAGATACCTGGAATTAAAACTTTTCTTTCCATTCCTTCAGAAAAAACTGAGAAGTCTGATTTTACATCTGTTGCTGTTCTAGATGATACTGCCGACAAAAAAGAAACAGTTCTAAAGGTGCTTAACATCTTGCACGATAAATTTGAGATCGGTAAATCTTGCAATTATATTGTTGTAGTAGGTGATGGCAAAAGTTATGACCATTTGATTAAATTAAAGAGTGAGTATGGTGCAAACTTGTCCTGGGTTCTTCCATACCCAGGGGATTGGCACATTCTCAAAAATCTGTTGCCAATATTTATGAAAGTGTATTTGGATGCTGGTCTGAAACAACTTGCATCCAAATTACATCATGGCTCAACATACAGAATTTTAACAGATTGTACTAAATTTGCTGTAACCCATAGATTTTTGTTACAAGTATGGGAAGCTATGTTGAGGTACCAGGTTAATTCTTTTCTTACAGTTTCAGATAAAATCATAGATTGTAAGACCTCTTTTGAGCACATATTAGATGATATTTTTTCTTCTTTGAATTTAAATTCTGTTGATGAGGCAAATAATTGTAATATTGATTCTTTGTGGACTGAAATATGTTCTAAGAAAATAGAGATTTTTTCAGCTTTTTCAAATGATCTCCTGTCAGAATTTAGAAACTGGAGATATGAGCAGAGTTCAAAAAGTGACACATTCTCTTTTTGGGATTCTTTTATTCATACAGATTTTATGAATTATCTTGGTTTTTATGTTGCTATTAGAACCAGAAACTGGGAACTGAGAAATGCATGTTTGAAACAACTGGCATGCTTGTTTCATGCCTTTGACAGGCATAATTATTTAAGGATGATACCTTATCACCTTGCAGATTTGCAAAACTTCCCACCTGATGTTTTGGACTTTTTTCAAAAACGGTGTTTCTCAGTTTCCATTTCTGGAGAAAATTATTTCTCTGTAGCTCTTGATGAAGCTCATGAGATGCAAATTAATTTAAAAACAAAGAATGCTTTAAATTCTTTCAGCCAGTCCTCGTTGGCAACATTAACATATTATCTGCCATACAGAGCAGAAACACTTGATAATTTAAAAACCCAATTAGGATTTAACAGAGATTCTCCCCACCATACAGAAATGACAGTCCCATATGTACAATTACAAGAGAGAAATATAGATGAATACTTTTCCTAGTTGGAGCAGTCCACATTATTCATTTCAGATGACAAAAAAAATCTACACCACATTTTTTTGGACATTAATGCAACAGACGAACAGTCAGACAGCCTTTTGAATTACAGACGATATGGACATGAGGACCTTATAAATTATGTACAATGTTTTTTGGTAGCTGCTTCTTCTAAAAAAGCTCCCCCAAGGAGAAGAAGAAACCTTATTACATTTTCTGCTCCGAGGGTCACTGTTGGTAAACAGAAGAAGGAAATAAAAGATCAGAAGACAGTTATTTCCTGCCTTTTTCCAAATTTACGAACAAAGCTGTTTCAGATTTAGACCAGTTTCTGCAATTACCCAGGGCAATATGTGATGCAGATGGAATACCAGAAAAAGGTCAGAAATCCTGGGCTACTTCTGTATTTAAGAAGATGTATCCGGTATCCTTTATTTCAAGTTTACCCCCACCCCCACTTGATACTGATACTGCCTATATAATAGATGGAATGTTTATTATTAACACCATTCCCCTGTCTGTGCATAAAACATTTTTAGATTATGCAGGGTTTCTATTTGATAAGTGGTCGGTACGACCCCACTTTCAGTTTAAGGCAACTGAGGTTCATTTGGTATTTGATCACCCAAACAGACAGGGTACTAGTCCTAAAGACATTGAAAGATCCAGAAGAGATATAACTGATCAAACTGTTGAATTTGATCAATTATCCCCCGATACCGATTTACCCTCTAACTGGAGATCCTTTCTATCAGTGCGTAAACAGAAAAGGCTTCTGGTAAATTTTATTTCAGATCAGTTCCTTACATTTGTAAATCAGAAATTTTCAAATTCTGAATGCTCATTCATCACTGCTGGTGGATTTGATAACCAGTTTAAAGATCAGGCTCGACTTGCTATTGCAAATACATCCATAGAGTACATGATAGCATCAGGTGACCATGAAGAGGCTGACACTAGGGTGTGGCTTCATGCAGTTACTTCCACTGCTCAAACAGTTATAATTTATAGTCCCGACACCGATGTTTATTTCATAGGTCTTCCTCTTGTAAAAAACAGTGATAAGTCATTGTATGTACAGTTAAAAGATTCCCCATATGAAAAACTTTTTATTAGCATGAATGAATTTTCTGTAGCCTTACAGAATAATATTTGTTTTCAGGGTATTCAAGATATTGAGTCGTGTATACAATTGCTGTATATTTACAGTGGTTGTGACTACGTCTCCTACTTTAAAGGTTTTGGAAAGAAAACCTTTTTTGATGTATTTAGGAAGCATGCTTCATTTATCACTGGTACAGAAACTGCATGTTTGTTAGATTTTGATTCAGAAAGTGCACTGTTTGCATTTTATAGATTGATATCAGCAGTGTATTTTTCTAAAAATTCCACTGCATTTTTGCCACTGACTTCTGTGAAATCCTTATATGACAGTCTTCATGGTCAAAATATTCACGATAAACATGTATCGTTAATATCTCAAATTAGGGAAATAATGTGGGAGAGAGTCCTTTCAGAACAGGAAATCATGCCAAATTCTGAGGCATTGAAATTTCATTGGCTGAGATCAAGCTGGGTTTTTCAGTTTTGGGCACAAGCTTCTGAAAATTTCCTTCAGCTCTCCTCTCTTTCAGATTTTGGATGGAAGGTAAGTAATAATTTACTTGAATGTATATGGGACACTGAAGGAAATTTTCAGAAAGTAGAGCAGACAGTTCAGTGGTACACAAAAGGATGTTCATGTAAGACAGGTTGTACCTCTAATCGCTGCAAATGCAGAAAATCTAAGTCAGGTTCCAAGGATGGTTTCTGTGGTCCTGGATGTAAATGCACTAATTGTGTAAATCTGCCAGATAAGTCTGACACCTCATTAGATATTTCTCATTCTGATATTTCATTAGATGAAATTAGTGGTGTTGAGATAGATGATGATGATGATGATGATGATGATGATGATGATGATGATGATGATGATGATGATGATGATGATGATGATGATGATGATGACCCTGTCCAAGCACATCTATTTTCAGACCTTGATATGTTTTATCTTGCATCAGAAGACTTGTAATTATATAGTTACATATTTGTTACATAGAATATATTGTATAAAGAAAGGATATGGACATCCATATATGACACAAAATCAGCATATGCTCAGTGAAAAAAAAGAAATAATGCTTTTATTGCTGTTCTTCATTTTGCTTATTTTGTGTAAATTATATAGTCAAATTATACATCCAAGGAATAACAGCTACTACAAAAAATATTGGACACAATAACAGACAACATAGTTTATGAATATATAAATCCTTCGGAAAAAAAATGAAGCCTCGACTTGGTAGAGGCACAAAATTTCCATTAAATTTATTGTTTTCCCTAATTTGAGATATTGAATGTTTCACCAGACTGCAGTAGGCTCTGTACTATCTTTAGTTTCTGTACATACTTTCATATTTTCAGCTTTCAGGTCATATATATGTAAATCTTAATGAACCAGATATTGGTCACAATTTAAAAGTCAATGCTGTATCATATTTTTTGGCACCAATAGATAGTACTTTTTAATAGGATCAAACTGACGGCATATGAACTTTAATTTATGGATTTTTGGCATTCCATTTGCAACAAATATTAGGTATTAAATTTTGAAATATCAAGACCTATATTATTATATTCTTTTCAAAATTGTTCTCCTATATGTCATCATGATAAGTTGTCCATCATTGTGGATATATGGTTTTTCATGATGTTACAACCAGGATATTTTATTCATATTTCCATGAAATAATGATCTTTTGATTTGAAATAGTCTAAATACAAATTTATGGCCGTCACAAGCACAGTTAATTTAAAATATGAAATATAATTACAATACTGTTCTTAAAGATGCATATATACAGTCTCTTTGGTGACTATTCTATATATATATTTATATAATATAAGTTAAATTTACATAAAGTTGTGACTTCAACATGATTTACTGATACTGGTCATCTTTATTTTTAATGTCACACCATTTTAAGTTTGTTTTTGTTATCAAATTAATTTGAATTCTTTTATGTCATCATGATACGTTGTCCACAGGGGTGGATATGTGACTGCTCATGATGTTACAGCCAGGATACTATATATTCTATGAATTTATTCTATTTGATAAATCCCAGTATTGCTTTTATATGAACAAAAATAGTTGATTAGTATCTGCTTAGGTTTTTGTTATATGAAGGCAGTTTTTATTGTCTCTTATACATTATAATACAATTGTTTGTATTATTATAATGAATCTATAATATTTCCTTTTAATGGTGGTATTTACTTTATGTATGTGAAAGTCCTTTCAGGTCAGTTGCACTCAATCTATGTAAATATCTTAACCAGTGTTATTATATGTTATTATATCGATATGTAAATATTGCTTACATAGATGGAATATTATGTTTAATGATTTTTTTAATTATGAAATGATTATTTGCATATAATGCTAATGAAACAGGTAATTAAATTTACACACACAATACTAAATGAGAACTAATACTTGAAAAGTTGTTTTCTAATTGATGTGTTTAAAGCTTAAACAGAGAATACATTCTATGTATCCTATTTAATGCCTAACATGACATCTGCTGACAAATAGAAATAGTATTGTTTATATTAAACCATTAATATGAGCCCATTTAGAATTCAAGTCCTATTTGAATGCAATTCAGCTATATTTATGACTGATCTAGGATGGAAATTAAAATTTTCAACACACATTACTAAATGGAACTGATACTTGAAAAGTTCTTTCTCTAATCATGCTAATTGATGTGTTCAAAGCTTAAACAGAGAATACATTCTGTGTACCCCATTTAGTCCTTAACATGACATCTGCTGACAAATAGAAATAGTATTGTTTATATAAAACCATTAATATGAGCCTATTTAGAATTCAAAAGTCCTATTCAAATGCAATTCAGTTATATTATTTATGACTGATCTGGGATGGAAATTAAAATTTCAAATTGTATACCGGTACATGTACTAGCTAAAAAAAATTAATTGTCCAGTGTTATAATGTGAAACAAATTATGACTAAAGTTACCACATAGGAATGAGAGTCCACATGGTCTTAATATGGTATTCATTGTGCATGTACATATATTTATATGATTAACAGTTTTGCTTTATACCAGATTTCTATAAAAATCTGTCCACACAAAAGAAATTATTCATGTTATTGTTAATTTGAAATTTTCTGATTGCATATTGTAATTTTTTCTTATATTCTAAATATTAGTCTACTTAAAATTTATTTGCATTAAAGCTTGGCTCAGAAATATTTTGAAATATCATTTACCAATAGAGCAAAATTCAAGATTTAGGGATGGAAATTGAAAGGTTCAATAAGTAGGACTAAAAAGAAACCACAAATTATATATGATGAATTGCTTGTTGATGTTTAATGCCACTTTTTATAATTTGCTATGTTGTGCCAGCTAGTTTTTATTGGTACTAGAAGCAAGAATGCTCAGAGAGAACCTTCGTTAGGAGCCACCCTATCAATTATGGAGTTGAGCCAACCCGCACAAGGGGGGTTTAAACTCACAACCTCAGTGTAGACACATAACTACTTTGGCATCCCCACAAGTAATGTTAGGAGTAATTATCAATAACTGCAAATTAATTTCAAGTGGCTGCATTATTGTTTGTTGGAGTTATTGTTTTTATTAATTATTATTGTAACATTCTTAACTGTTGCCTTTTAGTCAACAGATTTGATAATATAATGTTGCAATATGAAGTTTAACTTTGTTATTTATATATACATATATGACATGATTTCTATAAAAAAAAGATTGATGTGTTAAAGTGGTCAATTAAAGATAAAGTATATTAATAAATTCATAGAATAATGTCTTTGAGTATATATATGTAGTTGAATCATGATTATGCCCCCTTTCTCCTAAGACATATCATATAAAGTTATTAACATAGATGATTTATTTACATCCTTACAGTGGGAAAGCCACGGATCAGTTCTGCGCCTCCTTCCATATGACGTAACGGACAAAAATTCAAGGGCGACAATCGCGATTTTTACATAGACGGCGACAGTATCGCGCCATCTCGGTAATTTGTTTACGTCGTGTACGTGTGATTTTTCAAGAATTTTATTATTAAAGACAATTAAACTTGCATCATTTCATCATCAGTTAGTTATATAGGTAAGTGTAATAGGTGACCATACTATTTTTTCTTCTGAGAAGATTTTATTTTACAAGAAACGAGCTTCTGAAAATGGCAAGTGACTTCGTTGTTTTGGAAGGTAAAAAAATGGCGGGTGTTTTCCCCTTCTGAAAATAACTGACACATTTGCATCCTAATTAATATTTAAATATAAAATGACCAAAAATAGTATCTATGATGATGGGCTTCCCCAATTATTTGCATAATTACCCATCACTCCGTGTCAAACTGCAACTGAGACTTCGAAAAGGAAGCGCATCATTCAGCGCCATTTTCAACAGATTCACATAAATAGCAGGTTTCTGAGCTCACAAAATCCCATTATTTTTTCATTATTATTATTGATTCAAATGTAGAAAGGTCTGAACAGTATCCCTTACATCATTTCCATAGATCAGATCGGTATATAGCGAGATATTAACCCTTTTTCGAAGCTGAAATCCAGTATTTTATAGACCATATGTAATTCAGCGCCCCCGTCCTGCCATGAAAATTTAATTTTGACAACACTAACTTTTGCTTGTTCATAATTTCATCTACATTTTAATACATTTATTGAGGTCGTGTAATGATTGTGTTTAGTTGTCTTGCATAGTAAAAAAGTTCAACCTGTATTAAAACAGGGTTTTGTAGGTTAATTTTATCCTTCTAAAAACTGAAACAGTTACTGTAAAACCAAACCTACACAACTACCCATTGTTTGTTAACAGCAATACAACTTTGTTAAATATTGCATCCATTCTGGTAAAATATTTTAACATATTTCAGGTTCTACAGATTATTGATGGCCTTATTCTATTCTTTATTTTGTTTTTATTTATGTTGTTTGTAAATATGTTTGCAATTTTGCATTTTAGTCACCATACTTTTAACATATATATGAATCCAGGGCTACATGAGAAAGTTCTTCAGTTTCATCATGTTCTGGCATTACATTTTAGTACCCATTTCAGGATTTAAAAGATTGGGGACCAAGGTAACTTTAGGGCTTCTGGACCCTCAAGGATCCCTGAATATTTGAATTATTTCATTGTTTATAGTCTAAAATGTTGTGTATTCATTTTCAGCATTTGTCACCAAGCTTATTTGTCGGTTTTATATGGCATGGGATGATTTTTGAAGAATATTTGTATACCATTATACAATAAAATGTGAATATACATGTAGCAAGCACAACATTTGTATGATATTCAGGTCCTTCATCAGGAACGTTCGAACTTAAACCTTACAAAAATTATTTTGATAAAATAAAAAATATGTCTAAGAAGACGAACTGTTTTAAGATACATCCTGAAAGAGAGTCTGGACCTTGCATACACTGTGAACGTCACAATGATAGGTATATCCATCTCATCCAGAAAAACTGATCATTTTGATTTTTTCAGTTTATTGTTCAAATTTATAATTTTTCTGAAAGTGCTTGTATTTGTAGAACATGCGAAATGAAATTTAAACGCGCATTTGCAAAAGTTTCTGAGGAAAATGAAATTGGAGTTTCGTCATCAAAAAACCTTGTCCAAACATAGATAGTGCAAATGAAAGTAAAAACCATGTTTTCTACATAATTTTAATTTATGCACAGAAAAGGTGATCACAATACATCTATTGATCCAAATTTACTAGAAAGGAAATTTGATGTTAACTTTTAGATAAATTTTCAGACAGAAGTAATGTAAATGATGTTTTATGTCATATTCATCATAATTCTTTAAGTAATTTTAAAAGAGAAATTTCTCAGCATGTTGAGTGTGTCATATGTAAAAAGTCCTCCAGTAAGAGGTTTATTTCTATAATAAAAGAGAATGTTGATATTTTCACAAAATATTTAAGATTAGAATTACAACATGACACTGATTTAGATACTACAGCAAAATTATATTGCTGTTCATTATGTTACAAAAATTTCAATGCATTTTGTAGGTCTGATGCTGGGGAAGATTTGAAATATCAAACTTCTCAATATATGTGTGAACATGTTCATAAATTTAAGTTTGACGAGTCAAGACAATATAGATTGTGTTATACCTTTCAGCAAATAAATGATATTGTTTAAGAATCACCTTTGAAGGAGGAACCTTTGTTGCTTCCAAATATATATGAACAGTTCAAACAGTATTTACTTGTTAATATAGCAAAATTCCAATATGTTATATCTGAAACTGATCTGAAAAAATTACAGCACAACAATAAGTGGATTTTTAGAATGTTGAAAATTAATTCAGTAAAAGTTTACAGGTTTTTGTGCCTAATAGAAAACAGGATGGAAGTTTGATATATAGAAATGAGATGAATTTATTAAATTGTTTACATAATCTAACTGTTAAAATAACCAGCTTATATGTGAGAAAAATGATATAAGTGAACAGTTGATAGAAAAAATTCTACCATTATAGCTCTGAAAAACTCCAAAACATGAACTTTTGGGTGAAGCACTCCAAATATTGAGACAGTTTGTAAAATATTATACTGCAGGAAAGACCGCAACCACATATTTACCAGATATACACACTTTTTATGCTAAACATGAAATAAATCAGATCCCCAGTTTTGTGTAACTTTTTATATAGGTTGAGTGCAACTGACAAAGGGGACAAAGAATTTATGAAAATATTGGTTCATGGGATCATCACTATATAGAGAGCATTCCCAAAATTGTATACCTGTAGGTGTACTTTTATTTGTCAAATGCTCAGTGTGTACAACCTTTACATCTTCTTGTAACTGATATATGTGACTTTTTAATGCCTCATCTACATTTCTATCATCAAATGCTAGACTAGGTCTTGGAGTGTCAAAATATTTCTTATGAAGGTACATTACCAACAGATGTAGGCAGTTAGAACAGCAGCAAAGGTTTCTGACTTCAGACAGTTTTTGTTGTAGCTAGTTTCGACAACTTGGATAAAAATCAGTCTTATTCTGTTGTTGGTGTAGGCAAAGGTAAGAGTGATTTTCATGGAACAACAATACAGGCAGTAACTCCTTGTCCTTCTTTACTTACTAGTATCAGCAGTGCTGAGTCTGGTTTAGATGATAGTGCTGTTCCTTTGCTTGTTGGTGGTATTTCATCTGAAGCTAGTGTTATTACTTCAGACATTGATAGCAGTTCATGTGAGGTAGACTTAATTTCAAGTGCTGTTGCTTTTGTTGATAAAGTTTCAACTTGCACAGAGTTATCTAACATGTGATTTTATTCAGTCTATTGTAAATCCAGATGATAAAATTGGAACCCCCCGATCCAGCCGGGGGAATCAATTTGAAAATTTGACTGCTTCATATTTGGATGTTACCCCTAGAGAAGCTGCCTCCTTTACTGATTTCACTGACTTGGTACATAGGTATGGGTTTACCAAATGTTTGTTACATGACAAACAGATACAGATACCTGGAATTAAAACTTTTCTTTCCATTCCTTCAGAAAAAACTGAGAAGTCTGATTTTACATCTGTTGCTGTTCTAGATGATACTGCCGACAAAAAAGAAACAGTTCTAAAGGTGCTTAACATCTTGCACGATAAATTTGAGATCGGTAAATCTTGCAATTATATTGTTGTAGTAGGTGATGGCAAAAGTTATGACCATTTGATTAAATTAAAGAGTGAGTATGGTGCAAACTTGTCCTGGGTTCTTCCATACCCAGGGGATTGGCACATTCTCAAAAATCTGTTGCCAATATTTATGAAAGTGTATTTGGATGCTGGTCTGAAACAACTTGCATCCAAATTACATCATGGTTCAACATACAGACATTTTAACAGACTGTACTAAATTTGCACTTACCCTTAGATTTTTGTTACAAGTACGGGAAGATATGTTGAGGTACCAGGTTAATTCTTTTCTTACAGTTTCAGATAAAATCATAGATTGTAAGACCTCTTTTGAGCACATATTAGATGATATTTTTTCTTCTTTGAATTTAAATTCTATTGAGGTGGTAAATATTTGTAATATTGATTCTTTATGGACTGAAATATGTTGCAAGAAAATAGAGATGTTTTCAGCTGTTTCAAATGATATCCTGTCAGAATTTAGAAACTGGAGATATGAGCAGAGTTCAAAAATGACACATTCTCTTTTGGGATTCTTTGATTCATACAGATTTTATGAATTATCTTGGTTTTATGTTGCTATTAGAACCAGAAACTGGGAACTGAGAAATGCATGTTTGAAACAACTGGCATGCTTGTTTCATGCCTTTGACAGGCATAATTATTTAAGGATGATACCTTATCACCTTGCAGATTTGCAAAACTTCCCACCTGATGTTTTGGACTTTTTCAAAAGGTGTTTCTCAGTTTCCATTTCTGGAGAAAATTATTTCTCTGTAGCTCTTGATGAAGCTCATGAGATGCAAATTAATTTAAAAACAAAGAATGCTTTAAATTCTTTCAGCCAGTCCTCGTTGGCAACATTAACATATTATCTGCCATACAGAGCAGAAACACTTGATAAGTTAAAAACCCAATTAGGATTTAACAGAGATTCTCCCCACCATACAGAAATGACAGTCCCATATGTACAATTACAAGAGAGAAATATAGATGAATCATTTTCTCAGTTGGAGCACTCCACATTATATATTTCAGATGACAAAAAAAATCTTTTTTGGACATTAATGCAACAGACGAACAGTCAGACAGCCTTTTGAATTACAGACGATATGGACATGAGGACCTTATAAATTATGTACAATGTTTTTTGGTAGCTGCTTCTTCTAAAAAAGCTCCCCCAAGGAGAAGAAGAAACCTTATTACAGTTTCTGCTCCGAAGGTCACTGTTAGTAAACAGAAGAAGGAAATAAAAGATCAGAAGACAGTTATTTCCTGCCTGAGAAAAAAAATAGCTTTTTCCAAATTTACGAACAAAGCTGTTTCAGATTTAGACCAGTTTCTGCAATTACCCAGGGCAATATGTGATGCAGATGGAATACCAGAAAAAGGTCAGAAATCCTGGGCTACTTCTGTATTTAAGAAGATGTATCCGGTATCCTTTATTTCAAGTTTACCCCCACCCCCACTTGATACTGATACTGCCTATATAATAGATGGAATGTTTATTATTAACACCATTCCCTGTCTGTGCATAAAACATTTTAGATTATGCAGGGTTTCTATTTGATAAGTGGGTGGTTCGACCCCACTTTCAGTTTAAGGCAACTGAGGTTCATTTGGTATTTGATCACCCAAACAGACAGGGTACCAGTCCTAAAGACATTGAAAGATCCAGAAGAGATATAACTGATCAAACTGTTGAATTTGATCAATTATCCCCCGATACCGATTTACCCTCTAACTGGAGATCCTTTCTATCAGTGCGTAAACAGAAAAGGCTTCTGGTAAATTTTATCTTAGATCAGTTCCTTACATTTGCAAATCAGAAATTTTCAAATTCTGAATGCTCATTCATCACTGCTGGTAGATTTGATAACCAGTTTAAAGATTAGGCTCGACTTGCTATTGCAAATACATCCATAGAGTACATGATAGCATAAGGTGACCATGAAGAAGCTGGTACTAGGGTGTGGCTTCATGCAGTTACTTCTACTGCTCAAACAGTTATAATTTATAGTCCCGACACCGATGTTTATTTCATAGGTCTTCCTCTTGTAAAAAAAAAGTCATTGTATGTACAGTTAAAAGATTCCCCATATGAAAAACTTTTTATTAGCATGAATGAATTTTCTGTAGCCTTACAGAATGATATTTGTTTTCAGGGTATTCAAGATATTGAGTCATGTATACAATTGCTGTATATTTACAGTGGTTGTGACTATGTCTCCTACTTTAAAGGTTTTGGAAAGAAAACCTTTTTTGATGTATTTAGGAAGCATGCTTCATTTATCACTGGTACAGAAACTGCATGTTTGTTAGATTTTGATTCAGAAAGTGCACTGTTTGCATTTTATAGATTGATATCAGCAGTGTATTTTTCTAAACATTCCACTGCATTTTTGCCACTGACTTCTGTGAAATCCTTATATGACAGTCTTCATGGTCAAAATATTCACGATAAACATGTATCGTTAATATCTCAAATTAGGGAAAAAATGTGGGAGATAGTCCTTTCAGAACAGGAAATCATGCCAAATTCTGAGGCATTGAAATTTCATTGGCTGAGATCAAGCTGGGTTTTTCAGTTTTGGGCACAAGCTTCTGAAAATTTCCTTCAGCTCTCCTCTCTTTCAGATTTTGGATGGAAGGTAAGTAATAATTTACTTGAATGTATATGGGACACTGAAGGAAATTTTCAGAAAGTAGAGCAGACAGTTCAGTGGTACACAAAAGGATGTTCATGTAAGACAGGTTGTACCTCTAATCGCTGCAAATGCAGAAAATCTAAGTCAGGTTCCAAGGATGGTTTCTGTGGTCCTAGATGTAAATGCACTAATTGTGTAAATCTGCCAGATAAGTCTGACACCTCATTAGATATTTCTCTCTGATATTTCATTAGATGATGAGAATGATGATGATGATGATGATGATGATGATGATGATGATGATGATGATGATGATGATGATGATGATGATGATGATGATGACCCTGTCCAAGCACATCTATTTTCAGACCTTGATATATTTTATCTTGCATCAGAAGACTTGTAATTATATAGTTACATATTTGTTACATAGAATATATTGTATAAAGAAAGGATATGGACATCCATATATGACACAAAATCAGCATATGCTCAGTGAAAAAAAGAAATAATGCTTTTATTGCTGTTCTTCATTTTGCTTATTTTGTGTAAATTATATAGTCAAATTATACATCCAAGGAATAACAGCTACTACAAAAATATTGGACACAATAACAGACAACATAGTTTATGAATATATAAATCCTTCGGAAAAAAAAATGAAGGCTCGACTTGGTAGAGGCACAAAATTTCCATTAAATTTATTGTTTTCCCTAATTTGAGATATTGAATGTTTCACCAGACTGCAGTAGGCTCTATACTATCTTTAGTTTCTGTACATACTTTTATATTTTCAGCTTTCAGGTCATATATATGTAAATCTTAATGAACCAGATATTGGTCACAATTTAAACGTCAATGCTGTATCATATTTTTGGCACCAATAGATAGTACTTTTTAATAGGATCAAACTGACGGCATATGAACTTTAATTTATGGATTTTTGGCATTCCATTTGCAACAAATATTAGGTATTAAATTTTGAAATATCAAGACCTATATTATTATATTCTTTTCAAAATTGTTCTCCTATATGTCATCATGATAAGTTGTCCATCATTGTGGATATATGGTTTTCATGATGTTACAACCAGGATATTTTATTCATATTTCCATGAAATAATGATCTTTTGATTTGAAATAGTCTGAATACAAATTTATGGCCGTCACAAGCACAGTTAATTTAAAATATGAAATATAATTACAATACTGTTCTTAAAGATACATATATACAGTCTCTTTGGTGACTATTCTATATATATATTTATATAATATAAGTTAAATTTACATAAAGTTGTGACTTCAACATGATTTACTGATACTGGTCATCTTTATTTTTAATGTCACACCATTTTAAGTTTGTTTTGTTATCAAATTAATTTGAATTCTTTTATGTCATCATGATACGTTGTCCACAGGGTGGATATGTGACTGCTCATGATGTTACAGCCAGGATACTATATATTCTATGAATTTATTCTATTTGATAAATCCCAGTATTGCTTTTATATGAACAAAAATAGTTGATTAGTATCTGCTTAGGTTTCTTATTATATGAAGGCAGTTTTTATTGTCTCTAATGTATTATTAAATACATTATAATACAATTGTTTGTATTATTATAATGAATCTATAATATTTCCTTTTAATGGTGGTATTTACTTTATGTATGTAAAAGTCCTTTCAGGTCAGTTGCACTCAATCTATGTAAATATATTATACAGTGTTGTTATATGTTATTATATCTATATGTAAATATTGCTTACATAGATGGAATATTATGTTTAATGATTTTTTAATTATGAAATGATTATTTGCATATAATGCTAATGAAACAGGTAATTAAATTTACACACACATTACTAAATGAGAACTAATACTTGAAAAGTTGTTTTCTAATTGATGTGTTTAAAGCTTAAACAGAGAATACATTCTATGTATCCTATTTAATGCCTAACATGACATCTGCTGACAAATAGAAATAGTATTGTTTATATTAAACCATTAATATGAGCCCATTTAGAATTCAAGTCCTATTTGAATGCAATTCAGCTATATTTATGACTGATCTAGGATGGAAATTAAAATTTTCAACACACATTACTAAATGGAACTGATACTTGAAAAGTTCTTTCTCTAATCATGCTAATTGATGTGTTCAAAGCTTAAACAGAGAATACATTCTGTGTACCCCATTTAGTCCTTAACATGACATCTGCTGACAAATAGAAATAGTATTGTTTATATAAAACCATTAATATGAGCCTATTTAGAATTCAAAAGTCCTATTCAAATGCAATTCAGTTATATTATTTATGACTGATCTGGGATGGAAATTAAAATTTCAAATTGTATACCGGTACATGTACTAGCTAAAAAATTATTTGTCCAGTGTTATAATGTGAAACAAATTATGACTAAAGTTACCACATAGGAATGAGAGTCCACATGGTCTTAATATGGTATTCATTGTGCATGTACATATATTTATATGATTAACAGTTTTGCTTTATACCAGATTTCTATAAAAATCTGTCCACACAAAAGAAATTATTCATGTTATTGTTAATTTGAAATTTTCTGATTGCACATTGTAATTTTTCTGATATTCTAAATATATATATTCTACTTAAAATTTATTTGCATTAAAGCTTGGCTCAGAAATATTTTGAAATATCATTTACCAATAGAGCAAAATTCAAGATTTAGGGATGGAAATTGAAAGGTTCAATAAGTAGGACTAAAAAGAAACCACAAATTATATATGATGAATTGCTTGTTGATGTTTAATGCCACTTTTTATAATTTGCTATGTTGTGCCAGCTAGTTTTTATTGGTACTAGTAGCAAGAATGCTCAGAGAGAACCTTCGTTAGGAGCCACCCTAGTCAATTATGATTGGAGTTGAGCCAACCCGCACAAGGAGGGTTTAAACTCACAACCTCAGTGTAGACACGTTACTACTTTGGCATCCCCACAAGTAATGTTAGGAGTAATTATCAATAACTGCAAATTAATTTCAAGTGGCTGCATTATTGTTTGTTGGAGTTATTGTTTTTATTAATTATTATTGTAACATTCTTAACTGTTGCCTTTTAGTCAACAGATTTGATAATATAATGTTGCAATATGAAGTTTAACTTTGTTATTTATATATACATATATGACATGATTTCTATAAAAAAAGATTGATGTGTTAAAGTGGTCAATTAAAGATAAAGTATATTAATAAATTCATAGAATAATGTCTTTGAGTATATATATGTAGTTGTATCGTGATTATGCCCCTTTCTCCTAAGACATATCATATAAAGTTATTAACATAGATGATTTATTTACATCCTTATATTATTATTGATTCAAATGTAGAAAGGTCTGAACAGTATCCCTTACATCATTTCCATAGATCAGATCGGTATATAGCGAGATATTAACCCTTTTTCGAAGCTGAAATCCAGTATTTTATAGACCATATGTAATTCAGCGCCCCCGTCCTGCCATGAAAATTTAATTTTGACAACACTTACTTTTGCTTGTTCATAATTTCATCTACATTTTAATACATTTATTGAGGTCGTGTAATGATTGTGTTTAGTTGTCTTGCATAGTAAAAAAGTTCAACCTGTATTAAAACAGGGTTTTGTAGGTTAATTTTATCCTTCTAAAAACTGAAACAGTTACTGTAAAACCAAACCTACACAACTACCCATTGTTTGTTAACAGCAATACAACTTTGTTAAATATTGCATCCATTCTGGTAAAATATTTTTAACATATTTCAGGTTCTACAGATTATTGATGGCCTTATTCTATTCTTTATTTTGTTTTTTATTTATGTTGTTTGTTAATATGTTTGCAATTTTTGCATTTTAGTCACCATACTTTTAACATATATATGAATCCAGGGCTACATGAGAAAGTTCTTCAGTTTCATCATGTTCTGGCATTACATTTAGTACCCATTTAGGATTTAAAAGATTGGGGACCAAGGTAACTTTAGGGCTTCTGAACCCTCAAGGATCCCTGAATATTTGAATTATTTCATTGTTTATAGTCTAAAATGTTGTGTATTCATTTTCAGCATTTGTCACCAAGCTTATTTGTCGGTTTTATATGGCATGGGATGATTTTTGAAGAATATTTGTATACCATTATACAATAAAATGTGAATATACATGTAGCAAGCACAACATTTGTATGATATTCAGGTCCTTCATCAGGAACGTTCGAACTTAAACCTTACAAAAATTATTTTGATAAAATAAAAAATATGTCTAAGAAGACGAACTGTTTTAAGATACATCCTGAAAGAGAGTCTGGACCTTGCATACACTGTGAACGTCACAATGATAGGTATATCCATCTCATCCAGAAAAAACTGATCATTTTGATTTTTTTCAGTTTATTGTTCAAATTTATAATTTTTCTGAAAGTGGTTGTATTTGTAGAACATGCGAAATGAAATTTAAACGTGCATTTGCAAAAGTTTCTGAGGAAAATGAAATTGGAGTTTCGTCATCAAAAAAACCTTGTCTAAACATAGATAGTGCAAATGAAAGTAAAAAACCATGTTTTCTACATAATTTTAATTTATGCACAGAAAAAGGTGATCACAATACATCTATTGATCCAAATTTACTAGAAAGGAAATTTGATGTTAACTTTTAGATAAATTTTCAGACAGAAGTAATGTAAATGATGTTTTATGTCATATTCATCATAATTCTTTAAGTAATTTTAAAAGAGAAATTTCTCAGCATGTTGAGTGTGTCATATGTAAAAGTCCTCCAGTAAGAGGTTTATTTCTATAATAAAAGAGAATGTTGATATTTTCACAAAATATTTAAGATTAGAATTACAACATGACACTGATTTAGATACTACAGCAAAATTATATTGCTGTTCATTATGTTACAAAATTTCAATGCATTTTGTAGGTCTGATGCTGGGAAGATTTGAAATATCAAACTTCTCAATATATGTGTGAACATGTTCATAAATTTAAGTTTGACGAGTCTGTTAGTCAAGACAATCTAGATCTTTATACTTTTGAGCAAATAAACGATATTGTTTTAGAATCCTTTTTGAAGGAAGAACCTTTGTTGCTTCCAAATATATATGAACAGTTCAAACAGTATTTACTTGTTAATATAGCAAAATTCCAATATGTTATATCTGAAACTGATCTGAAAAAATTACAGCACAACAATAAGTGGATTTTTAGAATGTTGAAAATTAGATTCAGTAAGTGTTTACAGGTTTTTGTGCCTAATAGAAAACAGGATGGACGTTTAATATATAGAAATGGGATGAATTTGATAAATTGTTTACATAGTCTAACTGTTAAAAATAACCAGCTTATATGTGAGAAAAATGATATAAGTGAACAGTTGATAGAAAAAAATTCTACCATTATAGCTCTGAAAAAACTCCAAAACATGAAATTTTGAGTGAAGCACTCCAAATATTGAGATCATTTGTAAAATCATATACTGCAGGTAAGACCGCAACCTCATGTTTGCCTGATATACATGCTTTTGATGCTAAGCATGAAATAA
Organism: Mytilus coruscus; assembly: GCA_017311375.1. Classification (NCBI taxonomy): domain Eukaryota; kingdom Metazoa; phylum Mollusca; class Bivalvia; order Mytilida; family Mytilidae; genus Mytilus; species Mytilus coruscus. The sequence continues at coordinate 16,585,832 of CM029603.1, forward strand.
ATCAGATCCCCCCAGTTTTGTGGAACTTTTTATATAGGTTGAGCGCAACTGACAAAGAGGATAAAGAATTTATAAAAACTGTTGGTTCATGGGATCATCACTATATTGAGACCCCATTTAATGTAAATAGAGCATTTCCAAGATTGTATACATGTAGCTGTATATTTAATTGTCAAAATGCTCAGTGTGTACAACCTTTACATCTCCTTGTAACTGATATTTGTGACAAGTTTTCTAATGCCTCATCTACATTTCTATCAATAAATGCTAGACTAGGTCTTGGAGTGTCAAAAGATTCCTTACGAAGGTACATTACCAACAGATGTAGGCAGTTAGAACAGCAGCAAAGGTTTCTGACTTCAGACAGTTTTGTTGTAGCTAGTTTCGACAACTTGGATAAAAATCAGTCTTATTCTGTTGTTGGTGTAGGCAAAGATAAGAGTGGTTTTCATGGAACAACAATACAGGCAGTAACTCCTTGTCCTTCTTTACTTACTAGTATCAGCAGTGCTGAGTCTGGTTTAGATGATAGTGCTGTTCCTTTGCTTGTTGGTGGTATTTCATCTGAAGCTAGTGTTATTACTTCAGACATTGATAGCAGTTCATGTGAGGTAGACTTAATTTCAAGTGCTGTTGCTTTTGTTGATAAAGTTTCAACTTGCACAGAGTTATCTAGAGATCGTTCCCTAACATGTGATTTTATTCAGTCTATTGTAAATCCAGATGATAAAACTAGAACCCCCGATCCAACCGGGGGAATCAATTTGAAAATTTGACTGCTTCATATTTGGATGTTACCCCTAGAGAAGCTGCCTCCTTTACTGATTTCACTGACTTGGTACATAGGTATGGGTTTACCAAATGTGTGTTTCATGACAAACAGATACAGATACCTGGAATTAAAACTTTTCTTTCCATTCCTTCAGAAAAAACTGAGAAGTCTGATTTTACATCTGTTGCTGTTCTAGATGATACTGCCGACAAAAAAGAAACAGTTCTAAAGGTGCTTAACATCTTGCACGATAAATTTGAGATCGGTAAATCTTGCAATTATATTGTTGTAGTAGGTGATGGCAAAAGTTATGACCATTTGATTAAATTAAAGAGTGAGTATGGTGCAAACTTGTCCTGGGTTCTTCCATACCCAGGGGATTGGCACATTCTCAAAAATCTGTTGCCAATATTTATGAAAGTGTATTTGGATGCTGGTCTGAAACAACTTGCATCCAAATTACATCATGGCTCAACATACAGAATTTTAACAGATTGTACTAAATTTGCTGTAACCCATAGATTTTTGTTACAAGTATGGGAAGCTTTGTTGAGGTACCAGGTTAATTCTTTTCTTACAGTTTCAGATAAAATCATAGATTGTAAGACCTCTTTTGAGCACATATTAGATGATATTTTTTCTTCTTTGAATTTAAATTCTGTTGATGAGGCAAATAATTGTAATATTGATTCTTTGTGGACTGAAATATGTTCTAAGAAAATAGAGATTTTTTCAGCTTTTTCAAATGATCTCCTGTCAGAATTTAGAAACTGGAGATATGAGCAGAGTTCAAAAAGTGACACATTCTCTTTTTGGGATTCTTTTATTCATACAGATTTTATGAATTATCTTGGTTTTATGTTGCTATTAGAACCAGAAACTGGGAACTGAGAAATGCATGTTTGAAACAACTGGCATGCTTGTTTCATGCCTTTGACAGGCATAATTATTTAAGGATGATACCTTATCACCTTGCAGATTTGCAAAACTTCCCACCTGATGTTTTGGACTTTTTTCAAAAACGGTGTTTCTCAGTTTCCATTTCTGGAGAAAATTATTTCTCTGTAGCTCTTGATGAAGCTCATGAGATGCAAATTAATTTAAAAACAAAGAATGCTTTAAATTCTTTCAGCCAGTCCTCGTTGGCAACATTAACATATTATCTGCCATACAGAGCAGAAACACTTGATAATTTAAAAACCCAATTAGGATTTAACAGAGATTCTCCCCACCATACAGAAATGACAGTCCCATATGTACAATTACAAGAGAGAAATATAGATGAATACTTTTCTCAGTTGGAGCACTCCACATTATATATTTCAGATGACAAAAAAAATCTTTTTTGGACATTAATGCAACAGACGAACAGTCAGACAGCCTTTTGAATTACAGACGATATGGACATGAGGACCTTATAAATTATGTACAATGTTTTTTGGTAGCTGCTTCTTCTAAAAAAGCTCCCCCAAGGAGAAGAAGAAACCTTATTACAGTTTCTGCTCCGAAGGTCACTGTTAGTAAACAGAAGAAGGAAATAAAAGATCAGAAGACAGTTATTTCCTGCCTGAGAAAAAAAATAGCTTTTTCCAAATTTACGAACAAAGCTGTTTCAGATTTAGACCAGTTTCTGCAATTACCCAGGGCAATATGTGATGCAGATGGAATACCAGAAAAAGGTCAGAAATCCTGGGCTACTTCTGTATTTAAGAAGATGTATCCGGTATCCTTTATTTCAAGTTTACCCCCACCCCCACTTGATACTGATACTGCCTATATAATAGATGGAATGTTTATTATTAACACCATTCCCCTGTCTGTGCATAAAACATTTTTAGATTATGCAGGGTTTCTATTTGATAAGTGGGTGGTTCGACCCCACTTTCAGTTTAAGGCAACTGAGGTTCATTTGGTATTTGATCACCCAAACAGACAGGGTACCAGTCCTAAAGACATTGAAAGATCCAGAAGAGATATAACTGATCAAACTGTTGAATTTGATCAATTATCCCCCGATACCGATTTACCCTCTAACTGGAGATCCTTTCTATCAGTGCGTAAACAGAAAAGGCTTCTGGTAAATTTTATCTTAGATCAGTTCCTTACATTTGCAAATCAGAAATTTTCAAATTCTGAATGCTCATTCATCACTGCTGGTAGATTTGATAATCAGTTTAAAGATTAGGCTCGACTTGCTATTGCAAATACATCCATAGAGTACATGATAGCATCAGGTGACCATGAAGAGGCTGACACTAGGGTGTGGCTTCATGCAGTTACTTCTACTGCTCAAACAGTTATAATTTATAGTCCCGACACCGATGTTTATTTCATAGGTCTTCCTCTTGTAAAAAACAGTGATAAGTCATTGTATGTACAGTTAAAAGATTCCCCATATGAAAAACTTTTTATTAGCATGAATGAATTTTCTGTAGCCTTACAGAATGATATTTGTTTTCAGGGTATTCAAGATATTGAGTCATGTATACAATTGCTGTATATTTACAGTGGTTGTGACTATGTCTCCTACTTTAAAGGTTTTGGAAAGAAAACCTTTTTTGATGTATTTAGGAAGCATGCTTCATTTATCACTGGTACAGAAACTGCATGTTTGTTAGATTTTGATTCAGAAAGTGCACTGTTTGCATTTTATAGATTGATATCAGCAGTGTATTTTTCTAAACATTCCACTGCATTTTTGCCACTGACTTCTGTGAAATCCTTATATGACAGTCTTCATGGTCAAAATATTCACGATAAACATGTATCGTTAATATCTCAAATTAGGGAAAAATGTGGGAGATAGTATTTTAAGAACAGGAAATCATGCCAAATTCTGAGGCATTGAAATTTCATTGGCTGAGATCAAGCTGGGTTTTTCAGTTTTGGGCACAAGCTTCTGAAAATTTCCTTCAGCTCTCCTCTCTTTCAGATTTTGGATGGAAGGTAAGTAATAATTTACTTGAATGTATATGGGACACTGAAGGAAATTTTCAGAAAGTAGAGCAGACAGTTCAGTGGTACACAAAAGGATGTTCATGTAAGACAGGTTGTACCTCTAATCGCTGCAAATGCAGAAAATCTAAGTCAGGTTCCAAGGATGGTTTCTGTGGTCCTAGATGTAAATGCACTAATTGTGTAAATCTGCCAGATAAGTCTGACACCTCATTAGATATTTCTCTCTCTGATATTTCATTAGATGAAATTAGTGATGTTGAGATAGATGATGATGATGATGATGATGATGATGATGATGATGATGATGATGATGATGATGATGATGATGATGATGATGATGATGATGATGATGATGATGATGATGATGATGATGATGATGATGATGATGATGATGATGATGATGATGATGGTGATGACCCTGTCCAAGCACATCTATTTTCAGACCTTGATATGTTTTATCTTGCATCAGAAGACTTGTAATTATATAGTTACATATTTGTTACATAGAATATATTGTATAAAGAAAGGATATGGACATCCATATATGACACAAAATCAGCATATGCTCAGTGAAAAAAAAGAAATAATGCTTTTATTGCTGTTCTTCATTTTGCTTTTTTTGTGTAAATTATATAGTCAAATTATACATCCAAGGAATAACAGCTACTACAAAAAATATTGGACACAATAACAGACAACATAGTTTATGAATATATAAATCCTTCGGAAAAAAAAATGAAGGCTCGACTTGGTAGAGGCACAAAATTTCCATTAAATTTATTGTTTTCCCTAATTTGAGATATTGAATGTTTCACCAGACTGCAGTAGGCTCTGTACTATCTTTAGTTTCTGTACATACTTTTATATTTTCAGCTTTCAGGTCATATATATGTAAATCTTAATGAACCAGATATTGGTCACAATTTAAACGTCAATGCTGTATCATATTTTTTGGCACCAATAGATAGTACTTTTTAATAGGATCAAACTGACGGCATATGAACTTTAATTTATGGATTTTTGGCATTCCATTTGCAACAAATATTAGGTATTAAATTTTGAAATATCAAGACCTATATTATTATATTCTTTTCAAAATTGTTCTCCTATATGTCATCATGATAAGTTGTCCATCATTGTGGATATATGGTTTTTCATGATGTTACAACCAGGATATTTTATTCATATTTCCATGAAATAATGATCTTTTGATTTGAAATAGTCTAAATACAAATTTATGGCCGTCACAAGCACAGTTAATTTAAAATATGAAATATAATTACAATACTGTTCTTAAAGATACATATATACAGTCTCTTTGGTGACTATTCTATATATATATTAATATAATATAAGTTAAATTTACATAAAGTTGTGACTTCAACATGATTTACTGATACTGGTCATCTTTATTTTTAATGTCACACCATTTTAAGTTTGTTTTGTTATCAAATTAATTTGAATTCCTTTGTCATCATGATACGTTGTCCACAGGGGTGGATATGTGACTGCTCATGATGTTACAGCCAGGATACTATATATTCTATGAATTTATTCTATTTGATAAATCCCAGTATTGCTTTTATATGAACAAAAATAGTTGATTAGTATCTGCTTAGGTTTCTTGTTATATGAAGGCAGTTTTTATTGTCTCTAATGTATTATTAAATACATTATAATACAATTGTTTGTATTATTATAATGAATCTATAATATTTCCTTTTAATGGTGGTATTTACTTTATGTATGTAAAAGTCCTTTCAGGTCAGTTGCACTCAATCTATGTAAATATATTATACAGTGTTGTTATATGTTATTATATCTATATGTAAATATTGCTTACATAGATGGAATATTATGTTTAATGATTTTTTAATTATGAAATGATTATTTGCATATAATGCTAATGAAACAGGTAATTAAATTTACACACACATTACTAAATGAGAACTAATACTTGAAAAGTTGTTTTCTAATTGATGTGTTTAAAGCTTAAACAGAGAATACATTCTATGTATCCTATTTAATGCCTAACATGACATCTGCTGACAAATAGAAATAGTATTGTTTATATTAAACCATTAATATGAGCCCATTTAGAATTCAAGTCCTATTTGAATGCAATTCAGCTATATTTATGACTGATCTAGGATGGAAATTAAAATTTTCAACACACATTACTAAATGGAACTGATACTTGAAAAGTTCTTTCTCTAATCATGCTAATTGATGTGTTCAAAGCTTAAACAGAGAATACATTCTGTGTACCCCATTTAGTCCTTAACATGACATCTGCTGACAAATAGAAATAGTATTGTTTATATAAAACCATTAATATGAGCCTATTTAGAATTCAAAAGTCCTATTCAAATGCAATTCAGTTATATTATTTATGACTGATCTGGGATGGAAATTAAAATTTCAAATTGTATACCGGTACATGTACTAGCTTTTATTATTTGTCCAGTGTTATAATGTGAAACAAATTATGACTAAAGTTACCACATAGGAATGAGAGTCCACATGGTCTTAATATGGTATTCATTGTGCATGTACATATATTTATATGATTAACAGTTTTGCTTTATACCAGATTTCTATAAAAATCTGTCCACACAAAAGAAATTATTCATGTTATTGTTAATTTGAAATTTTCTGATTGCACATTGTAATTTTTTCTGATATTCTAAATATATATATTCTACTTAAAATTTATTTGCATTAAAGCTTGGCTCAGAAATATTTTGAAATATCATTTACCAATAGAGCAAAATTCAAGATTTGGGGATGGAAATTGAAAGGTTCAATAAGTAGGACTAAAAAGAAACCACAAATTATATATGATGAATTGCTTGTTGATGTTTAATGCCACTTTTTATAATTTGCTATGTTGTGCCAGCTAGTTTTTATTGGTACTAGTAGCAAGAATGCTCAGAGAGAACCTTCGTTAGGAGCCACCCTAGTCAATTATGATTGGAGTTGAGCCAACCCGCACAAGGAGGGTTTAAACTCCCAACCTCAGTGTAGACACGTTACTACTTTGGCATCCCCACAAGTAATGTTAGGAGTAATTATCAATAACTGCAAATTAATTTCAAGTGGCTGCATTATTGTTTGTTGGAGTTATTGTTTTATTAATTATTATTGTAACATTCTTAACTGTTGCCTTTTAGTCAACAGATTTGATAATATAATGTTGCAATATGAAGTTTAACTTTGTTATTTATATATACATATATGACATGATTTCTATAAAAAGATTGATGTGTTAAAGTGGTCAATTAAAGATAAAGTATATTAATAAATTCATAGAATAATGTCTTTGAGTATATATATGTAGTTGTATCGTGATTATGCCCCTTTCTCCTAAGACATATCATATAAAGTTATTAACATAGATGATTTATTTACATCCTTAGTCTTGAGTCTTATTTGTTTATTCTATTAAAGCTTATTTACTATTACAATAAAATATATTTCAGTTTAATAAAATGATGATTACAAATATATATTTTAAAAGTCTTAGTGAAATTTGAAACATTCAAACTGAAATGTGAAACTTGTCATTATTGTTGGACTGCATTATAAAGAATCAGTAGACAATTAAAATATAACTATAATTTTATACTGGGTAGCTAATACTTGCTTAATTAGAAGTTGAAAATAATTCTTACTTATGTATCTTTTATATTTACAGATAACAAGAGGAACGAAGAAGAGCTTGGAACATTTCAGTTTTGAGGATTTATGAAACAGAGGACTATTTGACATTAGATGATGTTTCACATGGACTTTTTAACATTAATGTCTCTTACATTTTAAGATATATCATTATTGCAGTTTTATTTTTATTTACATTCAAAGTCTAAGTATTTTTGTTTAATTTCTAGAAGCTTATTTATTTTTACTTTTTTAAATTTTTATTTACATATGTTTCATTTTTACATTATTTTTATATTTTTCATCCTTTAATTAAACTTTTTTCCCCTTAACATATTTTTGTTTTTAAATATACACACAGCTACATTTATCATTTTCAGCAAAGCCTATTTGATGAAACAAGATCAAAAGGTACTTCAAGGATATAAATTCTTGACTAATTTTTTCTTGTTGACAATTAGTTGAAACAGATTTTGACAAAAGAGAATGTGCAAGTCAACGTTAAATGTAAAATATTCTAAATGTCACTTTTGGTGATTTTCATCCTGCAAGGAAAGACTACTGTTTCTGTAATTGTGAATGCTAGTCATTATGTTTTGTTTGGGGAAAGACGGTATTGCACCCTAAGTACCTATAATTGTGAATGCTAGTCATTCTGTGTTGTTTGGGGAAAGACGGTATTGCACCCTAAGTACCTATAATTGTGAATGCTAGTCATTCTGTGTTGTTTGGGGAAAGACGGTATTGCACCCTAAGTACCTATAATTGTGAATGCTAGTCATTCTGTGTTGTTTGGGAAAGACGGTATTGCACCCTAAGTACCTATAATTGTGAATGCTAGTCATTCTGTGTTGTTTGGGAAAGACGGTATTGCACCCTAAGTACCTATAATTGTGAATGCTAGTCATTCTGTGTTGTTTGGGGAAAGACGGTATTGCACCCTAAGTACCTATAATTGTGAATGCTAGTCATTAAGTGTTGTTTGGGGAAAGACGGTATTGCACCCTAAGTACCTATAATTGTGAATGCTGGTCATTCCATCTGTGTATGTTTGGTGTATGAATGCTAGTCATTCTATCTGTGTATGTTTCGTGTATGAATGCTAGTCATTCAGTTTGTAGTTTTTATCTTGACATTCATTTGTTAAGTACAGTGACTAAATTGTCTGCAACTTATCAGATTAAGAGAGAAATGGTTGTATTTGCCAATTGCAACTTGCTATATGTCGACTGGTTTTCTGGCTTTTTCATGCCAATATGACCAGAAATTATATTAGAACAAGTATGTTTTAAGTTTGAATAGGAATTTAATTCTTGTTTTTTGAAACTAACAAAATGAATTATTTTGCAAGGTCACAATGCTGTTTAAAAATTATTTCATTAAAATGGTGTACATTTAGATATTTAACACAGTATTCAAAATAGAAAGATTATGATCCATAGGACTGATACAAAAGGACATTGTCTCATTGGCAATCATACCACATTCTTTATTTTTATATGGAATATTGAAAAGGACTTTTATTACTTACTTTAAATAATAAATATGTTAAAGGTTGATAATGTAGCTGGTGTAATTTTTTCTTTCATTTTTTTTCAATTTGTTTTCCTCTTTTGTTTTTAGTTTAATAAAATTGAATCTTATGTATGCTTTAGTGTTCTATTTGGATAAACTAAATATTAACAAGTAATTTCAATCACCCATATCCAAACCCAAACCATCCACCAAGACCATTGTATAAATGGTAAAATAATCAGTGCAAAACAGTTGTATCCAATGTTCAGCCTGATTGATTTTCCAATTTGTTTTACATTGATAATCTATCAACATTAATGCCTTTTTTATGGTTATTTCACTTTTAATATGGCATGTTTAATCACAAGTCAAGGATATGCATGCAATATATTGCATTGCATGGTCAAGTTTCAATGTATTACTGATAAAGAGGTAGAAGATATTAAGGACAATCAAACTTGCAAGTTGAAAACTTGGATAAAGCCATCACAAAAAAAAATAAAGATGACATTCACAAGACAAACATGTGTCTACTTTACAACATGAATCACTTAAGACTCTGAGCAACATGAACCACACAAAAATACAGGTGCTCTGGATGAGAAAGCTGATCCTGCTCAACATGTAGTATTAAGAATTATATGCCCAAGTTGTCTTTTCCCACATGTGATCACATGATTTTGTAAAACCTTGGTTTTTTAATACTGTAAATTTACAAATTATTGTGTGCATTTATTATTGCTATTTTTGAAGAATGAACTAAAATGCAAGATTTAATGTTGTAGTTTCAGGAAAATCTGCACAGACAGATGTATGAATCTGTTTAAGATATAGATCCTGTCCAAGCTTTGCTTCCTTGTAACGAAAGCGTGGACATAGGATCTGTATTTTAATCAGATTGATAAGCTATCAGAACTAAGTTTTTTTTTTATATTTTGGGATATTCACCCAGTCACATTATTGCATTAATAAAAACTTCACAATCATTTCTGAATTTACAGTACCTAAAATGTCCACCATGAGAGACTTGTAAAAAGAATAGTGTGAACTATTAGAGATGTGGGTTTAACACCAATTTCAATTATATAAAACAGGATCACCAAAATCAGTGAGACATATACAAGGCATCTTCAAGTTTGATCTTAGAAGCAATTTGGCCTTTGTTTTATTCCCCTATTAGTCATATATAGCTTTAACATGAATTGAGACTTGTGTGTTCTTGGCTTTGAGTATTCCTGCTGATTGATTAAAACAATTTTTGTTTCAATAGTTACACATGCCCTATACACCCCTAAAATGAATGGTTTAGTGTCCAACAGGTTCCTTGATAAGTATAGGCACATATTAACAAATGTGGGAGTGTAACCTTCCCACTAGTCTGGTACAGATTTGTTTAAACAACAAGAACAGACAAAAAATCAAGTGAAAAGGGATTGACTCATCAGATTGGGTCTTCAACTCACAGTGCCAGGAAATATATTTGTTGATCTCGGAATAAATGAATACAGATAACTCATGAGTTGTGAACATATGACTAAACATGTTAAAGTTCTGAATAAGAACAATAAGACCCATTTAATATAGTGGATCCAGATCTGTTGGGATCCTTCAAAGGCTGGTTCAATTCTTTTATTTAATATTTATGTACTAGTATACAACACAACTACATCAAAGATTGTCCTGGCTTGCATGTAAATATGTTGTTTTAGTACGTTGTGTAGAGATTAGCAAAGGTTTTTCACCTGGCATGTGTTTAAGGTTTCGTTTCCTTGAAAGTAGGAAAAAGGGTGGGGGGCAGCACCAGACAACTGAAATAACTATGAAATCCATTCATACACAAAACTAGTCTCCGTGTAGTACCTTAATATGTTACATACTGCATAATGATTGAATATCAAAAGCCAATAATTGATTCTGAGAGTTTAAGCAACAAGGAACAGATCAACAAAAGACGGAACAAAGCATTCAATCTTTCACCATTTTTTAAATAAAATATATTTGAATTCGAGAAAACATCATCATATTGCATTGTCCTAATCATTTTCGTGGTTAAAAACGGGTAATTTATAGATCTAGTGCTCCATTTTGCGATGAAATAACTCCAAAAACGCCTGAAAAATGTCGATTTTTGACCTCCTGTTCAAGCGTTAATTATGTAAACAAGACAAATAGTGACGGGAAGTTTTTGGTATTGTCATGTGCCTTTATCTATCTGGGTCACATGTATTTATATCTCAACCAATGAAAAGCTTTAGGATGCAATTGTGTCAGTTATTTCCAGACGGGGGTATTACCCGCGGTTTTTTGGAAGTCAAAGGAGGTCGAAACTTTTTTTATCATATTTCAATAACGAACCAATTATTTTAATGATTTTCTTTGCAGTCGTTTAACAAAATCTATTCTGATGAAAATTAAACCGCAAATACTGTTGAATGATAAGTCGTTTTGATAAATTTATTGTCTGAATGACTCGCTATGTTTTTGTTTACACGCTGATTACAGCGCCACCTCAAAATTTTTAGATTATGTCCCCTTTCCCGCGTGACCACCGGAAGTAACTCTTCAATGTCACTGGCTTTCCCACTGCTTAGTCTTGAGTCTTATTTGTTTCTTCTGTTAAAGCTTATTTACTATTACAATAAAATTTATTTCAGTTTAATAAAATGATGATTACAAATATATATTTTAAAAGTCTTAGTGAAATTAGAAACATTCAAACTGAAATGTGAAACTTGTCATTATTGTTGGACTGCATTATAAAGAATCAGTAGACAATTAAAATATAACTATAATTTTATACTGGGTAACTAATACTTGCTTAATTAGAAGTTGAAAATAATTCTTACTTATGTATCTTTTATATTTACAGATAACAAGAGGAACGAAGAAGAGCTTGGAACATTTCAGTTTTGAGGATTTATGAAACAGAGGACTATTTGACATTAGATGATGTTTCACATGGACTTTTTAACATTAATGTCTCTTACATTTTAAGATATCATTATTGCAGTTTTATTTTTATTTACATTCAAAGTCTAAGTATTTTTGTTTAATTTCTAGAAGCTTATTTATTTTTACTTATTTAAATTTTATTTACATACGTTTCATTTTACATTATTTTATATTTTCATCCTTTAATTAAACTTTTTCCCTTAACATATTTTTGTTTTAAATATACACATAGCTACATTTATCATTTTCAGCAAAGCCTATTTGATGAAACAAGATCAAAAGGTACTTCAAGGATATAAATTCTTGACTTATTTTTCTTGTTGACAATTAGCTGAAACAGATTTTGACGAAAGAGCATGTGCAAGTCAACGTTAAATGTAAAATATTCTAAATGTCACTTTTGGTGATTTTCATCCTGCAAGGAAAGACTACTGTTTCTGTAATTGTGAATGCTAGTCATTATGTTTTGTTTGGGGAAAGACGGTATTGCACCCTAAGTACCTATAATTGTGAATGCTAGTCATTCTGTGTTGTTTGGGAAAGACGGTATTGCACCCTAAGTACCTATAATTGTGAATGCTAGTCATTCTGTGTTGTTTGGGAAAGACGGTATTGCACCCTAAGTACCTATAATTGTGAATGCTAGTCATTCTGTGTTGTTTGGGAAAGACGGTATTGCACCTAAGTACCTATAATTGTGAATGCTAGTCATTCTGTGTTGTTTGGGAAAGACGGTATTGCACCCTAAGTACCTATAATTGTGAATGCTAGTCATTCTGTGTTGTTTGGGGAAAGACGGTATTGCACCCTAAGTACCTATAATTGTGAATGCTAGTCATACTGTGTTGTTTGGGGAAAGACGGTATTGCACCTAAGTACCTATAATTGTGAATGCTAGTCATTCTGTGTTGTTTGGGGAAAGACGGTATTGCACCCTAAGTACCTATAATTGTGAATGCTACTCATTAAGTGTTGTTTGGGAAAGACGGTATTGCACCCTAAGTACCTATAATTGTGAATGCTAGTCATTCTGTGTTGTTTGTTTGGGAAAGACGGTATTGCACCCTAAGTACCTATAATTGTGAATGCTAGTCATTCTGTGTTGTTTGGGAAAGACGGTATTGCACCTAAGTACCTATAATTGTGAATGCTAGTCATTCTGTGTTGTTTGGGAAAGACGGTATTGCACCCTAAGTACCTATAATTGTGAATGCTACTCATTAAGTGTTGTTTGGGAAAGACGGTATTGCACCCTAAGTACCTATAATTGTGAATGCTAGTCATTCTGTGTTGTTTGGGGAAAGACGGTATTGCACCCTAAGTACCTATAATTGTGAATGCTAGTCATTCTGTGTTGTTTGGGAAAGACGGTATTGCACCTAAGTACCTATAATTGTGAATGCTAGTCATTCTGTTTTGTTTGGGGAAAGACGGTATTGCACCCTAAGTACCTATAATTGTGAATGCTGGTCATTCCATCTGTGTATGTTTGGTGTATGAATGCTAGTCATTCTATCTGTGTATGTTTCGTGTATGAATGCTAGTCATTCAGTTTGTAGTTTTTATCTTTACATTCATTTGTTAAGTACAGTGACTAAATTGTCTGCAACTTATCAGATTAAGAGAGAAATGGTTTTATTTGCCAATTGCAACTTGCTATATGTCGACTGGTTTTCTGGCTTTTCATGCCAATATGACCAGAAATTATATTAGAACAAGTATGTTTTAAGTTTGAATAGAATTTAATTCTTGTTTTTTGAAACTAACAAAATGAATTATTTTGCAAGGTCACAATGCTGTTTAAAAATTATTTCATTAAAATGGTGTACATTTAGATATTTAACACAGTATTCAAAATAGAAAGATTATGATCCATAGGACTGATACAAAAGGACATTGTCTCATTGGCAATCATACCACATTCTTTATTTTTATATGGAATATTGAAAAGGACTTTTATTACTTACTTTAAAAATAAATATGTTAAAGGTTGATAATGTAGCTGGTGTAATTTTTTTCTTTCATTTTTTTTTTTCAATTTGTTTTCCTCTTTTGTTTTTTAGTTTAATAAAAATTGAATCTTATGTATGCTTTAGTGTTCTATTTGGATAAACTAAATATTAACAAGTAATTTCAATCACCCATATCCAAACCCAAACCATCCACCAAGACCATTGTATAAATGGTAAAATAATCAGTGCAAAACAGTTGTATCCAATGTTCAGCCTGATTGATTTTCCAATTTGTTTTACATTGATAATCTATCAACATAAATGCCTTTTTTATGGTTATTTCACTTTTAATATGGCATGTTTAATCACAAGTCAAGGATATGCATGCAATATATTGCATTGCATGGTCAAGTTTCAATGTATTACTGATAAAGAGGTAGAAGATATTAAGGGACAATCAAACTTGCAAGTTGAAAACTTGGATAAAGCCATCACAAAAAAAAATAAAGATGACATTCACAAGACAAACATGTGTCTACTTTACAACATGAATCACTTAAGACTCTGAGCAACATGAACCACACAAATATACAGGTGCTCTGGATGAGAAAGCTGATCCTGCTCAACATGTAGTATTAAGAATTATATGCCCAAGTTATCTTTTCCCACGTGTGATCACATGATTTTGTAAAACCTTGGTTTTTTAATACTGTAAATTTACAAATTATTGTGTGCATTTATTATTGCTATTTTTGAAGAATGAACTAAAATGCAAGATTTAATGTTGTAGTTTCAGGAAAATCTGCACAGACAGATGTATGATGCTTTGCTTCCTTGTAACGAAAGCGTGGACATAGGATCTGTATTTTAATCAGATTGATAAGCTATCAGAACTAAGTTTTTTTTTTATATTTTGGGATATTCACCCAGTCACATTATTGCATTAATAAAAACTTCACAATCATTTCTGAATTTACAGTACCTAAAATGTCCACCATGAGAGACTTGTAAAAAGAATAGTGTGAACTATTAGAGATGTGGGTTCAGTGGGAAAGCCAGTGACATTGAAGAGTTACTTCCGGTGGTCACGCGGGAAAGGGGACATAATCTAAAAATTTTGAGGTGGCGCTGTAATCAGCGTGTAAACAAAAACATAGCGAGTCATTCAGACAATAAATTTATCAAAACGACTTATCATTCAACAGTATTTGCGGTTTAATTTTCATCAGAATAGATTTTGTTAAACGACTGCAAAGAAAATCATTAAAATAATTGGTTCGTTATTGAAATATGATAAAAAAAGTTTCGACCTCCTTTGACTTCCAAAAAACCGCGGGTAATACCCCCGTCTGGAAATAACTGACACAATTGCATCCTAAAGCTTTTCATTGGTTGAGATATAAATACATGTGACCCAGATAGATAAAGGCACATGACAATACCAAAAACTTCCCGTCACTATTTGTCTTGTTTACATAATTAACGCTTGAACAGGAGGTCAAAAATCGACATTTTTCAGGCGTTTTTGGAGTTATTTCATCGCAAAATGGAGCACTAGATCTATAAATTACCCGGTTTTAACCACGAAAATGATTAGGACAATGCAATATGATGATGTTTTCTCGAATTCAAATATATTTTATTTAAAAAATGGTGAAAGATTGAATGCTTTGTTCCGTCTTTTGTTGATCTGTTCCTTGTTGCTTAAACTCTCAGAATCAATTATTGGCTTTTGATATTCAATCATTATGCAGTATGTAACATATTAAGGTACTACACGGAGACTAGTTTTGTGTATGAATGGATTTCATAGTTATTTCAGTTGTCTGGTGCTGCCCCCCACCCTTTTTCCTACTTTCAAGGAAACGAAACCTTAAACACATGCCAGGTGAAAAACCTTTGCTAATCTCTACACAACGTACTAAAACAACATATTTACATGCAAGCCAGGACAATCTTTGATGTAGTTGTGTTGTATACATAAATATTAAATAAAAGAATTGAACCAGCCTTTGAAGGATTCCAACAAATTTGGATCCACTATATTAAATGGGTCTTATTGTTCTTATTCAGAACTTGAACATGTTTAGCTATATGTTCACAACTCATGAGTTATCTGTATTCATTTATTCCGAGATCAACAAATATATTTCCTGACACTGTGAGTTGAAGACCCAATCTGATGAGTCAATCCCTTTTCACTTGATTTTTTGTCTGTTCTTGTTGTTTAAACAAATCTGTACCAGACTAGTGGGAAGGTTACACTCCCACATTTGTTAATATGTGCCTATACTTATCAAGGAACCTGTTGGACACTAAACCATTCATTTAAGGGGTGTATAGGGCATGTGTAACTATTGAAACAAAAATTGTTTTAATCAATCAGCAGGAATACTCAAAGCCAAGAACACACAAGTCTCAATTCATGTTAAAGCTATATATGACTAATAGGGGAATAAAACAAAGGCCAAATTGCTTCTAAGATCAAACTTGAAGATGCCTTGTATATGTCTCACTGATTTTGGTGATCCTGTTTTATATAATTGAAATTGGTGTTAAACCTGCATAGTCGTTGAACTTGAGAATCGGTTTTCATTTTTAGATTTACAACAGTAAGTTAAACGCTTTACCGGTTTGCCATGCAAATTAACGCTTTTCTGTTTACCTATCGGGAGAAAATATAGAGGTCAGTGGTAGGCTTTTATATGGCAAGCCGTTCTCGTCAAAACTATGTTTAAACCATTTTTTCCGAAAAATTACACACTGAGAATTAAAAATCACACTGAGATTTAAGAACCTAAAATAACACACTGAGAAATCGAAATTACACACTGAGATTTAAAAATGAAAACACACACTGAGAATTTAAAATTACACACTGAGATTTTAAAAGAAACACTGGGATGAAATAAATTGAAAACATACACTGAGAATTGTTAATTACACAATGAGATTTCAAAATACACACTGAGATTAATATGCAAATTACTAATGAATATTCATGAGATGAATAATTCAACAGATTAATATCTTGGTCTCCCGAACTCTTGTCATTAGAATGAAATGCGGTTCTTATAACCAACATTCGTAATAAATTTCAAGACTTAACAACTTTTTTTGCTAACTCATATTCATAAGTTTGTTGCCCATAATTCAGATTATTACTAACAGTATATCGGGATTTTTTGCTTAAAACTGTTTAAGCATGGTCTATTTTCAAAAGTCTTTCAACTGTTACCCTGATTTCGCAAGGTAATCTTTTATATTTTTGTTACGTATATATGCTATAATAGGCACTTGGGGAAAAAAAATTACTGCATTGTTTGTATTTTTGCAGATTGTTCCAATGTTTTCTTATAATTTTAATAAAGTTTTCACCATTTGGTTATATTTTGTAATGAGAGTAAGCGGGTGTTTTTCTTGTTCTATTGGTCTTTGATAACGTAGTTTTTCTATACGTTGTATTTTTTATGTTTTTATAAAACATTTAGCGCCAAATTGAAGAACTAACGAGTTCTGTCCCCTAGTTGTTTTAAGCTTGTAATAGATTCAGATTAAGTATGCTAATTAGATGCGCACAAATCTCAGTGTGTAATTTCAAATTCTCAGTGTGTGCTTTTCAGTTTATTTCATCTCAGTGTGTCTTTTTGAAATCTCATTGTGTAATTTTCAATTCTCAGTGTGTAATTTTCAATTCTCAGTGTGTGTTTTTCATTTTTGTAATCTCAGTGCGTTTTATGAAATCTCAGTGTGTAATTTTAATTCTCAGTGTGTGTTTTAGGTTTTTAATCTCAGTGTGTTTTTTCAATTCTCAGTGAGTAAATTTTTCGAAAATGGTTTAAACATAGTTTTGACGAGAACGGCTTGCCATACTTTTAGTTAAAAAAAACAACTCGAAATTGGTGTTAAAACACAACTACTGAAGTAAAGGATTTTTTGGAAACACCCAGGTTCGTATGCTAGCATACAGACCTGCGAAATACAACATTTGATTCAATATTTGCCGTTCTGCATACACCAGGTTCGTATGCAGGCATACAGACCTGAGAAATACAATGTATAAATCAAATATAGACTTTAGCATACACCAGGTTCGTATGCTGGCATACAGGCCTGAGAAATGCAAGTTAATTTATTACAATTCAGTTCAGCATACACCAGGTGTTCAATATGCCAGATTCACGATTTTCAAGTGCTTGATAAAAAGAAAAACATGTTTTTCTTTTATTTTTCCTGTTTTTGCATAAGTTTGTCTTATGAGAAATA
This sequence comes from Mytilus coruscus, assembly GCA_017311375.1. Classification (NCBI taxonomy): domain Eukaryota; kingdom Metazoa; phylum Mollusca; class Bivalvia; order Mytilida; family Mytilidae; genus Mytilus; species Mytilus coruscus. The sequence goes on from CM029603.1 coordinate 16,603,907, forward strand.
ATTCGACCTATTTGAGTACGAATTATGGCAAATGACCGTTAATGAGAATTTCTAATTTTAGATGAGAACGTGTTAAAGTTATAAAGGCTTCCGATTCTACATCCTGTCGACACTTATATTTTGGCATCGCACAAGGGCATGTTTTCTTAGACTATTTTATTAGTTATCATTGACTTAGAATTAGCTTTCAGTAACTGCGAGTACTCTCTGATCGGTATTTTGTGTCTTTAGTGTTTTTGTTATTTGTTTGTTTTTTTTTTTTTTTTTTTTTTTATTTGTACCAATCTGATGCGTCAATATAAAAATAAAAATATGTGGTATGATTGCCAATGAGACAACTCTCCACCAGAGACCAAATGACATAGAAGTTAATAACTGTAGGTCACCAAAAGGCCTTCAACAATGAGGAAAACCCATACCGCACAGTAAACTATAAAAGGCCCCAAAATGACAAATGTTAAACAATTCATACGAGAACTTCAAGCATTTTTCAACTTATTTTTGTAGTTTGTTCTTATGGTGTGCTGTTTCATCATCGTTCCAATTTAGGGAAAGTGTTTGGCACCTGCAAACATGTTTGACCCCGCCACATTATTTATATACCTGTCCAAAGTCAGGAGCCTGTATTTAAGTGGTTGTCGTTTATTGCTGTACATGTATATCATATATGTGTTTCGTTTGTAGTTTTATACATAAATCAGGCAGTTGGTTTTCTGGTTTGAAATGTTTTAAGTTTTATTATGTCGGGGCCTTTTATAGCTCCCTATGCGATATGGGTTTTGCTCATAGTTTAAGGCCGTACGGGACCTATAGTTGCTAACATCTACGTCATATGGTCTCTTATCGATAGTTGTCTCATTGGAAATCATACCACATTTCGTTATTTTTATATTCAACTTCTATTAGCTCAATAAAGCATGATTAAAGAAGCAAATGAAGAAAACGCAAAATGTTAAATTATGGTGATTTCTACTATATGTTAAATAAGCTCAGGATAGAACGACGAGAGGGTGAGAGAACTAAATTGAGTGTACAAAACCAACAACACCTGATGATTCGTCTATGCTTGTTGTCAACGAAAATGTAGTCCATGCAGCACTGTTTTAAGAAAATGTTCATATTATGGTTAATTCATTTTTCTCAATTAAACAATATTCAGATTTATGGTACGTTTGAAATCAAATGTCGGAAACAGGCTCTTATAGAATTTTTCAGAACTTTTAAATTATTTTCTTTTATTTTTTTTTAAATGAAATAAGGAAACAATTATCCTCAAATATAAATAGACGTGACTATAATAACTAGAGTTCATAAATATATATATATATATAGCGAAATTGACTAAGTGCAAGGTAACGGTTAAAACCAAATCTGAATAGTTCAGCAACTTTAAGGAAAACCAAGAGAAAAAATGGCATGGGATGAAATTTGAGCAATATATTGGTTCAATGGTTGTTAAAAGTATTTACGACACAAATGTTGGATTTTACAAAGATTAACAGGTTTAACAAAGCCATTCAAAACACTATCAGTTGACATCTGAATGAATTCAACTCTTCCGCTTTCAAATTTTATAATGTTAAGCTATAAACAGCAACATAACTGTCTTACGGGAAGGAATAAATTAGTCCTACATGATAGGTAAGCTACTTTACTTATCTTTTATTTGCAATTTGTGCAAGAAAAAGCGTGCTAATATATTTTTTTCTACTAGTAAAATAAGGCTTTTCTAAATAAGAAATGTATCATGCGCTCCTCATTTTTCACTTTATTTACCATGTTTGTATGTGTTTGATGTACTTTTTGGAATAAAAAACATTTAGTTTTCAAATGGCTGTTAAAGACTTTTCTGCTGTGCTCTTATAAAGCATAAATTAAATATTACAATTTGTCACCTTTCTTTATGCTCATATCATTTTGATTAGCCTCACATACATTATCAAAGTCCTCGCAATGTAGCAAAATTCGAGGTTGGTATGAACAAGTGCATAGGTATTTTCAAAATGTTAAGATCCGTGATAGCGAAATTAAGCTAGACTCATTTATTCTACCTCCTACTGATTTGAATAAAAAAAAAAAAATACTTTTGTCGTAAAAAGGCAAACTGATACTTTTACCTTAAAGATACTATCATGCTTTATTCGTATGAATTGAAAAATGGCTAAAGACTATTTGGAAATTATTTGATATTTAAACTGATATTCAAACATATACTTTTACAAATATTTAAATTAATATACATAAGACATTATCTACCTTAATGATCATCAACATTAATTAATTCAAATAGAATTGGTCAGTCTGCATTTGTCTATTTCATTTGAAGAAATGTTCATACGACAACACAATTTTCAATGTTTACCGTAGTTAAATGAAGAAAACATAATTGACAGGAGGTTGAAAACCATAATCAAATTGTTAAAAAACATTGTTTTACTTGTTTTCCGTAAAAAAATAGCAAATTCAAACGAAATTTGTCTTTGACTGCCCTCAGTTATGATACGAAAATAACAAAAACGACCGCCATTGTTGGTCATGTTTACTTCTTCTACGTACTGTGTATAATCCTCCAAAGAGGGAGCACACCAGAATAAAGAAAGATAACTCACTTTTACTTTTTCCTATCATTGAGATACCTACTTAAGACATGTCTTAGATATGGCTACATACTTCTGGCTTTAGAATTTATATGTTTGGGTCTTTTGAGTTATGGGAAGAGTTAAAGAGGGGTTTAGTAGCAGGATGGGTAGGGTTGGTAGGGTGCCTTGGTCATCTTTTTCTGTATTCCTTATTTCTAATACAATTTTTCACTATTCTGTAAATCTAAACACCTCTTATTCTGTTTTCTTCATACAATTACCCATTTTTTCTATTTTTTTATTTTTTAGTTTAAAAAAATTCTTTTATTCTGTAGCATTTACAGACCATAAGCTAATGTATATTCTTCTACATACTGACAAAGAAAATGAAGTACACATGTCAGTTTTGTTGTATGTATAGAAACCCTATGCAATAACTTACTTAGTGTAACATGTTAAATGATGTAAAGTGCAGGCTGAGTGCATAAGAAATTTAAATTGAACATAGTTTAAATTTTGATAGAAGAATTAAAGACTCTAGCTGGCTCTACAGTTTGCTCCAAGTTTTCAAAACTGGCGACAAAATATAGGAGCTGGCTATTTTTCTGGCACCAACTTTTTGGGAGCCAGAGCAGCCCCTGGGTTTGTGATTCAAAAAAAGAATCAAGTACTCATCAGTACTTTATATACATTATCATCCTTCGAAACATTTTAGATTGTAGAAAACTTGGTACAAAGAAATCAGAGAATTGCACACTTTTCTTCTTGTAAATATTGGTCCATTAATATTCACGAATAGTGCTTGCATTAGCCAATGTTTCATGTATACTTGCTAAAATTAATTCTTCTCTTTTTTTTTTACCGATTTTACACATTAACAAATTGTGAAAAAAAGCCTTAACTCCGTACTCCTAACAACAAAATTATTATATCTAAATTTACCTGTTGTATTTTTGACATTGCTCTTACTTCTTTTTTATTACTAGTAATATTGTATTTATATTGTGTCATAGATCAAACTTATTCGTTCAGTGTTTTTGTTTTTGTTAATATGTTTTTTTTTTTATCGAGTTATGTCATTTCGATTGATATTTTAAAGTGTGTCTTTTTTATGTTGTAATGTTACACTACTGTTTCAGGCTAGGTTGAAGGTTGGCGCCTGTTAAAACGTTTAAACCCGCTGCATTTGTATGCACCTGTCCTAAGTCATGAGCCTGTTGTTCAGTGGTTGTCGTTTGTTGGTGTGGTTCATAGGTGTTTCTCGTTTTTTATATATATTAGACCGTTGGTTTTCCTGTTTGAATTGTTTTACACTAGTCATGTTGGGGCACTTTATAGCTTGCTGTTCGGTGTGAGCCAAGGCTCCGTGTTGAAGGCCGTACTTTGACCTATAATTGTTTACTTTTTACACATTGAGACTTGGATGGAGAAATGTCTCATTTGCACTCATACCACATCTTCTTATTAATATTAAATATACCTCTGGTTCCACTACAGGATGGGCTTTGATGATATCCCACAGCATCCATTAGAAAGACTTCGACCAATGAGAGAGAATTATGAACTGAGATTGAATACCTTTCAGCAATGGTCAAATACAAATGTATCTCCAAAGGAACTGTGTGACGATGGATTTTATTACATGGGAACACCTGATAGAGTGCAGTGTGCATTTTGTGGGGTTGTTCTGAGTGGATGGAGAACTGGCGATAACGTTCATGAACAGCATGCTATTAATTTTAGACAATGTCGAAAAGTTTGCAAGTATGCAGATTATGAAGAGAGACTTGCTTCATTTCGAAATTGGCCACAGAATCTACCACAGAGTCCAAAGGATCTGGCTTCAGCTGGGTTGTATTATACAGGTGTAGTGTGAACTGAATTAGCTAAATATACAATAAACATTAACACTAATTGCAAATGTCATACCTAATGTAAATTTAACTGTAAATGAACATTGATTCATTTAATTTTTGAAAAATGTACACTGATTTATTTTACAAATGAAAATAACACCCATATAAATTTCGTGCTTCCAAAGCGCATCTCTAGATTTACCTTCATCGGGAACGTTCAAACCTACACGTTTGAAATTCAGGGGTATACAAATACAAAGAAACGTTAGGCACTATATGACAAAAACAGACCTAAACAAAAATGAATCTCAGGTCGATTGTGCCTGAGGGAGTTGGATAGCTAAATGAATCTCAGGTCGACTGTGTCTGAGGGAGTTGAATAGCTAAATGAATCTCAGGTCGACTGTGCCTGAGGGAGTTGGATAGCTAAATGAATCACTGTGTTTGAGGGAGTTGGATAGCTAAATGAATCTCAGGTCGACTGTGCCTGAGGGAGTTGGATAGCTAAATGAATCTCAGGTCGATTGTGCCTGAGGGAGTTGGATAGCTAAATGAATCTCAGGTCGACTGTGCCTGAGGGAGTTGGATAGCTAAATGAATCTCAGGTCGACTGTGCCTGAGGGAGTTGGAACCGTAACGAACAATAGTTGCCGTTTAAGTTCTTTCACTATATTTATATGTAAATGGTTGAACTGTATAGATAAATGCGTGAATAAATAATTGTCACTCATGAGCTTTAAATATATAGTAATGTCAAACACTATTAAAAGTTCAATTTTATCTGAAATAGCAGCTTAGTATAATATTAATACTAAATTATTAATTTAGCAAACTTACGAAACACTGCAGTTATTTCAACTACGGATGTATAAAGTTTCATTCGAGTAATATACAGAAAAAAGAGATCAGGAATTATTAAAAAATGACGAACAGTACAATTCAACAGCTGATTCATTCGAGAAAATAAACGTAAAAAAAGAAATACAGCGAACAATATAGAATTCCGATAACCTGATTGATACAGTGCATGCACAAAATATATTGAGGTTAAACAAATTTTCCAGTTAAATGAAGGTAAAATGTTGACTTATAAGAATAATTGAATATTCATTTATTTCCGTCTTTTCAGGCGAACGTGACATATGTAAATGTTTCATGTGTGATGGGTGTGTCTGTGATTGGGAAGCTGATGATGTACCGTTAACAGAACATACGAGAATATTTCCGGATTGTCCACTAAGTCGAACAATAGCTTAGACGGAAATACCTCCTTAACACGCCTAGGAAACGACGCTTCAACTTTTCATCATACTTGTATCATTGTCTCAATCAATATTCGGCTTGCTTTATAAAGTTTTGTTTATTTCACTTTTCCTTGTTGTGCATTATCCATTAATGTTTTAAAGACAATTTTTATAAAAGAACTAGTGACCGAAAGATCAAAATAGCATTCATTTGTTTATTCAAAGTCATTAAAGCGACAAACGGAAAACAAATTACCAAAATATGGATTTATCAAGATAATGAAATAAGTCAAGTGGAAAATGCTAATTTCTTATATCTACAGTAACTATAATGTCAAATATTTGGAATTGTTGGACGTTAAAACACAGTTCTACCATTGAAAAAAAAAACAAACAAATTCAATGTTAAGTTATCTTGTAAATCTTTACTATTATTGCATTATGGTTTTTATGATTCGCTATGTACGTTTAAATTCAAAATCTGGTGACTATGTTGAACGTATCTATGCCATCGAACTTGAGATAAAGGATACAACAGATACAGTTAAGTCTGCCTCATATCTTGGTGGGTTGGTTGAAAACAAAAATTTACGACAGAAGTGATGATTTCAACTTCCCAGTTATGAACTTTCCATTTCTATGTAGAAACATTCCAGCAGCGCCTGTATACGGAGTCCCAGTTGATACGATATTCCAGAACTTCTATATCATGATTTTCTTGATAGAGGACTGCTACTCACAAGATAGCTATTAAACCAAGAGTTCAAAGTGGTGAAGTACAAATCGTCCCTTCGTTAATTTTACGTACGCCATCACGAGTTGGTTGATCGTTTTGGAATATGTTTCACAGATGACGATAGATATGTTCCAATTGTAACTACAATCCAGTTCCCTTTTCCCCGAATGCGACCTATCGAATTAGACTTATCACCGGTTTTGTACTTACAAATTACATTACGACGGGTGTCACATGTGGAGCAGGATCAGCATACCCTTCCGGAGCATCTGATATCACCCCCAGTTTTTGGTGGGGTTCGTGTTTCTCAGTCTAGTTTTCTATGTTGTGATTTGTGTACTGTTGTTTGTATCTTTGTCTGTTTGTCTGTTTGTCTTTTTTTTCTTTTTTAGCCATGGCTTTGTCGGTTCATTTTCGACTTATGAGTTTGAATGTCCCTTTGGTATCTTTCGCCTCTCTTTTAAACAAGCAGGGTATTTTCAAATGTGATTAATACAATGTCGTTTGTTTCCCTGTCCAGTGAACGAATTGAGAATTTTTACAATGACACCTTGAATTCAAAAATGTTAGCAACTCATATATCATACATTTGTGTGACACATTTACTAATGTACAAGCAATATGTTGTATATCGCTGATTATTGTTTGCATTCCTCTTTAAAGGATAGTTTGTTTTAGGAAAAACAAGTATATTATGACACAAAGTCACACTTCTCTTTAAAGGATAGTTTGTTTTAGGAAAAACAAGTATATTATGACACAAAGTCACACTTCTCTTTAAAGGATAGTTTGTTTTAGGAAAAACAAGTATATTATGACACAAAGTCACACTTCTCTTTAAAGGATAGTTTGTTTTAGGAAAACAAGTATATTATGACACAAAGTCACACTTCTCTTTAAAGGAGTTTGTTTTAGGAAAACAAGTATATTATGACACAAAGTCACACTTCTCTTTAAAGGATAGTTTGTTTTAGGAAAAACAAGTATATTATGACACAAAGTCACACTTCTCAAGATGTATTAAAAGATATTTAAAGAAAATGTTAATTTATCTTATCATGGTGTAGTGAAATGACTATTTAGCAAGAGATGTCTGTAACCTTCAGAAACTTATAATTATCGATTATGAGTGCAGTATGACGCAGGAATTACTATTTTAAAGAAAGTTTAGAAATCTAGAGCTGCGACACCATATAGTTGCAATGGCAAAATTGATGGTATATGTATTCTATCAAAAAGATATTGTCCTCGCAGATAAAGCCCGAATACCATCGTATTCGTGTGTAAATTAATTACAAAATCTGATTATATCGGAATTAGGTATTGATAATTCACTTGGAAACTCCACATATTACACTCACGTTACTTACCATAGAGGAAATCCTGAAAAATCATAGGTCTGTTCTGTGATCCTTTGGATGTTAATCCAACATGAAGAACATGATCTTTTTTCATTGTACCGGATACCAAAATTACATAAGTGTCCTTACAAACAACGTTATATTGCTGGGTTTTCCAAGTGCTCCAAGAAACCTCTTTCTAAACTATCAACATCAATTATTTAATACTCAAATCAAAGACGAGCTTCAAAGTTGCTGTGAAAATGCTTACTTAGTGGCGGTGTGATTCATATTTAGATACTAAACAAATCAAAAGATCCAATAGAGTACAATATATGTCTCTTTTCTCTTGCAATACCATACAATATTAGACCTCTCAGCAAACGCTTTTATATTCGTAAATCTGTGAGGCTGATCCGGAATGAAATATGTAGCTCACCACTATTCACACCGTACTGGTACTGTTCCCAAATTGTATAGTACTAAGAGAAGAAAACAAAACTTCTGTAAAATGAAATGGAGATTGTGGTTGATCTATTTTATAGATTTTTGTACCTTTTATAGAGTAATTGCAAAGTTGATTTACGATATCTATATAAGAGCGTTTGCTGAAGACAAATACAAATTTGAGTTAGAATTTTAGGAATTTATGCTGTTCGCTCAAGGAGCCAAATTGTCACTTCTAACTGTGAGTGGTAAGGGGAACTATCATAGTTTTTTCGATGTTGAATTTGTTTTTATAAGACATGGGAGTGTCAATTTTGAATGTTCATGAAGACATTTTAAAAAAAGGAAGTAAAGTAATGTAAATGCAGCGTAGTTTCAAAATATTCCACGTTTAAATGTTGATATGTCTTGCTCATGATGGACTGTAATGTTGTAGTTATTATAAGGTATTATATCGGTTTACATGACATCACTTGACTATCAACAAAAAAAGTATCATAATAAATAACCTTGCGTTAGAGTAAAAATTCCAAGGCATCTTCTAATAATAAGATTAGTTTTGAATACATTTTGTGTAGCCTCAAAATAAACCAATGTTGTAGATTTAAGTTTCTGTTTCTGGATCGTAGTTTGAATACTATTACTGAAAATGATGGTGATCTTTCATAAAATCATATCATATCTTGATTTCCATTTACTAGTATATAATTATACATACACACTTTTCTCGTCCTTTTACTGAACCTAAATTATGACGAGTCCATTACAAGCTAACGTTAGCAGTAATCTTCAGAATAAAACCTATGTGGTATACCACGGTACTAAGACAACAACTAGAAGCGCCTGGGTGAGGATTTCGATGTTCAGGGAATACTCGTCAAAGTTACAAGGCTTATAATTCAGTACGCTAGATGCGCTCGCCGCTGAATCAAAACATCAATTGAAACGGTCCTCCAACAAACCTACGTTGTCAACAAGTGATAGCGGCCACAACTTGACAATGATGATAGACATTCTTCATTTACTATCGGACAACGTCAAAAGTCAAATTTGCGCGTGGAACTACAGAACACGACAGAATCACATAGTGCTTAAATTTGCACTTTTGGTTGTCCTATTTTCAATTGGTTCTTATTACATGACCTGATTAAGACAGAAAATAGTTGAACGTATTTATATTAGTTATCTATGAAATATTTACTTGATAGGAAACCAAATCATGAAACTTAATATCTATTTTTACCATTAAAAGTGAAGTCAAGGTGGAATGAACCCTTTCAGACGGACAATTATCTTTCAACATCTCAAGCATATTCAACCAATTAAGCTAAAAAAGCAGAGAATCTCAAAAGAGGGGATACAAAATCATAAGTGGAAGAAACTAACTCATCAAAGATGAAGAACGGAACAACCATGGTCAAAACGAAAGACGAAAAGACAAACACTGCACAGAAATCTGAAACCTGAGCATTAGGAAACTCACAAACCCAAACACAAACGTATCTGAACACGATGAAGACTGAGCATCAGGAAACCCACGAACCCAAACACAAACGTATCTGAACACGATGAAGACTGAGTATCAGGAAACCCACGAACCCAAACACAAACGTATCTGAACACGATGAAGACTGAGCATCAGGAAACCCACGAACCCAAACACAAACGTATCTGAACACGATGAAGACTGAGCATCAGGAAACCCACGAACCCAAACACAAACGTATTTGAACACGATGAAGACTGAACATCTGGAAACCCACGAAAATAACCCAAACACAAACGTATCTGAACACGATGAAGACTGAGCATCAGGAAACCCACGAACCCAAACACAAACGTATCTGAACACGATGAAGACTGAGCATCAGGAAACCCACGAAAATAACCCAAACACAAACGTATCTGAACACGATGAAGACTGAGCATCAGGAAACCCACGAACCCAAACACAAACGTATCTGAACACGATGAAGACTGAACATCTGGAAACCCACGAAAATAACCCAAACACAAACGTATCTGAACACGATGAAGACTGAGCATCAGGAAACCCACGAACCCAAACACAAACGTATCTGAACACGATGAAGACTGAGCATCAGGAAACCCACGAAAATAACCCAAACACAAACGTATCTGAACACGATGAAGACTGAGCATCAGGAAACCCACGAACCCAAACACAAACTTATTCTAAAAGGTTACCAATTCAACACTCATTAGATCTTTGAATATTGTTTCTATTGGTATAAATATCGATTTTGCTATCAGTAAATTAAAACCATACTAAATAATATTTTTATACACATATGCACTTTCAAGGTACTACAATCTATCGATTCCTATTGTTTGGAATTGCACAAGGTCGTGTTTTTCTCTGACTGTTAAAGACGTCTTTACACTTAATCCATTTGATGTTGGATGTGTACTGATTGATATATTAGTCTTAGAAACATGATTTCTTTTATTAGTTGTTATTGGCTTTGAACTAGCTGCGAGTACTCTCAGATCTGTACTTTGTGTCTTTTGTTGTTATAGGGATGTATAAATACCCTGCCACGTCCGGTCTGTGCTATTGTTATATGTTTTTCTGCTTTGTGTCGATGTGATGAGTTAAGCCATTTTCAACTGATTTTTACAGTCTGTTCGTATGTTGTGCTGTAACACCACAGCCCGGGTTAGGGAGATGTTGGTTGGGAGGGGAGGGGTGTTGAGCGCTCACAAACATGTTTAACCCCGCCACAATATTAATGTCCCTGTCCCAAGTCAGGAGACTGTAGTTCAGTGGTTGTCGTTGGTTCATGTCCGTTATATTTGTTTTTCGTAAATTGTTTTCTTATAAATTAGGCCATTAGTTTTCTTATTTGAATTGTTTCATATTTTTCATGTCGGGGCCATACGTTATGGGTTTTTCTCATTGTTGAAGGCCGTACGGTTACCTATAATTGCTTACATCCACTTCATTTGAACTTGGTGGATAGTTGTCTCTTAGTATTGCACTGACATTATGGAAAACATATGGCGGCCGGTTAAGGCCATTTCGCGTTTTCGCTCTCCATATTCTATAGGGCGAAAACGCGAAAACACGAAAACGCGAAAACGCAAAGTCGTAAACGCGAAAAGGCGAAGTCGAAAACGCGAAATCGCGAAATGGCCTTAACCAGCCACCATAAAAAGTCACAAAAACATTATAGGGGTGTTACAAGTCATATCAATTACATTAAATTACAAAGAAAAAAGAACCACAATAATTCCAAATATTTGTAATTAAAACCATGGAAGTACTATCATATTATCATGTAAATATATAATACTTCCATGTTAAAACAAAAGGATAAGGATTTCCATTTCTTGTGAATTTATTTTTTTCGAAACTGTCTTTTGTGACTTTATTCAACAACAAACTATTTTGCCAACAATTTGTTTTAAAAAACCTTGCCCCCTTTTCCACAAAAAAATGGATTTGCGTTGTCTGATATAATATCATGAATGAAATGCGCTATTGTATTTTTATAAGACATACTTTATAACATAATCGGGGACTAATATATTTATCTATAAGTCCAAGCATACAGTAATATATGTATATTTTTTCCTGTTTCAAATACCATATGCATGTCACATGATGAGGCTATGAATGCAATGGGTCACCATTTATGAGGATATGAATGGGGTTTACAGATAAGATAATAATGGACAAACGAGTTAGATTAGAAGCGGGACCAAAAATATAGATAACAGAATAAAGAGGTGATGGCATATAAAGAATAAATTGATCGATTGTTGGTTGCTTATCATCCAGTGGCAAATATTCAATGCATGTTTAGGCTGGATATAATAGAGATCAATTGGCCGAAGAATAAAGAATAGAGTGAAATGGTTGCATATTGCCCCCAGACATCAAGGTTCTAGATCCGCCCCTGAGTATGGACACTACATTCAAGCTCGATACAGCTCTGAATTTAAGTTGTGATTCAATATTTGACACAGCATAGGTTTCTAACACAGTTTGAAATTTGACTTTTTCCTATTGTGGTCCAATATCCAAAATCTAAATACACATTTAGATTCAGCATATCCAAGTACACCAAGACTTTAATTTATTTATTTATTATGGACAACATTAGCTAAGTTTTTAAAGGGGTTCGCTTCATCAATATATATATATGAAACGAAAGCTGATTTTTATCAGCTATAACTAGAGCAGGGGATAAGGTGTCTGCTCAATGCTAGGCGGTGTTGTCGTAGAAGTGAGAAATAAAAAAATATAGGTTCCAGCCCCGCTCGGGGAGGAAGTAAAGAATCAGATCTACTCTAACATCGTTAGGTTGATTTTCTAGGCACTTTATATAATATATATATATGTCTGCCTATGTGTAGTGACAACTGTAAATTATAACTTGCCCATCGGATTTCTTATGATTAAGAAATAAAATACCAGGCGTTAGAATATTTATTAAGTGCCTAGAAAATCAACCTAACAATGTTAGAGTAGATCTGATTCTTTACTTCCTCCTCGACCGGGGCTGGAACCTGTGCTTTTCACTTCATACCTTTACGACAACACCTCCCGAAACGAAAGCTGATTTTTATCAGCTATAGTTAGAGGAGGGGATAAGGCGTCTGCGCAATGCTTGGCGGTGTTGTCGTAGAAGTATGCAGTGAAAAGCACAGGTTCCAGCCCCGGTCGTGGAGGAAGTAAAGAATCAGATCTACTCTGACATTGTTAGGTTGATTTTCTAGGCACTTTATAATATATATATATGTTGTGTACAATTATAATGCTGTATAAATTATAATTTGTATAGAATTTTTGTACAAGTTATCAGTGTTTTATGAACCTCTTAACACATATGGATGATACAAGCACACAGTCTTTTGTTTCGCATATGTCTGTCATATTTCCATGACTTCATGATACAGTCTAATACTGAGCATTGATACAAAAGACATTATAAGAACACAAAAAGACATTTTATGGATATGATTTTGGTACAAGGAGAAAAATAAAAATAGAATTTAAACCATTCATGTGTCCTTATTTCCAATTTTAGGACAAGGAGAATAGCATATTTCCATGACTTCATGATACATTCTAATACTGAGCATTGACACAAAAGACATTGTAAGAACACAAAAAGACTTTTTATGGATATGATTTTGGTATAAGGAGAAAAATAAAAATAGAATTTAAACCATTCATGTGTCCTTATTTCCAATTTTAGGACAAGGAGAATAGCATATTTCCATGACTTCATGATACATTCTAATACTGAGCATTGACACAAAAGACATTATAAGAACACAAAAAGACTTTTTATGGATATGATTTTGGTATAAGGAGAAAAATAAAAATAGAATTTAAACCATTCATGTGTCCTTATTTCCAATTTTAGGACAAGGAGAATAGCACTAAATGTTAAGTTGAAGTATTTTAATTTGAATTTAAGAAATTAAGCTGATAAATTTAAGAAAGTAGACTTGTATCACCTGATGCAAAAAGGTATGTGTAAAAAAACTTTTAACTTGTACAAAAACCCAAATTATAATTTATTCAAACTTGCATCTTGTACACAACATATATATAGCATTCTAAAAATTAATTTATACAGAAAAACTATCACGAAGTTGTAAAAAATATTTACTAAAAAATGAAAACAAAAGCAATTTCCAAAATATCATTCATCATCAATACAATGTCTTTTAAAATCTATAAAACTTACCTTAAATTATTTTTCAAAATATCTAATAATGAACAGTAAATTTTAAACTATATTTATACAAACTTTCTAAAATTAGAATTTTATGCTATATCTGTTTTCAACTATGAATCTACTAACAATTTCTATTAATTGTGCAATATAGCTCTGACTTTGGATTGTGATTATGATTAAATATGTCACATAACATACGTTTCTGACATAGAATGAATATTGTTTAAAATTTAAAATTTGAAATTGGACATTTAATGAATGGCTATTATTTATTTTGAATTTATTGAACCATAATTTTGACTCTTCACATTGAATAATCCGCGAAGCGGATTATGTTAAATGTGAAGAGTCAAAATAATTTTATGGTTCAATAAATTCAAAATAAATTATTGCCATTCATTATAAATAAATTTCTATCAAAATAAGGCTTAAAGAACTTTTTATATTATTTATATTAACAATAACAACGTACACACATGTTGGCGTATGAATACACAACGTCAGAGTGGGCGTGTCGCCATAAAATTGACAACATTGAAAATAAACGTAATACTTTTAACCAATCAGAAGACAGTAAATACACCAAATTTATTTATTTATCTATAATGGTTCAATATCCAAAATCTAAATATATGGTTAGATTCGGCATATCAAAGAACCCTAAGAATTCAATTTTTGATGAAATCAAACAAAGTTAAATTTTGGACCTTTTCCTCAATGTTGACCAATTTGATAACGGGACCCAAAATCCAAAATCTAAAAACACAGTTAGATGCAGCATATCAAAGAACCCCATAAATTCATTTTTGTTGAAATCAAACAAAGTTATTTTGAACCCCGATTTGAACCAACTTGGAAACTGCGCCCAAATTCAAAAATATATGTTTAGATTCAGCATATCAAAAAAAAAAACATGAATTCAATTTTTGTTAAAAATCAAACTAAGTTTAATTTTGAACCCTTTGGGTGTTAATGTGGACCAATTTGAAAACAAAAATTTTGCTGTGGTATAAAAACTGGTAGGATCTTGCATTATCTGCTGTTATTAAAACAACTCAAACTGGAATTTCTCTTCTCTTTCTTTGAACTTCATTGGACAGTGAATTTGATAAGCGGTTGAATTTACTTTGAAATCATTTCAAAAGGGACTAGCAGAAACATATATTCAATAAAATGCTTCGCTGAGCGCAGCCTGATACGAACCCTGAACAGTTGGGGCAAATTTGGACACAATATTCAAGCTTGTTACTGTCTGAATTTGGATTGTGATCAAATTTTTGACATAATATAGGTTTCTGACACAAAATAAATGTGGTCAAAGATCTTATAAATCCATTGCGCAATACTGTGCAATTGAAGATTTCTTCTTGAAACTTTTCAAAAATTCGAAATTTTAAAAATTATGAAAAAAAAATATGAATCCCTTAAAAAAATAAGGAAAAAAATCCCCCCCCAACTTTTGAAACTCCCCTTGGAGCAATAACCCCAAAACTCAATCCCAGCCTTTCCTTTGTAGTATGGAACTTTATAGTACAATTTCAGAGAGATCCATACACTTACAAGTTATTGTCTGGAAACTAGAAAAATGCTTGTTTTGGGCCCTTTTTTGGCCCCTAATTCCTACATGTTTGGGGCAATTAACCCCAAACTCAATCCCAGCCTTCCCTTTGTTATATGGAACCTTGTGGTACAATGTCAGAGAGATTCATACACTAACACACAAGTTATTGTCTGGAAACTAGAAAAATGTGTTTTTGGCCCCTGTTTGGCCCTTAATTCCTAAACTGTTGGCCCCATAACCCCTAAAATGAATCCCTACCTTCAACTTGTGGTATTAAACATTGTGGTACAATTTCAGAGAAATCGAAATACTTATACACAAGTTATTATCCTGAAACTAGAAAAATGCTTGTTTTGGCCCCTTTTTGGGTCCCTCATTCCTAAACGGTTGGGACCATCATCCCCAAAATCAATCTCAACATTCCTTTTGTGGAATTGAACCTGCTTAAAAAATTTCATAGAGATCCATTTACTTAAACTAAAGTTATTGTCCGGAAACCAATGCGTCTTCGGACGACGACGCAGACATCAAACCATTATACGATCCCAAAAATTTTTTTGCGGTCGTATAAAAAGGTACTAAAGTAATGTTTACCATACTAGCAATAATTTTTTTTTCGAAATGTACTTAGCATGGCAATCTTCCAACACATACCTCTGATTTGAAGGTCGTCTCAAATGCACTGACGTTATAGATAACATTATGAGGGCGTAACAAATGTTTGTTGAATTATTCACAGGTCAGATCAATTACATTAAAGGACTGAGACAGAAGAACCACAATAATTCTAAATATTTGTAATTTGAACTTAAAGACAGTTTGAATACATATACAGGTACTGATATATCTAACAGATCTGCAATTTAAGTAATGGCAAATAAAATTTTCTGAAAATCGTTAAATATTAGAACAGCAAAGTAGTTTTATAAACCAAATACAAAGATAATTGTCAAGAAAGGGAACGATCATTTAACTTCAAGGGGGATTATGGTTTTTTCCTTCAAAAATATTCTGATTCCGAATTTGATGAAAAAAAATACAGATGACAAAAAAAATATTCTGAATCCAGATTTTCCCAATACCTGTAGTGTAAAATTTTTCAAAAAAAAATTATTTGATTGATAGCGTCGAAAAACTAAAAAAATTCTGACTAGACAAAAAACCATAACCCTTCCCCCCCCCCCTTTTGAAGTTAAATGGTTGCTCCCTAACTAGAGCAATACCACAAAACTGGTAGGATCATGCATTATCTACGGGGCGCCGAATGGGACTCTTGTGGTTTTGTACAAAATTCAATTCTGTCATAACAAAATCATTTTTTGTCTTACAAAACTATGTGATACAGACTTGTTCTATGAGAACTTCAATTTTGTGATGACAAAATTCATTTTGTAGACAAAATTCAATTTTGTCAAATAGGTATGCAAATATAAACTTATTTGCATACAAAATTGACTTTGTGTAACACAAAATTCACAAAATGAATTTTGTGTCATTACAAAATTCAATTTTGTGTTTATTTTGTGTAGACAAAATTGACTTTTGTCCTGACAAAATTGACTTTTGCCTTGACAAAATGAATGACAAAATTGACTTTGTGACAAAATGACTTTTGTGACACAAAATTGACTTTAAATTTTCACTTCTGTTTAACAAAACTCAATTTTGTTTACACAAAATAAACAAAAATTGAATTTTGTGACAAAATCTCAGTTTTGTATGCAAATTAGTTCAAAGAATCCAAACTAAACTTAATTTGCATACAAAATTGACTTTGTCGCCCAATTTTCAAATTAGGTAACAAAAGTAAAGTCTGTGTTACAAAAATGAATTTTGTCATGACAAAAGTAACTTTTGTCCACTGAAAGATAATTTTGTACGACAAAATTTAAATTTGTAGTTTGCTACAAATTTTGTTAAACTAAACTCATTTTTGTTGAACAAAACTCACTTTTGTCCGTACAAAATTGAATTTCGAGTACAAAACCACAAGAGTCCCATTCGGCGCCCCGTATTATCTGCTACTTTACAACAAAGACTGGAATTTATCTTCTCTTTCTTTGAACTTTGGATTTGATAAGCGGTTGAATTTACATGGGTAACAAGACGGGTGTCACATGTAGAGCAGAATCTGCTTGTCCTGCCACAGCACCAGTGATCATTTCCGGTTTTGATGGGGTTTGTGTTGTTCGGTCTTCAGTTTTTTTATGTTGTGTTTTGTTGACTGTTGTTTGTCTTTTGTTCGTCGTTTTTTTTCTCTTCCAAATGTATTGTCAGTATGAGTTTGAATATCCTTTTGGTATCTTCCACCTCTCTTTTCCGGACAAGACAAAAAAATGGCTACTTTGAAATCATTTTAAAAGGGACTAGCAGAAACATATATTCAAAAAGGTACTAAAGTAATGTTTACCATTTTTTTTTTTTCGAAATGTACTTTGCATGGCAATCTTCCAACACATACCTCATTTTGAGATATGTTCAACCCACCATTTTTTCTTTTAAAAATGTCCTGTACCAAGTCGGAAGTACGGCAGTTGTTGTCAAATAGTTCGTTTCTATGTATGTTGGCGTTTGTTTTTGAGTGTTTCTGTTGTTCTTTTGTTTTCCTCTTATAGTTGACGTGTTTCCCTCGGTTTTAGTTTGTAACCCGGATTTGTTTTCTCTCAGTCGACTTTTGAACACCGGTATACTACTGTTGCCTTTATTTAAAGGTCGTCTCAAACACTGACGTTATAGATAACATTAAGAGGGTGTTACAAATATTTGTTGAATTATTCACAGGTCAGAACCACAATAATTCTAAATATTTGTAATTTAAACATAAAGAAAGTTTGAATACATATACAGTAACTGATACATTGTATATCTAACAGATCTACAATTCAAGTAATGGTAAATAAAATTTTCTGAAAATCGTTAAATATTCGAACAGCAAAGTAGTTTTATAAACCAAATAAAAACATAATTTTCTAGTAACTAGAGCAATAGCACAACACTGGTAGGATCGTGCATTATCTGCTACTTTATAACAAAAAAGACTGGATTTCTCTTCTATTTCTTTGAACGTCTATAGATAGTGGATTTGAAAGTCAACATTAACGATCTTTTTTTTTAAATTACATTACTTTGTTTGATAACGTTTGAATTTGTCAGTTTTTATGGACTTCCCCTTTTTGAATTTACCTTGGAGTTCGATAGTTTTGTTATACATTTTTACATGGGTAACAAAACGGGTGTCACATGTGGAGTAGGATCTGCTTACCCAGCCGGAGCACCATAGATCACCCCGGATTTTGGTGGGGTTTTGTGTTGCTCAGTCTTTAGTTTTCTAGGATGTGTTTTGTTGACTGTTGTGTCTTTTTGTTTTTTTTTTTTTATAATGTTGTCAGTATGCCTTCCATTTATGAGTTTAAATATATATATTCCTTTGGTATCTTCCGCCTCTTTTTTGCAGACGAGACAAAAATGGCTACTTGGAAATCATTCCAATAGGGACTAGTAGAAATATATATTCAAAAGGTACAAAAGTAATGTTAACCATACTAGTAATAATAAAAAATCCAAATATACTGTGCATGGCAATCTTCCAACACATACCTCTGATTCAAAGGTGTCTCAAATGCACTGACATAATTGATAACATTATGGGGGTGTTACAGATATTTTATTGAATTTTTCACAGGTCAGACCAATTATATTAAAGGAATGAGATCAAAGAACCACAATTATGTCAAATATTTGCAATTTAAACTCAAAGAAAGTTTGAATATATGGAAAGCCTCAGCTGTCATATATTAGAGATTTACAAAACGTTATGCTGAAGCTTAAAATGTAAAGTTAAGACAGCGTGATGTTGAATTGAGTCATCAAAATGCTAACTCTAAATTACAATATGCTAAGTTGAATTTGCGCAATGTTGACTTGCAATGACAAGTGCTTTAGTCGTGATAGTATAATGATAAGTCACTATGTTGTGATGATATACCAAACACACGTAACGTTGGGTTTAAAGTACATGATGTGAAGTTGCCGTTGCATGATGTTAGCTTGCAGATGGATACTGCTCAGTCATCCACATCGACAGCTATGATAACAAATAAAATGAATAGCTAAAATGTATAACACTGACTTGTTATTAATAAATGTTGAGCTGAGATAGTACGATGTTATATCATTGTGATATTACGATAGGTCTATCATGCAATCTGTTGATTTAAAACACCATGATGCACAGTTGAAAGTACATGATGTTAAGTTAAGATAACACGATGCTACACCACTATATTGAAACGAAAGGCTTACCATACAACTTGTTGACTTAAAACAACACGATGCAACGTGTTAAGCTAAGATGCTCACTTGAAACTACAGGACGTACAGTTGAAATTTTGTAATGTTAAGCTACGATAGCACGATGTTATATCATTATAATGTCACAATAGACTTATTATACAATTTGCTCATTTAAAACTACACAACGTACAGTTGAAAGTACGTGATGTTAAGCTAAGATGGCACGTTGTTATATCATTAGAATGTCACGATAGGCTTACCACACGATATGATCGTTTAAAACTACACGACGTACAGTTGAAAGTACGTGATGTTGAGCTATGAGAGCAATATCTTATATCATAATAATATCACGATAGGCTTGCCATACAATATGCTCATTTAAAACTATACGACATACAGTTGAAAGTGCGTGTTGTTCAGCTAAGACAGCACGATGTTATATCATTATAATGTCACGATAGGCTTATTGTACAATTTGCTCATTTAAATTACACCACGTACAACTGAAAGTACGTGATGTTAAGCTAAGATAGCAATTTGTTATATCATTAGAATGTCACGATAGGCTTACCATACAATATGCTCATTTAAAACTACACAACGTACAGTTGAAATGATGTGATGTTGAGCTATGATAGCACGATGTTATGTCATAATAATATCACGATAGGCTTGCCATACAATCAAACTGACAATGTCATGACAAAAACTTATCAGCCGAAATAAACGAGGGAAAAAAGATCAAAAGCCAAACAACAGTATATTAAGCGCAACATATAGAAAACCAAAAACTGAGCAACACGAAACCCTAAAAAAAGGGGTGATCTCAGGTGCTCCAGAAGGGTAAGCAGATCCTGTTTCATATGTGGCACCCGTCACTTGGCGATTTTGCAAATAAAGAAGGAATGTGTTATAATTTTCGAGGAACTCCCAAAAAACATGAACTACAGGGTGTCAAATCGATGAACGTGCTTAAAATAGGCTCCTTTTCATAAAAAAGAATTGATGAAAATGTATTTGTATTTAGTGTACATTGGCAAATATTACATGCATATAAGGACGAAAATATGTAAGTGTGATATGAATATGAATAAATCTTGGCTCTGTGCAAGACATATTTTGCTTGCTTAGCCGAATTTTTAACAAACTAGTTGACAAACCGTCTCGGACAATCTATGGAAATCCAAATAGTATCGGTTTTGATTCAGTCCAGATTTTTTGGTTTTATTTCGTGGAAAAGAAAATTCAAATTTTCAGATACCTCTAACAAGACCGGGGGGTCACATCCTGATATAGCTCTGACCCTCTCAGTCCTACGCTAAGCGTATTATTTGTCATATCAGTTGATCTTTGTTTTTTAAGATTAAGACTCCAGATTCTTATGTTCTATTTCGTGGAAAACGGGAGTGGTAAATACAAATTCTCCGATAACTCTTACATAGATGTGATTTTATATGAGTAAAATTTGACCCTGACAGTCATAAGTCTTATAAGCACAATATTATGTTTTATATATTAACACACAACATAGGTAAATATTTTCTTAAATATTGTTCATAAAAAAAGTCTGGTTTTTAATCATAAAAATAAATCCAAACAAAACATGTAAAATATACGGCAAAACTGTATTCAAGTGTAATATATAGCGATGGGTAATTCTTTTGCTTTATGAATTTATGGAAAACTTTCTTTGTATATCATTTTGCCTCCGGAGTTAAATTTCATTAAAATTCATCAACTTGCAAATGAAGAAGAAAAAATCCTGGGATTTGTCCTCATTCTTTTCCATAGAATTGCAGTTTCAATTCACATAATTCTGTAATGTTTTACGCATCGTTATTGTCTTTCAATTTAACATAAAACAATCTAATATTTGTACTATATTCGATGTCAACACCAAAAATCTTCAATTCTGCACAAGTATATGTCATCCTATCATTGTTTTATTTCGACTTTACGTTCTGTTTTATAACTTAACATTTTACTGTTTCAAGTCAAGACCAAACTACTTCAAATTTACATTCTAATGCAATTTTATGTGACAATTTTTTCATTGGCTAAAAGTTACCGTCAAATCCACAGTTGACCAGGCGTAACTAAGGAGGACCCGCCATTCTGAATTGATTGAATCAACAAATGTTCGATTACTACAATATTGTCGAAAATTAAACAACACCTACCTCGAATTCGCCGTTTTTGTCAAAAGTTCTGCAATTTAAGTAATGGTAATTCAAATTTTCTGAAAATCTTTGAATATAAGAACAGCAAAGTAGTTTTATATACAAAATACAAAAACATAATTTAGAGCAACAGTACAAAACTGGTAGAATCTTGCATTTTCTGCTGTTTTACAATTAAAACTGGAATGTTCTCTTCTTTTTCTTTGAACTTCTATACAGACAGTGAATTTAATAAACAGTTGTCCATGTGGATCACTAAATACTAGTAGTCATTTTACCATTCCCGTGAAAGAGATACAGATTAAGATCAGAGACTTAGCAATCCAACTATTGAAGACATCCCGGATTGAACATTAGCCCTCTCAAACATGTCAGGAGCCTGTTGTTCAGTGGTTGTCGTTGGTTTATATCTGTCATATATGTTTTTCGTAAATAATTTTGTTATAAATTCGGCCATTAGTTTTTTTTCTTCCTTGTTTTAAATTGTTTTATATTTTTCATGTCAGGGCCTTTAATAGCCAATTATACGTAAAGGGTTTTTCTCATTGTTGAAAGCCGTACGGCAGACTTCTCCAAAAGTGGTGGTCCGAGGGATTTGACCACCAAAATTTGCAAAGGACCGACACAATTTTGGTATTTTGTAATAGAAATAGTAGTGAGGAACAGCAGTTTTTCTTCAGATACCACCAGATATAAAAAGACTTCAAGAACTCTGGTATGGTAGCCTATAATTACTTATATCCACTTCATTTGAACTCTGCTTGGCAATCATACCACATCTATTTATTTTTATACTGAAGATGCAATCTTTGCCATTTCATTTTGCCAAATAAGGGCAATAATAAGAAAAATTTACATTAATGAAATATATTTAATCAAAACAAAAAATTAAAATAACAGAAAGAAATATAAAACAGATTCAGTAAATACACACATTTCAGGTTATCACTAAATTAAACATCAAATATTAAATAAAATGTTTCACATTATGAAGTTTTTAGGGTTAAAATACCCAGGGAAAATCTATAAAAGGTAACAACAGAACATAGTAACCTTTTCTGTATCTTAATTTTCTGACAAAATACATGTTGTGTTGTGATAAAACACAAAAGATAGAAATGGTCAAAAGGGCCAAACATTTGCATAACTCTTGCATAACTCTTCTTATCCATTCATCCTTATGTCAGCTGGATCTTTACCTTTTTCAACAACAAAGACCTTTTAATAGGTGGAAATATGGGGCTGTCGATTTCTGTATTTTAGCTTTTCTTATTTTGTGTTATTTACATTTGCTGTTTTTGCTTTTTAATTTTGTGGTTGTACCTTTCACAAATATTCTTTCTAACCTTTTGCATCTACCACTACATGTATATTGACTGAAACTCAGCAATTTTTATTTTTAATTACACTGAAAATTAACATAAATGAGGGTACCAAATATTTCTTTATCTTTAAAATTGTAGTTTGAGAAAGAATTGTTACTGTACATTAAGATCTGAAATAATTTAAAGATTTCCCCTGGGGCATGTAATCCATATTTTTTGCTTGAAGCTAACTAGTTTTGCACAATGTCTTATAACCAATATATTACACACTCTACCAGTGACCTAATATGGTATATACACAGTCTTTTAAGTTTATTTTTGGTAAGTGCGTAGCTTGAATCTCCATATAAAATGTTCTGACCATGTATATACCATATTAGGTCACTGATGAACTGTGTAATATTTATATCCTACTGACAGTCTGATACTATGAAAAGACAGGAGTATCTATTTATCTATTACTAACTTTGAATATTTGACAGATCTTATAACATTAAATCTTGTATACTCTGTATATTAAATATACATGGTCAGCATGTGACATCAAATAACCAATTGAATTCTTTGATATCTATAGAAGGTAGGATATATACAATGTATGACCTTCTTTTAGTTTGTTATGTTTGTAAATATAACTCAATCACAAACCATGAGAACATACAGGAAGTTTAATATTTACCGATGCTGAGCTATTCCTATTACATATCTGAAACATAATTAGCACATAGGTTTCTAGATTAATTATTGATATTTCCCTGTCAGATTAAACGATTCCAAATTATTTGTCAAATTAGATTTCAAATGAATTTTTGCTTTATTTGACACCTTATGGCAACATCAGTCATAAAGCTGTAAAATAACCAAGAAAACCCAATGCAAGACTTGTTTAATAGGAGTATGTTCAAGAGGTCATGATTTTGGTCCTAAATTTTGACCTACACATGTATATAATATTTCATCTAAAATACTAAGACTTAAACAGATCAAACATTCTTTTTTCCTTAACTTTTTCTTTAAACTGTTTTGAAAGCTTAAAAATTACCAAAAAAATATTGCATTACTATAGCTCTTACACCAACTTTTAGAAATATCCATAATGATTAGATATACATTTAAATAAAATTGTGTGTTGTCTTTACTTTAATGTTGCAAATGTCGTATGATAATAAAGCAAAACCTTTTCAAAATTAGGCAAAAATGTGACAAAATTATTTACATATAAAAATTATCACTTCAATTATCAGCAAACACATGACATATCACATGCATGTGTTTGTAAAAATCTAACATAATAAGCATGATAAGATTAGTTGGAAAAGACTGTGAGGATTAAAATGATTTCATTAAAGAAATGCTGGCACTAATTGAAGATAAATCGACCTACCTTATATAAAATTGAGGTTAATATTTGATAATGTGAAAGAAAAGCAATACAATGTTTAAGCTACAGGCAGAACAAAATCTATGCAGTTTTCAAAGTAATTTAAGTCTAGGTTTATATAATATGAATAACAATTAAAATTTAAAATGTATTACACATTTATATCCAATGCCTCAGCATTTCATCATTAGTATAAGGTTAAACACAGAATTAAATGTAGATTCAACAGTTAAGATAACAAAAAGTGGCTGAATACATGTAGGCACATTAAATGACTCATGCTAGCACGCGACTGGGGCGAAGAAGTCGCTTTCAAGTCCATCACTTCGCTTTGTAGATTGGTCGTATGTTATTTCAAAGAAACAACTTTTATGAAGTGTTTTCTTTCACTTCTGACACATGTTTCTCAAGCGTACATCAAAAGATCCTGATTTTCCGCAAAATAAATGTGTTACTACATTAGAACGTAATGAAAATTACCTTCAGTTAATGTTTCGTCCATTTATTGCATTAAAAACGTCATATTCGTTTCCAAATCGCTTGTCAAACATCGTTTATTTTTCTGAATTTTACTCGTCCGCCATTGAAATATATACGAAACACGGATCTGATACGGACTAACTAAGAACGAAATCCATATTCTTACGATAATAACTACAGACGCACGAATGGCACTGCTGACAGAAGAATATCTATCACAAAAGTGAAAAATACGCATTCCACATGCATTAACAGAAATTTGTTTTGATCCCCTTAGTTAAATGTATATATGCAAATGCATTGTTTCAATTTATTGATTCAAGTTGCTTAAATTTATTAAAATTTATATATTTTTTTAATGAGAAACAATGCATGTCATCAACAGAATAGTTTTCCTCATTGGATTTTAATTGATATTTGATAGTTTCTTTCTCTTTTTGATTAAAAAAAAAATCTTAAAATAGGGCTAGACATTTAGTAAGTAGTTTCTGACAAGTGGAAAAAAATTTAATTGTGTAACTATAAATGAAATTTAAGACATAACTGATACAAATGCTACTGTAATGGTATTCTCAGGTATGATTTGAATAATACAGGAAAGAATTGAATAAATAGGCTACATATGGCCATACATATTATTGTAAAAACCAAACATTATAGCACCCTGAACGCGAGTACTTCTCTTTTAAGTCTCACCACTTCTCCCTATCAGTTTCAAAAAGAGAAGTCACTTCTCCCTATGATTCTGAAGTGGTGTTAGCCCTAAAATTTATGTACTTAACCACTATGACAGAAGTGTAAATGTAGTCCAAACCATATTAGAATTAAACACATTACAACCATCAAATACAACTAAAAAACTGACACTCAAAGAAAAACCTTTGAAATTAAAAACAATGAAATGTTTTATATACATGTTGACAAAAACACATAATATTCATGATATTACTGATCTTGTTAAAATGACAATCCAAAGATGTTAAAACAATTCATTGATTCCTACTGTATATCTAAAACAAATATCGATTTAGTCTTATTATTTATTGTAAATTAAATTGTTTGGTATTAGACAAGACTTTTATGCAATTTGGACATGATTTCACTATGAAAAAATATCCAACAAAGGTCAAATTAGAATATCTTTCCAAGGGACACTTTTACACAGAAGTGGACAATATTTTATAATAAAATTCTGTCCTGGACAAAATTTCACAGGTCATATGCTCAGTTTCAAATGCATCATGTTGGATTAAATTATAAAATGCAAACAGCTTTGATGATATTACAAACGACTTCCTAAAATATGGTGGTGATACAACGGTAAAATCTTTATGTGATCTGTTTACCTTTATATCTGATTTTGAACTGATACCAGCTGAATGGCAGAGGGGAATTATAAAACTTCTACATAAAACCTGTTTCTGTTTACAATCTTGATACTTAAGGAAGGTATCACTTTGTCAACAAATGTTTACAAACTTTTTTCAAGAACTTTGGAAATACATATTGTAAACTTCCTAGAACATCATAAAGTACTTAGAGAAAACCATGGCACCTTACCTATGGATCGATGCATCCAAGATAAATGTTAAGCTTTGCAAGGTATGTGTACTTTGTACTGTTCTTCTAAAGCATCCCTCTACTGAGCCTTTTTGGATTTATCGAAGGCATTCAATAGTGTGGTATGACAGGCTCTTTGTCAAATTATGGGCTAAGTGGTGTACAAGGGAAGGTGCAGTGTCTAGTTAAGAATATTTACAGTAATGTAGAAAATAGGGTTTTATTTGGTGACATTGAATCTCCCTGGTTTGAACAGGAATTCAGTGTTAAACAGGGTTATGTTTTGTTACCTACACTTTTTTCAGTGCTTATGAATGACTTGCTCGATATGTTAAATGAGTGGTGTTGGTTTTGATCTTTCATTACAACTTAATGAATGTCTCCCATTTGCAGATGATGTTCTTATTGCTTAATTGCCAGAAGATTTACAGGTCTAAAAAAAATTTGAAATTCAATCATAAGAAAACCATCGTTCTGGTAGTTAGAAAGCGTTTAATCTATAAAGTACCTGGTCTCTAGGTGACTTTAATATCGAGGAGTTAAATGAATATAACTTCCTCACAAAAATAGAATTGGGCTTGACAAATTTAAGTGTCAATATGGAAATGTCATTTATAAAAGGGAAAGTCTACTTATTGACGTTACAGCTAAAAGTAGTCTCGAGTTTTATCATCACTGCTACTTAAATACTGGTGGGCAGTTGAACTGAGAGGACTTAATGATTTTAAATCCTCATTTAAAATTGCTTGCAAGGACAGTACTATGTCCCATATTTGAGTTTGGGGATACTGAACATTTAGATCATTTTCTGCTCAGGAGTCAATCTATTGAACAAATTTTTCCTTTTTTTTTTGCTTCTTTACATTCAAAATATGTTTATCTTTAATCAATAACTTTGGAAAAGGGGGGGGGGATACTCCTTTTCTTTTTACAGTACACAGTTCAAATTACTGTACAACCTTCAGTAATTTAACAACATTATCACAATCACTTCTGATTTAAATGTTATTTTTGTACTACTGTGGATTCATATGTTTCATGGGTAACAATTTTCTTGAGCAAAAAAATATATTTTTCAGGAATATTTGAATTCATGAATTTGCCAAAGTCTGCATAAATGACTATAGAAAATTTATACTTCGTTGAACATTAAATTTGGTGGTTTTCATATACCTGCGAAATCCATGAAAATTGTTATCCCATGAATAATAATGAATTCAACAGTAATGTTATAATTGTAAATAAATGGGACTTAGTCATGTTAGTTGTAACAGATTTCTTCACTCATTGTCAATGCTATTATGACACTTTGGAAACCATTTCTTGTGCTCTTTTTTTGGTATATCTTCCTTTTCCCATTCCTCCAGTATGCCTCCACACATGAAACACTGGCACTTATCCCCTGAACCTAAAAACATATTAAGAAAAATTAATTTGGTATCAATCTTCATTTCATGACAAAGTACATGTACATATATATTGATTAATAAATCTATGTATATAATATTTTTACAGTAACAACAAAATACAAATTGAAATGCTAAATTAGAACAAATACTTTTAATAAACTGTTGACACAGAGATATGTCTCGCCTGTCGGCATAAAATTCAGAAAAAGACAATCTGATGGACAGCAACATTGCTAATTAATTCAAAGTCGCTGGACCAACTAGTGGGTACGGCCTTGAAGTGGTTGACAAACTGAGATGTACAAATAGCTATGTAACTTTATAGAAAATATTGTCTATTGTAAGTTGTTCCTATCAAACTAACTTAATCATAAAACTTAACATTGATAATTGTTAATTGATTTAAAGTCACTGGACCATGACCTAGGGGACTGGGCCTCAAAATAGTCATCAAACTGATATGTACTGATAGTAATGCAACTTTACACAAAATATCATTGATCTATCACTAGTAGTTCCTATCAATCTAACTTAAGCAGAAAACTTAACATTTGAAATGGCTAATTAATTCAAAGTCACTGGACCATGGCCTAGGAGGCAGGGCCTCAAAATAGTTGTCAAACTGATATGTACTGATAGTAATGCAACTTCATACATAATATCATTGATCTATCACAAGTACTTCCTATCAAACTAACTTAAGCAGAAAACTTAACATTGAAAATGGCTAATTAAATCTAAGTCACTGGACCATAGCCTAGAGGGTAAGGCCTCAAAATTGTCGTCAAACTGATATGTACTGAGAGTAATGCATCTTCAAACAAAATATAAATGATCTATCACAAGTAGTTCCTATCAAACTAACTTAAGCAGAAAACTTACCAATTGTTGACGCCGTCATTGCCTTCGCCAGAAAAGCAATCCCTATGTCTCGCTTTCCGCGATTTTCATCGCAGGTGAGACAAAAATGATGGAAATATTTAATAAACTGTTATCTTTCATCGATAAAATGTATAGCTTTGCATTTGATTCATGAACAAATAGGTATGATTGCTTCTTGAATTAATCCATAGTTGAAATGAGCCTCCTCATGGGGTTTTTGATTATGTGATTACTTGGCTGTTTTTGTAGTGATTATTTGATTACCAGACCAAATATTCATGATTATTTGATTATTTGATAATCTAGGACTGTATTTTTGATTATTTGATTATCTTGTTTAAAAAAATAATAAATGATTATGTGATTATATAATACTGGCAAAAAATTTGTGATTATGTGATTACTTTGACACCCCCATGAGGGGCCTCTGAAATTGAATGTAAAGTTAGGGTTGATGATTCCATAAAGTTACATCTGAATAACGGAATAATTTCTTCATAATGTAAGATTTTGGTTGCGGTACAAAAATATTTCTATCAGTTTATGATCTGAGAGAATACTAATTTTAACGTCATGATTTAATAATAAAACATAAACTATCTTGAGCATAGTTGTTAATACATTATGCATAAGTACATCTCTATGATATTCAATTATACTCTAAAAAATATTCCAACCAAGTAGCTTAAACAGTTGAGATAAGGAAACATCATGTTTTGCATTGAGAAAGCCAAAACAGCATCTAACAGACAGGATGATTCATGTAATTTAACCAGGGAAGGTTATGATAATCTTTTTATCTATAAAGCAAACAAACCTTTGTAGTATAGCCCTGCAGATGCTAATTCTTCAGGTTTGAAATGATGATCACTTGGCCAATTTTCATAACTTTCCAATCTGTTATTGTACAAGGAAAATTTTGGATTATGAACCTTTGCGACAGGTATAGATTTTTCCACAAAATCTTCTTTTTGTTCATTCTGAAATCCAAAATTATGTGGTTGAGGTTGATGTACGGGTGAACCTTGTTGTGCTTGATCTTGTTGGTCTGCATACTCACTATAATCTGCCACACCATCAGTCTCAAGGTCATTTTCATCATCACTCACAGTATCAACCCTCATCTTTGGACACTTCCCAAAATGTCTTTTATGTTCTTCATGAACATTATCACCTTTCTGCCACCCACTGAGGACTCCCCCGCAATATGCACACTGAACTTTATCATCTGTTCCCATATAATAAAATCCATCGTCAATCAAATTATTACGACTGATTATAGCATCTTTAGGCCAGCCATCGAAAGTGTTTTTTCTGAAGATTTTTTTTCTCAGAGGTTTTAATCTGTCTAATGGATGCTGGGGTACCTCGTCATATCCACCATTGTGGTCATGTATATTCAGTCTGTTCATCATTGACAACATTCTGGATGGGTAAGAATCCAATCTTTTCAACTAACTAAAACATGTAAAAAGAAAAGATCTCAGTATTTAATCGTGTTAATACCATTCATCTGTTAAATGTTTTTCAAAATATTTTTTTAAATAATAGATATAGGAAGATGTGGTGTGAGTGCCAATGAGACAACTCTCCATCCAAATAACAATTTATAAAAGTAAACCATTATAGGTCAATGTACGGCCTTCAACACGGAGCCTTGGCTCACACCGAACAACAAGCTATAAAGGGCCCCAAAAGTACTAGTGTAAAACCATTCAAACGGTAAAACCAACGGTCTAGTATATATAAAAACGAAACGAGAAACACGTATAAATTACATAAACAAACGACAACTACTGTACATCAGATTCCTGACTTAGGGCAGGTGCAAACATTTGCAGCGGATTAAACGTTTAATGGTACCAAACCTTCTCCTTTTTCTGAAACAATAGTATAACATCACAACATAGAAAACACACGATAAAACATCAATTGGAAGGCTTAACTCAATCAAAACGTAAATTAACACACTATGAACGAATAAATTCGATCTGTGATACCTGAAAGTAAATACATAGTTAATAAAATATTAGGGACAAACATTCAAGGCCAAAAGCAAACAAACAAGTCCAAATAAAGCCATGGCAAAACACTACCATGAAATATTAAACCCTTAGAAAATAATCACTTTTGAAAAAAACGGTTTTCATAATATATACAGGTAAATGAAAAATAACTTTGTCGTTTTAGGTATACTTTTCTGTCTATATAAAATCTTCCAATAATTAGGAATACCAAGAAAGGTCTGTCATATAAATATCTAATTTAACACTAGATACATAAGGGTAAATATCAACAATAAAACTTCCCTGTACAGATTAAAGGAGAATAATCTTGATGTTAATACAAATGTAGTACGAAGAAGTGAAAATTAGTAGATATTCCAAATAATCAAAGCTGGTATACAGACAAGATCCATATTAATATAAAATAACAAAAAGTATTAAAATAGTATCAACAGGTCGAATTAACAAGAAAGTACGATTTGAGAGTACTCGCAGTTACTGACAGCTAGTTAAAAGCCAAAACAATTAATGATAAAAATCATGCATCAGAGACTAAAATCAACTAAAACACATCCCAGGGATTTAGTATTTTAACGTCATGAACAGTCAGAGAAGACATGACTTGTGCAATGCCAAAATAAATGTATCGACAGGTAGTAGGATAGTGAGGAGCTACTTAAGAGATAAAAATTAACGTGTGTGTGTCTCTAAACATCCGCCTCAAAAAGAAGATACAACTTAGTTATGTTTTAATTTGCTAATGACAAAATAAGCATAGATTAAGTTCATTCAAAGACATATATATATAAATGTAAAGGATATCAATAAATAGGATACTGCTTACACTGATGATATAGGACATCTTGACTTCATCTTTTAGTATGTGTATGAGCTCTTGGTTACTGAAGAACTTCCAAGAAAGCTTGATGCTAAGAGTATTACAATTTGGTGCAGACCAAGCATTTAACACAAACTAAAATGCTGGACTCGGATCTTAATTGACCAGGATTGCCAGTTTTCCAGCTGAAGGTCCTCGTTCTAGCTAGGTCCTCCTGCTTCCTTTGATGGTTGCAAAGATATAGCCAAGAGTGCTGAAAGTTAAGCTCCAACAATCTATCAATCTATCAATCTATATCATTGAACTGACTTTCTTTATTTCCAGTGGTCTATTCATAAGTTGTTGATAATAAATATAAGTAAATTACAGTGTACCAATTCACAAAAAAATGTTTTATGAAACTATTCAAAAATAAAATACTGCAAAATTTGAAGTAAATCATGTTTTATATGATACACTGTATATATGTATACATTCTTTAAGGAAGATTTAATTGAGATGTGATTGAAATATGGTGTACATGTAACTAAAACCTAAAATGTTCAATTTGAAATAGTTTTCTAATGGCGCTACCTTTTTTTTGGTGGTTATGTCTTTACAAGGTTGAAGTGGTAAGTAAACACACAGATCTACTCTATTCAGAGTGGATTTTATATATTTAACAAAATCCTGCTGCGTTATGTAGTGGACACATAATCGTGGTAGAAAACAATTCTAAAACTTATACATTTATGCTATTGAATTACTGAACAATTAGCCTTAGTACACGATTCCTCAATATGTAATGTGTTATACTGGCAATAGATCTTACTACAGTATCTGGAAAATACTAATGAAACTTTAAGAAGTATTGATATTGATTGATTGTTGTTTGCTTTATGTCCAGTTTCAAATATTTCAGAGTTGTTACAAGGGTTCTAATAATGCAGAGTGTGTGGCATTCTCTCTACACTCCATGTAATCATCAAAATTTGCATCCTGAAGCTGGAAGTACATGACTGCAAATTTATACATACATTGTATTGCAGAGCCAAACAGACACCCTACTTTGGCAAGGGTGTTACTGCCACTCAGAAGAAGACCAATAGTGACCATATCTCTATACCCCAGTCACCCTTGGGATAGGGAGCTTTGGTAAAGGATATAATTGGCATTTCATGACTTTACCTTAAACAGAAGGGTACTGACTGCACGAGGCAACAAGTTTTTACCACTATTTTGTTTAAAATCCATCATTACCTGCACATGTATTCTTGTATGAAACTTCAGTGTTTTCTTGATTTATGACTAACAGTTCAATTCAATATTTTATTAACAAGGGCTCACTAGATATGATCAATAGATGCATGATCCAATTACTCACAAAATCTGACTGTACAAACAAATTTATAAACTTTACATATTATATGGTAAATAAATAACAAGTAATTCCTTATTTTAGCTGATAGATTTATCAGATATAATATGTGAACTATCATAGTAGATCATAGTACAATTCTTAGTATTTTTTCCTATAAATAATAATACATGTTTAATCGTATACACATGCAATTTTGTCTATAATAGGATTGATATTTGGTGAAAAACAGTATGTTGGGCCTTTAATTCAAGAGCCTCCTTTATATACAAAAGAGAAATAAATTTTACTTCTTTTTCAGAATTAGGGTTTGTCATTTTATCTATTTCCTTGATTTCATATTAAGATCTAATTTTGGTATACAGAGGACATATGAGCAAGAAATGTATCTCATGTTCAACATATCCTGACTCCTCTGCAAAACTTACAAAATGTTTCACTAGTGGATGTTATTGGTTTTGTATATTTAATTTTACCAGTTTCTATTGCTAGTGAGGATATTTTTAGAGAACAGTTGACACCTACTGTTCTCTACAATATAGAACAGTAAACCTTAGTAGTTATGTAAATAGTTTTAACCACGTCATGAAGTATTTATTTTTGCACTCTTCTTTTAAATATTTATTATAATTATCATGATTATCCTAAGCATGCGCAGCAGTAAGTAATCATCAAAAATCTGATGGATAACTAGATATCATAAGAAGAGTGCACTTTTCTTAATTGGTAAAGTTTTTTCTTAGACCTCTTTGGAAATTAAAGTATAAATATTCCGTATAAATATGAAAAAAGGAATATTTACCGATTTTACATACTCTCTTATTTCAGACAGTTCTATCCTCGTCTCATGGGTTTTCGTGCTATTAAGAATGCACTGTGACCTCACAATTTCCATTGAAAAAGCATGCATATGACGTACAAAAACATATCTGACCATAATTTAATGTTACGGTTTTGTAAAAATCTGTTAAATTTTGTTTAATATGTTAATATTAGTATTTAAAACAAAGTTCTTTGAGGATATTCTGTTATAGCTTGATAATTCACTATTAAGGGAGCTACCATTTGATTTTTATGGGGGGCTAGGATGAAAAATTTTGCCCTGCATTTTTTTTAGTTGTAATCTGTGTCCTGCCGTTTATTTTTCACTCTATTCGGTCCTGCCTTTTTTAAAAGTTTATCCGGACTTTTTACCTAAATTGTCATCCTGACTTTTTTTTTGCAATTGTCTCATCCTGCCTTTTTTTTACTCGAAACTACTGTCCTGCCTATTTTTTCAAATTTCATCCTAGCCCCACCATAAAAATCAAATGGTAGCTCCTAACTTCAATACAGAGACAAAGTGAAAATAAAAATATCTAACATATCCTTAGTTCACTGTTATCTCGTATGACTAATTACATATATACCTAATTTACCTATATGGTCCCAGACTTCAATTTGTGCACGTTCCTGTACATTTGCTATGTCAATATTATATGTCACAGTACTTATGTTACAAGGTCATATGATAGTAAGAATCAATGACATCATTTTATACACTGATTGACATCTGGTCAAAAAGTGTAACTTATTCATTAAAAACAAACTCGAAATAGGAGAACACTTTTTGATATTTAATTTCTAACATGGCCTTCTGTACTTAGGATGACCCAATCTATATAGGGCTATACAAAATTATCAAAGCTTAAAACCATTTTTTAAATAATTTCTTTCCCATACCCAACCCTACTCCCTAGCCCTGAAACTGTAAAACCGAAACCTGAAGGCCGAGCCTAATCCTTACTCTAAAGTATAAATGAAGGCCATGAGAATATAAAAAAGCACAGAAAACCATTCAAACGCTTCATCGTCAAATAACTGATAATTTACGCACCTGCTTACTCGGCAAGTTCCCAGGGAAAAAGAGGTTATTATCAAGGCTTTATTTTTAGCATTGGGACTTTTCGCAATCGTAACTTCTCGTCAATTCTCAATGAATATTGTCGAGAATAACCTAGGGTAGGAGTTACGATGGGAAATATTTAGTCTGGGGTCCTTGGCTTAATGTTCGGGCTAGTGATGCGAAGCAGAGATTAGACAAGGGTCCCAGTTTACGGATATGATATAAATTATATTAACAAGTAATAGCTTTTCTAAAAAGCTTGCCGTATTTTAGCTGCTTATATTGAGATCGGTGGTTTGTGGGTATAGGTTTTTTTATTGGAATCTTGCACTCCAAGCGTGTCTTTTTTCTCCTGGTTTTTGATTTTAGTTGTAGTATTGGTGAATCAGGGTTATCATTGAAGGAGGCTTGATAGTCACATATGATAACATATATATATGGTTTGTAATAGCTAGAGTATCGATACAAACACTTTTTCTTTGTTTTGTGGAATATGATTGTTTACTCTTTATGACAATGCAAGTAGTTTTAACATGCATACTGTGTCTTGACAGTTATTTAATAGTTAGCAAGGTTATAATCAAGTTGATAAGAAAACGTATTATTTACTTTTGAGGATTACTGCTCGACAAAATGGACTACCAGTGGCAGATCTAGAAATTTGCATAAGAGGGGCCCGTTCCAGTCATGCTTCAGTGATTCACTAAATGTATATGATCAACCAAATGAATTATTATCGGCAGTCAGAATTTCGTATGATCAGTTTGATAAATTAGATTACAAAATCAAATGCCCACCTACGGATGATTTAAGCATATGCTTTTGTAAGTTGGAATATTAATATTTTCATTTCTGATGGCAACAAGTTCATGTAATACATATAGTCAGGATGATTAGTAAGCGATAGTTGTTTTGTTTGTTTATGTTTATTTTCATGATTGATATGGACTATATAGCTTGCTGTTTGGTGTGAACTAAGGCTTCATGTTGAAGACCATACTTCAACCTATAATGGTTTACTTTTACAAATTGTGACTTCGATGGAGAGTTGTCTTTGGTACTGATATGACATTCTGTTATATCTATCGACAAGATTGAGAACACATTTTTGTAATAAAACATATTTAATTCTATGATATCATATTTAACAATTTATCGGTAATTTGTGCATTTTCCTTTGATGTGTACTCTCTGATAATGTCAGTATCAGTTGACTGGTCGTGATATATAAATTATTGGGTCAGTTCGCAATTGACATGCTCGGGTGCGCTGTGTCAGGATCTTCTTTCCTTTCATTCACAAAATCATGCATGATTTTTTTTTTGCAGAATCGCAAGTGTTTTGGTGAAACACTTCTCATATTGTATGAAAGTTTCAGTAAACTTAGTTTTGCCTTTTGACAGATTGTGTGAAAATTCGAACAGAATATGAATAAAAACCTAATAAACTTTTAAAAATGCACTATTATTAATAGCTTTCCTTGCTTATTCACAATGATGTACAAAATGTATAAATATATCATCCATGCTATTCCGATCTGAGTTTTTTCATACATAGTCTGGTGCTGTTCCAAGTAGTCTTCTTTTCTGTTTCTTGAGAAGTATTTGTTTTACCTGTTCAGTCACTTTAAAGTGTTACAATTAATATTAAGACGCAACACAGAATAGTGACCAAAATGTACTGCTATCATATGAGAGGAGCTAGAAAAAAATGAAATGTACACATTTTCAACATTTTGTGGGACCATGAAGATGTGGTTTCATTGTCAATATATTGACAGATATTCATAGACCAAATAACAAATAAGCAACAAATTCAAAAGTAGATGTAGGATGAATTATAGAAAGAAGGGTACCTGGGGCCCCAAACTTGACAAGGTTTGGTTTGGAACAAGTAATACAATGTGATATGTCTGCATTAACATTAAATGTAGGTTTTAAAAGGGGACCCAGATCGCCTTTCCCTAAATCCTTTTCTGAAATTAAAGGTAACCGCATATTTCTGAGCGCGGTTGAAAATTAAATGAACACGACTTAGAAAAAGCAAGAATATTAAGCTAAAAGAAATAGACCAAATTGGATGACATCTATTAAAATGTTTGAAATAATTATGAAGTTGACAAGAAATGAACTTGTTCAGATAATATAGTCAGCCTACAGACTTGTTGCCTCCTGAAATGTCTGCTTACACAGTGCTTTCCTAGAATGATTTGTAATGTGATCGTTTTCATGATGAGTGCTGAGCAAACATAGATTATGCCGTTGGTTTTCTTTTGAATTATTTTACATTGTTATTTCGGGGCCTTTTATAGCTGACTATGCAGTATGGGCTTTGCTCATTGTTGAAGGCAATAAGGTGAACTATAGTTGTTTATTTCTGTGTCATTCTAGTCTTTTCGGAGAGTTGTCTCATTGGCAATCATACCACATCTTCTTTTTTATATTATAATGACAAGATAAATATTATGTTATCCACCAACTAAGTAAAATATATAACTTCTCGTTGAACTTCTAAAACAACGATAAATCTGCTGATTCATATCGTATCATTCAATGCTGTCAGATGCTATGTGAAAATAAAGAAATTTACCTTAATGTATCCTTCCATTATATTCGGCATTGTTATTCAGTTATGTCCAAAGCAGAATTTATGAAAGGCATGCAATAATTTATTTTCAATAGATGCATTTGAAAATTTATTTTCGGCACTAGGTAAGTGACGTCTATGTTCATGATGACTTGTGATCATCTATATATATAAGAATATTTCATTAGAGTTGATTTATAAAAGATTGCTTTGAATCCTACTTATTGCTATATGTCTGCAATTACTGGCCATCACAAAGGATCACGTAAAATTTTGACGTCATAATACAAAATATCTGACGCCACAATGGAAAAATGATTGTTGTATGATGTCAATGGTTGAAGCGGGACAGATTCTCAGGTCAGCTGGGACAGAATTCCATAAAGCGATTAGGTGTATGGTTATCATATATGGGTACTATGTTCAGGAGGATGAATTCTAATATATATATACGTAAAATACCTGTTCGGTTTTGGATTAACATCCTGGATCTGGATTTCCTAATCAACCACCATCATTGTTAACGCATCCAAGTCATAAACTAGAGCCTTTACATAGTCAGTTCTATCTGCCAATATCACATATTACAAATACTGATACAAATACAGCCGATAGATTAAACTCAGCACCATTGTATCTGCCAATACATATAGTACATATAGTACATGTAGTATCAGCTCATTCAGAATTGAAAATGTTAGCAAAATAGCAGCACCATCTGAAAATGGGAAACCTTGATAATCTCGAGCATGTGAATCAAAGCAAATAGTAATTATCATCACGACGAAATATACTTATTGTAAGACCTGATACATTGTAATGTGAACAAATTAGAATTGGATTTATCTATATCAAATGCAGTTTTCAGTGCTGTTGATATATCAATCAACAATGACTGCTGAGTGCCACTGTGTACAGTGGCAGATCCAGAACTTTTCATAAAGGGGGCTATATAATCAACCAAGGGAGGGCGGCCCCAGCCCCGCCTTTGAATCCACCTGGGTGTACAACGACCCAAAGAATAAATCATCATGTACGAGTACATTAAACTGTCTACCCACATGCGAACATCATTTGGGACCTCGCTGTGTTGCAAGTATCTTGAGTTTTCCGGCATATTAATTTAAATTGCTCACTGCTGCCTTTTTAATTTCATCTTAGTCGTAGGCGTCCAGCTAGAGGGTCATTAAACAAACTATAGTGCACTGAAACCCTTGCCCATAACTAAACCGTGATGCGTGGTGTTTGCTTCCTTGCACACACGCAACCATATTACTCACCTTGTTTGTTTTCTATTCTTCTAATCACACTGGTGTTAAACTGATCACCGTAACTGCGTAACTGCAGTTACGGTGATCCCAACATGGCGGAGCCCAAAACAGGTAAAATCGTCTTTTGTAATTTCTCCGTGTACACATATTGTTTTAAAGAATTACTCAGCCGCTAGGTTGATATGTACGGTATTGTTGTATGTGTGTGTTCTTAATATCATATGTGATCTTGTTACCGAAATAATAGCCATTGAAAATTTACGGAAGATCATCGTAACTTCAAGAATTTTGTTTGTTATGATAGTGGTAACTTGATTATAAGATAGTCGTAACTTGTACATGATCATAGTAACTTGTCAGTGATGATCGTACCTTCTCTATATGCTGATGGGCGACTATATATAAATCGTGTTTGAATGTTTGATAACTAGTGAATAATTTACTAATTTACTTTTTGCTTTGTAGATATAGTCTTTATATTTTACAAGTCACAATTTACGGTAAATGTTCATCATGAACAAGGAGAGGCAAACATTTTCCATGTTCACACATTATTAATGGAAACTATAATGTTTAAATTACGTTCGTTTTCAAGTAAAGATATGCTTTAGGTCACGGTATCTTATTTTCCTGTAAATCTCGTTCCATTTTCAAACACTTTTTCGTAATCTGAATGTTGTATTAGTTCCTTTGGTGTGGGTAGGTAAGGTGTGCGCCAATACTGCGTCTGCACTAGACATAAAAGAACACATATAGCGCATATAACCTACGAAAAAATGAAGTTACTAAGAGTGTTAAATAAAGATATTGTGGAGGAATCTTTTTTTTTTTTTATATTCAAAATTATGTGTAGGATGGCTTGTTTCTATTTCCAATTTATCAGTTTCATCGTTTTTATTTGCTTACATGTTCGTATCCAGGGTAAACTAAAAGGTGTTTTACATACGATAAATGATTAAAAACTTTTTTTTCTTCTCGGTAGTAATCAATAGATGTTTAGATTAAAGTATTTTCGAGTGCACCTTTATATGCAAGTTTGTATCGAAGTACGCGGTTATTTAAAGTTGTTATTTCTTTACCTGTAATTAGTATATAAATTAGAAATTTTATTATTTCGGACGCTTGATCGTATAATGCCGAGGTCTGTATAAGACATAATCAACATTTTGGTTTGAATAAAACCGCCGTGGTTTATTTAAATTATTAAGGGCTTACGGGTTTATTATACCCCGATGTCTGAATAAGACACTGCAACTTGGTTTGAGTAAAACCGATATGCTTTATTTCTCAGGGTGATTCTTCTTTACTTTATTTTGTCCTATTTTATCTTAAGTCCCCTCTAAATATAGAGTATAATTCCACAGCGTACTCTAGTAATCATTGAGTTAGAGAGTTTTGTATTTCGGGTTTTGAATTAAATATTTTATGAGATTACGATAAAGTTAAATAGTTTAGGGTGTTTACGGTAGAATTCCGATTGTTGATATTCGTCTTACATTTTTATAAGAACTTTTACATTATTTTACAATGCAATATTTTGATGGACTTATTTGAGTGCTCTGTTTTATGTGTACATTGTTGACTTTGGTACTTCTTATTGTTATTGCAATTTACATGTGTTGATATTTTGAGAGACCTTATTAAATTATAAAAATTCACTTATCTCGATCTCTTCAGCCATGGAGACTCAGGGCCCAGTGGTTCGAACCTTTATACGAGGTTAACAGACGGTTTACAATTTAAAGTCAGAAATATCAAGTACATTTGTGTTTCGGAAATTAATTATTTCCGAGCCATAAGATCAATTACGCTTGATTTGATATAATTGTCCGATTGCAGGTTTTTCAATTTACAGTTAACTTATAGGAAATTGAAGTCAAAGTCCGTGATCAGTATCAGCGTATACGTATTGTTAAGAGTAGATTGTATATTTTTACACACAATAAAAAGAGCTCATCAGTACAATGTAGAAAATACGTGTAGCTTTAGATGCTGAGTTAACATTACGGACTTTACCAAATAAAATACACAGATAATTAAAATGGATATTTGATACATAGAAAATATACTAAGGTCGAACTGTCTCCTGTTACAACTGAGACTACTTGTTATAGTAGTCTCAGGTTACAATATAATGGAATTTCAAACTATAATTTAGTATAGTTTTAACATTAGGATGCATTATATTCTTAATATCGTTGACACGTGGTTGTCCCGAATAGTATACCGATATTTGTATAAATGATCTAGCCTGGGATCCTGGCTCACTGCTCCACAGTAGACGAAGTATTAGATTGGGTCAGGATGCCAGGCTATAAATGATCATGAAAATTGCAAACTTACCTAATGTTGAAAAATATTTCGATCACGAATGTTGTTTACGCATTCGTTGTTATCTTTTTAAATTTAATATTCCGTTAGCAGAGGTTTCTGACAAAATCAGTTACTATGATCATAGACATATTTTATAAAGTTACGATTATCTTTCAAGTTATGTGTCCACAAGTTACGACTATCTTCTTTTGGAGTTACGATGATCTTCTGTAAATTTTCAATGACTATTATTTCGGTAACAAGGTCACATATGATATTAAGAACACACATACAACAATACCGTACATATCAACCTAGCGGCTGAGTAATTCTTTAAAACAATGCGTGTACACGGAGAAATTACAAAAGACGATTTTACCTGTTTTGGGCTCCGCCATGTTGGGATCACCGTAACTGCAGTTACGATGATCAGTTTAACACCAGTGAATCAGCTGTTTATCGGCAATTGTCTGTTTTGTTTACATAAGAAATCAATGAAGCGGTGAATGCGCGGAAAACGAAAGGACATCATCGTATCAATACGGTAAATTCCGTGATTTAAATATTTTCTAATCAATATGTTCAAGCAATGAAAAATATAAGGATAACATTTTTAATCCTAGAGCACACGTTTTTGTATTTACTATTTAAAATTATAGTTTATGAAGAAATATAGCAAAATATGTTTCAATACGCACTATAAAGTGAAGATTAAATGTATTATTGTTTTGTTTTGAAAGAACATTAATAATCCATAAATACACACCTTTGTACCAAAATTGCAACAAAATTTCAAGATAACAAAATTTCATCATCACAGAATGATATTATTTGCTCAAATTGACAGGGCTTCGTGAACTAAATTTGGCTTAAATTATGATAGCAATTGAACACTTCATTACCAATGACCTACTATCATGATTTTTATCCGACCCCACTTACGGACGCGTTGACATATAATGCATACAACTCAATAATAGCCAATCAG
Organism: Mytilus coruscus; assembly: GCA_017311375.1. Lineage (NCBI taxonomy): Eukaryota > Metazoa > Mollusca > Bivalvia > Mytilida > Mytilidae > Mytilus > Mytilus coruscus. Next base: position 16,646,144 of record CM029603.1, read on the forward strand.
ACGTTAAGACATCCTTCACTTCCCCAGAAGCAGCCCGGAAGCAGCTGAGATGCAGCCATTTAATGTTATTTATAACCAATGAGATACCATTAACAGATTTACCACATTCCAGACGTCCAGCCTCTGACTAATCAGACCGTATCACCATGGTGATACGGTAATAAGTCAACTCGGCCCCTGACAAGTCGGACTTTTTCCTGTAGTAGTAGATACTTAGCCAGCGTAATCGATTGAGCTAGGGAAGTACTTCTCTCGGTCGATTAGAGCTGACTTGTAATACAGAGATCCTGGGTTCGAGTCCCGGAGGAGATAAAGTGATTTTTTAATAAGAAACATGCTCTCCGGTTACACGTGTACAAGTCAATAACTTAAACAAGTTGGAAAATGAACTGTACAGAGGGACATTTGAGCGATAAAAAGGACGTTTTCAAGAGATCCAAAGTATAGGACATTTGAGAGCCTAAAATTTATGACATTTGAGCGATAACAAAATTAGCATAGGACATTTGAGCAAAAATAAAATAAGCATATATATAGGACATTTGAGCGAAAAAATTAGAATAATGAAGAAGTACTAGGCGTACGTACCTCTTTCATTCGCCAGCCATGATATATATAATGTTACCCTGCTCACCACGGGAGGTGAAAGTAGGATTTTGAGCAGGATATAGTTAATAAAATGTGGAGTTTATAACGCACCAAGTTTAAAACATCGTTTAATTGCAAAAAAAGCACTGTCATAAAACTTAAAACTCGTCAATGGCATTATTTTGACAAGACAGTTCGGGCTTGTCAATTTAAGTTCAAATTCATATCCTAGGCTTCTGACATAAAAAAAAAAAGCCCTCGTCATATCCTGCTGGCAGTACCGAGAATGCAAGTCCAGGAGATTCTCAGTTTCTTCTCCTTATCTATTCGGCTCTGAGGTGCATTTTGATGTATACTAAGTAAACTGTAACTACTCTGTTTTCTTACTTTTAAAAATATTTTCTTAATTCATATAAAAGTTTCACAGGAAATTTCGCTCAAACGTCCTATTTGAAAATCCAGGTAAGGTTAATATTCCGGCGCTACATTTCCTATGTCGGCGCTCAAATGACCCTATATGTGCATTTTTATTTTCGCTCAAATTTCCTATGCCCGGATGCGGATTTTCTCGCTGCATTAAAAGACCAATTGGTGGTCTTGGGCTGTTTTTGCTCTTCTGTCGCTTTGTTGTCTCTTTGACACATTTCCCGCTTCCATTCTCAATTCTAACCTTACAGAAATTACATAAAATATAGAGATACGCATCTGGTTGTAATTACTGGCGACATCTAGAATGGCTCTTTATTCCGGGACCCGGAAAACGATCATGACACACGTAGATTTGACCATTCAAGAACCATATCGACAAACAGCTACATGTCCTTAATTTCATGGAAAAATCTCGGCAATTATCGATTACTTTATCACACCAAGAATTTTTCAAATCAAAATACAGAATCCATTGTTTGTGACAAAATATGGTACTCCAGCCACTTGCATAGGCGGATCCAGGGGGCATGGGGCTTGGGCCCCTTTCGTGGAAAAATTTGGTTGATTATATAGGGAATCACTGAAGCATGACTATAGCGGGGCCCCTCTTATGGCAGTCAGTGCCCCTCCCCTTATAAAAGTTCCGGATCCGCCACTGACTTAATACATCTGATCATAGCTTTATTACTGGTAAAATCATAATTGAAAAGTTTGAGAAGTTTGCAAAACATCAAAACCTAACATAACCAAACTAAAGAACAAAGAACGAAAAAAGAGAAAAGCTCCAGACCACCTTGACTTAATCGCGGAATACCAGATGGAAGGGGAGAGTGATCTAGTATTATATAGACCATTATTGTCAATATGAACATGCACTGCTATACCCCAGAAAATTTGCAGATTGGTTTATTACTGTGGATTCATTAATATTCGTGGGATACCAACTTTCGTAGATTTCGTGATAAAGTATAGGTAGACCAAGAATTTAAATTTTCAACGAAGTACAAATTTTCCATAGGCTAGTATGTAAGCTTTTGCAAAACCACGAAATCAAATATCCACGAAAATATTTTTTTTTTTCAATCCACGAAAATAAATGAATTCACAGTAATTCTAGTGGCCTTTGACAAACTGGACTACCAAATACTGCTCAGAAAACTTGTTCACTTTGGAATCAAAGATGCACGATGGCTACTAATCGAGCTATTACAGACATAGGTCAATGTCAAAATCAATTGAAATGGGAACTTAAGTAGAATATTCCAGTTTACCAAGACAAAACTATCACCTCAATTGGTATATATAATAAAAACAACCATAAACTACCTCAAACCCCACAATTTTACATGATGCAAGCGCATAAATTAGAAGAATAATTTTAGGAGCGCCCACAGTAGCTGATGATATTGCTTTGATTGAACACGCCCCTATAGCTATCCAGTGTGCACTGAATATCGAGACAATAAAACAGGACTAACTAAGTGACAAAAACTCCTCCATCACTGATGCAGTGATTTTCAACAATAACAGAAGCAGAGAATTACAAGAATGGAAAATTGGGTCAGAAATAATTAAAGAAGCTGGGGCAACTGCACATATCGGTATAGTGAGAAAATCTGACAAGAAAAACGACATCCAAATCAAAATTGAAGGACAACCCACAATGTATGCACAAGGAACTGGCTTTCATCAATCCGGTATAGTAACTAACAAATCACATACTACATTCAGCAAGTCAAGAATAATTTAGGGCATAGAAGTCGTCAAAATACAAGAAGAAGAGTTAATTAAACCTTTGGATATGTATGAGCGGTAATTGCTGAAGAAAATTTCAGGTCTTCTGGATAGAGGTTAAAATGCTGTAATATAATTATTTTATTTGGAGCAATTACAACTACCATCAACATATAGAAGGAAATTCCCTGACTACCGTCTACAACATAGGCTTTCATTCAGAATTTATAGAACATGAGACGTCAGTTGGCGCGCTGTAAAAGACATATGAAACAACAGCTGATTTATCTATATATGAACCATGATAAAAAAAATATAGCACACCAACTCATTGGGGAAAAACAAATTAATACACCAATCAACAAATACTGGGAAGAGTCATGGAAAGATGAGATAAAGCAGAAACCGCGTCACTCCAATATACAAACCTTCAAAAACGGCCTACTTAACGTCAACAAAATATCTTTAAAACAACACAGAATAGCACTAGGCCAATCACGAAAGAAACACTCTGGGCTCGTTTACTTACAGGTACCTAAACTCTTCAATCACACAGCCACAGATTCAACCAACATGCAATAGGATTATCTGAATTTTTCTGCTTTGCAAAAGACATGCAGAGAATAGATGCCACTTCATACTAAAATGCGATAAACTAGATAAACTAAAAACTGCACGATCTAAACACTTAGAATGTATTGAAACAACTATTGGCCAATCATATGAGAACTGAGTCACTCAATCTATAAGTTATCAAAGTACAGAGCTCTGATTTCGTTATGCGGCAAGTTACTAGTTACTATTCTATTGTCAATGAATTTCACTCAATGACAGTGATTAGGATAACCTTGTGTTGTACGCTTGGAATTGATTCGTTTTCAAAATACTGTTCCCCTTTTAGCACCCAAAAAAAATGAAATCTGACTCTCTATTCACGAAAACCATAATCCCAGACATAGGAATACTTGCGCGTTCGTATTTTTATCAGTATCATTTTCGTTAAACAGTGGGGGAACATGCTGTATATTTAGTTTATAGAATATCAACAGCAACAGGGGAAGTATTTTTCTTTTCTTTTGGATAAGTAGGACACGTAAACGAGATGTACGACTTTAGCTAGCTAAATATTGAAAAACCGCATTTAAATTTGATTACGATCGGCGTGTCTTCGCCCTTTATTCATTTAGTGAAAACTTTATTTATACAGAGACTTCACAAAAGGAATGAAAATAAAACAAAATTATTCTTTAACTTCACCTTCCATTATACCTAATGTCTTCTCACTGAATAAATCAAAGTTTGGTGACTATTATATGTTGATCGTAAACACCCATAGGATTTGAAATAAAGGATACCACAGGTAAAGATTTTGGGTCTGTCTCATATCTAGAAATTGTATAATACAATCGGTCATTTATTACGACGAAAGTGATGGTTCAATTTTTTCCGTTGTGAATTTTCCATTTCTTTGTAGCGAGAATAGCACCTTTCCAGTGGCACTTCATTGCATGTGGAGTATATATTTCCAAGATGACATATCTTCTCATGGACGTATATTAGATGTAAGTTATACGTCCTTGATCTTCTATAGATTTCGTTTCTGAAAATTATTTACCATAAGACCAATATTTCTGCTTATAGAGAAGCCTATGAACAAAGCTGGGTTTAAATGTTAAAGTTGAAGTCATCTATTCAAAACCATCAGAATGAAAATGAGGTCAAGGGATGAACCCTTTCAGCACATTACTATTATTTTTTTATCAAATACAGTTGACCTATATAGCTGTTACTTCATGTAGTATCTGAGAAAACGACCTGTTAATGACTTAAAACTTTAAAACTACATTGTTATCTGAATGAGTAAGGTCAGGGAGCATATCTGAACCGTGCAATCATTTTGGTTCAAAAGACTTAATATCGTTGATTTATTACTTAAAACAGCAGAAAGTATTTTTATGTTTCTATGTAGTTATTAAACAATGAAAACTAGATCAAGGACAGCGTACATATGCGAGATAGAAACACCAGACCATACAGCATAAAAATTCTGTATACAAGATATGGATATTTCAACTCTTTTTGCCTTTTGAAATATACAAATAGAGCCTTTTAATTAGACCAATACACGTTTCCATGTATAATGACAGAGGCATAGTCCGAAGTCAATATACTTTCGGCAGGTCTATACTGTACTGGCCGTTTTGAAGTATACTATTCCCAGCAAAAACTAACGATGCTTACCTGTTACAGCCAGCTACCAGAGATTGTAGGAAATGGTCCTTCATCGTAAACATCTTCAAGGACTGGTAATAACTGCCTCCAGATGCTGCCACAGCAAATCACTAGAGATATTCAAGTATCAAGTGACCAGTACCTCTAACCAAAGACATATATACACATGTGTATATACGTCTCTGCTCTAATTTACCAATTCAACAATATTGTTTTTAACAAGTTTTTTTTTTTAATCATGAACAACTAAATGTCAGAACATGTTGAATGTGGGAAGTATATGGAAGAAGAAGAATCCATTTCTATTCCCTTTTACTGTTATGTTGAATATGGGATTTCTCCCTAGTCGCTCGTTGCTGCTATTCATTTCGAATAGTACACAAACAGTTACCAGAAAGGTGAATGATAAAAACAATTATATTTTATTATGTATGAAATTTCTAATCCGGCAACATCCATTCAAATATCAGCTATCTAAAACTGGAATTTATAATCTATTTGTAATATCCATGCAAGTTTCTTCATAATAGGAAAAAGTGACAAGAGTTGACAAAGCTATTGATTAATTTAAACTTTATGATTTTTGAATTAGCACTCAGCTGTCTTGCATGTCACAGGTGATACCACAACGGTTGCAAAAATAGAATAAGTGTTATAAAAATTTGTACGGAACCCTGTGTCTCGCCTGCTGCTGTCAGTGTAAAAGTGTAATGTTGACTTAAAAAGTGAGTCCATTTATCAGTAAAATACAGAATATAAAATAAATGGAGAATGTGTCCCCATGGACACAGATGATGCCCCCGCTTGCATACTACATTATAAAGGGACATAATTTGTACTTGATCTGAGTTTTGTGGTAATAAGTATTGTGTATAGGTCTCATAATGTTTAGTTGGGACAAACTTAAGTAAGAGAACGGAAACTAAAAATTTTGCAATTTTTCGATTTTTAAAGGGGCAAAACTCGATAATGATTAAAGTGACTCCACCAAAATTCAAACTTGATCTGTATTTTGTGGTAATAAGCATTGTGTATACTTTTCATAACATTTGGTTGAGGCAAACTTAAGTTAGAGAACGGAACTAAAATTTTGCAATTTTTCCATTTTTAAAGGAGCGTAACTCTCAAACGGTTAAAGTAACGCCAACAAAATTCAAACTTGATCTGTGTTTTGTGGTAATAAGCATTGTGTTTACGTTTCATAACGTTTGGTTGAGGCAAACTTAAGATAGAGAACGGAAAATAAAAATTTGCAATTTTTCCATTTATAAAGGGGCATAACTCTAGAACGGTTATAGTGACGTTACCAAAATTCAAACCTGATCTGTATGTTGTGAAAATAAGCATTGTGTATAAGTTTTATAACATTTGGTTAAGGCAAACTTAAGTTAGAGAACGGAAACTAAAAATTTTGCAATTTTTCCATTTATAAAGGGCATAACTCTAGAACGGTTAAAGTGACGCCACCAAAATTCAAACTTGATCTGTGTTTTTTATGGTAAAAAGCATTGTGTATAAGTTTCATAACAATTGGTTGAGGCAAACTTAAGTTAGAGAACGGAAACTAAAATTTTGCAATTGTTCCATTTATAAAGGGGCATAACTCTAGAACGGTTAAAGTGACGCCACCAAAATTCAAACCTGATCTGTGTTTTGTGGTAATAAGCAATTGTGTATAAGTTTCATAACATTTGGTTGAGGCAAACGTAAGTTAGAGAACAGAAACCAACTTTGGGACGACGTACAGAGGGACAAGGGTAAACTTAATGCCCCTCCGCTACGGTGGGGGCATAAAAATTACAAAAAATTGTGAAAAATTTACTTTAAAGGGTAATAACTCCTTTTGAGGTCAATTGACAATTTTGGTCATGTGTACTTATTTGTAACTCTTACTTTGCTGAACAATTTTGCTGTTTACAGTTTATCTTTATCTATTATAATGTTCAAGATAATAACCAAAAACTGCAAAATTTCCTTAAAATTACCAATTCAGGGGCAGCAACCCAACAACGGGTTGTCTGATGCATCTGAAAATTTCAGCACAGATAGATCTTCACCTGATGAACATTTATACCCCATGTCAGATTTGCTCTAAATGCTTTAGTTTCAGAGATATAAGCCAAAAACTGCATTTTACCCCCATGTTCTATTTTTAGTCATGGCAGCCATCTTGGTTGATGGGCAGGGTCATGGGATACATTTTTAAACTAGATACCCTGAGATCACCCCAGTTTTTGGTGGGGTTCGTGTTGCTTAGTCTTTAGTTTTCTATGTTGTGTCTTCTGTACTATTATTTGTCTGTTTGTCTTTTTATTTTTAGCCATGGCGTTGTCAGTTTATTTTCAATCTATGCGTTTGACTGTCCCTCTGGTATCTTTCGTCCCTCTTTTCTAAGGATGATTTAGGCCAAATTTGGATCAATATGCCCCAGCAGTTTCAGAGGAGAAGATTTTGTAAAGATTACAAAAATTACAAAAATTGTGAAAAATTGTATTTAAATGGCAATAACTCCTTATGAGGTCAATTGACAATTTTGGTCATGCTGACTTATTTGTAACTCTTACTTTGCTGAACAATTTTGCTGTTTACAGTTTATCTCTATCTATTATAATGTTCAAGATAATAACCAAAAACTGCAAAATTCTTTAAAATTACCAATTCAGGGGCAGCAACCCAACAACGAGCTGACTGATGCGTCTGAAAATTTCAGCACAGGTAGATCTTCACCTGATGAACGTGTCAGATTTGCTCTAAATGCTTTAGTTTCAGAGATATAAGCCAAAAACTGCATTTTACCCCCATGTTCTATTTTTAGCCATGACAGCCATCTTGGTTGATGGGCAGGGTCATCAGATACATTTTTAAACTAGATACCCTAAGGATGATTTAGGCCAAGTTTGGTTTTATTTGGCCCAGTAGTTTCAGAGGAGAAGATTTTTGTAAAAGTTAACGGACGACGACGGACGACGGACGACGGACGCCAAGTGATGAGAAAAGCTCACTTGGCCTTTTTGGGCCAGGTGAGCTAAAAATAACTTAGTCCATTTATCAGTAAAATACAGAAAAGGAAAATAAATATTTTCAAAATTGATCTGGATACTGTCTTTTGGTCATAAACAAGCTTCTGTCCAAATTTCATAAAAATTCCATGCGAGTTTGACAAAGTTATTGATGTTTAAAAACTTAAAAACCCCAGACTTAATCTGAATGTTAACTGTATAAAAATAAATCCAATTATCAGTAATATACGGAAAATGAAAATAAAGATTTCCAAAATTTCGCTCTGAATACTGTCTTTTGGTCATAAACAAGCTACTGTCCACCTTTCATAAAATTCCTTGTAGGTTTGACAAAATTATTGATGCATAAAAACTTTTAACCACAGACTGAACCTAAATGTTGCTGATGCCATCGACGGAATCTAGGATCGCATTGTCTAAATTTTGCAGGCTCAACAAAAATGTGATGATGATCCAAAAAGAGATGTTTACGTGATTTTGCAATATGTTAAACCTCTTTTCTCTAGGTAGGGTGCTTACATAGAGTGTCTATAGTTTGGACATAGAGAGGAAACAGAACAGCCTGTACATTTTTATCCTCTCTTTTTTAATTGATGTTGTTCTATTTTCTTTCAGATTGCATAAAATAATTAATATGCAAATTCATCTGCCTTTAAAATAGGGCTTTGTATCCTTGAAATCCTTTGACATTCCAGGGAAAATGTAAAACAAAAATTGAGCCAGAGGATTAAATTAGCTACCAGATTAATATCAGTTTTTCAAAACTGCAAAATTCATCTGGATCCTGCCTACCTAATAGGATGAACTTTGACCACTCTTGTTTCTAAAGCTGTTTCAAGATATTGTGTGAATTTAGAGGAGAACATTTTAAAATGGCAGAGTGGTGTAATTGGCAGAATTTTGAAGTCAGCCTTAATAAATAAAATCTCATGATAATCTGTTTTCTGTATAAATGCTTTCCAGTCAACAGTGAAAAGTTAATATTTAAACCAATGAAAATAATTTATCAAGCTAGCTCTGAAAATAATAATATAGACTGTATAATTCTCCAAGAACACACAATCACCACGGTTTAAACTGTTGTTGTCTAATCTTTTTATAGTGCTGATATGAGAAACGGAAAATAAAGTTTCTTTTAAATATATCTGGAATTATGCAGACATACCTGGAATCAAATCTACCAAAAACACGAAATAGATGGTGAATTTTAATTGCAGATTTACCCAGCTATAATTTAATCATAAATGTTTTGCAATCATAATTGTAAACAGAAAAACTGCATTCATTTAGCCATCATTAATTTCAATAACTTAAAAACAAAAATGTCATTTAACAAATGTTAACATTCAGCATATTATATATCAATCATTATGAAACATCTTCATATGTCCCCGCCTTCTCTCTGTATGTGCAAGGTGTCCCTGAAACACAAAATGAATATTGTAAGCTCCTATATCTCTGATCACACAATAAGAATTCTGCATATAGAATGAATAAGAAGATAATTTCAAAACTTAATTCATTTTAAAAACTGCACAATCAAAATGCACAATTGGTAATCATGTAGCTGGCAGAACATAATTTAAGAGTTGATTAAAAAAAAAGTGGGGGAGATAACCAGTAAGAAAAAAATAAAGATGGGTGTATCAAATGTTTTGAAGTCTTAGCAGTGCCAGCACCATAAAATTAGTAGTTTTTGGGGGATATTACAATTTAATGTGTCTTGTATCTTTAACTTTGGCTAAAGTGTGATCTTTAAGCTTGGCTGAAAAGTGTGTGTGTCAGTGTGGGTTTTGTGGATGATTATTCCTCCCCTAACAAATTCTCCCACCTATGGATTGTGACTTGTACAAAACCCATTTATCTATAGGGTTAATCTAATGATCATAACTGTCATGTAGATTATTCTATAATGTAGTGATTTCAGAGTGGTATAATAAAATTAATTTATGTGAGAATGGACAATTCTGGAAATAAAACTGCTTAAAGGCATGGAATTTACCATTTAACACTAAAAGATTTGTTTGAAAGAATCTGTTGTACAGTACATTTTATGTTAATATAAGTTTTTCAAATATTTTACCACTCCATATATAGATTTAAAAGTTATATATATAAATCTAAATCTGACAGTGCAATATCAGATGATTTTATACATAATTACACATAAAAAAATATATCTTTTACTTGTGATAATTCCACACAAAAATACATGCACTACACATACATACACACAACACACCATAACCAATTCATGCCTGTTGACATGCACACTGTAGCATTAAAATCAGCAGGATATAATTCTATAAATAGATTTATCCTTAGTGAATATTTCAACTGTACAATTTTCTTTAAAAGCTTATGTTGAATTAATTTGTACAGTTAGGACATGTATATATTTTAGTAGAAGTTGATATGAAATTATGATCTTACCAAAATTCAATTATTATAACCAGAAAAAATCTTGATAAAGAAATTTTACAAGAGAGTTTGAGTACCCACCTCATTTTTGTTACTGCACGACCAAATTTAGGCTATCTAATTTATATTTTGGGTTTTCCCTTTTATGAGTTACAATATATCGGTTGTTTGTGTTGTGGAGTCAAATATTTTGGTCATTATGATTAATAAGGACAGAAAGTCACTGGACAAAATACTTGTTATTAAATAATTAATTTTGCATTTTTTTAACAGTTATATGCATGTATAAAAAAAGCTTTGTAAACAATATTTGATGTAAAAATTGTAATAATGATGAAATATTTCTTAGGAAAGCAATACGTCAAAGTGGCTTGTTTGACTAGCTTCAATATGGCGACAAGAAATGTATCCTTTGTATGATAAAAATTTTATAAATCTGAATCAGCTATGCTAATGAACAATTTCTTAAACTGCAAAATTAATTCATTTTACACTTAAGAAATTATTTCAAAAAAATTCTCTTATATATATACATGTACATTTTTTATATTGAAACAACTGCAAACTAATTAATTTAGTATTTTTTAGTAATTTTTTCTCCTGTGAATTTGTGTCCTGTGACTTTTTGTCCTGTGACCTTCTGTCCTGTAACCTATTGTCCTGTGACTTTCTCTGTTTACTATTCTGGTTATTTTGTGATGTATATTATATAGACATACATTGTAAAGCAGTGAAAACTATTACCTTTCAATGGATGATTTTTTTCAACCAACCAAATCAGTAAAAATGCTTGATTAATGTTCACTCAAATTTAAAAAAAATTTTAATGGTTGGGACAGGGAAAATTTTACATAAAATCATTCTGACAATACTATCATAATTCTCATATGTTATTACTAAACAATTAGTAATCTACATACTAGGTTATCTGAAATTAAATGACTGAATTTCTGAATCATTGATTGATGTCGGCTTTACACTGCCTTAGTACAAAGGCTATATTGGGATGAGCTGAATTTCTGAACGCTAACAACAAAATAATGGCTTGCAAAGCAACCAACACTAACTGAATATTATGGATAACTAAAATTCCAAAATCTATACAAGAAACAAACTAAAAAGGCAAGTGTTTGGGAAGTATTCTATTATTTTTTATTACAGTAAACTGTTTCACAATAAACTTATGCAAGGTTAATGCAATAAATACATTCTTACATCGATGTTCTGGCTGTTGTAAAAATAAAAAATAAAATCTCACTCTTATAAGCACTTTATCTTCTCACATACATGTACTTGTGGTGTTACCGTCATATTTGTTAAATGAAAAAAAAACTGGAACATAAAAGATTTCTAAAAAGGTAATTCTTGAAGACATATTTATAAAAAATCATATCTTCCCGACACTGGGAGAGATTTTTAAAAATGGTTCAATTCTAAAGATCTGTTTAAGCTACAGCACAATGACTTTTTTAAGATGGACCCAATTGGCATTAGGCCTTCAATTTTCTATAAAAATTTGTATGGGGTTCTGTGAAACCCTATGTATTGCCTACAATTGCTGCTGTCAATGTTAAAGTGTAATGTTGAATGAATGACAAAAAGCAAGTTCATTTATAAAAAAAATTACAGACATTTTTCTTTTTTTTTTTTCTTCAAATGCTTTTTCTTGATCATGAAGAAGCTTCTGTCTAAGATTGTTTAACATTCCATGAGGTTTGACAAAGTTATTGGTGTCTGAAAAAAATAAATTACAAACTGAACCTGAATGTTTATGGTATCAAATGCCAGAATGTAGGATAACTCTGTATTGCTGTTAAGACATTTGTTGCAGGTCAGAGGCTGGGCCTAAATCACCTGAAGCCTCCAATAATTGGTCCCATATAATTTACACAAATTTGCAAATCTTTTGGATTTTGTTTGTAAAGTTTTAGAATCAAATATGACAGTTTGACCACAAATACTATAGATATACATAAACTATCAATTAACATACTTACTTTTAATAACATTGCCAAACTGCAATGGGAATGGAATTTCTTATTGCTTAAAGCATTTTTTATTAAAGAGAATGATAAATAAAGTATCTAATTTGTTAATACACACACAAGTGGTTATTTCCATTTCAAAAATATATGACAAATCACAACAAGTTATTGTCCTGAAACTAGAAAAATGCTTGTTTTGGCTCCTAATTCCTAAACGGTTGGGACCATCACCCCAAAAAACAATCCCAACCTTCCTTTTGTGGTATTGAACCTTTTGATTAAATTTCATAGAGATCCATACACTTAAACTAAAGTTATTGTCCGGAATCCAAGCATAGGATTTGAATTTATATTCAATTGAAGATTTCTTGCTGTTGTGCAATACACTGTGCTGTTGTGCAATACATAGTAAATCTGTTTTCAGACTATATACAAAGAATTAGCAAAATAAATTGTGACCCCCAATTAAAAATTTTTTCTTTGGAAAATATTGACAATTTCTTAAATCTTGATTTGGAAATTTTCTTGTTACCCTCAAAAAAAAAAAAAAGAAATATTTGAAGAGAATTTTCTTGATGTGAGGAACCCTGAAAAAATGGACACAACATTCCTAATACAGCTCTGAATTTGGAAAAATATTTGACACAGCAAATGACACAGAATTTGGAAGAAATTTTCTATTTGGTAAAATGTGGAACAAATTAAGAGACAACCATACACTTAAACACAAGTTATTGTCTGAAAACTAGAAAATGCTTGTTTTAGACCCTTATTGGCCCCTAATTCCTGAACGGTTTGGGCAATTACCCCCAAAATGAATACCAACCTTCTACTTGTGGTATTGAACCTTATGGTACAATTTCAGAGCAATCAAAATACTTATACACAAGTTATTGTCCTGAAACTAGAAAAATGCTTGTTTTGGCCCCTTATTCCTAAATGGTTGGGACCATCACCCCAACAAACAATCCCAACCTTCGCTTTGTGGTATTTAACCTTTTGATTAAATTTCATAGAGCTCCATACACTTAAACTAAAGTAATTGTCTGGAAACCAAATGTCTTCGGTTGACGCTGACAACGACGACCGCAAAAATTTTTTTTGCGGTTGTATGAAAACCTCAGTTCTTGCAATAAAATTGAAAGATTAATCTAAATGGTGGCTTTAGTTAAGGCAATTCAATACCATGTCTAATATACTATGCAATAGCAGAAAAATTTAGTTTTTATCTGTATATATCGCATCATGACAATTAGCTTTTGTTACACTAAAGAATGTTTACTTTAAGTACCTGATTTTGTGGCATTTGATGACTGTAGAATCTCCTTTCAGTGACCTGCAAAAAAAGTTTGTAAAACTTTTAATAAAACATATAATTATTTTTCCTTTTCATATTTAAATCTTTCTCTCCAATACTGTAGCCTGCTAAAAAGATTATGACTGAATAATAAGTTAGAAGTCTTTAAGATCAAGAATATATATACATATATATATATATAAACATATATATATATAGTGTCTAAAATAGCAACAATCAACATTCAATCTATCTAGGTGTAGATCAGTTTGTAAATAAACTGATGCAGTTACTACATTAAATTATATAAGTGCCTAAGAATGTAACTTTAACACACTAATGAGTGTTATAAAATTAGTTGTTATATTTTATATTATTCACGCAATATTTCGCTAAACAAATTAGCTTCATCAGGCATCTCTCAAGGTGAAATCGGATGCATGACAAAAAATATTTTGTAGCTTGAACTACACAAAATTTGAGTAAAAGTTTAACAAAATTTATTGATGTTCTATAAAAAATATATGTTTGTAAATTGTCTAGAATATATAAAAATATTTTTGCCGCTTATTGTACATAGCAATTCTTAAATCAAAACAAATAGTTGTTTTAGTTAAATAGAATGAAGTTCAGGATTTATTCCTTTGGTTTTGGGTAGAACTGTTTTTCATCTCTCTCATTAATTCCATCAGGTTCAAGAGTACGTAGCTGATGCATCCAGAACCTTTCTCTCTGTTTTCTTCTTTGGGAGTCCCAATTTTGGTTTACCTCAATTATTTGAAAGGTGATATTTTCAAAAGTATGCCCTGTTCTTAAGAGGTGTCTCGTAATTGGACAGTTTCTTCCTTTTGTATAAAAAGACCGGTGATTGTTAAGTCTGATGTTGAATTTAGTTTCTGTTTCACCAACATACTGCAGCTTGCAAGTTCCACAAGTAAGAATATAAATACTATTTTCCGTTTTGCAATTAGATGTAACATAGATGTTGTATCGCTGCTTTGTTACTGTGCTGCTGAAAGAGTGGTCAGTGTTGGCGACTTTACAGCACATACAATTGGTTCTTCCGCATTGTTTGTATCACCCAATTTTAGAAGTCTCTTGTTTCTTTACTTTGTGATGTGACAAGTATGTCTTTGAGATTTTGGGTCTGCGATAGGCAATAACAGGAGGTGATGGAAAATTTCTTTTAAGGAAGAGTCATTTTCGATAAGACGCCAGTGCTTGCGGATAGTAGATGAAATATTTGTCAAATCGGGATGGAAGGTGACAACAAACGGAATTCTATCTCTGCTGGTCGTCTTATCTTTGTATTCCATGAGGATATCTCGATCTTTTCTTGGGCTTTATCAAAAGCGTCTGTGATGTTTTGCTTTTGTATCCTCTTGATTTTAGTTGTTTTTGAGTTGTCCCAAACGATAGTTGAGTTTGGATTCGAGGAGCAAATTCGCTTTAGTCTGATGGCTTGACTGTAAGGTATGCTCCTGGAGCAGTGTTTCGGGTGACAACTTTCTGGAGAAAGGAACTGGTGTTTATCAGTTTTCTTTGTGTGGAGATCAGTTGTAATGACCCCATTTTTTACAAATGTGGTGGTGTCGAGAAAAGCAATTTTCTCACTTGAAAATTCAGATGTAAATTTAATTGAATGATGGAACTGATTACAATGATTTAAGAAATCTTGTAAATGTTCTGCAGTATCGTTCCATTTCATGTCAATATCATCAATAAAACGGAGCCATGACAAGGGTTTGTATGGCACACTCAAAAGGATGCGTTCTTCAAGATCCCCCATAAAAATCTTGGCGAAAGAAGGTGCCATTTTTGTTCCCATACTAGTTCTGTCAATCTGCAAAAAGTGCTTGTCGTTGAAAATAAAGTTGTTATTTTCAAGCACTAGCTTGAGCAATTGAACTAGACAGTCAGTTTGTGGATGTTTATCCTTTCGAGTGTTCCATACTTTTTCACACGCGGCTATTCCTTCATCTTTTGGAATATTTGTGTATAAAGAATACACATCCATCCATTTATATATATAAACAAGTTTTAATTGAAAACAACGTTCAAACCTATGATTGCATTGGATAAAAATCGCAATTTTTATTCGTGTGCATGCAAAACAAATTTCTTGGTAAAGGGGTCTAAATACAGCACAAACAACATTTTCCAAAAGTCCAAAAAAGTGACAAAGTATATTTTAACAAAATGCATTTGACTAGCAGGTCGAACAACGGACGTTCTTAAACCCTGCTGACTGCCATTGGCAATTGCCAAATAAAATGATCACCAGATGTAACAAAATGGATCTTAAATATTAATTTGATATCAAACAGAAAAACAATAAACTTGCAGAAAAGATGGTATACCGCAAACAAAAGGTGCAAAAATTAGTACACCATATCTGGATTTCAACAATTAATGTCTCTTCAGTGATGTTAGGAATCGAAACGGTATTTGGAAGGCCATATAATTTACATCAATTTAGGATAGACTCTTGCATTTTGAAGAGTTGAAATAGGATGAAGGGATCATATAAACCCGAAGGCAAATATAATACAAGCCCAAACGAAAAAATATAAACAAGTCTAAATTGAAAACAACGTTCAAACCTATGATTGCGTTGGATAAAAACCGCAATTTTTATACATGTGCATGCAAAACAAATTTCTTGGTAAAGGGGTCTTAATACAGCACAAACAACATTTTCCAAAGAACCAAAAAAGTGAAAAGTATATTTTAACAAAACGTATTTGACTAGCAGGTCGAACAACGGATGTTCTTAAACCCTGCTGACTGCCATTGGCGATTGCCAAATAAAATGATCACCAGATGTAACAAAATGGATCTTAAATATTAATTTGATATCAAACAGAAAACAATAAACTTGCAGAAAAGATGGTATACTGCAAACAAAAGGTGCAAAAATTGGTACACCATATCCGGATTTCGAAAATTAATGTCTCTTCAGTGATGTTAGGAATCGAAACGGTATTTGGAAGGACATATAATTTACCTCAATTTAGGATAGACTCTTGAATTTTGAAGAGTCGAAATAGGATGAACGGATCATATAAACCTGAAGGCAAATATAATACAAGCCCAAACGAAAAAATATAAACAAGTCTAAATTGAAAACAACGTTCAAACCTATGATTGCATTGGATAAAAACCGCAATTTTTATACGTGTGAATGCAAAAACAAATTTCTTGGTACAAGGGTCTAAATACAGCACAAACAACATTTTCCAAAAGACCAAAAAAGTGACAACGTATATTTTAACAAAACACATTTGACTAGCAGGTCGAACAACGGATGTTCTTAAACCCTGCTGACTGCCATTGGCAAATGACAAATAAAATGATCACCAGATGTAACAAAATGGATCTTAATATATATCCCTAAAACTAGGAAAACAGGGTCAAAATCTGGTGAATCTTAGCAGATTAACCTGTACACTATAAACTATTGATATAGAAATATAGTTGATATTAAAGTCATAGTGACAGAAAAAATTTATATCAGCTTGAAAACTTTCATTTTTTTAATAAAGTGAGGCCAATGTCAGGTGTTCCCTGTCAGGACATGTAGATCTAGAAAAGCAGAAATTCCAATGTCCCACATTGCAAAGCATATATTTTATCTGTCCAAGGGCAATAACTCTGATAATTTTCAACTTAAAAGTGCAAATAATTCAGGTTTTATATAAACCATATAAATTTTTTTTGTAAAAATCCTACAAGAAATGTAGGCTTGAGAGAGCTTACAGTGCAAATTTCAATATAATTTAATTTTACAAGGACAAAGCTCATGTTAAAGAAGTTGAATAGTGTTTATTTTCAAACTCTTCCCAGACATTGTTGAAATAACCTTTGATATGAATTTCGAAGAAATCAAGACAAAAAATTCAGGCATGAGGGTGCTTACAATGAAATTTCAATTATATTTACAGTTCTGAGGGCAGAACTCCCATTAAAATAGTAAATTGGCACTGATTTTTGAGATTATCTGGTATGTTGATGATATGAACCTGTGTTATAAATTTCATAAAAATCAACAAAAAATGTAGGCCTGATAATAATTTCAAGACCAGATGGACAAACAGAAGAGCAAAGGGATGGATTCCCAGTATTTATATGTCATCATGTCATAACTGAAAAACTGACCCAGAGCTCCAGATAAGAATTTACTAATTGGGATTTTTACTCCTCATTTTTTATGTAATTGAGTGAAATAGTTTTTTCTTTTGCATCATCAGTTCAAGTTCACCCCTCAGGCAAAGATTGAATTGGGTTTTTCACTCCAATATTCCTGAATGTTTTGGGTTTTTTTCATCATGGTTTTAAAATTGAGACATTTACTCTGTTTGGGTAAAACTAATTCATTATCATGTGTATGATGCATCAATATTATAGTTCTGCGAGTGTGTTAAAATAATTTAACAACAATTCATGGACAATTTTATTTTTACCCAATTTAGTGACATAAACCAAAATATTGTCCATGTAAGCAGCAAAACAGTCACTATAAATATAAGATCATGATGATGCATGGTTATTTAATGTCCAGTGTCATTGCACACGGAGTTATTGCTTTCTCCACGAGTAAATTAATAATATGGGTGACATTTCTCTATTTCTCAGAATATGTGTCAGTTTTGAGATAATTTAATGAACTACGTCTTTGGCACAAGAGGTGCTTTTTCTATATCTTCTATTCCATGTTATAAAAAGAAAATTTTATGAACTGAGGCTGATTGTTTATCGGGATACAAAATTTTAGCAAGGGACAAATGATTTAAAGACTCCAACAAGGACCCAGTTCTGCCATTGTCTTGTCTTGTCTGGTCTTTTAGCAGATCCGTCCTACATAGGACCACCTCCAATAAACGGAGTAAGATATAAGTAACTTGTAACTTCTCGACCTTTATCTCTTCACTTACATTTACGTTAATGTAAGAGAGTGAGAATGCCCGAGTTGTTACAATTGCTTTTTGATTGGTGCTATTTTTTAAGGTTTTTTGGGGTTTTCTATTGTTTTAATTGCGTAATTACGCAAATACGCAGCTTATCTGGAGCTCTGACTGACCTTACCCTAAAATTTGACCATTTTACATTTAATATGTTAGTGTAAGGTGATCCTTGTCAAATGGAAATGATTCTGTAGGTTAGAAATACATCTTTTACTCACAGTATCTGAGTAACTGACCATAGCACAAAAATAAAGCATTGATCATTGAACCATAAACCATATCTTAATTGACCCATTAATATAGACATGTCAACCTCACAATGTTTCTACAGATTAAATATAGTTGACCAACTAATCACGGTAGCTGTGATACATGTGCTGATGTAACCATGTAAACTGAATGCTGATCTTTGTCAGACAGACATGTCATTCTTTATGTGCCTGTCCCAGTCAGGAGCCTGTAGTTCAGTGGTTGTTGTTGGTTGAAGTCTGTCATATTTGTTTTTCGTAAATTGTTTGGTTATAAATTAGGCTGTTAGTTTTCTCAATTGATTTGGTTCATATTTTTCATGTCAGGGCCTTTTATAGCCGACTATATGGTATGGGTTTTTCTTATTGTTGAAGGCCGTACGGTTGCCTATAACTGCTTACATCCATTTTATTGATCACTGAACAATAAAAATGAGGTCAAGGTCAGGTACCCCATCAGACACACATGTATATCTTCCAATGATTCTATATACCAAATATAGTTGACCTATTCAAAAGAAAATAGCATTCAATTTAGTGAGTAATTGAACCATGAAAATTAGGTCACAGATAACCTCACCTGGCAACTTTTCAAATCATCAAGCTAGGTTGGAAATTTCTCTATCAGCACAATTTTTCAAGTGAAGATTAACTGTAAAACCTAATTTACACTGTTTTCTGTAATATAGCTCATTGCATAATCAATGAATCAAGTCTCAGTAGTTTCAATTTTAATTTCATACCTTGTCGAAAAATCTGGACAATTTTACAGCATTTGTTGAACCTGGTGATAGACATTTACAGTCGTTGCAATCCTGCAAAAAATAAAAAAATACATTGTGAATTCTTTGATTGAAGATAAATAGCACATCATATCAAAACCTAAAGGTACCTCAAATAATCATAACAAAACCAAAACTATAATAATAGACTACCGGTACTTGAATATTAAGTTTTAGAATAATGAACTTATTGGAGGTAAGCTACAGCAATTATAACATGTAAATAAAGTTTGAAAATAAATTTAGAGCAATTTCTTTTTCATATATATAAGGTAGGCATTTTTATTATCAATAAGTATGAATAAAAGGAGATTTGTGATATATACATCATTGAGAAAGCAACCCAACAAAAACAAATAACCAAAAAACATCTAGAGGGTAATTCAGGTATGAATTTAAAACTTGTTGAACTCAACTCCAATAACTATTTATCATTCTTGATAAAAGATGGAAGCAGTTTTCATCAGTTTATATTTAATAAAGTAATTTTTGTCAAACAAATTAATCAAATTAAGAAACATATACTGTAAATTCAGATATTGTATTGCGATGTTTTTATTAAAGCGTCAGTATCAGATTCACAATTATAAAAACTTGCATTCGTACTTTCAGTAGTGATTTTCCTGCATAAAATGTTTGCAATTTCATTAACTAGTTTTCACATTTTTTCCAATGGTCAATAATTTGTAAAAATAAATGCAGACATTAATTTCTGAATTTACAGTATTCAGTTGTTTATATTTTGCAGTAAAACCATTATTTATTTTTGGAGTATTTATCACAGAAAAGATATTTTACATTTATTCATTATTAATTTCTCTAACCAAGTTCATTTCATCGGCCCCACATTCCTCAGCTATGGAAGATGACCTTGAGATGACCTTTTCTCTCAAGGTCTGGGCAAGGTCAGCCTTGGTTCCTACTACCAGTATAGGTATTTGGTTACCAGCAAACTGTTCTGGGTCAAAATCATACCTATAACAGATAAGACAGATGGATTAAAAGTTGTTTAGTTTCTCATTTACTAGATTTAACTTTTACAATGATATAATCAGTGATATAGATTAAGGGGGAATTGCATAAATGGCTCAACATTTGATCAGCATTTATATTTCAAGTTCAACCTGTAATTTCTAAGAATATAATCAGGGGTTCAAATTTGCTTTTAAGAATGAAAGGTTCATAAACTCTTTGAATCTTGAAAAGCCATCTTTAAGAAAGTCACAGGTCCTATTTAAAGTGTTAATGTAAAGGATAGTAGTTTTTGTACTTTTGGTCTTCAAAAATCAAAGGTTTCCTTTAAGAAAAGAAAGGTTTCAGACCTCAGATCCACACTTATTTGAACCACTGAGAATGGCATGCAAGCGACTGTTTCTTCCTGTCAACTGTAAAATTTAGTAAAATTTCAATTCTCCAAAATTTTGTGACATTGGTTAAAGCTGTGCAAAGATAAACAAGTATGTTTTGACAACTTAAGCTGTGGTTGATGTGTTGATATGGAAATTCATATTTCTGATGTTTTTTAACTCAATTAGGTACACACAAAACCTGCACAAATCATTGAAATGTAATACCAAGATTCTATATACATGTAATAGGAAAGCCAGACAAAAAGTTACAAGCTTTTCATGCAAGTTACACCTACTATTTATTTGACACTGATGAATAATTTCATGTTTAGTCGGTACAACAAATTCAAAAATTTTTTAAACAAAAACAGGAAGTGCAGATCTGAAAATAGCTTACACAGTTCAACTTAGCATAATAAAGTCCTTAACCAAATATCAAATCATTCCTTAATGCAGTAGCTGAATTTTATAACAAAAGTTATGGACAAACAATCAGACATACAGAAGACATATAGAATAACTATACAGTCTCAAAATATAAGTTTTATTTGTACAAGGATTTGAAACAGGTAGAATGCAAGGCTGTGCCAATGTATGATTATTCTTTATATACTGCAGCTCTTACAACTGTACCAAATGAAATATTTAAGGTAATAAACTGTTATCACAGAGATATGTCTCGCCTTTTTGTAATTTTGATAATGCAAATGTTGAAATTAAAATAGCAATACTTTAACATGTAAGTTATGCAAATATTCAAAGTCGATGAACCATGACTGAAGGTACATGGCTAAACAATCTCCATGGAATGAGATGTGCCAATGCTAATACAACTGCATACCAAATACTATTGACTTATTATAAGTCGTTCCCTTTAAAAAAACCTAAACACAAACATTAACTTGTAAACTATGTAAAAGTTTCAAAGTCAATGAACCATGATCAGGGGTGGGGCTATATAATCTCCATGGAAACCATACTTGCAAATGCCAATAAATTTGCATACCAAATATCATTGACTTAACATTAGCAGTTCATCTTAAACTGATCTAATCACAAACTAATACATGTAAACTAAGCAAAAGTTTCAAAGTAAATAGACCATGACTGAGGGACGGGCCAAATATTCTCCATGGAAATGAGATGTGCTAATGCTTATACAACTGAACACCAATTAACATTGGCCTACCACTAATGGTTCCCCTTGAACTGACCTAATCACAAACTAATACATGTTAACTTAGCAAAATTTTCAAAGTCTATAGACCATGACTAAGGGGGCGGAGCTAAATAATCTCCATTGAAATGAGATATGCCAATGCTTATACAACTGCATACCAAATATCATTGACCTACCACTAGTGGTTCCCCATAAATTGACCTAATCACAAACTAATACATGTAAACTATGAAAAGTTTCAAAGTCAATAGACCTTGACTGAGGGGGCGGGGCCAAATAATCTCCATGGTAATGAGATGTGCCAATGCTAATACAACTGCATACCAAATATCATTGACCTACCACTAGTGGTTCACCATGAACTAGACCTAATCACAAACTAATACATTGTTGACGTCGCCGTCGCCGGAAACAGCATACCTATGTCTCGCTTTTTGACTCCGTCAAGGCGAGACAAAAACCATCATTTTTTAATTTGAAGCAAACGTCGTAAAAATTCCGCAAATATGTATTCTGTATTGACATCATAAACTCTATGGAAAAGTATTGTCAACGTCATAAACAAGGGGATATATGGTCAGTGACTGTATATTGTAAATGAATATAAGGTCAATGTAACTTGACTGTGCAAATAGCACAGCTGCCATATATAAGGTATACAGTGTACCACCCACTTATTGAGCTGGAGTACATTAATGATCCTCTTCTAGGCCTCTACTAAAGAGGAGTTATACAAATATTTCTCACCCACTATTGAAATCTTTTGCATCATTTTTATTTAGAACCTCACCAAGCCATCTTCTAAGATTTTGATGAGATTTTCTGTTAGTCAAGTCATGAATTCTAAACTGCATAGTTGTAACACAATGTATTTTATTTTGTACACAATGTATATAAAACAATGTAAACATTCTTAGGCCACACAAAACAAATTAGGCCAACTAAATAAATATAATAGTTACAATATCATAACACCTCCCCTTAAAAAGTTTGAGTGTAACAAAACTTTTCATGAATAATATGTACAAAAATACATAGTATATACTGTTTCAATAAGTTCTAGATAAAGCATCTGCTATTACATTATCTTTACCTTTAATATGTTTTACAATAACATCAATTCCTGTAACAATAAACTCCACTAGTCAATCTCTGGTTCTTGTTTCTCATTTTATGTATGAAGGTGAGAGGATTATGATCAGTATAAACAAGAATAGGATGCACAGATTTAAATATACATCAAAATGTTGAAGTGCAGACAACAGTGCAAAACACTCTTTTTCAATAGTTGAATAATTTTCTGATGTTTATCTAATTTCTTAGAAAAATATGATATAGGTTTTCAACATTATCATCTGTCTCTTGATATAAAACAGCTCCAACTCCTACATCGCTTGCATCAACGGCAAGTTTAAATTGTTTTCAAAGTCTGGAGTGATCAGAATGGACTATTAATTAAAAGTGATTTGCTATTTTCAAAAGCGTTTTGACAATTTTCACTCCAGATGAATTTAGAATCTTTCCGTAAAGGATGAGTCATGGTTGAACAACAGTGCAAAATTTGAACAGAATTTCCTGTAAAATCCAATCATGCCTAAATATCTCATAAGTTGTTTTTATTTGTAGGAGGAGGAAATTTGGTAATTGCATCCACTTTAGCCGTAATAGGTTTCACCTGACAACTGTATGCCCTAAATAATCAACAGTGGCCTGACAAAATTCACTTTACCAAGATTAACAGTCAAATTTGATTGTGACAATCTATCAAAAGTATCATATAAATGTGTTAAATGTTCTTCCCAGCTATCACTACATACAATAAGATCATCAATATAAGCATAACAACAGTCTAAATCTTTTATAACATTATTGATCATTCTTTGAAATGTAGCTGGAGCACTTTTCATGCCAAACGGCATTACAGTATATTGAAATTCAAGCTCTCTGTGTCAATGGGACTTGCCAGTAACCTTTCAATAAATCAAATTTGCTCACAAATTTTGCTTTTCCAATATTATCAATGCAGTCGTCTATCCTTGGAATCGGATAGGAATCAGATTTTGAAACAGAATTTACTTTTCTGAAATCAGTTACAAAACGAAAGGTTTTATCTGGTTTGGGCACAAGCAGACAAGGAGAGGCTCAATAATATCATTGTCAAGCATATATTTAATTTCTTGTCTCGTAAATTCAAGTTTGAGTGGATTGAGCGGTAAGGATGTTGCTTAATTGGAGAAGCATCACCAACATCGACATCATGACAAACAGCAGTGGTTTTGTTTGGCACATCTGGAAAAAGATTTTTAAAAGAAAATACCAAGGCTTTTAATTTTCTCTCGACAAAAAGACAGATGTGCAAGTTTTGAATCTAAATTTGACAAAATTTCTGAATTTTTCAATCTAACTGTCTCTTCCAAGTTTTAGAACTAAAAGGTGGTTCAATTACAAGTTCTCCAATTTAACCATGGCTAAAGTGGTAACTGGTTTATTCTCACCTTCATTAGTACGCTCAAAATATGGTTTTAACATATTAATGTGACACACTCTATTTTGTTTACGCCGACCTGGTGTTTTTACAATATAATTCAAATCATTGATTTTACTCTCTATGGTATAAGGACCACAATATTTAGCTTGTAATGGATGTCCAGGGACTGGCAAAAATACAAGTACCTTATCACCAGGCTCAAAAATCTGTCCCTGGCATCTTTATCATACCATATTTTCATCTTATTCTGAACAGTTTTTAAATTGTTCTGAGCAATTTGACAAGCAGTATACAATTTTTCTTTAAATCTAGATACATAGTCTAGAAGATTCAAGTCAGTGTGTTCAGTAAGCCACTTTTCCTTTATCAATTTTAAAGGTCCCTTACAGTATGACCAAATACCAACTCAAAGGGACTAAAACCAAGGATTCTTGAACAGCCTCTCGGACCGCAAAAGTAAAAGTGAACACCATCATCCCAATCCCTGTCAAATTGAAGACAAAAGTTCTGATCATGTTCTTCAATGTTTGATGAAAACGTTCTATCGCATTTCGGTCTTGGTTTTCGTAAAGGTCCAACGCAATCAATGAGTACTCGGCTAAAAGATTCTTCAAAGGCTGGAATAGGCAGAAGTGGTGCTGGTGGTATTTTCTGGTTAGGTTTACCAACAACCTGGCATATATGGCATGATTTGCAACATCATTTCTAATTCTTGGCCAGTAGAAATGCTGCAAGATCTTAAGGCAAGTCTTCCTTATACCTAAGTGTCCAGCCAAGGGGTGTCATGAGCAAAACCAATAATGTCTTGCCTATAGACTTTAGGCACCACCACTTGGTATACCACTCTCCATTCCTCCTCTGGGGTAGCATCAGGGACCTCCACTTTCTCATTAAAATGCCGTCTTGATGGTAATAGCATTCGGCCACTTTGTCTGCTTCTTCCTGTGGTTGAGCCTCTGGGAGCTGAAGAACCTCAGGGTCTTTATTTTGTTCTTCGACAAATTTCCTTCGGTCTAATGAATGGCTGTTTACGTCTGGCCATGGCATAATTACATTCTTGCTTATACTAGCTTGCAAATCCTCATTTTGCTGTTTTCTAGCCATCGCCTAGTAACGACACAAGCTGGATACAGTTCAGCATCATCTTCAGGTGATTTAACATCCACCACCGGTTCAATTGGTTCAGCAACCACTTTGTTCCTAGCTAGATCATTTCCTAGCAATAATGAAACACCTCAACAGGGAGATTAGGACGAACACCCACAACAACTGGTCCAGTTATCAAATCTGAATTCAGATAAATACGATGGAGGGAACATCTATACAACCTAACTCCACACCTTGTAACAAAACGGAGGCACCAACAGAAGTCTCCTCGGACAAAGGCAACACACCTTCTAACAATAAAGACTGAGAAGCTCCAGTGTCCCGTAAAATCTTAATAGGTTGAGGAGTAGTATTATCAACAATAGAAACAAACCCATCAGACATAAAGGGTTTATAATCCTCCATGTAATCACAAAACTGGACTTAAAAGCCTGACTCGCAGGACATTCCAACGTATTGGTAACACGGGTGTCGTACAAGCACTGGTCTTGGGCCTATTATCTCTTTCATTCTTCTTCTGGAGTCTGAAACAATCAGCCATCAGGTGACCATTCTTCTTACAATAAGCACAAGTCAGTGACTTCTTCTCAAACGATCAAATTTCGGACTAGACATATTATAACTAGACTGACTCTTATTCTGTGCAACAGGCTTACTATCCGTATGCTCAGTGCTTTGATTCTTGTAATTTCCACTCAAGTATTAAAATTTTGACCTTTGAAACTTCTCTTATGTGAAAGGGTATAATTATCGGAAATAACAGCTGCATCTTGTAATGTCTCAACAGTTTTGTCATCTAAATGTGTTTTAAGTCTAAATGAACACATTGCTTGAACTCTTCTAATAACATCAGTTGTCTTAGGTTCTTAAAATTGTTATCTATTTTCTTTGACGTAAGCCATTTATCAAATAGGTCTTCTTTTCCCTAGCAAATTCAACATAGGTTTGTGAATCAAACTTTTATAAGATCTAAACTTCTGTCTATATGCTTCTGGCACTAGCTCATAAGCTTTCAAAACTTCCTTTTAACCGTGTCATAATCAGAACTTTGTTCGGATGAAAGTGCTGAGTAAATTTCAGCGGCCTTGCCCTCAAAAACACTTTGCAGCATTGTAGTCCAAAAAGGCTTCGCCATTTCAAATTATGAGCAATTTTCTCAAACTGTGGAAAATATTTATCGACTGTTTTTCACAAAATCTGGGAACCAAACGTATATTTTTGCTGCATCAAAATGTTCTGATTTCGACTGTACATTAGTGTTACTTTCTCCTTTGACCATTTCAATTTTATTTTCTCCATCTCTAACCTTTCCTCATTTCAAGTTCTGCCTGTTTTAATTTAAATTCATCTTCTTTTTCTTTTTCTTTCATCTTCTCCATCTCTAACCTTTCCTTCATTTCAAGTTCTGCCTGCCTTTCCTTCATTTCAAGTTCTGCCTGCCTTTCTTCTTTTCTTTTCCAATTGTTTTAATTTAAGTTCATGTTCTAATTCAAGCTGTTTTAATTTGATAGCGTCAACATTTTCGACCTTAAGATCAAGAGCCTCTTCACCTAAAATTTCTCGTCAACTAATTTGTCTATTACCAAATTTTTATAATTTGTTTTCTCATAGATACTCTAAAGTCTAATTTCAGATGTTTAGCAAGCAACACTAATTCCTCTTTCTTTAAATTATCAAACTTCTCCAGGTCTGGCGTTTTTGGCTATTTCTAATAAAAATACTGAACAAATATTTTTTTTAAAATAAGATATTAACGTTATCCCGGACGAGCCCCCAATTTCTGTTATGTCAGAAAATCGCCTTTTAATTGTAGCCAACAAAAGACACAAATCAATAATAAAATTTAACAAGATTTATTATACACTAGTTTACAAAAAGTATTACACAAAAAGAAATGTCAACTTAACTGTCAAAATATGAGTCCAATCTTTTATCTTTTCTTTATCCGAAATCTTCACGGTCCACAGAATATTATATCCAATTGGTCACAATCTAGTATGATGTAGTTTGAAAATAAAAGTGTCAATCCAACTGTTGATGTCTATCGATGTCTAAGTCTATCTATGTCTATGTCCAAATCTATATATTTTACTAACTTTTGGGTCTGCATTTAAATACTCAAACAGAAATTTCTAGACAACGCTAGAAATATAAATTACGATCTTTTGTTATGATCATTCTCGTTATGTAAGTGAAATAGAAAGTTCTAATCATTCCATGAGTATCAATGAATGTTCCAGTGAATTCTAAACTGCATAGTTGTAACACAATGTATTTTATTTTGTACACAATGTATATAAAACAATGTAAACATTCTTAGGCCACACAAAACAAATTAGGCCAACTAAATAAATGTAATAGTTACAATATCATAACAAAGTACATAGGCAAAATTCTAACATTTGAAAGAAACAGCCGTGGCAGGAGCATCAGGGTTCTCTTTAAGGGGCATGCATGTGTCCTGAATACATGCTTTTTTATTTGGATACACCGCATCAGAAACTTAAGCCACAGCTGGAGGTTTCCTGGTAAAACAATTCAAGTCCTATTATTACCAATATTAAAAAGAATCTGCAGCATAATGAAATCGTGACAAGAATCAAATTGAATGTTAAGAGTCTCAATATTGTGCTATGGTAAATTTTTATATTCTTGTCTTTCATTTTTGCTAATGTGCTTTGTCTATATGCCTTTTTGTGTTTCTTTGTTAACATATTTGTTTGTTTTTATAGTGATTAAGATTATAACACAATGTTGACTGCTGTACCCCTATTATTGACATTTTTACCTATTATGTCTGTTTGTTTTGTTCACACATTGTTGTCAATATAATGGAATGTTATGCGACTGTCATACAAGTGAGAGGTTTAGCTAGCTATAAAACCAGGTTTAATCCACCATTTTCTACATAAGAAAATGCCTGTACCAAGTCAGGAATATGACAGTTGTTATCCATTCGTTTGATGTGTTTGAGCTTATGATTTTGCCCTTTTGATTAGGGACTTTCTGTTTTGAATTTTCCTCAGAGTTCGGTATTTTTGTTATTTTACTTTTTTCATAACTATGGAATATCAAATCCTAACATTTTCATTTTCTTTTTGATTTTTGCTGTCTAATTGATGTATACCCAACATCTCCTTTTATGGAATATTCATAAATATTTTTTGCTGAATATTAAAGTTGTGACCACAAGTAAAATTCCTCAGGATACTTTTTGATTTCAAAATGTCATTAAAAATTTTAAATAGAGTCAAAATAGAGTTTTGTTAGTTAGTATGAAATAATAATATGCCAATAATGCCTTGGTTGTGAGCTATCTGGGAAATTATAGAATTTGTGTTGACTTAGTGCTCAGGATTAACAAAATGGTGTTCAGCAATGGCTGCATAGTAATATGTAAGAGTTAGAACCATATGTTGTACAAGAAAACTTTTTTCAATTTTAAGCAGTTTTATTTCATAACTATATGAATTACTTTTTTGAGTTAGACAAGACTTTTTAAAATTAACTAACCATTTACATTATTGTAAAATATTGATCGACTGTTCTGATGACTCGATGATCCACCTATGTCCCACAATTCTGTGAAGTAAGTTTTCTCTGATGGAGTTCCAGCTTTATAGTCATGAAGCTAAAAAAAAATAATCCTTCATAAATATATATCTTTATCATATTTTATGAATAATTCTAGATTCACTTCTAAAAAGTTTGATTATTTAGACAATGTTGAAGCGATATTGTGTCAGTAGTGCATGTACATTTATATATTATATACTGCTACATTGACAACAACACTTAAGTAAACTGCATCTTTTATTGTCCACATGTTTCGCCGATTAAATCGGCGTCATCAGGACAAAGTACACAAAATTAGAACCCCTGAAATACAAAAAAACGGCATCTTGTATGTGATGTCATAATTGTCCATTGTTGATGTTGCTATAGGATACTCTATATCAAAATGTAATGTTGAACAGAAAATGAATCAAACATAGTACAATGCAAATGAAGTTACTAAATTTAGAGTTAATCTATAATTGTTCTAATTGTCTTAATCTTTAAAAAATGGTTGTAAACTATTCTAATGGTGTTTATAAGTGTATAAATAAAATGTTTTTAAATAAATGTGTAACATGAATGTAAGTACAATGTCAGTGTACAGTTTGTATAAAGTTTCTTCCTAATTTGGACAACACTGTTAGGGCACACCCCTACCACTTCGACTGGCTTCCCTTTGGCCAGAGGTTCTACTTCCAATCGCGTCGGGAATGCCGTAAAGTGGTTTACCGTCACAAAATTTCTAGGCAATGTTGGTTTAACTGGAAATGGTGGTGAGAAGGATTTATGTTCTTTGTGTCATCTCCATTCTTCATTCTTGCTCCAAGAAGCCAACAAACAACTGATACTATCAATGACTGCCGAAAAACCACCAAACAAAAGGAAAATTGCATGAAGAACAAACAGAGGATTACATTCCTACAACAGGACTGCCAATATATCAAGATTTATATGTACCATCATTCCGTGCCATTGGAAAATTAAATGTAAAATTATTTAAGTGTGATTTTTAACCATAGAATTTTTGATTTGATTTTTTTGGTGTTTTAACGCCACTTTTAAGCACCACTTTTGGGCTATTTCGTGGCGGCCAGTTTTTATTGATGGAGGAAGCTGGAGTGCCTGGAGAAAACCACCGACCTTCGATAGGAAAACTGACAATCCTAGTCAATTAAGATTGGAGTCGAGTGCACCCGCACGAGCGGGGTTCGAACTCACAACCTCAGTGTTGACTGGCTAGTGATTACAGTAGTAACTACTTAGACCACTCGGCCACCGAGGCCCCTGTTAACCATAAAAAGGATCTTTCAAAAGTGAATGGAGATGACACAAAAAAGCCAAGATAGACTTACAGCACTATTTAGAACCTACAGGAAATTGAACATAAAAGAAGTAAGATACAAAGAACATAAATCCTTCTCACCACCATTTCCAGTTAAACCAACATTGCCTAGAAATTTTGCGACAGTAAACCTCTTTACGACATTAAAGTAGTACCTCTTGCCAAAGGGAAGCCAGTCGAAGTGGTAGGGGTGTGCCCTAACAGTGTTGTCCAAATTAGGCAGAAACTTTATACAAACTGTACACTGACATTGTACTTACATTCATGTTACACATTTATTTAAAAACATTTTATTTATACACTTATAAACACCATTAGAATAGTTTACAACCATTTTTTCAAGATTAAGACAATTAGAACAATTATAGATTAACTCTAAATTTAGTAACTTCATTTGCATTGTACTATGTTTGATTCATTTTCTGTTCAACATGACATTTTGATATAGAGTATCCTATAGCAACGTCAACAATGGACAATTATGACATCACATACAAGATGCCTTTTTTTGGACTTCAGGGGTTCCAGTTTTGTATACTTTGTCCTGATGATGCCGATTAGATCAGCAAAACATGTCGACAATTAAAGATGCAGTTTACTTAAGTGTTGTTGTCAGTGTAGCAGTATTTGATTTTTTTATCTGACAACCCTGCATACCATCCGGTATCCACTTAAGGGAACTCTACCAGCACAAAACATAGGAGGTGTTGGTTCAGCAACTCTTTATTTATATATTATGTAAAAGATTCAGAAAACAAAAAAAAATCCACAAAATCAGAAAAATGTTGTTGGCTCCTTACCTTGACCTCTACTGAACAACCAATAGTATAACCTGGATTAGAATTTGGTTCATTATGACATATCAAATGTACCAGTGAAGTTTTTCCAACACCTAAAAGTATAATACAGATGTAAAAGATATTAGACATGTAAAATGACACATCAATTGCCATGTGAAGCAAGACAACTCACCCCACTGTCATATCACCCCAGACCAACTAGCCCAACTAATGCTAGCCAACTCACCCCAGTAATAAAAAGGAGTTTAATCCCTCTGAATAAAAATGTGCTTCGCCAAGCGCAGCTGGATACAACCGCAGAGGTCCAACCCTGAACAGCTGGGGCAAAAATGGACACAATATTCAAGCTTGATACAGGTCTGAATTTGGATTGAAATTAAATATTTGACACATTATAGGTTTCTGACACAGAATAAATGTAGTCAAAGAACTTGAAATTGGTTATATGATTTGAATTTATATTCAATTGAAGATTTCTTGCTGTTGTCATGGTTGTACAATACTTAGAAAATCTGTTTTCAGACTATATACAAAGAATTAGCAAAATAAATTGTGACCCCCAATTTTTTTTTTGAAAAATTGATAATTTCTTAAATCTTGAGGAAAAAAAATTGACCCCCTCCCAAAAAGAAATTGAAGAAATTTTCTTTTTGTAAAATGTGGTACAATTTAAGAGACATCCATACACTTAAACACAAATTATTGTCTGAAAACTAGAAAAATGCTTGTTTTTGGCCCCTAATTCCTGAACGCTTTGGGCAATTACCCCAAAAATGAATCCAAACCTTCTACTTGTAGTATTGAACCTTGTGGTACAATTTCAGAGCAATCAACATACTTATACACAAGTTATTGTCCTGAAACTAGAAAATGCTTGTTTTGGGCCCCTTTTTGGCCCATAATTCCTAAACAGTTAAGACAATAACCCCTAAAATCAATCCCAACCTTCCTTTTGTGGTATTAAACCTTGTGTTTAAATTTTATAGAATTCCATTCACTTATACTAAAGTTATTGTCTGGAAACCAAATGTCTTCGGACGACGACGACGTGATAGCAATATACGAACGCAAATTTCTAGCGGTCGTATAAAAACCTGCCAACTTGCCTCACTAATGAAAAGGAGTCGAAGGCCTGTCATAATCAAATATTATGAGTAATTTTCTATCAGGATATTATCTCATATTATCTCAGAAATTATCAACACAACATTAACATCAATATAGACACAAAATGTGAATATGGTCTTTTAGAAACCATCGATTATTTTTCTGCTAAGTCCAACAATTATAAAGAAGCTCTGCAAAAACTAATACACGATCCTTGCAAATTGACTAATTATGCTAATAACTGTTACTTTTGATACAAAAAGACAACTCTTCCATGTAGAGGACAACAATTTTTGCAATTTATGGGAGATTTCATCAGTGAATCCCATCATTTTGATTCATTCTAAGTTTATTTACCCTTTGCCGCATATTATACGAAAGAATATAGTACCTGTGTGAAAATATTTATATTAATTTATGCAAGACGACTTTAAGTTACATGAAAGGCAACAGTATAACATACAGAATACAGTGCAGTATAAATATATAAATATATTTACTTGGCAGTACACTTTGCCTCTTTACCATTGTTTACTGTTTTGGCAATTTTCAATAATGACACAGGAGGAGGATAACTATTTTTTTTTATGTTTTAGAGTATTTTGTTGTACATGTATTTTAAGGTTTCTTTGGTGTAAACCTTTGAACTCTATTAATTGGGCCCCTTTTTACTTTAGGGGTCCCATTCCATACCAAGCTGTACTAGATTAACCCTATACCTAAAAATTACCCAAACCAAACTATAGGTGTCTGACCACCAATTCACTCACTCCAATTTAGAACGTATGTAAAAGTAGCCCTTCCCTGACACAAAATAGTGTGTTTGATGTCATTGTTTACTTGAACTAACTAACAAATTTGAAGAAATGAAACTTTTGGTGAAAGAGAAATATATTTAATGTGTTGGTACCCAAATTGCACCTATTTTGACAGTTTTTTCACCTACATTTATTTATGATTCAGACAAAAGTTTCCATTCTGTGTTTATTTTGTAGATATATCCTTATTTACTATATAGTTCCATCAAGTTAATTTTAAATACATATTGAATCATAGAAAAATGGGTTTGAACTGATCTCCAAACGATTCATGATTCTAAAATGAGGAGTATCCAAATTGCATCCACGCTTAAATTCACAAACCTAAAAATCGAATAACTGAAGTTTTGTTATATTTTTTCAAATATAGAGAACAATTTGACAATAGGAATGCTAGTCAATTTGTTCCAAGCCAATTTGTAACAGATTTGGTCCGTTCGTCCCAAGTCAATGGTCAATTCGTTCCTACTGATTTTGTTCATTATTAATAGGTCTAAACAATTTGGTCATTACTTTTTTTAATGTCTTCATATATTACAGTTTTTGATAGATCAGTGAACAGTGCATGGCAAAATTATTTTCACATCCATTTTTTCACTGCATATTTCATATAAAAGGACATTTTTCAATAAATTATTTTTGAAGGCATTTATCTGACATGTTTCAGAGCTCCAGGTGAAGTTGCAAAGAATTTTGTGAAGTGATCATTCAATACAAATTATTAAAACCCAATACAATTGCCTGTTGCAGTATTTCAAAACCTAATTCATGCAATTTGGGTAAAACGTCCAATTATATGCCAAAAGCATGAGTTCTTGACACTTTTATTTGCTATCGTTCTTTTGCTTTTATTTACCCTTATCTATAACAAATGCAATCGTCATGTAAATCTATTTTCATAATATTTATAATTGGAAATGTCAAAAGTGTCGACATTGCTGATATAAATATGATAGCGTTTCATAAAATTCTGGCAAGTTGAAAATGGGTCCCTGTTGGAATTTTCCGTTGCTCAAAAGGTACACGTGTTGATGAAAATATTTCGATATTCTCTGCGTTTATCCAATTAGCGTTTGTAATGTTGTCATAATTTTTAAATTGCTCGAATTTATCATAACACACAATGTTAAAATAAAAGTAATGTCAAGGGTATAAATATTGAATAAAGCATGTTTTCAGCTTCTTTTGAATAGCTGAGGATAATTAATGATAAAACCTATGATATAAGTTTCATAAAATCTGGCAAGAATTGTTCACGCTCAGCGTTAACAAGACCTGACGGACGGACGCCAGATATTTCCATGTCCCCGCAACACGTTACGCAGGGGACAAAAAGATTTGTTTAACTTACCAGTTCCACAGGTTCTGTGTAAATTTAATGGGTGCAATTTTGGTACTGTGATGTTAAACCATTTAGCATCAAACTTTATTTGTCCATGAGTTTGCATTATTTAAGATTTCCTGAAAACTGGTGGTTATTTTTAGCAGTAGTTGCCTTAAAGCACTTTGTTTAGAACGACAAACATTTGTTGGGTTTCTACATGAACTATATCCTATATCAGTTGTAACAGTGAAAGGCCAAATCAATTATGACATGATATGAAGTTTGAAAGCATCGAAACCAAAAGTTATAATATGGGACAACTTAACCTAGATTTTATGTTAATTAAATTAAACAAAAACATTCAAGTATAATTTTAGTTTATATATTATTTTTCATTTTAGTTGATGAGTGAACACATTTCCAACATGCCTTAATTATATCCGTTTTACGTCAATGCAGCTTGAAACTTTCTTTGTTTTTGGTCTACTTGTTCTGTATGCTTAAGATAGTTGTCTTCTTGGCAAGTGCAGTGTAACATTGTCATTTATTTATTTAATGTTGCAGTATTATTTGTAAATTTAAATTGAATGTGGTCTCTGTCATTAAATCACCCTATAAACCTGGTCAAGGTTTTGGGGTATATCTTAAATCTGGGAACTTCTTATTTTTTTTAAAGTAGGTCTGGCAAATAGGTGATAGGACTGGCAAAACTATCTTACATCACCTAATGTTCACATTTATTACATAAAAATGAAAACACTTAGCCACATCTACCACAACTAAACTGTAGGGTGATGATCATATTTAATCTAGAAAGGTAAGAAGTTACTGTCCAACTAGTGACACCAGCTGCAGTTTACATAAGTTGTGAGAAAATACAAAACTGGCAGAACTTTAACCGGACACAAATTAAACGTACAATTGCTCATCAGTGTATAAACCAAATAAAACAGCTATCACATATACAAAGAAACATATTAAAGATGGATTAACATCTCGGTTTCATATAATGTGTTTAGAACATGCCTAAATATTCAATACTGTGTTGATGAAAAAACCCAATACATTAAGGAGCTTGGTGGTGAAAAACCCAATTTGGTATTTGATTGAGGGGTGAAATGGAATTGATAATGCAATTAAAAAACTTTATCACTCAATTACATGAAAAAAAGGTGGGTAAAAACCCCAATTTGTGAATTCTTATCTGGAGCTCTGCATGTTTATGGTTGGATTTAAACAAACAATGTCATGAATGTGTTGAAATACAATAAACCTATGATATAAGTTTCATAAAATTCTGGCAAGAATTGAACACATGAGAGCGATAACAATAACATTGCAATTTTCGATATAATCAATATTTTCAAGGGGCATAACTCTTTTAAAAATAAGTGATCGGCACTGATTTTCGAACTAGTCCACGACATTGCTAATATAAAACTATGATATAAATAAAATTCAAATATATTCTATGTTTAAGAAAATTAAAAAATTAACAGGATTTAGCAGTGCACTTCTTTTCATTTCTCCAGAAGGTGCCAAAATAAACTAAGTTGGGAAAGAGGTTTGAGAACTTCCCCACAGGTAATAATTGAAGTGAACAGTATTTATTGACATGGACAATAGATACATGTACCTGACAATAATTGGTGATTTAAACTGTGTACCTGAGTGGACCATATCAAGTGAAAATCCACTGTTTGTTAATTTTATCATCTTCTGCAGGGACGAAAAAAAGTGCACTGCAAAATCCAGTTAAGTATAAAATTTTCTAAAACATACATTGCATTTGGATTTTATTTATCTAGGGCATGCTATGCATTAAAACTTTTCTAGATGCACTGGTTTGTCTGTACTCAGAGTAAATTTTGAGGAGAAAACGCAGCCATTTTAGCCAAAGTGTCCACATGAACCTTAAGGTAAAATATTTAGAAAGCTGTAAAAATTGAAAAATGTGTTTGACTATATAGGAATTTTGAATTGGTGGTCTCACACCTATAACACTTTTAAAAGCCTTAACCCAAAAACCCTTTACCCAAAAAATTATGCCAAATAAAGATAATCATACACTGATACAGCTAGTACTACATGTACCATGTGTACTATTGATTGGTTTAAATAAACTTGTCATGTAAATATCAAATTTGGAAATTTTACCAGAATCGCCAACGACTATGATCTTTATCTTATCATAAGCTTGAAACCCTGCCATAATCCATTTCCAACCTGTATTTTTAAGGGGTGATGTGTCTGTGGAGCATTAATCAGGTTAATTGGCTACATTGTTCATTTGTTTTCAGAATTACTTTTAATAACTGTTGAATTAGTTATTGTTTTTGATGGATTGATAATGATTTTTTTTTTTTTTTAAATAAACAAGTCAGCTTGGAGCTGGAATGAGTTAATGAGTTAAAACAATGATTTAAAAATTGTAAGACATTAAAGGGAAATTGTTTTCGCCGTTTGTCTTCTTTGATCTCAAGGTGTTCAGTGAGTGAGTTGGATCTTGTTATACATGTTTGGATTGTTTTGAAATTGTTATAAGGTTTCAAAAAAGATAAATTCATATAGATAACTTGGTCTCCAGTTTTTGAACACTTCTTCTTCTTCTTCATCTTCTTCTTCAAAATACTTCCCACATTCAACATGATGAATATTCTGGCAAGAATATTCAATGCAAATCAAAAGAAAAATAATTATTTAGTAGCAGCAAAACAACATAAATATTCGACGAAATTTTCAACAAACTTTAACATAATTAATTCAAATAATTTATTTGGGTTGTTTGCTCTTGATACGTCTAGATACCAGAATGCCGTGCACCATTACGAGATTGTTTTACTTCAACTTTTGAAATTATTGATATTTTTTAATACATGCTGTTGTTGGTTTTTTTATCAAGATATTTTATACTATGATTTTATGGTGTTCTTAAAAAATTGTGTAGTCTATTTTTCTTTATTGGTCGTTGCACAAAATTTTCGGTCTTCAGTTCTTCATTACTCATAACTTGTGACTGTCAACAAAAAAATAGAAGACTTTAGCTGTTCAGGATGGCTTCAACAAATGATAACACTTCTGCAACTCGACGAAATCAGGTATCATATTTAATTAAGTTAACTATTTTAACGATGAAATATATATAAAATTCGTTTTAACAGATTCATTGGACATTTATAGTCAGTGTCTCACAATATATCCCTTTGCATTTTTTTAATTCCTGTTTTGACTTTTTTATTCGAAGCATAATAAAAAAAAATATTGAAGAAGTATTGGTGAACATATTCATCAATACTTTTCTAACTGTAAAAAAATATAATAAAGCTTCCTTTTCAGAATCATTTAGGGTGCATGACCCCTTCTCTTAAGGCTGAGTTTTACAAGAGATAGATAGATTCTAGTCTGCATCTACATCGTACGAAGATCCATCAGCACATTGATGACTATACATCAGTGCATTGCAAACAGACATTTTATAAGATAACAATTTTATGAATGCAATAATCAAAAATAGTTTTGTGCAAAAATAAACACATTTACATATTTACATGTTTACAAACAGGGTAGACATGGTAGATGTCTAAATGTACTGACTTGGGATCAGTATTTTAAACTGATCCAAAGAGTTAATGCTGATGATGTTTTGTGGAAGTTAATTCCACACTGAGATTCCACAGTACAACTGTAAATGGGGAAAAGCTGTACTTAAAGGAATCTGCTCTGGTGATTAATTGTTGGTTGCTTAATGTCCAATGGCAAATTTTTCATGCATGTAAAGAACAATCCAGAGACATAAAATGCATGTCTCTTAAGTGCAAAATGTCAAAACAATGGGGAAAATTTATGAAATAGACATGCAATTTTGTAAATATACCATGGGGAATGTCAATCATCACCATAAGCACCATGTATAATTTTAGAAATGCTTTACTGAGTACTTAATAACTTTGTGGTACCACTGCCTCAGGAGAGATTATATACATTTATTATTGTAACAATATTTTCTCTTAATAAGGAGGGATATACAGTTATATATATAATGTTTATAAATGTGGTCAGATTATGTTTGTATGTTTATGTATAGTCAATGTCTATTGTCTTGGTAACAATCCTATAATTTTGGATTTTGAACCAATAAAATTATCTTATCTTATCATCACAGCTTAATATATATCAATTCATATAATGGAAAATTTGGATTTTGTGGTAACTCCAGACAAGATTTATATAGATTTATTACCATGATTACAGTGATTTTATTCTGTAACATTTTATAGATTTGTCACTTGTTTGCTCATATACAATAATGCTGCTGTGTATCTTGTTTGTGGAAAATGCTTATGCCTTTTTAATCCAAAAACCTTGTGCTGAGTCATGAAATTCAATTTAAAGGTCTATATATTTGTACTTATTTAAATTAATTATCCTTAAAAAAAACTTGTTTGAGGGAAATCATTGGTAATTAGCTGTAATTCTCTATTGAATGAATTAGTGTCAAATTTTCAAATATGAGAGTACAATAAGTATGGGTGATGCTGTGGACATTAAAACGATATTAAACTTTACTTTGATATAAATTGATGTTCTGACGTAAAGTGTTAAATTGAAAGTGCAGCATTGAAGTGTGCAATATCAGCGATTAATTCTGTCTAATTCCGCTTTAGAATCTTTATTTGTGCAAAATAACGTTGTCAAAACTTCACTTTCGTTTTAAAATCACATTTTCCTAATGCCGGATGTTGACTAGACAATGGTAAATCACGGATCAGAGACAGATACGTAATATCTGTGTAAGTTTACGATTAAGTTTAGTAGCCTTTTCAAATTATTTCTTCAAGAAAATACTCGAAATAAACGTTAGATAAAGGTATCAATGATAATTTTAGCATTATTGAAGAATTAGGATGCATAATTAAATTTCCCACCAGCGCACAATAGACAATATATAGACACATGCGCACGTGTACTAGTTCAAACAACGTGGTTCTGACAATTATTCGTTTAAAACCTTTTCAAATTTTTCATCAAATCATATTTATTAACGTATTTCTTATAATTTCAAACTTTTAGACTAAATTAATTAGATGCAACCCGCTGAAATGTAAGAAAATAACTTTGAATACCCTTTAGCGTGCACCCCAGTATTTAACACGATGTACAGAGTTTATAATGAATATCATACAAATTCTAATTCATTTATAAATATTCTTATTTGAAGAATTATTTTAAAATCTAAGGATACTTTTTTAAAACTGAATGCTCATTTACAATAATATCTACAAAGCGTAATTAAATAGGATGTTGTTCCATACACGCTTACATGTTTGGCCTCGCTTACCTGATCACCTTTATGTCCATTGTTATGCATCATCAATTCTATTGATTAAGACAAGCTAAGGTCTCTCATCAAAGGTAATGACATGTAATCAGTGAATGATTTATGGCTTCAATATTACTTATTGAGGGATAATTGTTTGACAAGCTTGTTGTTTTTAAATAAAAGAACAAATGTTTTTCTACTTTTTATTGATGTACCAAGCCATTTGCATTGAAAAAGGAAAAGGATATATAAGCCTTAAAGTTATTACTTTATAACATAAAATATTCTGGTACCCCTTAATAGCTTAAATCCCTCTAGAATCTAACCAGAATCCCCATAAAAAAGGCTATCATTTATATTAATGTCAAAACTGTTTTCATCACGCATAACAACGTTTTAAAATTGAAGAACAATTTTTGTAACCTGTATGCATTTTCATGTTACAATAACATTTTGTGATTTGACTTTCACAAATATCTGTTTTACTTTATTTTTCACAACAAAGTCACTGTGTTTGGAGAGTTTCCACTGTCAATTTTGGGATTAGACAATTACACATACGGATTATCAGGTTTTTTTGCATGTGTTTAATTTTTGATGGGACGTATTATGGTATACAAATGTCGTCTGTCCGTCTGTCTGTCAGGCGTAAACATGTCGCACCATAACTTGAGAACGACTTATCCAAATTTCATGAAACTTAACATAGTTGTTTCTTATGATGGTCAAATGATCTGTATACTTTTTGGTGAAAATAAGATTAAAACTTTCCGTCTGTCTGTCTGTCCGTCTGTCTGTCCGGCGTAATCATGTCTCACCGTAACATGAGAACGACTTATCCAAACTTATCCAATTTTCATGAAACTTAACATAGTTGTTTCTTATGATGATCAAACGATCTGTATACTTTTTGGTGAAAATAAGATTAAAACTTTTTGAGTTACAGGACTTAGTACTAAAACAGGTGTGTGTTTTTTTTCACATGTCAAGCCGTATCTCAAAAACAATTTATGATTATTGCCTAAAACTTTAAACACTTCTTAGTTAAATTAATCTTAAGATCTGTATACTTTTTGGTGATGATTCAAAATTTTATTTTAGAGATATTGAGTATTTTGTTAAAAAGGGGACGGTTTTTGACATGTCACGCAATATCTCAAAAACAGTTTATGATTATTGCTTGAAACTTTACACACTTCTTAGTTATATTAATCTTAAGATCTGTATACTTTTTGGTGATGATTCAAAATTTTATTTTAGAGATATTGAGTATTTTGTTAAAAAAGGGGGACGGGTTTTTCACATGTCACGCCGTATCTCAAAAACAGTTTATGATTATTGCTTAAAACTTTACACACTTCTTAGTTATATTAATCTTAAGATCTGTATACTTTTTGGTGATGATTCAAAATTTTATTTTTGAGTTATTGAGTATTTTATAAAAAAAAGGGGATGGGGTTTTTCACATGTCGCGCCGTATCCCAAAAACTGTTTATGATTATTGCTTAACGTTTTACACACTTTTTAGTTATATTAATCTTAAGATCTGTATACTTTTTGGTGATGATTCAAAATTTTATTTTAGAGATATTGAGTATTTTGTTAAAAAAGGGGGAGGGGTTTTTCACATGTCGCGCTGTATCTCAAAAACAGTGTATGATTATTGCTTAAAACTTTACACACTTCTTAGTTATATTAATCTTAAGATCTGTATACGTTTTGGTGATGATTCAAAATTTTATTTGAGAGATATTGAGTATTTTGTTAAAAAAGGGGGAGGGGTTTTTCACATATCACGCCGTATCTCAAAAACAGTTTATGATTATTGCTTAA
Source organism: Mytilus coruscus (assembly GCA_017311375.1). Classification (NCBI taxonomy): domain Eukaryota; kingdom Metazoa; phylum Mollusca; class Bivalvia; order Mytilida; family Mytilidae; genus Mytilus; species Mytilus coruscus. Next base: position 16,688,070 of record CM029603.1, read on the forward strand.
AACTTTACACACTATTTAGTTATATTAATCTTAAGATCTGTATACTTTTTGGTGATGATTCAAAATTTTATTTTTGAGTTATTGAGTATTTTGTAAAAAAAGGGGGAGGGGTTTTTCACATGTCGCTCCTTATCTCAAAAACGATTCATGATTATTGCTTAAAAATTTTACACACTTCTAAGTTATATTAATCTAAAGATCTGTATACTTTTTGGTTTTGATTCAAACTTTTATTTTTGAGATATTGATTTTTTTTTTTTAAAAAAGGGGGTTTTCACATGTCGCGCTGTATCTCAAAAACCATTTAAGATTATTGCCTAAAATTTTACACATATCTTAGTTATATTAATCTAAAGATCTGTATACTTTTTGGTTTTGATTCAAAATTTTATTTTAGAGATATTGAGTTTTTTGTAAAAAAAAAGGGGTTTTCGCATGTCAGGCCGCATATCAGAAACTATTTATGATTATTGCATAAAAATTCACACACAAGACGACGGGCGTATCATGCGCTCATGGCGCAGCTGTAATTTGCTTCGTTCGCGGTAGCTACTTAAACGTGAAAAATTTAAAACTGCGCAAATATTCCTGCTTATTCAAAGATTTGTCGCTGTTTAAACATTTCATACATTATTCCAGAGACATATAATACGTAGTACTAATACAAATTATATGTCTCCGATTATATTGTTAATTATTGAGGTCACACAAAATTGTTTCATCATAAAGGTGAAATAACATTAAAAAGAAAATCAGTCTTTTAAGCTAATTAACAGAGCACAAGAATGTGCCAATTTAATTAAAATCTGTTTTCATAATAATTGAATTGGCTAATGATGCATGTCACACTTTTTGACAACACAGAAATCAGTGACATATTCATAAATGTTTATAAATGACTATCTATTGATTGTTGTCTAAACCCAAACATTTTGCATATAATATAAAAGAAAAGAAAAATAAATCGCATTCCACATATTTGCATTCATATCATGCATATGCTTCATAAACATAATCAAAACTTTCAGTTTTTAGTATGCCGTGATGTACATAAATTACTTTCCATGAATTTTCTCCGAATTATGTGTATTTTAGTTTGTGTAGTATTTGTATTTTGGTATAAACTATTCTCTGTCAGTGAATCAACTTTATGTTAATTACATCTTAATTATTATATAAAAGTGTTTTTTCGAGTGTATTTTCCCAATTAGCGAAAATAATACCTAGTTCTGCAATTATTTGTACCCATTTATTCCATGTATTCCTGTGATGTACGGTATTTATTTTACTTACTCAAACTTAAATGTAAACAACAATCATCGTCATCATTTTTTAAAGTTACTCCTCTCTGCATCATCAATAAAACTGCATTTGTGACTGTCAAATCACCGGTTGATCCTGGCAACTCAACTCTTCAAATATTGTTATTTTATTCCTATTCAGTATTGATCATAAATTTAACAAAATCATATTCACACAAACAAACTAATCTTTGTGAGTGATTAATTTAAGTAAATTTTGATAGTTCAAAAAAATATTTTGATTAGGAATCATTGAAAATATGCCAAGCATGGGTCTTTTTTTTATATGAATGCATAATCAAAAATGCGATATCAAATATTGGGATATCAGGAAAATCTGCTGAAGATATATGAATCAGATATCAGAATGTGAGTTCTTATCATTGTGATATTCACCCAGTTGCATTATTCACATTAATAAAAACCTTGCAATAGTTTCTGAATTTACAATATTAGGAAATGCAAAACTCAATTGCCGATAAATTGGCTTGAAAGCTAAGGGATTAACATGGAAAAAGATATCCACAAAAATAAGTTGTTTTACAGTATCATGTACATAAAAGCACATGCAATGATATCTTGTCCATTTGTAGGTAATGGTTGGAGAATTACCAGAAGATTTTTTGAGAGTACCAGTAGATGTAGCACAAGCTCAAGTAATTGCTGATGAAAGAGTTGCAAGGCTTGTACAAGCACAGCAACAAGGTGGATTTGTTGCTATCCCAGCAAACACTGTTGGTAGACTTACTATAACTGTTGCACAGGTAAAATACACCTTAATTCAGCTTTCTCAAAATGGCACAGACCTTTTCCCCAGCCCATTATCCATCAAATCTTTCAATAATTGAAAATACTGGATTATTATAAAAATTTAGATGTGGTATGATTGCCAATGAGACAACTATCCAACAGAGTACAAAAGAAGTGGATTAAAGCAACTATAGGTCATTGTACGACTATATGAATGAAATAAATAATCAAGTTTTTGATACGATAAGGAGGTCTGTATGAAAAAAATTACTAAGTTTTTGGTTAAATAAAATTTCAACAAACTAAATGGTAATATTTTCCCCTTTAAGCAATTAATCCTGCATCATATTTAAACCAACTATTAATTTGTGTCTCGCCTGCGACAAAACTTTTGTAGCGGAAGGCGAGACATAGAGATTGATTTTCTGGCGACGGTGATGGCTCCTTTTTTTTTAGTTTTCTGCTTAAGTTAGTTTGATAGGAACTACATGTGATCGATCATTGATATTAGATATAAAGTTGCATTACTATCAGTTCATATCAGTTTGACGACTATTTTGAGGCCCTGCCCCCTAGGACATGGTCCAGTGACTTTGAATTAATTAGCAATTTTCAATGTTAACTTTTTCTGCTTAAGTTATATTGACAGGAACTACTTACAATAAACAACAATATTTTCTATAAAGTTACATTACTGTCTGTATATCTCATATTTCTGTGTCAACAGTTTATTTGAATGTGTAGTCTACATGAAAAGAACAGTCTTAACTTTCTAACACTTATTTGGTTGTAGAAAATCTGGAAAATAGTACAATATTTTGTACATGTATAAACAAATTGACAAGGTACATTAAATAACATTAAATGGTTTACTGAATAAAAAAGGGTTTTATTACTGATCATCGTCTTGGACATCACTACAGAGTATTCATTGATGAATTACATAATAAATATGAATAAAAAGAATGAGACACTATTAATCTGCAGCAAGTTTATGTTCACACTAAAGATGCAGAAGTAACAAGAGCTAAATTTTGTGTTATTTATTATCTGCTGCATTGAAATGAAACTTGACGTTATTTGAACATTTATATATGTATATATGGAGTACATCAATGAATTATAAACACAAAAGTTAATGGCTCTGTTTTCTGACAAATTAAAATGTACTTGACTTAAATTTCACCTTTTCAGGCAAAGTTGAATAAGAACTATGGTCTAACAAAGATGGATCCATATGTTAGAATGAGAATTGGTCACTCTGTGTTTGAGACACCTACCGATTATAATGGTGCCAAAAATCCTAGATGGAACAGAAACGTTAATGTGTAAGATATAAATTGTGGTATTTAAAATATAGACCATGTTTTTAATGAAACCTAAAATTGCAAGAACTTTGAATTTTAACTACTTTTTTATTTGATTTTGATTTTGATGTTTTTGTGTTTTTACGCCACTTTTAAGCACCGCTTTTGGGCTATTTCGTGACTGACAGTTTTTATTGATGGAGGAAGCCGGAGTGCCCGGAGAAAACCACCGACCTTTGATAGGAAAACTGACAATCCTAGTCAATTAAGATTGGAGTCGAGTGCACCCGCACGAGCAGGGTTTGAACTCACAACCTTAGTGTTGACAGGCTAGTGATTTCAGTAGTAACTACTAAGACCACTCGGCCACCGAGGCCCCCCTTTTTTATTTGAATACTCATTCTAAATTCAAGAGGTCAAGTGCATTGAAAATGAATCCGTGTTGTATGACTGAGCTTGTATGTTATGAAAGAATTATTTAATCCCATATATACAGATAAAGATGTACATTTTGATTTACTGCAATCAGCTGTAATTAAATTTAATCCAGTATTGTAACAGCCTGAGTAATTGCTAAATAGACCAACTACAAAATTAATTTTCTGACTTTGGTATTTTTTTAATTTTCTCATAAACCTTAGAAACAGCATTTAATTACTTAGATGTGATAACAGTTTACAAACACATTTTAACATGTACAATATTCTAGATATTCAGTACTCTTACTATGATTTTCAATATTGAACTAATAATTCTATTACATGACACAATTTACCATAAGACATCTAGAAATCAAAGAACAATCTTCGCTATGACAGTATTAAATCTGTTTAACATAAAGTGTGTTACATTTTTGTCCATTGCAAATTTGTATGAGCTCAATAGAAAAAATATTACCTTTTATTAGATTTTAACAACCTCAAAAGTAATTCTATAAGATGTCATGTGGTGGAATATAATTTAGAAAAATTTAAATCACATCTTAAGAAATTTGATTTTTCTAATTTATCTTTCAGGTATTTACCTCATGGTGTAGACTCCATGTATTTAGAGATTTTTGATGAGGTAAGAAAAGAAATTTAAGTGTCACACAAACAGTTCCTTTAATTTCAGGAACCTTTTTGAAAGCATTTATTAAAACGTGTATCAGTAATTATACCTTTTTAAAAAAATTCCCAAGATAATATAAATTTTATCAATCTTCAATAAAAGATCCCAGTTGAATTTTCTGTGTAAATGGTAAGACACACATTTTTTGTACATACACTTACATTTTCCTGCATTGTTCTTTGGATTATCTCCCCTTTATGCCTTTGAATCACAGAATGCATGTTAATAAAAATGTTGTTTAAATGAATGATATCAGCAATAAATAAAACAAGAAAGAAAGAATCATTCATATTTAGATAGATGCAGGAAAACTGCCATCACTGTGTATTGGTTAATAATTGATTTCCTCCCAAAGGAAAAGCTGAAGCTTCAACATCATAAGAATTTTTCCTGATTATTTTAAGTCAGTTTCTCCTGTGAAAGTTTTAGCAGTCATTATTCCAACTTTATATTGCAAAAAAGAATCTTTGTAATGAGGTTTTTTATTAATCTTAATTGATATTATACAGAGGCAGTTAACCATGGATGAAAGAATAGCTTGGGCCTATATCACTATCCCACAGTCAACATTCAATGGAGACACAGCTGATGACTGGTTCCCTCTTAGTGGTAAACAAGGAGATGAGAAGGAAGGCATGATAAATTTAGTTATGACAATGACAGTGAGTAGCAGGAATATTTCTAATAAAAAAATCATAAAAAATACCAGGTATATAACTTGTTACACCAGACATATGTTTTGTCTAATTAACTTGTTACACCAGACATATGTTTTGTCTAATTAACTTGTTACACCAGACATATGTTTTGTCTAATTAACTTGTTACACCAGACATATGTTTTGTCTAATGAACTTGTTACACCAGACATATGTTTTGTCTAATGAACTTGTTACACCAGACATATGTTTTGTCTAATGAACTTGTTACACCAGACATATGTTCTGTCTAATGAACTTGTTACACCAGACATATGTTTCATCTAATGAACTTGTTACACCAGACATATGTTTCGTCTAATGAACTTGTTACACCAGACATATGTTTCGTCTAATGAACTTGTTACACCAGACATATGTTCTGTCTAATGAACTTGTTACACCAGACATATGTTCTGTCTAATGAACTTGTAACACCAGACATATGTTTTGTCTAATGAACTTGTTACACCAGACATATGTTCTGTCTAATGAACTTGTTACACCAGACATATGTTTTGTCTAATGAACTTGTTACACCAGACATATGTTTTCTCTAATGAACTTGTTACACCAGACATATGTTTTGTCTAATGAACTTGTTACACCAGACATATGTTTTGTCTAATGAACTTGTTACACCAGACATATGTTTTGTCTAATGAACTTGTTACACCAGACATATGTTTTGTCTAATGAACTTGTTACACCAGACATATGTTTTGTCTAATGAACTTGTTACGCTAGACATATGTTTTGTCTAATGAACTTGTTACACCAGACATATGTTTTGTCTAATGAACTTGTTACACCAGACATATGTTTTGTCTAATTAACTTGTAACACCAGACATATGTTTTGTCTAATTAACGTATTATTGATCTTTCTGTTAGATTTTAAGTTTTCTGATTATCATTAAGACCTTCAACTCTCAAAATGTGTGTTCTTAATTTGATTTTTTTGATTTTTTCAGAAAGTAGAACAGCAACCAGTAATTTATCCACAACAATCTGTACAAGTCATACCATCCAGTTATCCTCCACAATTAGGTACTGGATATCCTCCACAATTAGGTATGTCATCTATATTTTCTAGGGACAAAACAAGTTTGAAAAAGAAAACGAATGAGTAAAATAAAATCTCGAAACATGATGGGGAAAGCTAAAACATTCAACTAATAAAACATTGATTTAGAATTTTTGTTATATTCCATGTCAATAAAAAGAAAGAGATTGCCCAGTTAATCAAAGAATAATTTTTTGAATTTACATGTTTTATTTATTTTATGATAAACCACATGTGGTATGACTTTTTCTGATTTTTTTATGGTGCCATTGCTATCGACAATAATGAACATTCATTTATTTGGTCTCTGGTGGATAGTTGTCTTATTAGCAAATGCAATATAAAAAGCTGATATAACCTAGAAAGACAATGCCATTATATTCTATGTAATCAATTGCACATCGACCAAAGGAGCATCCATAATGGAAGGGATAATCAAGCTTCTGGTTTACAATCCCAATTCAGCTTCTATGAATGCATCTTCAATTCTTTCAATCCTTTTATCTCAGAAGAATTTTTTATACGACCGCAGGTAGTATTATGTTATGGTGTTGTCTGCGTCTGAAGACATTTTGGTTCGCAGATAATAACTTGAGTATAAGTTAGTGGATCTCTATGAAATTTCAGCACAAGGTTCCATACCACTAAAGGATGGTTTGGATTGTTTTTGTGGGCTATTGTCCTTGGGGTTTTGTAATTAGGGGCCATAAAAGGTCAGTTTTACTGGTTCATGGAAAATAAATTGGTTCGAAGACAATAACTTTAGTGTAAGTGTATGGATGTGTAAGAAATTTTAGTACAAGGTTCCATTCCACAATAGGAGGGTTGGGATTGATTTTGGGGGTTATTTTCGTAGCAGTTTTGTAATTAAGGGCCAGAAAGGAGACAAAAACAATTATTTGTCTGGTTTTATGACAATAACTTGTTTGAAAATATTAACAATAATATACTAGTATGCTAAGAAAAAAATCCACTTCACACAGAGAATATATGGAAGGTACTGGAAATTGATTTGATTTGAAATTCAAAATTTTATATTTAAATCTTTACCTGATATATCTACATCAATATGAATGACAGTAAAAAAATTAATGCATTTATTTGATTTTAAAAATTTACAGTTTACCAAATGCCCTGCCAGCCACAACAATTACAACAACAACAACAACAACAGCCACAAAGACCCCTTTTTACAGATGAGGATTTGACACAAATCAAAGAATTATTTCCAAATATGGAAGAAGAGGTTATCAAATCAGTGTTGGAAGCAAACAGAGGAAATAAAGAGTCGACAATTAATGCTTTACTTCAGATGAACAGTGATTAGGACATTTACCGTACCTTTTGTTTGTTTAAATTTGCTCTGTACTATCTTTGTTATCTTACATTCATATAAATTAAATGTAGGACTTCTGTTATTGTAAATGTAAATTATTTATTACTAAAATTTATTTAAATGAGTTATCTTCTCAAAATTTGATGATAAATACTGAGAAAGTTTACCGTTCAAATTTATAGTCATAGTATATATAAAAAAAAGACGAAAACAGCTAAGATTGCATGAAAATATTTCCTTATAAATGTGCTTCTATGATATGCACTTATTTACTTGTTTTAATGCAGTCATTAGAAAATACATGTAAATTGTGATTCTTCATGAAGAAACATGAAGAATTATTCTAGTTAGTTATAAATATAAACAAGATGTAAAAAGTTATACTGAAGTTTTGTTAGATTCCCTCCTGTATGTAAAAGTAAGCATCAACTTTTATGGTTAACGTGTAGATATGCCTGTTCTTCAACACATGACGATAATATATTATTTTAATGTGATATTTTTACTAACTCTTAGAATACAAGATTATATCAGTTTTTAAAATAAATTGAATATCAGGTGTAATTAAGGTTGTGGTCACTATGTAAATTTTCTCCAACAATACACAGATATGAAAATACTCTGCATACTGTACAGTTTTCAGATCATTTTAGTTATTTAAGAAAGTCAACTCTCATGCATACATAGAAAAAAATATATCTTAAGAAGCAAACCAAACTTTATTAGTATAATAGATATCAAGAATTTAATCAAGATGTAAAAAGATGCTGTGTCAAATTATATTTTTCAAAATTCCATGTAGTGATGCAATGCCTTTGTGTTTACTTTTGGTAGAGACCCTTGAAGTAGATACCTTGGCATGCTGGGTTGTCAAGAAAAATTATTAAATAATTAAAGTGCCAATTTGACAAAAACACTTCATGAGACTGCAATTTTATCAAAATACTGGTCGGAATGTTTTTGCCTGCCAGAAAGGGGTCATCAGGACAAATTTATATTACGTAAAACATGCACTATTAATAACTAAACGGTCATCTTTGAATTTATATGTAAACTATACTGCAGTATACATTGGTATGGCATTTGTATCTTTCAACATAAAATGTGAGATAATAAAACACCAGTCTTACAACTTGTACTTATTCATTTATTAACTGTTGATTTTTTTTCTTCTAATATATCAATATTAATAGGTATTGTGTGTGTAGTACTATATCTAACTCTGTATGCATTATATGTTGTCTTCCTTTTACAGCTAATCTACCAGAGTGTGTACAAACTACAATGGAAATATGTTTACTTTTTTTTATGTGGATTTGATTTCAATATAAACTTTGTTTACTACCTGTGGAAGAGTTATTTTATTTAATTTTGAAAGGATGATGACCGTGGAATCCATTTACCAAGGTTTTTTTCTACTTTCTAAAAAGCTTATAAAGATTATTTGGTTCATTAACAATTTCAATTTTTTTTTGTATAACTTACACACTCTACTAGTTTAGCTGTAATGAAATGATATTTCTTGCTGTAGTTATTTTCAAATTACCGGTAATAGAAAAGGGACATATTGATGAAGGTATTTTAAGTAGATTCAATAGACTGAAAATGAGGAGATGATTATAAATCTTTTTGCTTTGAGTTATTTCATCGATATAATGTGTGTACATGGATTCATGACTGTGATTATTGTGTCTGCAATATTTTGTTTCCATTTTAATTGTGTTTCATTGTATATTTTCATCCACTAAATGAATTAATCCTCAACAGATTTTTCTGGTTTTTGTTTGTATGATTGTTTGTTTCAGCGATGTGCCATATATAAAATTACTGTTGTCCATGACAGTTATAACAGCAATAATTGTATTAAGGTCTACATTGTATGCACTAAAGCCTTATACTAAAATAACAAGGAATGAACATTAATTTGGAAATTTTAACAATGCTGAAGTCTTGTTTAATGTGAGATTAAAATTTTATACATGTTTGGGGTATTTTTTCAATCATCTTCTTTGTCTTATTATATGTACTCAGAGCTATAAATTTACAAATGTAGATCTTTTAAAAGATTATTTGGCAAGTAAAATATCATTTAGGGAGCAACCATTTACCTATTTAACTACAAGGGGGGGGGGGTTATGGTGTTTGTCTGAGTCAGAAATTTTGTTCGCGCTTTTTTTAGTTTTTCAATACTATCAATCAAATTATTTGTTTCAAAATTTAACACTATAAGATATGGGGAAAATCTGGATTCAGAATATTTTTTTTAAATGGTCGTTCCCTTAGACTTTCTATGGTGGTGGCAATCTGTGCTCTGCCTTGCCTTATATTGAATACTGGTATGTTGCATTTATTCCATGTTTCTTTGACATATACTATAAATAGTACATAATTCCTCTTGTATGAAAATGGACATTATAAAAGTTAACTTTGTATAATGATATTTCAATTGTAGGAATGCACAGAAGAGATGTATATTTATATTAAATCAGTAAATGATACGTATAGCTCATACCCATGATGCAGACTTTATATGGAAGTTATTAGTATGATAGCCACAAACAGTTAAAAAGTTATTTATTCTGCATATTCTAGAAATCATGTTGGTAGATGAATGAAAAAACAAATTAAATGAAATTGGCCTAAAGGACAACAGCTTAGATTTTAGTTGGAGCACATATTTTAAAATTCTTAACTTTATATTACTTAATGCTTGCTTTGCTTTAAATGGAATTGGCATGTTGACCAGCTCTGATAGAATTATATATCATAGTACAAACTCTCTTTGTGTACGATAGCAGTCTGTAAGTTTGAAATGTTGAAATTGAATTCCACTTTTTTTCAGTATCATTTAAACTCAACCTGCTCTTCATTTGTAAAAATTTTAATTCACACAATGGTTCATGGTCCAGAAATAATCAAAAGTCACCCTTCTGGTGATTTTTTTTGTTTTGTTTTTGATAAAATATGCATAATAGAAACAAACTGTATTTATTTGTATGACTATAATAGTGATTATTTGATTTTGAGCCTTTATTGACTAATCCATATGAATTAAGTAAAACCCAGTAACAAACGAACTTGAATTGATAACTCCAAAAGCATATATATTTAAGAATCCTTATGCAAATGGTTTAACAAAAAGTACAATACATGCTGTTGAATATTGCGATGAGTTTAAAAAAAATTGTCTAAATGGATTAGTTCCCTTGTCAATGTATGTTTTGATTGCACTGGTTTATTGCATATGTATAGTTAACACAAAGGAGAGGAGGTGTTGAAACCTTTTATGCCTCTAAATTTGATTATGGTCACTGGTTGAGACGTATTGTTTGTGTTTTCTTTTGTTTTCTTTAAGACTGGTTTGTTTTTTCTGCTTGTTCAAGGCCGGTCATGTTTATGGGTGTAGGAAGTTAAAATGATAATACATCAGTCACTGTGATTAACGATTGTAAAACATTGTTTTATATTGAAATTATGATTTGTGCTTAAATGTATGTTAACATTATAATCGGCATTGTGTGAATGATTAATTATTATAAATATGTGGAAAATAAAGTAAAATATTTAAAATGATACATCTGTAGTATTTGTTTAGTTTAATATATCAATCAACAGGTTTTGGTAGATATAAAAGCATGTGTTTAAGCATTCATTGTTTCATTGTTTTGCCAACAGTGGAAGTGAGAAATAGGGGTTATTTTTTCTGGCAACATTCTTATCAATGCCTGATGTGGAGATTTTTTATTGTTTATATTTCATACATCAGTGATATGTTGGATACATTGGATACATCTATGTTGACATCCTTACATCTAAATTGAGAATGAGGCTCTGTAAATCATTTACAGTGACCACTAGCCTGTCAGAACTGTGGTTGTGAGATGGAATGTGGTTAATGACAGGTGCAATGAACTCTGATCTTAATTTACTAGGAATGTGTTAGCTCTGTTGTTCTGTCCTGATAATCTGGCTCCCAACACCAATAAAAATGGTCCCCATGAGATAGCAAAGATTGGTGAAAGCAGTGTTAAACACCAGCAATCAATCAATCAACTGATTGCAGTAAATGAGACCTTTGTTCACTCAATCATGATCCATTGACTTCTGACCTTTGTTCACTCAATCATGATCCATTGACTTCTGACCTTTGTTCACTCAATCATGATCCATTGACTTCTAAGTTGAAATGTTATGAAGTTTGCTTAGTTGGTGCCCTTAAATACTAGTTCTTATGATAAACCATTGATATATGTTTTGCTTTTGTATTAAAACATCCAGACATTTTAATTTCAACAACTTCAAAATTTTACATAGCACTAATTTCAGCCTCAACAACTTAGGCAATTACATTGTACATATTTTGCCTGCTTGATCTAAGGAATTTTATATTGCTCAAATACCAGCTTCAGAAACTAAGTAATTTTATTAAGTTTACTTTCACCCACTTAGGAATTTTACATTGTGGAAATGTTAAGTTTTTTGGAAAGATTAGTTTTTGAAAAAAAAGTAGTTTTACATGTCAGTCTGGCAGGTTTCATCTGACCTTGACATAATTTTAACGGTTCATTGGTCAATGTTCAGTTTTGTGTTTTGGTCAGTTTTTGTAATTCTATAAGCAATATGTTAACTATATTTGGTATATGGAATGAATGTAAGGTGTACATGACTGTACACTGACAGGTATCATAGGTCCTTTACCTGATTATCATGGTTCATTGTTTAAATATTAAGTTTCAGTAGTACGGTCTTTTCCTAAGATGATATAAGCAATAAGTCGACTAGATTTGGTATATGGAGTGTTTGTAAGGTGTTCATGTCTGTCTTGCAAGGTTCATCTGACTTTGAACTCATTTTCAAGGTTCATTGGTCAATGTTAAGTTTTTCTGGTTAAGTCTGTTTCTCGGATACTTTAAGCAATAAGGTCAGCTATGTTTGATGTATGGAATGCGTGTAAGGTGTATATATAAATAAGAAGATGTGGTATGAGTGCCAATGAGACAACTATCCATCCAAGTCACAATGTGTAAAAAGTAAGCAATTATAGGTCAAAGTACGGACTTCAACACGGAGCCTTGGCTCACACCGAACAGCAAGCTATATAGGGCCCCAAAAAGAATAGTGTAAAACAATTTAAACAGGAAAACCAACGGTCTAATCTATATAAAAAACGAGAAACGAGATGTATATGTCTGTCTGGCAGGGTTCATATGACCATGACCTCATTTTCATGGTTCATTGGTTATATTAAGTTTTCATGGTTTGGTCTGTTACTTGTATACTTTAAGCAACAGGTCAACTACATTTAGTGTATGTAATGATTGTAAGGTGTACATGCCTGTCTGGCTTGGTCTTTTTGACCTTGACCTCATTTTCATGGATCATTGATAAAGTTAAGTTATTGCAGTAAAACTTTGTAAACTAAATTTGGTATATAG